>CM073582.1:88482221-89682221 GCA_037074715.1 Magnolia kwangsiensis
GTTAAAAAATTAGATTGACACATAAAAAAGATCGGGATAAAATTATTCCATTTTCTTAAGTTCATGTACATGAATAGTTTGTCTGATTCTTAGGCTAAACTAATCAACGGGAGGGCCATAAAGTGGGCCCATGTTTTCAAAATGCTAATAATGTGAGCAAAAAACTTGAGGTAACATATTCGAGTAAAATTTTTTATTTTCTTCACAATATATGTTTACAATGTTTTAAGGAAAAGAAAGTTAAAAAAAATAATAAATAATATCAATCCTATCATTCCTTACCCAGGAAATGGAAAGAAATAAGAACATTAATCTTAAATCATCAGAACCCACAAATGGAAACTGAAAAATAGATCCTCATTTTTAAAAAGAAAAAAAAAAGAGAAGAAGAACATGAAAAAGAAATTCATTACAATAATATGATGTCGAGCGGGTCGCGGATAGTTTCATGGCCAAGATGGATCAGAAAAGGCCCGGTCGACGACAGAAGTGATTCGGACCGTTGGACCTTAGATCGGGTATATCTCGCAATCCGGAATGAGTTATCTGAAGAAAAATATATGATTTTGGGGTAGAACGAGCTACTTTAGCCAACCAACCCGGATATACCAGGTTACACAGCCCGAATTTGCGAGAAATCCCTGGATCGACTGTCGTTTTCCTGTTTTATTTTCATTTTTACTATAAATAGTAAGTTTTAGTTTGAGTATAACTCTTCATCCATTGGGCTTTAGGAGTTGTGTCCAATATGAAAAGTGCTTAGGATAATTAGGAGAACAGTTTGGTGAAGCTAAATAGGACACTTACTATTTATGGCCGAAAACCTTGCGCACTAGTAGGCATACGACCGTCTATAAATAGTAAGTTTACTATTTATAGTAAGTTGCAGATTCTAGGAGTTTTAGTTGTAGTTTGATTTTGATTTCTTTCCTATTGCTTAGTACCCTTATTTAAAGGGTTGTGAACTCATTTTTATTCATTCATTAATCAATTTCAAATTTTATTAGAATTTATTTTCTATTCTCTTGCTTTCTTTCCTCGTGGATTCAAGAAGCCTCTGTGAGGAGTCCAGAGAAGCTCCATGGATTCGGAGTAGTTATCCTTGAGAAAGACAGTGATCGACCTCATCACGTTCATCCCTGCGTCAATTGGTATCAAAATGAGGTTTTCCCTCGGGCCGATGACAAACAATGAATGTATGAATCCAAATCCCGTGGACGGTGATTTAGGAATTCTTTATCTTTTGGAAAGAATGAAAGCTTTCCACTGGGAGAGTCAGTTGACCATGCAAGGGCTGCAGACAACCCTCGACCGTCTTGCGGATGCGCTACTTTTGCCCCGAGCCCTAGGTGGTACTCCACGACCTATAGTCGCTCCACCACCCGTGGTTGCTGTACGACGTGATTCCTATTATTGCAGGACACTGCTAGTGGTAAACCGTAGGGCTACACCAGATTATTCTAGTTCCAGTGACGAGAATATTGATGAGGGTTTTGCTCGACGACCAATCCATGGAGGCGATCATCTAGATCGTGCTGAAAGAGACTATTGAGGTAAGGCTAAACTTCCTAGTTTTAACGGTTTATTACGTATTGAAGATTTTCTCGATTGACTAACCGAAGTAGAGAGATATTTCGATTATATGGACGTGTCAGATTATAAAAAGGTAAAATTGGTAGCGTTTAAATTAAAATCTGGTGCTTCTGTATGGTGGAAATAATTACAACTCTCACGAGCCTGCCAGAACAAGGCGTCCATTGCATCATGGCCTCGAATGAAACATCTTCTTCGATCACGATTTCTCCCCAGTGATTATGAGCAGATATGATTTTAATAATACCAGAATTACCGACAAGAAAATTCTAGTAGTTGGCTACACGAAACGATTTGTCAGAATCTGAGTCACAGAAGGTGGCACGATTTATAGGTAGGTTGTGACCGGTAATTCAGGACTGAGTTTAGATGTACCCAGTCGGGACCGTGGATGAAGCAGTTCAATTGGTGGGGAGAGCAGAAACACAACTTGTAAGAGCTCCTGCTCGTCCCTATCCTTCAAATCGACCCCCCATGACGGGTCCCACACCAGATCCAGTGCTAGCTCGAGAAAAAGATCTGGTAGGAGAACGTCCTCAACCTCCTCCACCCATAAATTGTGATGCGGGGAGCGGCTCATCCAGACCTCAATGGGTAGCACCCACAACAGCGAGCCCGAGTAGGATTCCAAATCTTTATGATCGGCTAAGGCCAAACAATTGCTACTGCTGTGGCCAACCAAGCCACTTATCAAACACTTGTCATCAACGTCCCGCAGCATACTTAACTATAAATGAAGGGGGCACTAAAGATGAGACAGCAGAAGAAGATCATGACTTTGATGAATATAAACAAACCACTGAAAAAATAGCAGGTGACGATGAATTAACAGGCGAGGATCGTGGCGAATATCTAGTTGTGAGGCGACTACTGTATACCCCACGAATAGAATTACACCCATGGCGACACAATATATTTCGTACTCGGTGTGCTATCAACGAAAGTATGTGATGTGATCATATACAACGGTAGCAGCGAGAACATCGTCTCAAGTGTGATGGTAGACAAATTACATCAACTAACGACGAGACATCCTTCCCTGTACTCAATTGGCAGGAAAAAAAAGGTAAATGGGACCAAGGTAACTAAACAATGCACTATCTTATTTTCAATTAATAAACATTATAAGGATCAGATACTTTGTGATGTGGTCGATATGGAAGCTTGGCATATGCTACTCGGTCGACCCTGGCAGTTGGACCGTGATGTGACCTACCGAGGATGGGACAACGTCTACATATTCGTAAAGGATAGTCGAAAAATAATTCTTACCTCTATGGCCCTAGAGAACCACCCTGAAGGCTCTAAAGTGGAGGGAGTTCCCTTTTGACCATTCAGGATTTCACGGAGGAATCCAAGGAAACCGGCGAGGTATATGCCGTAGTGGTGAATGGCGAGGAAAAGAAAACCTTAAACATCCCTCCTAGTTTGAGACTGTTGCTAAACGAATTCAAAGAAATCTGTCCTGAAGATTTATCTAATAGATTACCCCCCATGAGGGACATCTAACATCACATAGACCTTGTCACTGGGGTTAGCCTTCCCAACCGCCTTCATTATCGGATGAGTCCGAAGGAGTACGAGATACTTTAGGGGCAAGTGGAGGAATTGATCCATAAGGGTTTATTGAGAGAGCATGAGCTCATGCGCTCTACCAGTATTATTAATGTTAAAAGAAAAAGATAAAAGCTGGCGCATGTGTGTCGACAGCCGAGCAATCAATAAAATTACCATCAAATATCGGTTCATAATACCACGGTTGGACGACATACTCGATATGCTAGGAGGGGTCAATGTGTTCTCTAAACTAGATCTAAGGAGCGAGTATCATCAGATTCGTATCTGACCCGGTGATTAGTGAAAAATGACATTCAAGACAAAGGAAGAGTTGTATGAGTGGCTGGTCATGCCATTTAGCCTATCAAATACACCAAGTACTTTTATGCATTTGATGAATCAATTTCTAAAATTGTTCACTGGCCGATTTGTGGTAGTATATTTTGATGACATATTAATATATAGCTAGGATGAGGCGGAACACAAGAGACATCTCAGGCAAGTGCTGCAGATCCTACAAGATAATAAGTTGTACCTCAATTTAAAAAAGTTTTATTTTTTAACTGACAGCCTATTGTTTTTAGGATTTGTTGTAACGTCTACAGGCATTCGGGTGGACAATGAAAAAGTGTGAGCTATTAGGGAATGGCCGATCCCGACAAACATTCATGAGGTGAGGAGTTTTCACAGGTTGGTGACTTTCTATCGTCGATTTGTGTGAGATTTTAGCACCGTAGTTACGCCCATAACGGATTGCATGAAAAGGGACCGTTCCAGTAGACCGATAAAGCTAACAAGAGCTTTCACGAGATCAAGCATCGTTTGTTTACAACATCGATTTTGGTGTTTCCTAATTTTAACAAATTATTTGATGTTGAGTGTGATACTTCATACGTCGGAATTGAGGGAGAATTATCACAAAAAGGCAGGCCAGTAGCTTTCTACAGGGAGAAGCTCAGCAAAGCCTGAAAGAAGTGGTCAACTTATGAGCTTAAGTTGTATGCAGTTGTTCAGGCGCTGCGACATTGGCGGCATTATTTGATTTAAAGGGAGTTTGTTATGTACACTGACCATCAAGCATTAAAGTTTATTAATAGTCAGACTAACGTGAATCGTGTGCATGCTAGATGGGTTGCGTTTTTACAGGAATTCATGTTCGTTCTGAAGTACAAGCCAAGGCAGCAGAACAAGGTGGCTGATGCACGTAGCCGTCGTGCATCACTACTTGTTACGATGAGCAACGAGGTGGTCGGCTTCGACTGTTTGAAGGAGCTGTATGCTGAGGATGAAGACTTCAAAGATTCTTGGATGAAGTACCAAGAAGGTCACCCTAATGACCTTCATATACAGGATGATTTTTTCTTCAAAGGGAATGATTGTGCATTCCCTAAAGTTCTCTGAGGGAGTAGATTATTCAGGAGCTACACGAAGGTGGCTTCGGTGGACACCTTGGGCAAGATAAGGCACGAGCTCTTGTGAAATAGCGGTATTACTAGTCGCAATTAGTACGTAATGTAGGAAGAGCCATACAATGTTGTCATATTTGTCAAACCTCCAAGGGGCAATCTCAAAATACCAGCCTTTACACCCCGTTACCTGTGCCTGACGGTCCTTGGAAGGATTTATCAATGGACTTCGTGCTTGGTCTCCCATGAACACAACGCGGTATGGATTTAGTGTTTGTGGTGGTTGATTGTTTCTCCAAGATGGTACACTTTATCCCATACAAGAAGACCCTCGATGCAACACACGTGGCGAACCTATTCTTCAGGGAGGTCGTACGGCTACACGAGGTCCCTAAAACCATTACTTTTGATCATGACATGAAGTTCATTAGCCACTTTTGGCGGACTTTGTGGACTTGATTCGATACACGACTTCAATTCAGCAGTGCTTACCACCCACAGACTGATGAGCAGACCAAAGTTGTGAATCGCACGTTAGGAAACCTCCTTCGCAGTATTGCAAGAGAAAATCCGAAGCAGTGGGACTTGGCCTTGTCTCAAGCAGAGTTTGCATTCAACAACATGGTGAACTGCTCGACAGGAAAATCGCATTTCCAGATTATCTACGGACGAGTGTCTCACCACACACTTGACTTGGTCCCTCTGTCCAAGCACTCAGGCACGAGCATTGCAGCAGAACATATGACAGACAAGATCAAGGGCATCTATGCGGAAGTACAGGCGAAGCTATATGCCTCGAATGAAAAGTACAAGGAGCAAGCGGACAAACAGCGGCGACAAAGGGTGTTCGAGGTGGGCAACCAAGTAATGGTCCATCTGCGTAAAGAATGATTTTCGATCGGAACGTACAATAAGTTAAAAAATAAAAAGATTGGACCGGTACTAATCATCCGAAAGATCAATGACAACGCTTATCTTGTTGATCTTTCAGATGACATGGCGATCTCACAGATTTTCAACGTCGCAGACCTGACTAAGTATCATGAAGCAGTGCAGGATGAGAACTAGAGGACGAGTTCTTTTGAAGTGGAGGGGACTGATGTAGAGCGGGTCGTGGATAGTTTCATGGCTAAGATGGATCAGAAAAGGCCCAGTCGACGATAAAAGTGATCCGGACTGTTGGACCTTAGATCGGGCGTATCTCGCAATCCAAAATGAGTTATCTGACACAAAATATATGATTTTGGGGTAGAACGAGCTACTTTAGCCAACCAACCTGGCTTTGCAGCCCGGATTTGTGAGAAACCCCTAGATTGAAGGTCGTTTCTCTGTTTCATTTTCATTTTTACTATAAATAGTGAGTTTTAGTTTGAGTATAACTCTTCATCTATTGGGCTTTAGGAGTTGTGTCCAACATGAAAAGTGCTTAGGATAATTAGGAGAACGGTTTGGTGAAGCTAAATAGGACATTTACTATTTTTGGCCAAAAACCTTGCGCACTAGTAGACATCACGACTGTCTATAAATAGTAAGTTGCGAATTCTAGGAGTTTTAGTTGTAGTTTGATTCTGATTTCTTTCCTATTGCATGGTATCCTTATTTAAAGGGTTGTGAACTCGTTTTTATTCATTCATTAATCAATTTCGAATTTTATTAGAATTTATTTATATTCTCTTGCTTTCTTTCCTCATGGATTCGAGAAGTCTCTGTGAGGACTCCAGAGAAGCTCCGTGGATTCGGAGTAGTTATCCTTGAGGAAGACGGTGATCGACCTCATCACGTTCATCCCTGTGTCATAATATCAATAGACCCAGATCTTCAAATCAATACCAAATAAATAAAAAAACAACAGAAGTCATGAAGGCTATGTGTCGTGTTATGTGGGCCCACTATGATGCATTTGTTTCATCTATACCATCTATCCATTATTCCAGAAATTTTTTAGTCATCAGCCCAAAAATAAGGTACATTAAAATTTCAAGTGGACTACATCATTGGAAACAATGTTAATTGAACACCCACCATTAAAAACTTTTGGTGGGCCACCAATGTTTTCGTTCAAACTAATATTTGTTTTGTTCCCTTCATCCAGGTTTTTATGACCTAATCAACAACTTGGATGTGAAACATACATTACAGTGGGCCCTAGTAGTTTTTTAATGGTGGACTTTTAATCATTATTATTTTCGGTGGTGTGGTCTACCTGAGATTTAGATATCCCTCGATTTTGGAATCAAGCCCTAAAACAATCCAAAAGAATGGATGGATGACATGGATTAAAAAAATACAATATGGTGGGCCCCACAAATCATCTGTGTTATCCACGCCACCTTACCAAACTGTCTCCGTCAACATAGAAGAAGAAGAAGAAGAAAAAAAAAAAAAAAAAAAAAAAAAAGGAAAGAAAGGGAAACGCAAAAGAGAGAAAAGGGGTTCGTACCTTATGGAAGCTCGATGGGAGAGGGAGAAGTAGACTGAGAGAGGGAGAATGAGACTTGAGAGAGGGAAACTGATGCAGGTGCGATTCTTCCTAACGATTTTCATTTCAAAAATTTCAAGGTAACTTGAAAAACGACTCCAACGTCAGTAAGATTTTCGACTCTTTCTCCTGTAACTTAGCTACAAGTTGAGAGATAAGTTATAGGTAACTTGAAGAACGACTCCAATGTTAGTAAGATTTTCGGCTCTTTCTCTTGTAACTTAGCTACAAGTTGAGAGAAAGTCACCTGTGACTTTTTTCCCCCAAACACCAACTATAAAAAAGTCACCTATAACTTACTTACATTTTAAATAAGTTACAAGCATCCAAACATGCCTTGAAATTATCTTTCAAAATAGATAAACTACGTAGATAAAAAGCATACATCATGGTAGGGTCCACATAGCACCGACCACTAGCACCTTGCTGATGACAGCATCCCTAGTGGTCGGTGTTATGTTAGCCCATCATGATGTATGTGTTTCAAGCCGTCCATCAATCTTTCTAGATCATTTTATCGCTTAATCTTAGAAATAAGCAAAATATATTTCTCAGTGGACCACAGCACATGAAAACAGTAGTGATGGGAGGCCCACCATTAAAAACCTCCTGGGCCCACTGTAATGACTATTTGACATCCAACGTCTATGATTGCATCGTACAAACCTGGACGATGGGAAAAAAAAACAAATATCAGCTTATACAAAACTTCCCTTGCTCCCGTGAAATTTGTAATGGTGGACATTTAGATATAATTTTATTTTTTTAAACGAAAGAAGACGAAATTCAAAGTAGGCCCAAGCACGCGTAGTGAGCTTTTCGCTGCACGATCCGTGTCCGTCTGTAAGAGTATCCTGGCTAATAACCTAGCCTTAGGTTCTTGCTCTGCGGGTATGGACTATATAACTGTAGAAAGAGAATAATGCCAGTAAATTACAAATATTGCATTTGCATTACTTGCTTTGCGGGTATGGACTATATAACTGTAGAAAGACAATAATGCCAGTATATTACAAATATTGCATTTGCATTACCTACCCTCACCCGACCTGTACTCAACCGAGCTACGTCACCATACATATTATTTCCAAAATTAGGGACTAACTTAGCACTTATTTAGTGAGTACATGAAATAAACATATGTAAGATCATTGCCATCCATCATATGAAATGCCATATTTCCACCGGTGGATACTGAATTTCATTCAAATATAAATCTTAGGGGACTATACCAATGGAATAGAGTAGAAATTTAAATAAAACTTTTAGATTCAAATATTATGGCACACATTAGTCTTTGAATATACCGAATCTCAAAAAATTTATACATTCTTAAATGAACGGTCGGATGGCATATTCATAACATTCTTACCTAGTCTCAATTTTAAAAATTTTAATGATAGGATTTACCGTCTTAATCATTTCCCATGTGTAGCTTACTTAATTCAAATACAAAGTAAGGCATCTAATATGCGCGTGGATCTCAATCTCATAAAAATATATCGTACAAATTCAGTAAAATAGTGTGGCGCTCATCCGTATCAATCCGTATTAAACTCACCTGGCGTTTTTTGAACTTGAGTTGACCATTGATAGACTGCCTGAAGAGGGAATGCATGCTTTTCATACAGACGGCGACGGATATGAGCTAAAGTCTTGCAATATCGGTTACAGAGATTTGACGCTAGGCTCACTATAATGCCTTGTAAAATCCAAATCCAATCGGCCCATATTTTCTTCGAATTATGATAGAATGGTTTTTAAAAAAGGAGAGAGATCCGTTCTCCAAGTAGGCCATACTACACGAAACAGTGAGAAACGAAACATTCACCAATGAAATCTTCCTGGGATCGCCGTGATGTTTATATACCATCAAAGCCGCCCAAAAGGTTGATTCCAACTGAATTAAAGGAAAAAATAAATATCGACCAATACAATATATGCTCCAATGGATAACGTTTGGTGCCCACTCTTTTCTGTAGTGTGGATCAATCGACGTTTGTATCTTGTTAATTTCTGGTCTTTAATTATAGAATCTGTTGAAGAAACTAATGGACGGACTGAATTCTACAAAGACATTATGTGGCCCCAACAGGATACTGTGTTGGAGGAAAGTCGCGTCCCGCGCAGTGTGCTGCACCCGAATCCCCAACAGCTCCTGTTTTATTCAGTGGATAAAACGACACTTGTTTAATGCCGTTCATTTATTTTCCAACATCATTTTATTGCTTAATCTTAAGTATAAGAAAAATATCAATATCAGGTAGACCACACCACATGAAAACATTTATTGCATGCTATTGAATTGCATTATATGTTATTAACATCATTTTTGCAAAATGATTACATGTTTGGAAATTCCACGGATTTGGGACCATCCAATCCCACGTGGGACAAAATTTTTGATACAAGAAAACACCGAATTAAGTAAAATTATGCCGGGTAGACGACGAAACTTAAATCGGATGTCATTTAAATGTACACATATATAACCAAGCTGTCACGTCTAAATAGTGCATATGGTTAGATGGCATGAATAATCGAATGCATCAATGTGAGCCCATAAATTTCAAAATTCATTAAAATCCTGTATGGGACCGAATGTAATTCGGTTGGATTAAAAGCTAGTTTGGCTGGGCGGATTGGAAGTTAAATATCGGGATTAGCCGGGCGCGCCAAATATATCGGGATATAGCAATCCTATATAATCTTATGGATCTTAAGACAATCCATTGACAACACTATCATTGCCTTTAAATTCCGTACAATCCACTTTCGTCCGTGTAAATTTGCTTGGGATGTGTTTGTTTTAAGGGATTAGAAGGGATAGAAAGGTTTAATCCTGAGATACATTGGGCATGCCAAACAAACTCGATAGAGCAATCCTGGATACAACAATTCCATGGATCTTAAGATAATTCACCGACAACACCATCATTATCTTGAAATCCATGCCATCCAAATACCATTCGATCCCTCCCAATCCAACCAGTAAGTCCCATCCCACCTAATCCCTTCTATCCCATGGCAACAGGAGTTTGATTTTGGTTAGTAAAACGAATTTAATACCTCTAATTAATGACTTATATAATGTCGGATGCAATGGTTATAATAAGCTCGGAATATATGATTTGATAAAAAATGATGAAATTTCAAGTGTGTAATGCACCACAATCACAAGATCACGTCCAAGTGACTGACCAGCTATTTTTAACCGTCTTTTACCACGCCTTATCACTTTTAGAACCGGATCTCCTTATATTATGGGTATACTATGAGATAGTTTTGGCTAAGCAGATGAACGGCAGATATATAAACCCTTACATACAGGTGAGCCACGTCAGTGACTCACCGATTAATATGTTACACTGCCTGCCCTAACCTGGCCCAAACAGTTAGCCTCACCTGTTGCAGACGTCGGTTGCCCGGAGAAATCTCTGTACCCTATTATCAGAAACTGCGTGTGATGCACAGAGATTCCCGTGAAACGTCTACTCCATTCATCAGTTTTGATGAGCTTTGACTGTTCTGCGAACAGATGCACATGTATCCTCCACTCCCGTGACATACAAGATAGTACGTATATCATATCGCAAGAACAATGGTGTGACAGGAACCAGCTGGGTGACTAGTCCGAACAGGTATGTATGAGATCCGTTCCGTCCAGCTGGTAAGAAATCATAATTTCACTATTTATTCTAAATTTTATTTAAATACAATAGTTATATAGATTACATCACAGGAAAGATTGTGAAATCACGTATATAACACCTAAATTCACATTTTTGCACACACAAGCATTTGAATGCACTTATCAGGAAACTCATTATTCCTTCTGCGTAGGGTCGGATGAATAGATTGGATCGTGTGTATATCGCAAGGTAATCCCTACACATAATTAAGAAAATTTAAAGGTGAGATTTCTAATATCAATTTTTTTTCCCATTGTGTATAGAATCGAACGTTGAATCCTCTGATTTTTTATTCCCAATATAAATACATGGTAGGCCACCTTATAGGTGGGTTAGATCTTATTCACATGATTCCATCCTGAACTAATCACCAAATGTAATACGTTCATCCATGCAACAGTAACACACGAAAATTTTATATATTTACGTGATGTTGATTGATGGCATCGGCAGCAACGAATGCAGGCTTTTTCAGTGAGCCGAATAGAAGTAGCCTCAGCCACACCGAACATGGTGCGGCCTGACTCTGAGGCCCATATTATATATTAAATGTATTTTGTATCTACGCCGTCCATCTGTGTTTTTAGATCATTCCAGGGCATATCCAAATCTCAAGTGGACCATGCCACAGGAAAAGTGGGTATCGAATGGCTATTGTTTATAACTTCTCGGGACCATTAACATTTGAATCAAGCTGATATCTTCGCTTTCCTTCATGGACGTCTTTCTGACCTTACAAATAGGTTGGATGAAAAATAAACATCACCATGGCCCTAATACGGTTTTCAACGGTAAAAATCATTATTCCCACTATTTCTTGCTGCGTGGTTTATTTCAATTTTGGATATATTTTAATTTTTTTCTTTAAACCTAAAATGAGCTGAAAAAACGGATGAATGGCATCGATTAAACATAAAAATTAAGTTGGGCTACAGGCTATCCACACGCGTGATCAGTTCTTCGCTGTACGATCTCCAACCGGGAGAATAACCTAGTTAGGAGCCTAGCTTGCTTTGCTAGGTTTAGATTATACAGTTGTGGATAGAGACTGATGTTCCGTACGGTGTAATTACGGCACTTGCGTAAATTATAGTTTTGCACTCACCTGGTAAAAGTTACCATAGAGATCGTTTGCACGATTAAGGCACGTGACTTGCACTGATTTAATAGTTATATAAAATAAACATATATAAGATCCTTACCATCCATTAGATCAATTGTTGTATTTTCACCGTGAATACTAAATTTTATTCAGATATAAATATTAAATAGATCATCACGCAGGGAATGGAGTAGAATTGTTAATAAATTCACGTGTTTTGGCACACAGACGGTGTGGATCTTATCCGCACGCAGTTATACGATACAAAGCCAGGAAAAGTAAGGCGCCATCGGTATTAAAGTTGCCAACCGTTTTTTAGTATTGATAACTATCGGCAGACTTAACAATGTTAGCCCCGCATTTTTTTAAAGCGAGATGACCAGTCCAGGCTTTTCGTACGGACGACCACCGGTTTTGCAATACTGGTTACAGAGAGTCGCCGGTACATGAATTACTGTGCACTAATTACGATGACCGCCGACAGATCCACCGTGTAAAATCCACTCCGTCCATCATTTTCTTCTGATCATAATAAAATGAGATCTAAAAAATGAGATAGATCCATCGTCCAAGTGTGCCATACTACGGGAAACAGTGAGAACGGAAACATTAACTATTGAAATCTTTCCGGGGAACGCTATGATGTTTTATGCCATCCAACCCGTTCACGAGGTGATTCCCACCAGATGAAAGGAAAAAATAAATATCGACCTGTACAAAATATGCTTCAATGGCAAACGTTCAGTGTTATTCTTTTTTTTGATGTGGATCACTTAACCTTTGGATCTCGTTAATTTTTTATATTTCGTAATATAATATGTTGAAGAAACTAATGGACGGATTGAATTCTATGAAAGCATCATGTGGCCCCAAGATCTTGTGTAGGAGGATGTGTTGAAGGGAAGTCTTATCCGCGCAGTATGCTGCGACGCGGACCCGAATCCCAAACAGTTCTGTTCTACTCGTAGGATAAACCAACGCAATTTGGCAAGTGACGCTGCTACTAGCGAAGTGGCCAGTGGTCGAAAACGCATCGGCTGTTTACCCTGCCACGAGCCAATGGCCAGTGGTCGGTGCTCCATGGGCCCCACCATAATATATGTGTTTCATCCATGCCATGTAATCATTCTTCCAGATAATTTTATATTACGATCCCAAAAATGAGGTTGATCCAAATCTCATGTGGATCGCAGTGTTGATTGAACGCTCACCATTAAAAACTTATTAGGGCCACGCTAATTTTGGATCAAGCTGATATTTTTTTCCCTACATCCAGGTCTGTGTGACCTAATCAACATTTTAGATGTCAAATAACCATTATAGTGGACCCTAGGAGAGTTTTAATGGTGGACATTCAATCACTACTGTTTTCTAATGGTGTGGTCCACATAATATTTAGATCTACCTAATTCTTGGAATAAAGTTCTAAAATTATCTTTTAAAATGAATGGACGGTGAGGATAAAACACATACATCATGGTGGGTCCACATAGCACCGACCATAGCCGATGGCAGCCTCACTGTCTATACCCCGTCCCTAGTGGTCGGTGCTGTGTGAGCCCATCATGATGTATGTGTTTAGCTTAATCCTAAAAATAAGCAAAGTATAAATATCAGGTGGACCACACCACATGAAAACAGTAGTGATCCAAAACCCACCGTTAAAAACCTCCTCGGCCCATTGTAATGTCTGTTGGACATCCAACGTGCAAACCCGGACGATTAAAAAAAAAAAAAAACAAATATCAGCTTGATCCAAAACTTTTGTTACTCCCATGAAATTTGTAATAGTGGGAATTTAGTTGACATTGCTTATGTGGTGTAGTCCACTTCACATTTGGATCTATTTTAATTTTTTCAATAATACCATAAAATAATGAAGGGACGAAATTCGTTAAGTTAAAATATATATAGAAGGATGGAAAAAAGCTTGTTAGTATGACATTTATATAAACTTTTCAAATAAATAAATTAACATTAATTGAGCCGGTCCCCTAACTACAAATATGACATTCATACTTTCCTCGTATATTAAAATAAAAAAAATATTTATATATTATTTTATATTTATGTATTTCTAGTAACAAAATTACCCTCATTGTGTAACAGTTCTTACCAAACGCGTCATATGTTATATATGTCATTTAACTCTTCAATTAATGATTGTAAATACACATTAAAGTCATACCATGTATTATTTTTTACATGAATTAAAAGTGTTAATATAATAAATTCCTTCCACATGCATAAATAAAATAAAAATAATATACACAACTACCCTAACGTAACTACCGTAACAGACAAACAACTATACAACTTATTCACATTACCAAAGGGATTAAATATGTCCATTATGAGTCTCAACTAAACAATACACATGAATAACACATGAGCCTGATTTTTAGGCCCTGAAGCTTAACTGTGTCTTCTAATGATGAGAGTGAATTGGACACATTTGGCCCATGAAAAAAAAAACTAAGGCTTTTTACCTGCTTCTTTACCTAGCCATGCCAGGAACACCATTGATGTCACTTTGGTGAGGCTGTGATTATGGGTTCCACCTTAATGTATGTGTTGCATATCTATTATGTTCATTTGTTTTGTGAGCTCATTTTGGAGCATAACCCGAAAATTAAATAACTCAAATCACAAGTGAACTACACTACACAAACAATATTGATAATTGAATGCCCACCATTAAAAATTTCCAGTACCCATTGTACTATTTATTTTCCATCCAACCTATTGATTAGGTCACACCAACCTAAAGGAAGAGAGAACACAAATATTAGCTTCATTTAAAACTTTGTTGGCCCTGAAAACATTTTTAATGGTGGTGTTCGGTTAGCATTGTTTCCCGTGGTTTAGTTCATGTGACATTTGGATTTACTTCATTTTTTAGCTCAGATGGGATTAGTCGGGTGGGTTGGGTCACGTTGGTGCTCAACCCTAGCCCAACCCAAGGTTCATATACCTCAAACCTAACTCAAAGTTGGGTTGGAAATTCTTAACCCAAGCCCAATCCAAGCGGGCCCGATCAGGTTGGTTCGTTAGTCAGGTGGATATATGCTAATATTATCGTTGTCACGTTAGTCCATTATATTTCAATACATGTCTTATTTTTTATACCTATGATTTTATTAATTATATACGTAATTATTTATTGTAAAGAACTTTATTTTTCTAAATAAATAAGCTAAAATATAGGACAACACTCCTTTAAAAGTCATGTTGTATAGCATGCAATCTATTTGAGAGAGAGAAATCCTACGTATCTTGTTAGCTTGAGTCATTGGAAATCATGTGGACTAATGAGGCCCGACAGCACTGAAATTTCAAGTGCCTTCAACACAGACGATCCACACATAGTTATATATCGATCGGGTTTAGATTGGGTCGGGCAACCCGAGACCTCAACCCAAGCCTGACCCAAGTTTTATTAGGTTGGTGTTTATATAGCCGAAACTTGAGACTGAACCCAATACATCCTACTCAAGCCCAACCCAATGTCGGGTTGGTCACAGGTCGGTCGGGTTGAACCCGCCTGACTTTCAGCCCTAGGTGGATGGAATTGCATTTGGTCCCATACAAATTCCATCTTGGATTTGGAAGAGACAGTAGGGATTGAGATTAAGTGGGAATTGCATTTGGTCCCATGTAGGATTTCTAAATCCTCCACACATGGGCGCCACATTGATGCATGCTTAAACCATGCCGGCCATCCATATAAGCCATTTTTACAAGTGACATTCTAGTTATATATGTGTATAAGTGACTGGCCTCTGTTGTGAGTTTGCTTCGTTAATTACAATTTCATAGTCCACCAAATGAGATTTTTCTTAGTCCACTATTTTCCCATGGCAAGAATTTTATCCCAAATATGGGATTGCATGACCCTGATACCATAATATTTCTAAACATCCAATTATTTGTGCAACAATAGTATTAATTCCATCTAATTCAATTCCATACAATTTAATTCCACAGACAAAACAAGCATATGAAAAATTAGATTGACAGAGTTGATAAAACACATATATTATGGTGGGGGCCACATATCACCATCAAATAGCCACTCGCAGTAGGCAATCCATGTTCACGGATGAGATTACCAGATGCAATTTGGCTAGTGGCTCGACACCAGCCAGCTGGCTGGTGTGAAAGCTCTATGGAACTGGGTTCTTACTCTTGCTCCGGTGGTAGGCTCTCGGGGTTTTAACACCTGGTCAAGGGTTCAAGTACCCATCGGTGGTGAAATCTCACTACCACATGAGTGTGTGGGGGTGTGTGCGTGTGTAAAAAATTAATAAAAATAATAATAAAAAAAAAGCTTTATGGGAACTTACCATGATGTATGTGTCTTAACACGCAGTCCATCCATATCTTATTTTGGTATATGAGCAGAAAAATGAGGCAGATCCAAATCATGTGGACCACACCACGGGTAAATAGTTTTAATTGAACATCCAACATTAAAAACTTCATGCGGCTCACGGTAATGTTTATTTTCCTTCCAAAGGTTAGATGGCAACTATATGTAGTTGAAAAAATAAAAGAAGACACGTTTGAAAGCGCAACTGATTGGATATGGTTCACACAGCCAGTAACTTCCAACCTTTTATGTATGCATGACATCATCCTGTCCAATACATTACCTCATCATGAGGACCACCTAAAAAAATTTAATAATATTTGATCATTGAGTATACCATACTTCTTTTTTACTATTATCAATGGTTAGAAATTATTTTATATGGCGTGACTCACTAATGAGTAAATAGGGATGATCTTTGCACTAAGGGCTGTTAGGATACCACCAAATAAGTTACTTTTTCTGCTTATAGTAATAGATAAGTAACTTACTTCAGATAAGTTTTATTTATAATTAGTCATAAGTAATTTTTGTACTTAAAAAGTACATAATCACTTCAGCTATCTTTCTTTTAACCTTTTTTACTTTTCATTAGTTGTTAAAGAGAGAAATAAGAGAGATGAAGAGAGGAGAAGTTGATAAGTATATTGTTTAGCAAACTTACATATTTTATTAGATTGTAAATTCTCAATATTAATGAAATGCTAAATAGGCGGTGGACTGCATCAGCGGGAAGTTCCTAGTTGGTTGGAAATGGTCTTATTGGATCTCGAGAATTTGGAAGGTTAGCCGCAAGGGGATCCTTTAGGATCTCTCACATCCTTAGAGAAGCAAACGGTATGGTGGATGGATTGGAGGAGGGCAATAAGGTGTTCTGGAATGAAGCATGTGTATGTTGTGATTGCGGTGGATAGGGGTGTACACAAACCGGGCTTACCTCGCTCAACCCGGCCCGAAAAAGCTCGATTCAGCTCGACCCAGAACTGAGTTCGGGTCGGGACGGGCCAATTTCTTCAGCCTGAAACTGAGTTCAGGCCAAGTTCGAATAGGTCCAAATTCGGCTCGACTCGGTCCGAAACCTGACTCGACTCATCCCGACTGGGCTCGACTCGCATTTTAGGGTATATATACCTTGTTTTAAAAAAACCCTTAGCCGCTTTCCCCTTTTGAGAAAAGGCCCGACCCTAGCGGCCCCACCAAACCGTCTCCCGTGCTCGTTCTCTTCCTGCTTGACCCCAGTGGCCCCACCAAATCTCTCTCTCTCTCTCTCTCTCTCTCTCTCTCTCTCTTTCTCTCTCTCTCTCTCTCGTCCCTCTCGGATCTCCACCTCTCTCTCTCTCTCTTGTCCGACTAGCAAGCAACGACATCCGACCAGCATTCCGATAGAGAATCAGGCAAGTTAGGTAGGTTCCTGTTCATGTTTTTCTGCTTTTATGGTGTCTTTATTTTGAAAATTTCTTTGGATTTGGTGGTAGAGATCTTGTCTAATCTGAGTTGGGTTTTTTGAGATTTACTTGGAATTTACAAGGGGAGAGAGAGAGAGAGAGAGAGAGAGAGAGAGAGAGAGAGAGAGAGAGAGAGAGAGTCATTTGACTGTGGTTTATGGTATAGATTTTGTTTCCTTTTTGGGATGTATAAATCCATGATTTTGATGGAATGGAAAAGAATTATTTAGGATTTTGATTGGAGAAAGGCCATTATTCTCCCCCTCCTCCCAAAAAAAGGAAAGAAAAGAAAGAAAACTACCACAACCATATATCTTTTCATTTATTTTTTGTTATCTCTTGTTTTCATTCCTGTGTTTTGAGTTGTAGAGGAAAGGGTCCTTTTTTGGTGTTTTAGGTATTGGGGGGAAACCCCTTTGGATTTTAGAAGTTTTGAGTGAAAAAAGCTTTTTTCCTCTTTTATTTGAATTTTGAAGAGGAAGAATTGGAAGAAAACCCATTTACATTTTGTGGTTAGGGAGTGAAAAGTGTCTTTTTTATTTTTTATTTTTTTTTTGTTGAATTTTGTTTTGATGTTTGTTGGAAGAAAACCCAGATTGAGTTTGTGATTTGTGGGTGAAAAAGGATCCTTTTTGCCCACATTTTTTTAGGAATTTTGATGTGGTGGCAGCTGTAAGAAGAAACCCAATTAGAGTTTGCGATTTTCTATTGAAAAGGGTCTTCTTTCTTATTTATTATGTTCTATTTTGTACTTGAAAGAAACCCAGTTAGAGATTGTGGATATCTGGGCTTTGTTGCATCACTTATACACAATGAGAAATCTCTTCCTTCCTGATTCCTGCAAAGAAACACAACTCCATGCCCTCAATCCACAGTCATGGCTCCAAGTTGAGAGATGAAAGCTCTACAAATTTTCCTCTCACTCACCTTCTTCCATGTAAGTCGCTCGCTTCCTCTCTCCATTTCCTAATTTGGGTTCTCATAGTTCTCTCTTTTCTATATTTATTTCGAGAATGGGATCTTGTCTGTTTCGCATATATTCGTGTAGTGAATCTCTCATCAAGGTCAACGAACTGCCCATCCTCCCATTCTTTAAGCCCATTGATTATGTAGAAGTTCTAGCTCAAATTCATGAGGAACTTGAATCATGTTCTCCCCATGAAAGGTCGGACCTGTACTTGCTACAGTTCAAAGTTTTTAGGGGTCTCAGGGAAGTCAAATTGCTGCGACGGAGCCTCCGTTTTGCTTGGCAGAAGTCAAGCACTGTCCATGAAGTACGAGAAGAAAGGAGAGGAGCTTGTCTCCGACTTGCTTGCTTCCTGCGGGGAGTACACGCAGGAAATTGGGTAAACCACTAGCTAAAGCCTTTCCCATGAACTTGCTGTAAGGTTCGAAACTGGCCCGAACTTGAAGGTTTGAAACTAGCCCAAACTCGCCCGATTGCTGTTGGACCGGGTTCGGGTTGAACATGCTGGTCTGGTGACTAGGCCGGGCCGGGTTCAGGTTGGGTGTGTTTGGTGACCGGACCGGGTCGGGTTGAGCCCAGTTCGACTCGGATCGACCCGTGTACACCCCTAGTGGTAGATGAGTAAAATGTCTCTAACAACTCTTCAAATTGGATAAGGAAACAGTTCGTTCAACTAGGTTTGCATGTGAGTCCCTCATGGTGTGTACCTGTCTATCAGGGTGAGTCCAAAAATAAGCCGTTCCAATTATTATACGAGCCACAACAAAGGTTTCGGGTGGTGGTCAATTGAATTTTTTTATGTCGTAGATCACCTGATGATTGGATACGCTTGATTTTTGGGATATTTCATCATTATGACATGGATCGCCTAATGGATTAGATGGCATATACAGGATAGTGGGCCCTACACATGTAACAATGTGCATGAGGAACAGGGCTTGGGTACTACCTGGTAGTCCCTGGCTCTGAGCAGCCACATCCACGCTATCCATCCATTTATGTATGGGTTTTATCCACACTATCCAGCCATTTTGCTGGGGCTTTTGCAAGAAGTTCGTGCGCAGAGATGCTGGATGGGGACCACAGTGATTTTTGTGAGAAATTCACCCTGTCCATCCATTTTGCGAGCTCATTTTAGGACATGCCACCAAAAATGAGGTGGATCCAAAACTCGCGTGGGCCATACGAGAGGAAACAATGGGGATTCAGTGAGCACTATTGAAACATTCTTCTAACCATAAAAGTTTTGTATGAGGCTAAAGTTTTTGTGTTTTCACTTCATCCCAGTGGGGATAACCTTATGAGCAATTGGATGTCATATAAACGTCAAGGTGGAAAGCCACATGAGGTTTGGAAGGTTTCGTCTTCTCTCTAGTGTGACCCACATGAGGTTTGGGTCCTTTGGATCCACCTCATATTCGTTACATGTCCTAAAATAAGCCAGGGACAAATCCGCAATTTTAGGTATTAGTCCAAAATTAGGCAAGCCTAACGGGGCAACGACATGGGAAGTAGCAGTGATAATAAGACCCACCATTGAAACCTTCTTAGGGCCACCTTAACTGATTGTTAATTGCCATCCAACATGTTCATAACGTCACATGAACCTGAACGAAGGGAAAACACAAATATCAATCCAAAAGTTGGTGTTTAATCCCCACTGTGTGGTCCACTTGAGCTTTAGAAATGTCTCATCTTTGGGCCTGTACCCTAAATTGATTAGGCAAAATGGACGGACAGTGGATAAAGCTCACTAGTCAGAATCCTCTGCTGCTGGTGAACGGGAATTTCCGGATTCCTGTATTTTTCCTGGGCCATGTCATCATGTATTATTAGGAAACGGGGCTACTCCCCCACCAGCCAATGGCTGGTGGTCAGTGCTCTGTGGGCCCCATTATGATGTATGTGTTTCATCCATGACGTTCATCTATTTTTCCATGTCATTTTAAGGTATAAGACAAAAAATGAGGTATATTCCAATCTAAAATGGACCACATTACAGGAAATAGTGTTGAATGAGCGTCAATTGTTACAAACCTTTTGGGGCCATAAAAGTTTTGGATCAAGTTAATCTTGGTTTTTTCCTTTCATCTGGGCCTGTATGACCTACTCAATAGATTTTGGATGTCAAATAAACAGTATAGTAGGCTTAGAAGGATTTTAATGGTGGATATCCAATCACTATTGTTTTCCTGTGGTTTGGTCCACCTGAGATCTATATCCCTCTCATTTTCTGTATCAAGCTGTAAAATGACCTGTAAAAATGGATGAACAGAATGGATGAAACACATACATCATGGTGGGGCCCACAGAGTACTACTAACCATCAGCCACAGGGCCGATGGAAGGGGAGTAGCCAATCCATTATATGGTTTGCAACCGTGATGATGTCACAGTGATGGTGTCGACCAATGAAAATAAAGGAAATAAGAAATTCATATTCCCCATGTGAATGGATTAACTACTCCCCCAGCCACTGGCCAATGTTGTGGGCCCCACCATGATGTATGTGTTTCATCCATTCCGTCCATCTATTTTTCTAGATCTTTTTATGGTATGAAACAAAAAAAAATGAGTTCTATAACAATCTCAAGTGGACCATATTATAGGAAACAGTGTTGAATGAATTTCGACCATTAAAAACTTCTTATGAGGATTGTAAGTGATATGGTTTCTAGCTCCTATAATTGTCAAATTTTGTAGTGCCAAAACTTCTCTTGAAATCTATGTCTTGTGTAGCTCTTCTATATAATGAAGTTTGTGCGTTTCTCAAGGACAAGGGTCTTTAGTTCAAAAACTTCAAAGGCAAGATTACTTGTTCATGTTCATACACAACATCAATTGTGAATTCAAGCTTTCAAGCTTCAAGAGTTCAAGATTTTCAAAGCTTTGTACAAGTCAAGACAACATTCCTAGATTTTGATACTCAAGTTCAAGCTTCAAGAGACTCAAGTTCAAGTTTCATCATATGATAAGATCTCAAGCTTCGTGAACTTCAAAGAACGACTATCAACTGAAGAAAAAGAAGTTTCAGTGTTCATACATCATGTATAAGGTATGAATGACCCTATATTGATCATAGGGTAGGTCATTTTGAATACATAATTCAATTAGATCATTTTATAAGTAAATAGACTGTTTCTCGACTAGTCTTGGACTCTGTTTGACTAATCCTAGCATTGGCTCGACCAGTTCAAGAAATTCTTCGACCAGTCCTAAGTTTGTTACAAATTTTTAAAATTTTTTGTTAAGCCTTGACCAATCTTGGAGATTGCTCAATCAGTCATGTGAACATTTCTTGACTCGTTCCAGTCGTGGAGGTCCCTCGACCGATCGTGAAGGGCTTACGACCAATCATGAAGGTCCCTCGACCGGTCGTGAAGGGCCTACGATCAGTCGTGGAATGACTTTATCTTATCGTGTTCAAAATTTTAAAAATCTGTTGATCCTACGACCAGTTCTGGTGTCCTCAGGACCAGCCGTGAACACGATTTCTTTACTTATAAATAAAGCACTAATTTCAGACTTTTTTGTTGAATTTAAGATAAATCAATACGCCACTATGAGAGATAAGTTAGTGATCTTTTTAAGCTATATTGTGCTCATTTAATATTCTCTTAATTTAGCTTTTTATATTTGATTTTGTATTCTATATTCCATTCATATTTGAAGAAGGGATTGTGAATTGCCCTTTTCTTGGAATTAAAATCAAATAAAGCTAGCCTAACTTGATTTAATTTAAAATCAATTTAAAACCTAAAACCATTTCATCAGTGAGTTTGGGCATTGAACTTCTACGTTGAACTTTTATTTCGATTTGGTTCTTCCGAGTTTCATCAAAAAGAGAATATCCAGGTATTTTATATTATTGTAAATTTCTGTATTTTAGTTTCGTTAAGATTGTGCCAGAAAAATCTCTTGGTTTTGGTTTATTTGAGGTGATTCAAAAAACTCAGAGTGTGGGGTTTTTGAATTGTGTAAGTCCGCTTGAAAGATACAATTGTGAGGGTTTTAGGTGAATTTGGAAAAATCTATTTTCATATTGAACGCTAATATCTACTGTGTGAGGATATTGGGAGTGGAGTAGTTATGTGGCTATTTTTCTAAATAGTTGGTGTACACATAAGCGAACCACTATAATTTCTGATCTTATGGATTGATTGTTTATTTCTTTCTGTGGATGATTTTAATTTCCCTTTTTGCATTGTGGAGAATGTTATAATTTCTTTTTTGTAAGTATGGAGAATGTTGTAATAGCGTAGATTTCTTTCATTGCTATTTATTTCTTTATTCCTTTGTGTCATTTTGAGTTTTTGATATACAAACCGTTCTAGTAAGGTTGTCTTTAGAACAACATCTGTATCAACCTCTCAATACTCATTCATTTGAGGCTGTCTTTAAATTGAGCATTGTGGGATTGTCTATCGCTATCTGTATTTAATTTATTTAAATTCCGCTGTTATTTTTTAATTTGGCATAGTCTTATTCATGCCCCTGGACATATAGCTCGGCCTTTTCAATTATATATATATGGTTGATCTATTCAGCCAGGTAGGTTTGTTCAATAAGGCGGAGGAGATTATGAGAAAGATGCCTATGGACCCAAATGCTGTTATGTTGAAGGCTTTGTTGGGTGCTTGTAGAATCCATAGGAATTTCGAGTTGGGTGAGTGTGCAGGCATTCAGCTGATTGAATTGGCCCCAGATGATCCCACAGGGTATGTTTTGTTATCAAACTTATATGCGATGGCAGATAATTGGGATGGAGTTTATAAGGTGAGGAAGACAATGTTTGAAAGAGGGATAAGGAAGTTACCTGGATGCAGTTCAATCGAAGTGGATGGCGTCTTTCATGAATTTGTATTTAGAGACGCAACCCATTTTTGGAAAAAAGGAGATTTATGAAATGCTTGGTGAAATGGGTGATAGATTGAAGGTTGATGGGTATGAGCCTTATACTGAACAGGTATTGCTTGATATTGATACGAAGAAGTGAAGCAGACTTCATTGAGTTATCATAGCGAGAAGTTGGCGATTGCCTTTGGATTCATCAGCACAAGCCCTGGTACGACAATACATGTGGTGAAAAACCTACGTGTATGCAGCGACTGTCATTCAGCAATCAAGCTTCTTTCAAAGATATACGACCGGGGCATCGTTGTCAGGGATTTAAATAGGTTCCACCATATAAAAGCCTGGTCTTGTTCCTGCAGGGATTATTGGTGATGTTCTTGAAAATTTTTTGTTAGGAGTGTTGTTCACCAGTGTACAATATCAGGTACACCCACCTTACAAATGCACTAGCACAAAATTCAGGCTAGTCCATTCATCGAGTGGGCCACATGTGTATGTCAAATATGGCCTGTCATTGGGTAAATGAGATGAAAAAAAAATACAAATACAAATCTTCTTTATTTACTTTTCCAACATTTCATTACATGCATGAGCTGAGCTGTATCAGTGGCTCAGTGGCACAAAGATGGGAATATACATTTATCTGCAAATTGCCTTCCTACAACTGAAGAACAAATAACTGCTTCATATAAACATGCAGCTTACCGTCAATACACAGGCTGATGATTGTCTGCAGTTTTAGTAGTAACGGAGCCAACCACAATGTAATCATCAAAAAAGATATTGCCTTGGTGAAATTATTGAGATGTTGAAATACATGAATTGCAAAAGGCCGGGTATGAATGCATGGCAAGGTTCTTGGTCTTGCAAGGAACTCCATGTTTCTTAACTCGTTGTTCAGTCTTTGCCCTCATTCTTAACCTTCTTCTCCATAATAGAATCAAATATGGATTTCTTCATCTATAGATCAAAAGCACCAAAGCATCATGCAACATTAGTCTGAATATGAAGGTAAAGGAGAAACAGAAAAAAGTATAAGGAAAAAAAAAAGGAGGGAGGGGCTACAATAAATAACTAATACAGCTTCATAGACCTTTAATTGAATTTTTTTGCAAACATCTGTAAATCTGACCCCCAAATGGCTGGGAGAAAGGCTGTGAAAATGATAATGGCAATGATGATTATAAAGCTTCATGGCCAACAAGCATTCCATGATATCAACAGCTACAGAATGGATTTGATGCAATCATAAGCTTAGCTTATCATCAAAACAATGTCCATGATATCTATCTACATCTTGAGAAAACATCCATAAATAACATTTTATCAATCATCTTCCACCACCAATGGGCCACATTTATTTTACACAAACGAGCAAAGCATGAGAACTTCAAAGACCATTATATTTTTCTACAAAAATTTCATAGCAAAGTACGTCATCATTTTGCTTTGTTTTCAGTGTAATGGCTTATCCTAGGGTGAA
Organism: Magnolia kwangsiensis; assembly: GCA_037074715.1. Classification (NCBI taxonomy): domain Eukaryota; kingdom Viridiplantae; phylum Streptophyta; class Magnoliopsida; order Magnoliales; family Magnoliaceae; genus Magnolia; species Magnolia kwangsiensis. The sequence continues at coordinate 88,507,172 of CM073582.1, forward strand.
AGGTATGAAGAAAACAATTGAGAAAGAAAACCTTCAATACACTGCCAATAAAAGCCTACATATTATAAGATCACGTGAGGCAAGCATACCAAAAATCTCAATAGAACTTTGTAAATTCTCAGTTGTATCTCATGCAATAAACATGGAAACCTGAGAATTTTAAAGACTATTATGTGCTCCGATTTTTGGTTTTCCACACCATACTCAGAATATCAACCCACCATTTTGCTTTGAAAACAGATTATCATTGGGAAGGGAAATGCACAAAATCATGCAGATACAAAATCTAAGATGCATCCCCAAAAAGGACATAGGAACTACAAGGACACATCAGAAAGAAACATAAGCAAAAAGTCAAGCAATTAGAAAATTTTGAAGACTACTATGTGAATCGAAATGATGTTCATTGAAATATTTATTGCAATTTAATTCAGCTGTGCATACAGATGCAGCCTCTAGTAAGAAAATCAAGCAATCTCTATAAAGAGGGGAAAAAAAGAAGACATCTTCCATCTACCCTTGGAACTACTGACTTGGACTAAGAATGACCATTCCCATAGTTCCAAGGGATTGCACTTTTGAAGTTGCCTTCACCAATCAATGTGCTGGATGGATCTTATGCATGTAAGCAAAGCAATGAAAGAACTTTGAAGATCCCCAGCGAAACAGAATCCTAACTATAAGGTCACATCACAAGAAAAGCTGACTAAAGATCTGAATAAAACTTAAACACAGCCCCAATTTAAAATGCTCAGTCATATCCTATGAAGTGAGCAAACAATCGGAGAACTTAAGATGGTGCTTCCACACATGTCATTTTGCTTTGTTTTTACAAAACACAATATTGCATTCCAAAAAACAATATGGAAACTTCAGGGCACATCATAAGCTTAAAACAAGAAATAAGAAGAAGAAGAAGAAGAAGAGAGTGAAAACTAACAATCCCAAGAACCACTCTCCTTACGAGACATTCTCACCCTTATCTCACGCAATGAGCAAAGCAATCAGAGAACTTTGAAGAATATTGCAAGTATGCACGTCAACTTCAAAGAATAGTAGCTCATCTTGCTTTCCTTTCACAAAAACACCTAATCATAGGGTAATGAGGACATCATGTCACATACATCTTGTAACACCCTGAATATTTCAATACCTGAGTATTAAAAGTTCTCGAGTGTTACCATAAAATTTAATGTAATAATTATATGAGCATAATACCAATCTATCCTAACCTTACATCAAATTCCTGACACGAACCCAACCAATGGGAATGATCTCCATTCAATAGATCGAGCCATCTGACTGTCAATTTTAAGACAGGACCATCCATCAGAAGATTTGACATATGTGCCTTCCCTTAAACGAATTGGTGAATAACTCTCCATCTGTAATAATTTAGATATATGTTCTTTTGTAAGAATTGCTTAAAAACGTGCCTATAAACACCTAGAACAATTAGATTTTCTAAAACTCTTATATTATCATTAATTACGAAAATGTCATTAACCTATGCCCTTGAATTCCAGAACATATAATTCTCATGATCCATTTTAAGTAAAATTTTACATCATGCCTATTTATCATAAATTAACCATGCACGTCAAATTTTAACTTTAAATCATTCTAAAAGTGGCCTGATTGACAGATCAGCCCATTAACCATTGATTTTGGTGTCCATTGAGTGAAGAAAGGTCATGGGTAGTCGTAGTGGGATATTTTCCTCTCTCCTCTTTGTCTGTGTGATCTTATGAGGAGGTTGGATGACAAATAAACATAATGGTAAGGCCTAGAAAGGCTTCAGCGGTGGAAACCATAATACTACTGCTTCATGGAATACAATCCACCTGATCGTTGGATATACTTCAATTTTGGGCTCGACCCCTTGAATTAGATAGACAAAAGGAGGAGTAGACGGAGTAGATTGCTCGAAAACATCACTGTGGACCCCATAGCTGATCACGAGTGTGCACACACCCGTGCACCTGTTGTGCATTGTGTCAAATGTAGTTTGACCCGACAATTCAAAAAGAAAGGGGAAATTTGACCGTACTGACCTCGAAGTTTGGTCAAATTATCTCGGGAGGTACTATATTCCGGATATCTCAAGAGTGGCCTTCTGACATCTTTTGAAAACTGTTTCGGATGAAAATGCCTTTGTTCTCGGTTTAAAAGTCATATGGTCATCGAGTGAATAAAACGTTACCTTATGTTTCAACACCTAAGAAAGTGATGGATTGGCTACTCCCCCTGCCACCAGCAAATGGCTGGTGCTCGGTGGTATGTGGGCCCCACCACTATGTATGTGTTTCATCCACGTCGTCCATATATTTTTTCAGGTCATTTTATGGTATGAGACTAAAAATGAGGTATATCCCAATCTCAAGTGGACCGCATTACAGAAAACAGTGTTGAATGAGCGTCGTAGACCATTAAAAACTTTTTGGGGGACATAAAAGTTTTGGATCAAGTTGATCTTTGTTTTTTCCCTTCATCTGTGTCTGTACAACCTAATCAACAGATTGGATGTCAAATAAACAATACAATGGGCCTTAGGAGGATTTTAATGGTGGATATCCAATCACTATTGTTTTCCTATGTTGTGGTCCACCTTAGATTTATATCCCCCTCATTTTTGGGATCAAGCCCTAAAATGATTTGTAAAAATGGATGAATGAAATGGATGAAACACATACATGGTGTTGGGGCCCATGGCTGATGATAGGAGTAGCCAATCCGTTTTCCCCTAAGAATACGGAAGCATTTATGAGCTTGGGAAGGGCCAAATGTCACCTTTCACATGCACATTGGATCGTGGTTGTCATGTTATAAGGATCGTGACGATCACAAGACATGAGTTGTGGTTATCATGTTACATGGGTCATGGCTGAAAGATGTTATGGGTCGTGGTTGGCAGATGTTATAAGTCGTGGTTGTCATTCTAAATAGGTCATGGTCGTCATGTTATAAGGATCATGCCTTTCACTACCCTGTACAAGGCCCAACTCGTTTGGCTTATAACCTTGTATCGTGGTTGTCAGGTTATATGGGTTGTTGTTGTGATGGTGTATGGATCGTGGCTACCAGTTGTTATGGATCGTGGTTGACATGTTATATTGGTCGTGATTTTCATGTTACACAGGTTGTGATTGTTAGATGTTATGGGTCGTTGTCATGTTATATGGGTCGTGGTTGTCATGGAATATGGATCGTGGTTGGAAACCTCGACCATCACTGTGACAACAACGATCTATTGTTAATCATAACCACGACCCCACGTGGATGACAACCAAGATCCATTTTGCATTTGAACCACGACCCGTTGTCCATGACAAGCATGACCATTTGCTCTTCATAACCACATCCCTTCGTATTGGTCTCGATGCATGGTCTTAGCTCTCATTTATTTTGAGGCTGGCTTTCTAACAACCTCTGTAAAATGCTTCGGATGAAAATGTCCCTTGTCCTTGGATCAGTAGTCGTACGGTTTCAAAGTGAAGAAGAAGTTACCTGTTTTGAACAATCCCAAGAATGTGACGCGGACCGAAGCTTTTTTGACTAATGGATCATGGTTTCATCTAGAGTGAGTCGTGGTCGACAACCACGATCCAACGTGGATGACAACCACGATCCAATGTGCATGTGAACCATGATCACACGAAAGGCTCTAGGTTGTCATACACACTGGGTGGTGGTTTCCAGCCACAATCCATTGTGGATGATAACCACGACTCATTGTTCGTCATATCCACGACCCTTTGGTAATAACGCCACATTCTTTTTCAAAAAATTGCATTCATTTCGCTACTTCCCCGTAATCCCGAGAAATGGTATTCCTAACATCGAAAAACCAATAGTGCCACCAGCCAATGGCTAGTGCTCGGTGGTCTGTGGGCCCCACCACCATGTATGTGTTTCATCCATGCCGTCCATATATTTTTATAGATCATTTTATGGTATGAAATAAAAAATGAGGTATATGCCAATCTCAGGTGGACCACATTACAGGAAACAATGTTGAATGAGCGTAGATCATTAAAAACCTTTTGAGGGCCATAAAAGTTTTAGATCAAGCTGATCTTTGTTTTTTCCCTTCATCTTTGTTTATACGACCTAATCAATAGATTGGATATCAAATAAATAGTACAGTGGGCCTCAGGAGGATTTTAATGGTGGATATCCAATCACTATTGTTTTCTTGTGTTGTGGTCCACTTAGATTTATATCCCTCTCATTTTTTGGATCAAGCCCTAAAACGATCTATAAAAATGGATGAACGGAATGGATGAAACACATACATGGTGGTAGGGCCCATGGATGGTGATAGGGGGAGTAGCCAATCCGTTTTCCCCCAATCCACTATCCAACGTTGGATGACAACCATGATCCAATGTTGATGACAACCACGATCCAATGTGCATGTGAACCACGATCACACAACAATGTCGCGGTTGTCATACACACTGGGTGGTGGTTCCTAACCACGATCCATTGTGGATGACAACTACGGCCCATTATTCGTCATATCCACGACCTTTCGATAATAGCGCCGCATTCTTTTTTCAAAAAATCGCATTCGTTTCGCTACTTCCCTGTAATCGTGAAAAATGGTATTCTTAACATCGAAAAACTAATAGTCGCACTGTATCCTAATCAAATTAACCATTGGTTCACCAGCCTATAAAAGTGGTACTTGAGTTTCAAATTACTTTCACAAGCTAGCTAAAATTCTTATTGGAACACCTTAAGCATTCATAGATTTCTTTGCTCTTTCAATCAAAATAATGGAAGAGATATTCAAAGAAGGCATCGAGTCCTTCTCGTGTTCTTCCTTTATGGGTGATCCCTTCCCTTCCTTCAGGGATGTTGTCGATCTTCCTGAAGATCAATGGCCTCCACAGGAAATTCTAAAGACAATTTCAGAATTTCGGTAACTCGCGGATAATTTCTCGAAGGCGGACAGAAATCGAGTTGTGTTCTTCTACTCTGTCTTGCTTGTCGGCCCTTAGTGCTGAGTGCAGGGCTATGCCAGCTTACTCTGAACCAGTTGGGAAGAACAGGTTGCACTGTACTCACAAGCAGGAATTTAATAACAAAAGGCTGCACTGGATCGAGAGGTGCAATGCCATAAAGGAAACGAAAACTAAGGCTACTAAAAGATTTGAAGACCTCAAATTGGCCCACCTATAGCTCTCATCTAGCCACTCTTCATCTTCCTCGTCCTGTTCTTCTTGTAATTAAACGAAAGTTCTCCTGTTGATTTTATAGTCATCTTACGAAGTTTACGTATAATGTAATTTTTGAGTGCAATAGAATGTCATAAATGGTTGTTCTGAGGGTCGTGATTGTCGTGTGGTAAGGGTCGTGGTTGTAAGGGCCGCATTAAAGTCCTAACTCGTTGACCCCACTATGTTACATCATGGTTGACATATTATATGGGTCATGGTTGACATGTTAGGTGGGTCGTGGTTCATAGTTATATAGGTGTCGTGGTTGTCATGTTATATGGGTCACGGTTGTTAGTTATCATGGTTCGTGGTTGTTATGTCATATGGGTCATGATTGTCATGTTATATGGGTTGTGGTTGTCATTATATATGGGTCGTGGTTGTCATGTTAAATGGATCATGGTTGTCATGATATACGTGTCATGGTTGTTATGTTATATGAGTCGTAGTTGTCGTGTTACATGGATTGTGATTGTCAATTATTATGGTTTGTGGTTGTTACGCTATATGGATTGTGATTGCCATTTACAAAGACTCGTGGTTTACAACCATGACCCATATAACATTACAACCACGAGCCTAAGTGCATGTCAACTACGATCCATCTCATTCACCAAACCATTATAGATAATAATAAGAAAAAATATTATATACACTAATCTATTCAGCATTCAATGCCAAATTAGTGTCTGGCTCTCTTCACTGGCCTACTTGATATTTCTTCTTGTTTCTTTGCGAAAGCAGCATCAGCTTCTTCTTTTATTGTAAACAATCGTATGCAATTGTCTTTTCTAAATTTAGGCATTTCCTCCTACAAAAAAAAGAATGAACTAATATTAAAATAAAAGACAAAGCAATCAAGACTTAATGTAGATGAATAAATATATAATTATAGGTGTAAAATCAATTGCATGCATGTCACTCAAGAATTTTATGAATTTCAACATGAATACGCCACAATCGTTAGAGTTGTGTTGCGCAAATCTATTAGTGATTATCGTCACATTTCATGGCTTCTCCCAGAACTTAGTTCCACCATCAAAAATATAAAATAATCACCTCAATCCATTTGTTACTTGCATGTCAATCAACTTATTTTTCTCTTTCCAATCAGTACTCATGCTGTCATACAAAGTGACATCTTTCTTCTTTGGAGAAACAACACCCATAAACCAGTGTTGCTGCCTCGGGTTGAGAGGGATGTATAATTGTCAAGCACAAGAAATACCACAACAGTTAAACTCATGCCTTTCTAAAATGAATAATATCATTTAAGTCCATGTACATGTGCAAGTAACTAAGATCTTACCACTTCATATTTCCATAAAGGTTTCGGTTTACCATCACCGATGATTATATCTACAAGATTTTCATTCAATTTTTCAGACTTCATGACCTGTAGATCCTTATGGTTCCCAACTCCATAAGTGCGGAACAATCCAAGTTAAATTTTCATGATTTTTTTATTGAGATATTAGATAGTGTTAAAAACATAAATAATTAATGATGTTTTAAAGAAAACTATGGTCGTGGTTTTCACACTACCGTAAATAGTGACAGGACAAATGCGCAGTCCTGTCTACCTAGAAATCGATTTCTTGATGTGTTGGTAGGTAATTTAAGTATAGATCGATGGCCTACATAATGAGAAAAGTGTGATATAATATTCATACATTGATTTTAGATAAAGAAAGAGAAACGATAGAAATTTACCTCAGAGTCGACCCATAAATTTAAGTCATAGATATTTTTTAACCAGTGAATTAAACTTGATTCTCTAACAACTCTCAACTCGTTGTCTTCGGCATTAGTTAGATTTCGGTGGGGATCCACGTACCCCCGACGACTCTCCTTTATAGAAAAAGAAGATGGAGTCGTGTATGGAGAAGATAAAAATTTTGAGGATATGACATTGCATTGTGGCCTATGTACATCCGCATCAGGAGTAGAATCCACCCTAGTCGTAGCTCCTGCACCCATTGGTTGTCCTCTCCCTTCCTCACTCAATTGCGAAGTACCGATGTTAAGTTGTTATAAAATCACATATTATCTATATAATTCATAGCATAATGTCTATTTAAAAATTTAAATAAATATAATTTTACATACATTTTTCTTATTAACTTCTTCATTTAGTAGGTTCATCTCCTGCCTTAACGAAGCATTAGGCTCCTTCAGCTGCACAATTTCTGCCTCAACTATTTGCATTGAAGGGATTTTTTCCTGTAACACAAAAGCATAATATTTATGTATTTCAACACGTTATGTAGGAAAGTGAAGTTATCATCCATATAGAGTCGTGGATCGTGGTTGTCATCCATATAGGGTCGTGGTTCACATTTGGCCTGGATCGTAGATCGTGGTTATCATCCATATAGGGTCGTGGTTCGATATGGATGGAAACCACGATCCATTGGGAATGTGAACCACGTCCCTACAAATGGAATGTTGTTGTTATCTACATTGGCTCGTGGTTCACAACCACGAACCATCATGGATGAACCACGACCCAGTGTGGAAGAAAACCACGATCCTCTATGGATGATAACCACAATCCATGGTTCCTAGTAAGACACAGTCGAAGGATTGTGGTTGTCAACGATAGTGGGTCGTGGTTCATATCCACGATTTACTTTGGGTGATAACTACGACCAATTATACATGATAACAACGATCCAATGTTGACAGTAACTACAATCCTCGTGTGGATTGTGGTTGTCATGCAAATTGGGTCCTGCATCAACTACGACCCAATGTGTATAAAACCACGAGCCATTGTGGCTGGCAACCACGATCCATTGTGGATAATCACAACTCATAAATATTCCTTCGATGCTTAGAACTCCTCTCTTAGTTGTTTAATCCTCTCCCACTGAAGTGCATTCTCACATCTAAGAGGGCTTGTCGAAATTTTATCATGAAATAAAATCATATATTATTTATGTATCACCCAAATCAATGGTTGTGGTTATCACCTATTAGCCATATTGAATTGTGGTTCTCATCCACATTAGGTCGTGCAACAATCATGACCCAATGTATATGATAACCACGACCCATTATGAATAATAACCACGATACTTGTCCAGACTAGGAAAATCAACACATAACCATGACCCATATAGCATGACTACCAATCACGATCCATTGTGGAAGATAACCACTGGGTGGTGGTGATCACATTTTCGGATTCTCAACATTAAGTATTTGTATAAGGTTTAACCGACAGTGAGATCATAATAATTGGTTAGTGGCGACTTTGGTAAAATATAACACCATTTTATCCCAAATAAAAGCCCTCGAGCGAGACAACTAATGAAAAGCGAGAGTCGATTTCTCATCCCCTCGAGAAATCCACTCTCCAGCATCCATAACGAGTCAACTCACTAACTCAACTCATCTACTTACCTAGTCCATTCACCTAGTCGACTCACCTAGTTAAGCCCAACCCAAATGCAAGGTAGAATAAAAAATCAAATTCAAGCACACATAAAGTACAATGCACAACATACACAACATACTTCCTCTTTGGGAGGCCAATGTAATGTGTATTTACTTGTATGCCTATTTCCAAACAAATATTTACTCATTTACCAAACAATCCAACCACTGACATGATGCCATGTGGCAATCACAAATCCAAACCTTTGAAGCCCCTTTTGCCCTTGAAATTTTTAAGAATTATACAAAAATCGAAATTGGGAGCTATAGAGAGACCCCTTTTCCTCTCATTTCAATAATCAATAAGTATAATGAAAAAGTCATCATCCCTTGGGGCCATAGTCATCTAGCCATTTCCTCTACCAATGAGAGAGAGAGAGAGAGAGAGAGAGAGAGAGAGAGACCCTAGTCTAGCTAAGCCTAGCAAAAGTCTAAATTTCCATTTAATTTACCTGAAGTAGAAGCCATACGTTCATAGTAGGTGACTAACACCTTCCCTCTCTATAATCGCAATTCCTTTCTAAGAATCTTTGAATGCAAACTGCAAAGTCATTTTAGGGTAGGGAACTCTAGGATCCTCTCCTCTAATGTTTCTATAAAGTATAGCCGACTATAAAGTCGAATTAACTAGTAACAATTGTGGTTAAAGATAACATCCATTTCAAACCCCCGCGATAAAACCCCTCAAAAGAGACAATCTGTGAAAAAATAACAAATTGATTTCATCTGAGATCTAACGTCCACAGAGGGGAACGCTCCATGATATCCCCACTGCAGGAAATTACTCTTTTACCGATGATATAATTCGCCATTATTTTATCTTTTTTCGTCAGTAATGATTATTATAGATGAAATATGTCGTCGCTAAGATCGTCGCAATAAGACCGTGGCCAAAGGCTTTTCCCAATGAAATATGACTTCATCGGCAATGATAAAAAAAATACCGACGACTAAAATCGTCGGCCAAACATGTTACTTTTGTTAGGAAAAATATATTTCGTCGGTAAACACAGCTTATACCAACGAATATCTTCGTCGGTAAAACTGTGGATAGATAACATTACCGACGAGTACGTTCGTAGGTAAAACAATAATACCGATGAGTATATTCGTCGGCATTAGCCGAATAAACGACATTACCGACGAGTATGTTCGTTGGTAAAATAATAATACTAACGAGTGTGTTCGTTGGCATAAGCCCGCTATTACCAATGAAATAATTCGTCGGTATATCTCATATGTAGATCATTGGTATAAATTTTTGTATTAATTTGTACCTACAAAATATTTCGTTAGTATAAATTTTCAATTTACTATTGACAACAAAATATTTCTTCGGTAATAGTCTGTTTCTTTTTAGTTTCATTTATTGTCAAAATTCAAGAAAAAAAAAATCCTGATACACACCTGTAAATACACCTGTTACAATACATTTTCATCATATTCACATCCACATCCATCCAAACACAAACCACATCCATCCATATACAAACAATCTTATCCACATCCACATACAAGCCACATTTATCCACGCACAAATACATATAAGTTTATCATTCGTATATAAAATAAATCATAAATAAAATAAAAAATTCTATCCATATCCACATACAACCTACATTCATCCATGCATAAATACATATAAGTTTAACATTCGTATATAAAATAAATCATAAATCAAATAAAAAAAATCACGAAAATGAAGGCGGAGTTGGTGGGGCATCGGTGGCAAAGCGTGTAACGAGAGCCTGAAACATCTCCTGTATCTATCACTTATGTTCCACCCGTATCTCCTCAATCCTCCTCTCTTGCTCCTCTCGTCGCCTCTCCTCCTCTCTTCACCTCTGCTCCTCCTCCTCCTCCCTACACCTCTGTTCCTCCTCTCTCTTCCTCTCCAACTACTCTTTGATCTCATCGACGACCACCCGTAGCTGCTGAACCTCTCTCTACGATATCAGTCCGGCGTAAGGTACTCTCCCCAGCAACGGATCGGCTAGATGTAGATTTAGCGGGTGTCATGAGCTTGACACCATGACCAAGCCCATGTACATATCCAGAACGGGTGCCAAGAACCTCACTCAGGATATCTAGCTTACTCTGCTGATTACTATCGGGAGTGGGCTGATTGCGTATAGTGTCCATCGCCGCCTGTAATGAAAATATATGAATTTTCATAACGAATAACATTATTATAATTCAATACAATTAAATTTTACAATGTAAGAATTTTTATCCAATTCTTATTGGCTCTAGGATGAACCCAAGATCCCGTCGCATGCCGACAGTGAGTTCCTGTATAAAGGTCTACTGGTCCAGGCTCCTGGCCAGTGACAGAATCTCGCTGCACAATTGTAAGGACAATAGAGTTAATATAAATACATAAAAAGAATATATCAACTTAATAATCACTGGTAATTTCTCACTATGTCGTAACGATCGTACAAATGAATTTTAACCAACTACGTAGTTCACTTGTAACTTTTCCCTGTTCGTAGAATTTATTCTATTCCTTTTCTGAACACATTATTTATAATACATTGTTATTAATTACGAATTTAATTGTTACCTTAAAATATCGTAAATATGTAAATATTACTTGAAAAGCCTCAGACGAAAATCTTTCGTCGAATATCCACCAGTCGTCTATAATCATGTGTGGCGGTGCGGACAGTACAGCCTCATCGTGGGTCTTGCACCACTTGTACCGCTGGTGTAACTCTCCAATGTACTCCTTGAACCGCTCTTTAACTATATCGTCGACGGCATGAAAAATGTAAGGAACACTTAAATATAAGACAAATTTATCCTGTAATTTTGTAAATAATAGATTAAGGTAATAAACTTATTTAAAAAATAACTTAACCATAAATGAACTTTCACAAAAAAAAATTTAATTTACTAAAATTTACCTGAAAGCGCTGACGGATGAGCTACCACACATCATTTGTCACATCTACCCAATGGGGGTGGTGGCGGGAATTAGAGATCTACATAAGACATCAACCTCCGACATAAACAACCTGACATTGTCCCTAACAGGTCTAAGATAGTCCTGCTAGAACTCTACCTTCATCTTACCCTCACGGGTAAGTCGTTCTAAAAATAACCCACGCGTGGGTCCACGTCCTTGTCAGCTGGTCGACGATGCTGTCACAAAAGAAATATATAAGTCTAAACATAAATAGAAGTCACTAAATAAATATATATCTAGATTTATATGTAATGCCCAGTGTATATGCTCAACCGAGGGCTCAGACGCTTGTGATGCAGCATGTGACGTCGATGCTATCTCTGTCGCATCACGGGTGTAAAGGGTGAATCTAGTGCGCGAACGACCTGATCTCCCACCTGGTGTCATGACTGAATATGTGCGAACTATGAACTTATAAATTTAAACAATGTCAATACAAATATATAAACATTAATATAATAAACACATTAAACTTTATAGTTCAAGTAGAATATACTAAAACATTATACAAGTAGTGTTGATGGTAGAACGAATATGTGTTTATGCTTAAAGAAATGTTTAAAATATGATCAGACCATTACACTATAATGCAAGCAGAATATAATAAAACCATAAACATTTTAGTAAAATTTAAAAATTTCATTACACATGATCATTCTATATTAAATACATGTATTTCATTATAATACGAAATAACTTCGGATCAACTATCCGAAGTACTCCCTGCGTAAGTTATCGTACGCTGCAGAAGTATATGTCAAGCTGTGTGAGGCACTCGACATTATTACAGCCAACGTGCCAGTCACAATAGGAGAAATCTGGTCTCTCGATATTCCATTTAAATATGTAAGTAACAAAACCGCATCTTCCATACGAAGTTTTTCGCGTTTATATTCCTCCATTAGGTCCGAAATTTTTTTGAGATTGTATAATCTTTTATTTGAGTCATCGTCGATATATTCCTCTCTACACTAATTGTCATGTCCCAGACTCGGTAACCGGATCTATAAGGAACCCGATAGCCGGCTCTGTCCGCAACAGCCTCCGTAGCACCCCATTCTCGGCTCCTGAGATAGTTTCCGATCTTGGGATCTCATAAGGAGGATGTCCATGACCGTATAACCATTTCAAATACGAGCATACCCAAGATCACAGTAAGTAAATCTCAAAAATAACAAAGGGACACATTACAAATTCCACTATGAATTTGAACTTTTACAAGTACCTGAAAAGAAATACATCTAATAACGAAAGAAGTAGGAAGAAATCTGCAACACTAAGGGTCCTCAGCTTAACTTTAATCCAAGCTTCGTCGCTACGATGCTGGCCTAGGATCTCCTACACGCATCAATCGTGCATAAGCTTATAAAAGCTTAAAGGGTGGTAAAAGTGTGTGGCAATGGTGCACAGAAGAAGATGTAATGCCATAAAAATCGAAGGTCGAGCAAAGCTGAACTCCCGAGATCCAATGCATCACTTACGCAACATAGATAATGATGTTTGAATGTTGACCATATTAGTGCATTAAACATGGGAGGGATTATATCAAATCACCGTATCCTACTCCAAAGTTAATGTAATTAAGCAAGCAGAAGACAGATAAATTTATAAAGTATAAACGTGTTTCATAACCTCTATAGTATGATTGTGTTACCGGGATGAATATATACAAGTGTTGTTTCAAAATATACAAAACGTCAAGATGTGAATGTCCGACTAATCCATATAATCCCTGTAATCCCATCGACCCAACTCTAGTTCTACCTAGACTCACCTGAGAGCTGCACGTAGGAGAACTCTTCCACCTCGTCTAAGAAATCTAGCTCCGTCACGTAAGCCTCATCGTCATCTGTAATTAAAACAGAGTCTGGTTGGTGTTTTAAAACACCGTCCCAGAGTAGGAGTGAGTGATCAACTCAATGGTACTATAAGGCAAAGGTTTACATGTTTTCAATTCACTTAAGCAGTAATGATAAAGCAATACAGCAATCACTTCTTAAGTACTCTTGCTAATGTAGGAATGATATGCAGTAATGATGCATACCCCCGCGTGCACTCCCTTAGCGACTTCATCTAATGATCGCGCATGGCAAACTACCTAAACGTGCGCTTCCTTGCCAAAGCACGTGCAATGCAATGCATGGTCGTGTTAGCCAAGTAATTGATTAGGCTTATTCATACAGCAGATTCGGGAAGCTGAGGTACCTCACTTTATATCATTAACCCAAACGGGGATCTATCTAGGGTCGTCAATCCTATTTAATCATATACGATAGGCAAGTTGTAGGGCATCACCCTTAATGAGAACAGTGGATAGGTAAATTCAAGAGTTTATACTCGAGGCACTACAAGAGGCTCGTCACCTTAGCGTAGGATGATAGCTCGAACACGGTGTCCTATACACCACCATGCCCGGCTCATAAGTTTGGGTTGCTTACTGGTCACTACGGGGAGGCTCGTCACCCCAGTGTAGGCCGACAGCTCGACTACGACGTCCCATACTACAATCCCCAGCTCATGAGTCTTAGCGGATCATGGTACTATGGTTGAAATGGGCTTTACATAAGTAGTACCTTAGATTTATGCAGTAGCATCCATACATGGTAAACACATAATAGGCCAATCGGGTTATTTGACAAGTGCAATTGGTACGAGCGCACGCTGAATTAATCGACATAAAGCGCATAAGCACTCCACGTGGCCTAACCACTATCGACAATCGTTGTATGACTCAGATTCATCGAACATATCTAATGTGGTGAAACTAGTTCGACCACTCAATCGGGAACCGTTATCGATTGCTTGGACTACGTAGTAGTCCCAATCATACTCGAATGCAATAGGTAGTCACATATGTTGATCATAACAACATTTAACAAACAATTCAAACATAATTCTCATTTGAGCATTTTATCAAACACATTGAACATATTGTTATACACATGCATTTCATCCATAAATCACATAGTAATAATTTACATTACATGAAGAAAACTATAAATATGGATAGGGTAGTTGAAAATTCTTATTAAAAGTGATTCATCAAACAATTTCTCATTCAGACATTTTATCAAACACTTAGACTACACATTACTACATGAATTAAATTAGTTATAACATATATTATGACAAATTCTTTCATAAGGGCCTGTTTGGATTCGTGTATTATATTGTACTGTACTATATTCGGGTATTGTTCATGTATACAATGAATGGTTTTCAGAATACATCCAAATCATTCAGAGATAAATCAATGTTTGGATTGGAGGTATTATGTAGATTAGTTGATGTCGAGTGGGTCGCAGACAGTTTCATGGCCAAGATGGATCATAAAAGGCCCGGTCGACGACAGAAGTGATCCGGACCTTAGATCGGGCGTATCTTGCAATCCGGAATGAGTTATCTGACGTAAAATATTTGATTTTGGGGTAGAACGAGCTACTATAACCAACCAACCTTGCTATGCTGGGTTGCGCAACCCAGATTTGCAAGAAACCCCTTGATCGACGGTCGTTTTCCTATTTTATTTTCATTTTTACTATAAATAATAAGTTTTATTTTGATTATAACTCTTCATCCGTTGGGCTTTAGGAGTTGTGTCCAACATGAAAAGTGCTTAGAATAATTAGGAGAACAGTTTGATGAAGCCAAATAGGACACTTACTATTTTTGGCTGAAAACCTTGTGCATTAGTAGACATCACGACCGTCTATAAATAGTAAGTTTACTATTTATAGTAAGTCGCGGATTCAAGGAGTTTTAGTTGTAGTTTAATTCTGATTTCTTTTCTATTACTTGGTTCCCTTATTTAAAGGGTTGTGAACTCATTTTTATTCATTCATTAATCAATTTTGAATTTTATTAGAATTTATTTTTATTCTCTTACTTTCTTTCCTCGTGGATTCGAGAAGTTTCTGTGAAGAGTCCAGAAAAGCTCTGTGGATTCGGAGTAGTTATCCTTGAGGAAGACGGTGATCGACCTCAGCATGTTCATCCCTGCATTAATAGTATACCGTATCTTATACAGATTAACGTTTGGATAGGAGATATTATGTTTGCGTACTATACAACCCTACAAGTTATTGAATACTACATGTACGGATTGAATTTTATCATCATTCCATCATGATTTGGCGGGAACATATTGGCTACTCCCCCTGACCTGCCAATGGCTGGTGGTCATTGTTATGTGGACCCCACCATGATGTATGTATTTTATCCATGCCATCCATGTGTTTTTATACATCATTCTACGGTCTGAATCCAAAAATGAGATATATCCAAATCTCAAGTGGACCACATTACAGCAAACAGCATTGAATGAGGGTCGACCATTAAAAACATTTTGGGGGCCATAATGTTTTGGATCAAGCTGATATTTGTTTTTTCTCTTCATCTAGGTTTGTATGACCTAATCAACAGATTGGATGTTAAATAAACAGTATAGTGGGCCATGGGAGGCTTTTACTGGTAGATATCCAATCACTATTATTTTCATGTGGTGTGATCCACCTGATATTTATGTCCCTCTCATTTTTGGGATCAAGCAATAAATTGATATGTAAAAATGGATGAACAAAATGGATGAAACACATACATCATGGTGGGACCCACACAACACGGACCACCAGCCATGGAGCTGGTGTCAGGGGGAGTAGCCAATGCGTTCCCTAATTTGGTACTACTGAGCTGCGAAATCGACGTGACAATCATCCCCATAGTAGATTACAAGTGGCAAACCGAGATTGCCATACCTGTGATATGTGGAACCATATGTAATCGTCAACTCATCCACACCCCAGAAAACAAAATGTGTTTCACAAAAACAAAATTAGAAAACATACATTATAATTTTTGTAAACAAAAAAAGAAGAAGAGAAAATAGTGAGATGATATTGACATCAGCAGCAAAAAGAAGAGAACAGAAAGAAATTTTCTTTTGAAAAATAGAGACGAATATTACAAATGTGTCAGATGTCATCCACGTTCAAGAAAAGAAAATAACAATAACAAAATTAGAAAGCCTACTTCAAAAATATATATATAATTCGAAAAATAAAAAAATAAAAAAATAATTCAGGGAGATGATATTGAATGTTCCAGGAAAAGAAGAAGAAGAAGAGAAAAAAATAAATAAATATTACAAATGAGACATCCTTAACTACATACTTTGAAATAGTCCTCCAATTCGACTTTAATTACTGATGCAAAAAACCTATCCACTGCAACGGACATTCAAGTAAACACCCATAAACAATATGAGGACACCAACCAATAAACAAACAATCATACGATCTAGGTGTGGTTTGTTTCCTGGAACATCAAGAAACACTCTTTCTCCATTGCCATCTTGCACACCATTGTCACCAATTACAGTTGGCTCTCTGGGTGCAGTTACACATGTCCCGTTATCCATCGTCGTGGTAGAAGTTGATGTACAAACAAATCGAGTTCCAACTGTTTCAGCTGCTGCTCTACCTGTATCAGAGGCCTGAATAATATAGTAAACCATGCGCAATTATGTGAATAAATATGACTGTAAGATATATAAATCAACATGGAAATTTGATTTCTTCTAATGTACACTAACGTTGTTAAAGATTCATCCAACCTTGTGTTGATTCCATGCAAGCATGGCATCTTCATAAACCGTGAATGACTTATGTCTACATCCACTGAATCCATGAACCTGAGCTTTACACTCTTCCCACGTCTCGTATATGCCGAGCATTCTTCCCTCAAACACTACGTAAAACCTCCTCTTCATTTGCTCTGCAATTTGTAAACATACAGTTTCTCAGCCCAAATATTGAGTAATGAAATTATATGAAATTTTGAGGAATTGATTATGCTAGCTGTGTTAAAGTCTTTATGTTACATCATGAAGGTTAGAATTTTATCACTATATAAATAGATTCAACGACATCCGATACGGTAATTTTATGTCAACATAACCAATGAAAAGAAACTCATACAAGGTTTACCGAAAGTGACACTGGGAATTAGTAAAATAATATCAAGAAGAAAAAGTCAAATATTATCCAAATCTGTGAAGGTTATTTGTATATAGAAAATGAAATTCAAACATGTGTATGTGTATCATTGCCATATTCGAAATCAGAAACTCAATGCCTCCTGTGAAAACAATCTGATACTAATACCTAATTGCATTAACTACATCAATCTGAAACAAAAGCATGTACAAATATCAGATAAAATAGAAACCACAACTACCCAACCAAGAAACAAAAGCTTATTGCTACAAAAGCATGTAGCAATAACCTACGATATAATAACGCAGTTATTGGAATGAGAGGCTAATCAAGACAGCAATAGATACCTGCTAAAACAGAAATCATAACTACCCAGCCAAACAAAAAAAAATTGATAAACCACACCATTAACAAATCATCTAAAGTTTAAATGACCCGACATAACTCCAGGCCTTTCAAATAGCGCCCTGAATTATAAAATTATTTGTCAATTGTAATGCAAGTGAAGAGTGTATCAGTCCATAATTAAATATTCATATTGAGCACTGCGAGAGGCCATCAAATGCAACTTCTGTAGATCTAACCTCTTGCAAACACAACAAATTAAACTATCATTTATCCTCCAACATATTCCTACTGCAGAAATGACTGTTGTATAATGAAAAGTATATCAAGTTATAATCACAGAAAGAATATCGCATAGCAGTTATAGTCAGAACCTGCAACAAAAAGTAGCACTGCAGATTTCATATATATAGCAGTCCAAAAGATTGAAGATTTGATTATTGCTACAGCAGCAATCATATAATCCACATCGTTGCCATTTGTTAACCCACTAAACCAAGCATTCAGAGACTTGGTTGAAATAGTATCCACCCCAAAAGCAAAAAAATAAAATAAAATCCAGGAAACACCATTGTCCAAAAAAATATTTTTACTCATTCCAAATTTACTCCTGCCAACTCCTTGGAAGGATAACTTTTTCTATCTATTCCTTTCTTCTCTCGTGTCCCATTTTTATAAAATATCCTACACTGACCAAATCGGATTACAACACCCTCGCAGCCCTACTCTGATCCTCATTACTTAAACCTTCCACGTCCTCAAGTATTCTCAGCAACTGCTGCACACGTGTCATACTTTTGCCCTGTGCCATAGTTATAGTTAGGGTCTTTACAGCCTCTGCCATCTCCCCCATCCTGTCCCCTATTTGCTTGCTCGGCTTACCCTTCCTACGACGGCTGATGTCACTCTCATCCAAATGACTATGACAAAATTTTGACATTTCTTCCATTGGGCTTTTGTTATTTTTCTTTGCCCTATTTATGGATCTCCTGCTTGCGCATGTGCGGGGAGTAGGCCACTAACCATCCTCATCATCGGATGAGAGTCGTACAGTATTAGAGGTCTCCTCATCAGAGCCGTCTTCGGAATACATTTCGGATCGGCTGCGCTGCTTCCCAGAAATAGGTGATGAGTAAGTCATGGTCGCAAATGATCCATGAGCACAGTCATTGCCAAATATAAAGGCCAAGTCATCCCATCTATCGATGTGCTTTCCTCGTACATGTTCCGCATATGGGTGAGACTGTACACAAAGAAAATATTAGAAATCATATGCTGAAAAGCTGAAAATTTTAGAATGAATGATTTTTTTTTCGTAAATATCCTACTGCAATATAGCCAGCTCACACATCATCAGTAGCGAAGACCATCTTGTTGTCTGAGTCCCATCCAAAACCGGATCCACTGAGCAGGTCCTTGATAGAAATATACAACTTCTTCAAAGTCCGCAACCAATTAGAAATGTGACGGTTTTCAAGTAATATGCCACATGTCTCATTGATTTCTCTGATGGTTGCCTTATAGGTCTCGAGTTTGAACCCATTATCACTCTTCAGTCCACATTTATATTCTTCAGATTATCTGTGGAACTCCTCGAAAAATTCATTTCACCTACAAGTAGCACATATTTATAGTAACATGACATGAGCATACAGTTGATTAATGAAAGTATTAATTCATGAAAATTCAAAATCGACAGTAAAAGTAAATGAGTATGCAAATCTTCCTGCTAAAAACGTAGTAGATGAGTACAAAATCAAAGAAAACTAAATACGTTGTCTGATGCGTGGAAGACTGTCATTTTACATTCTCTCAGCTATCTCGTTTCTCTTCCTCGCTCACTCTTCCCAACCGCGGTCTGTCAGCACTTCCTTCCTCCGTAGTAGATATTTCTACAGGGGATGATGCAACATCCTCTGTACTGTCTTCACTGTCCTCTACTACCTCAGCAAGTCTATCATCACCACTAACACGGATGAAATTATGAAGGACACAACATGCTATAACAATTTTTACTTGTATTTTAAAATTGAACTGAGGAGGAGTACGTAGAATAGAAAAGTGGGTTTTTAAAAGCACTATCTCTGGGCCAATCAATCTGCGCTCACCGACCTCTGCCCAATAATGCGGTGCTCGGCAAGGACGCCCATACAAGGCCTCATAAGGTGCCATACTGATACTCGCCTGAAAACTGTTGTTGTACGCGAACTCCTCATATGGAAGACAATCATCCCAACTGTCTTTGAACTCCAACACATAAGCCCGCAGCATATCTTTCAAAATCTGGTTCACCCGCTTTGTCTGTCCGTCTGTCTGTGGGTGGACTATCTCCCTAAACTTCAATACTCAACTTCAACTTCACACCCATAGCAATACTGAACTTCAACTTCACACCCATAGCTTCCTGGATGCGAGTCCATAAAATATAAGTAAAACGCATGTCTCTGTCCGACACAATCTCTAAGGAAACTCCATGCAGACGCACTATCTCCCTGATGTATAGTCTATCTAACTCGTCTGCAGAGTTCGTAACTCTGATCGGTAGGAAGTGCACCGACTTCGTCAAACGGTCGGCGATCACCCAAATAGAATCATGTCCCATCCTCGTATTCGGCAGTCCCAAAATGAAGTCCATAGAAATAAATCTCCACTTCCACTCAGTTATGGGCATAGGCTGAAGGAGACCAGGAGGTCGACAATGTTATGGATAATTACCAGTGTTATGAGGATAGCTTGTCTCTGCCGGTAGTAAAGCTTTACTACGTGTTACCAGTGTTACCAGTGTTTGACTACGTATTCGATGGGAACCGACCGAGGTATGTCATCTTCGTCGGCGGATGTGAGCTTTGTTAACAAGTCAGCTTTAGCATTGTCGTTTTTGGGTATCCGAATTACTTCACATTTCTAGAATCCGCTGATTAATTCTTTGACATTTTCCATGTACGCTTTCAGTTGTTCTTTCCGAGTTTGATAGACACCAGAGATTTGGTTAACGACCAACTACGAGTCACTGAAAATATTGAGATGAGTTGTGCCTAAATTTACGGTGAATTTAAGGCCGAGTAATAAGGCCTCGTACTCTTCTATATTATTTAACGCTTGGAATACAAGTCGCAAGGCATACTGCATACAAGTTTGATCAGGAGTTTCCAATACTACCCCAACCCCACTTGCCTTGGAGTTGGATGAGCCGTCGACGAATAACTTCCAAGTAGCCGGGGCAAGTACTGGGTCGGAAGAAGAAGCCTCTGCTTTAGTAACCTCTTCAGAATCAGGCATTGTATTATGGTTGGAGGTCACTTCAACGAGGAAATTGGCAATAGCCTGTCCTTTTATGGCTATCATCGGCTTATACTGTATGTCGAATTCGCTCAATTCGATAGCCCACTTTGTAAGTTGGTCGGAAGCTTCTAGCTTTTGCAGAATCTGGCGCAGTGGTAAGTCGGTCACAACGATGATGGTGTGAGCTTGAAAGTAGAGCCGGAGTCGTCACGAAGATACTACCAGATTCAAGGCTACTTTCTCGAGCTGAGGATAGCTTGTCTCTGCCGGTAGTAAAGCTTTGTCAAACGGTCGGCGATCACCCAAATAGAATCATGGTCGCAAAAGAGCTCGAACTCCTCTTCATAGAGGTAATGTCTCCGGATCTTCAATGCGAAAATGACAGCAGCCAACTCAAGGTCATGTGTACGGTAATTCTCCCCGTGCTTCCTTAATTGTCTCGAGGCATATGAAATCACTCTATCCTTCTGCATAAGAACAGAATCCAGACCAACGCTAGATGCGTCGGTGTATATCATGTACTTAACCCCTTTCTTTGGCAATACTAGCACAGAAGCGGACGTCAGCCTTTCCTTCAGCTCCTGAAAAGCTGCCTCCGCCTTCTCATTCCAAGCGAACTTCAGATCCTTCAGTGTCAACTGAGTCAAGGGTCTGGCTATCTTGGAGAAGTCTCGAATGAATCGTCGATAGTAGCCATCAAGTCCCACGAAACTCCTCACCTCGGTAATCGAACCAACCTGCTTCCAGTCCTGCACCGCGGCTACCTTAGCAAGGTCCACCACCATCCCATCCTTGGACATCACATGTCCCAGGAACTTCCTCCTTTCAGAAGTCGCACTTCTTATACTGTGCGAACAACTGGTGTTGTCTCATAGTATCCAAGACTGATCGTAAGTGCTCCTCATACTCCTCCCGACTCCTACAGTATACCAAAATGTCGTCTATAAACACGATGACAAATCGATAGAGGAACGGCCAAAATACCCTATTCATCAGATCCATGAACATGGCCGGTGCGTTCGTAAGACCGAACGACATCACGAGGAACTCATAATGGCCAAAGCTAGTCCTGAAAGTTGTCTTCTGCATGTCTTCATCCCTGACGCGCAGCTGGTGATACTCCGACTGCAGATCAATCTTCGAGAAGTACTGCGCTCCTCTCAGTTGATCGAATAGGTCATCAATCCTAGGTAAAGGGTACTTGTTCTTCACCGTAATATGATTCAGCCTGCGATAATCAACACATAATCGCAGTGAACCATTCTTCTTTGTCACAAATAGCACTGATGCTCCCCAAAGAGACACACTCGGCCGTATGAAGCCAGTCTGCAACAGATCATTGATGTGTTTCCTCAACTCCTCCATCTCACACGGGGTCATGCGATACGTCAGCAGTGAGATGGGCGTCGAATCAGGTACCAGGTCGATAGAAAAATTAATCTCACACTGAGGTGGCAACCCAGGAATCTTCCTGAACAGATACTCATAATCACGGACTACTGGCGTGCTCTCAAATATCAGGGCATCAACATCCCTCAATAAGGAAGCGTAGCAAAGTACTCAAAAGGGGTAAAGGACGTGCCCTCCGACTCGTAAACTGTCACTATACGGTTCTCGCAGTCAATCTCGACCCCCCTGCAGTCAGCCAATCCATGCCAAGAATGACATCGAAATAATAAAGAGAGGGGTCAATGACAAGGTTAATAACCATCGTCCTGTTCCTTAGATCTAGTAAACAACCCTCACACATCATAGTGGCATCAGAAAAGGTCCCGTGTGTTGCAAGAACTCACACCCCATCCATCCGAGTAGTCGGTAACCCAAGGCGCTTGACTACTAAATGCAATATCAATGAGATAGTGGATCCTGTATCCACCAATAGGAATATAATATTACCTCCAATGTGGGCTGTGACCTCAAAGGCCAAGGGTGGGGCAATCTCTATCCCGGATGCCTCTACTGTCAATGCATGTACCCGAGCCTGCTGTGGACGGTCGGTCGCGGTACCATGGGCCATTGAGGGGGTCAAAACTGAGGTACTGGAGGTCTGAAGGATGGGCGAGAGCTGACAGTAACGGTGGAGTGGATAATGCCTGTAGGCGAGGACGATCGATCTTCTGCGGTGGTGAAAACCCGCTATCTCTCATCCGAGGAAAGCAGCTATCTACAGTGTGACCCGGTCTCCCGCAGTAAGTACAGGTCACACCTGGGCGCCTCATCGGAAGTACTGGCGCTGTACTCTTAGGAGGAGAATCGATACGAGGCCTCTTGCCGAGGAATGGCCTACTCTAGGTGTCTGGTCATTGACTAGCAACCATAGGGCCACGAGAACGTGTCAAGTGATCTACATCCTGCTCTACCCGCATAGACATGTGTATCAGCTCAGCATAAGAGGGTATGCTGACACAATACATCTTCGACCGAATATCAGATCACAAACCCTCAGAGAAACGTTATATCCGCATCTGCTCATCCGCTAGTATCGTAGGGACATATCTGCCCAACTCTGTAAATCGATGCTCGTACTCCGTAACTAACATGCCTCCCTGCCTGAAGCACAAAAACTCATTCTCCTTCTCATGTCGGTAGGTCTGCGGATAATATTTCTCATGAAAACGGAACTCGAATGCTACCCATGTCCATATGTAACCAACTGCAACCGTCCGCAGTATACTATTCTATCATAAGCTGGCCTCTCTCTCGAACATGAAAGTGGCCAACTCAACCTGCTCAAACTCCGAGCAGTGCAGCATCCGTAGCATCTTGGAGATGCGGTCGAGCCAGTACTCGACCTCCTCGGGTCTGTGAGAACCCGCAAAAGTAGAAGGCCACAAGTGCTGGAATCGCTCAAGTAGGCCTCTGGTATCAGCAGCATTCCCCGTAGGGTGGGCAGATGGTGCAGGATGAGTCATACCTTCATCTTGAGTCGAAGTCCTAACATCATCAGCTAGATGCACAGATGGCGCAGGTGGAGTCGCACTCACACCCTGGGCTAAGGCACATGCGATAGTAGTCAAAAGCTGTTGATGCTACTGGTGCATCATAGTCATCAACTGCTCAAACCTATCAGGAGGTGGAGCAGGCTGAGGCATATACTGCGTCGAGGAAGACGCACGGTACTGCTCAAGAACTGGTGGTGTGAAATGTGTTAGTCCGACTGCAGGACCCGTAGAAGGTTGAGACTCAGGTACAGTCTCACGAATCAGGCCCACAGTAGGGTCCATACAATCATCACTCTGAGGAGGGACCCGATCCATTGGCTCACCCAGCATAAGACGTATCGTGCTCCGAGTAACCTTAGGTGGCATTTCCTATATACAAAATGGGGTGCAACTAGTCAGTTTCAGCAATAGCACAAACACATCACACAATCATTCACATAACAAACTGAAGAAACTCCATGCATTTCATTAAATCAAAATCTGTCACAATACAAGAGATATATCTTTACATGCATCATGACAAGAAACAAATGGAAAACTAAGTTAGCCAAAGCTACAACTGGAACATAAACCAACTACTAAGCCTTCTCAGGCTCACACACAGAAAACATAAAACAACCTACATACAACCAACAAACATATGCAATCCAATCACTCGTCCGAGTCTGACGATGGAGGAGGGGCACCCTTATCCTGCAGACAACACAGGATGGCCTTCAAAGTGCGAGTCACCTTGCAAACTTCCACTTCATGACGGCCTTGATACCCTCAAGCTCTTGTTTTACCTCACCCGAAGTTCTTGGACTTCCCGTCGCAAAGCAACCTGACTCTCCTTAAGTCGGGCTATGTGAGCATCCCTAGTAGCGCGAGTCGCAGAAGGGCTCTCATCAGTATCCTGAGCCTCCTCTTCTTCTTCTTCCTGGCCTTCTTCCTCTATTTTTGCCCCACCTTCTTCTTCACTTTCATCCTCTTCACTATCATATTCACCCTCGCTATCATCATCAAGCTGAGCCTCACGCTCCCGAGGCCCTATCTTCATTTTGATCATAGTAGCCTCGTTGATGTAATGAACCGGCACAGGCAACTTCGGCCCAAGTCTGTAAGCAAACTCAAGCGCAATCTTGCATATGAGCCGGCCAAAGGGAAGTGACTCAGACGTTCTTCTCGATTTCGCTACGAGGATGATCTGTCGTAGCACAAACGTGGGCATGCACACGTTCCCATACCTGGGATTGCTTCACCTGGGATAAAAATTAAACGTGCAGATGTAATGAAGCAGACGAAAATCAGCTGACAACTCGACCACAGTATCCCATACCACCATGCTCGGCTCATGAGTCTTACTGGATCAAGGTACCATAGTTATCAAGGTTTTCACTGGTAAGTTCAGTACCCTAGGTTCAAGTAGTTATGACCAATACAAGGTGAACATACATGACGGGTTCGACTAGTACGAGCGCACCTCAAGCTGAACGACATGAAGTGCATAAAACACCTCGTGTGGCCTAACCACTGCCATCAACTAAAGCACGACTCGCGTTCGTCGACGCGTCCTTCATGGCGAATAGAAGCTAACCACGAATTCAAATCTGTTACCGACAGCCTGGACTAAAGTATAGCCCCACACACTTGTAATCTGAATCAATGATCATATAAGAGTGACAGAAATGAAGCACAAATAATCCAAGCATGTTAACAACATGTTATAACATACAACATAAGCAATTCAACCAAACACAAGTATTTCATATATATAAGGAAATCAATTCCATATAACAAACATGGAGGAAATCATATACATCATCATATTAATTGAGAATCCAATCTCAAAACTAATCTACAATAACACTCATTCAATACATACTAATACATGTTCTTATACAAACACTTAGTCTACACACATTTGTCTACATAGCATATATGATTGCCGATATGATTGTCATGGGCATATGTCGACCCAAAGTCTGCATTAAGGCGAATCTCTTCGCCAAACAGGTCATACACGCATAACCAGTATAGGAACACGACAAATACCCATGGCAATCATATCGGCAAAATACGCACGTATACAATATTTTCTATAAATACCTAAAATACCATAAATCTTATATTCTCCGTACGTAACCAAAATGGAAAACAGACAGCATGTTCTACATGTCAAACAGCATCTTTGTCGATAATCTACTATTAAACGACATTGAAAGTGTTGAAAATAGATAACCTAAGCATCTATAATCCTCACATTACACCATAGAGGCATAACGAATCAAATAGAAACTCTATGCTTCGTCAACAACAATATGACGACCTATATCACAAGATATGTCAGCTACTTCACTACTTGTACCGATAGGATTCCTAAAACATATTAAGGTTATCTTACCTAGAATGAAGTCAGAATCACCGGAAGAGTGATTTGATTGCGATGGCTAAGCACACGTAGTAATAAGGATCGAATGTCAGGAACTTTCCCTCACAACTCTCACAGTCTCTCTTTTCTCTCTTCCCTTTCTAGGGTTTCTTGCAAATTCGTAGGTGAGAGATGTGGGAGGGTTTCAGGTCCTTAAATAGGTTAGAAACTCACCTATTTAGACTTTAAACCAAGGTATACTTAGGTTATAACCAAATCGGATCTTTTCTGATACAAAAGGACACTTCTAGAAGTCCCCTGATCGAATGCGGTTGGACTTAAGCTCATGGATGCTGGATGTTGATCACATTAAGTTTTCAGTTCGATCAGGTTTCCAGATCGTCCGTGGCGGACCAGTTTCAATTCAACGGTTACCGAACCTAAATCAGGACTACAAGTTTCATGACATGAAAGGGCAAATTTTTCTGATCCGAGGGTGAAATTTGGTTGAATTCTGATAGCCAGAACGCTTAAAAATAATGCGCAACGACACGTGCCAAATTTTGAATTATTTTTCTAAATCTTTTCCTTTTCTCACTCTCTTCACTCCGAACTCGGTAAAATAGTGTCAAGACATTAGTTTGGCTTGATATTTGAAATGATTGTCAAGTCCAACTAAGCTGTCGTAATGGTCTGAGATTGTTGATATCGGGCTTTCGACGCGCGGTCTAGATCCAATACAAAGTTACCAAACATTCCACAAGTTTCAGGATGTTATAGCGTTAACGAGTCCACAAGTTTTGGGTCTTGCAGAACGTATTTAAAGCGATCAGTGCTAATTTTATAGCTAATCTAACATAGCGCTAGTTATCTTACGCTTAATTTCTAAAAGAATTAATCGTAAGTGATTTTTGTCTGAGGTGGTACTTGGGTCTCTGTAAGGATTTTTCTGAGACGTTACATTAACTCTTACGGGCAAGAAGTATGACATGTTTTCATCCGAAGGAATGAGATTCACACCTATGGAAACAACCTTCCGTCGGATGATGTGGGGTGCTCCAGCACGATTCAAAGAGCAATTAAGGTTTGGAGTTAAACTGCCCACGGGTAGTCGTTATCAACAGTTCGGAGAAGATGAAACTACATGCAATGGCGACATGCAACTTCTGCAGTGATGCTTATCACCACTAGTGTAGAGAAGTTCTCTTCTCCCACGTGATAAAACTACATGAAGTTCTCTTTAGTATCAGTCTTCCTTTCTCGAGAAGGAGAATACAATGTAGTGCAGTCATTTGGCTGTAGTGACGGCAGGTTGAAACCCTGACAACACAATACTGCCTTTTTGAATTTCTGGAAACGGACTGAAATCGCGCGCATGGGGTACCGTCCGTTATACGCTCCAATCCAAACGTTGTTTAATTGGAATATTCACTTATAATACGATACGCCGCCCTCTTATACGCGAATCCAAATAAGCCCTAAAGGAGTTGTCATATATACAACAAACATGTATTTTAGATTAATAGTCATGGCGAGCACAAATCATAATTGTAATTTCATTCAAACATTTCAACAAACACATGAAACATTTCAATAAACACATGCAATGCATTATATTTCACATAGTTCACACACATGTATAATTTATCGAATACTTCGTAACTAAGATCATATGGCAGCAATCAAGTCAGACATAAATCATTGCTGACATTGAAAGCCTTAAAAACCATAACCTAAACGTTTATACTCCGCACCTTTCGTCAAAATACTTGATTCAGACGCGGTTCGAATCCCACATTACCGTAAACAGAACAACGGATACCTAAATCATGAAATAGGTTAACTATTACCCTGATTAATCTATCTGAATTTCCAAAGCAAGATTAGGGTTAGGATTCCTTACCCAAATTGTACTTAGAGAGGTTCGTGTAGCAATGGTAGGGAGGCAAAACTCCCTTCTCTCCTTACTCTTTTCTCTCCTCTCCTAGGGTTAGAGAAATTCGTATAAAATGAGAGAGGTGGTTTAAGGTCCTTATATAGGCCCAGAAGCAATGTTAATGGCCCCAGGGCCACAGTATACTTAAGTTATAAAGGGTACTTATTTTTTGACGAACAGGACCTTTAGGAAGGCCCATTTCTTACCCACATCGTGGAGCAAGTTCCCTGACAATGGATCTATGCCAAGACTGTGTTTATGGTACGATCTGACAAACTAATCAGTTGTGAAGGACCTGTATCAGATCAACGGTCGTCGTCCCTCGATCAGGGCCACAAGTATACTGATAGGTGCAAGGAAATTTTCCTGATCTATGGGTGTAGTTGGGTCAGAAACTGACGGAAGTTTCAATTTCGACTGCAAGCGAATGGTCCAATTTACTTAAATTTGGGTTCATTTTCTAAAGATATTCGCATTTCTCATACACTTCGCTCAAGGCTCAAGTTGTGTGTTTCTGAATACTATTTGAGCTCGATTCCCGCAATGGTTGTCAAACCCAATAAGACGGTCTTAACCCTATAGTTTCACAGTTATCGAACTTTTAACACGCAGTCCAGGTCTGATACGGAGTTTCAACGTGCTCCCGAGGGCAACTGGATTTTGGAATTTCCCCGAGGTTTTCAAGCAATGTTGAGCTAGCGATTTTAATGGTTTTGAGTCTTGTAGTTTGTATAGATAATGGTTCAAGTTAATCCACCGATTAATTTAGTTTAATACTTAATTAATTTTTGTCTAATTTTCATAGTATACGGTGATACTTGGGTCTTTATATGAATTTTTTCGAGATGTTACAATCTACCCCTCATAAAGAAAATATGCGTCCCCAAAATTAGTATCTTTTCGTACTCCTCGAGGATCTGAGGGTAGTTCTTACAGACTTCGGCTTCTGTTTCTGAGTGTGGTGAGTCCACAATACTTTTACTAGTGGGATAACTTTGCTGCGTAGCACGTGTTCCTTCCTATCCAGAATATGTGTTAGTTACAGTACATAGGTAGCATCTTCACTTAGCTACACCTGCTCTCACTTGGTAATGTGAGTGGGATCAAGAACGTATTTCTTCAACATAGACAAGAGAAATACGTTGTGCACACCGGCGAATGGTGTGCACAAAGAAAGGCGGTAAGCTACCACACCCACTCGATCTAGAATCTAGATTGGACCGATAAACCACGGCATGAGTTTCCCTTTCTTGCCAAATCGAAGGACTCCCTTTATGGAAAAAACCTTAAGAAATACATGGTCCCCAACTTTGAATTCTAACTGCTGTCGTCGTATATCAGCATAACTCTTCTGTCTGCTCTGGGCGGCAAGAAGTCGATAACTGATAATATCAACCTTTTTTGAGGTCGCTTGAACCAAATCTAGGCCAATCAAGCTCTTCTCACCAACTTCCACCCAACAATGTGGTGCTTGACATAGGTGCCCATATAATGCTTCATAAGGAGTCATGTCAATGATCACTTAGAAGCTATTGTTATAAGCAAACGCGGCATAGGGGAGACCGTTACTCCAACTGTCCTTGAAATCAAGCACACACGCTCGTAACAAATCTTCAAGTATCTAATTTACCCGTTCCGTCTGCCCATCAGTCTTAGGTGGAATGAGGTACTGAACTTCATATTCACTTCCATTGCTTCTTGGATTCGAGTCTAGAAAATAGACGTGAATTGTATGTCTCAATCCGACGCAATTTCCATAAGAACTCCATGTATCCATACAATCTCCTTGATATACAGCTTGGCTAAATCATCTACTAAGTTTGAAACTCTAATCAGGAGGAAATGAGTCGATTTCATCAATCGGTCCACAATCACTCAAATGTAGTCATGTCCCTTCCTCATCTTTGGTAACCCAGAAATGAAATTCATAAATATGAAGTCTCATTTCCATTTACTTATAACCATTTTCAATACGAGCATACCGAATATCACAGCAAGTAAATCTCAAAAATAACAAAGGGACACATTACAAAATTCACTATGAATTTGAACTTTTGTAAGTATATAACTGAAAAGAAATACATCTAATAACAAAAGAAGTAAGAAGAAGATCTAAAACACTGAAGGTCCTCGGCTCAACTCTAATCCAAGCTCTGCCATTACGATGCTAGCATAAGATCTCATGCACGCATCAATCGTACATAAGCTTATAGAAGCTTAAAGGGTGCTGAAAGTATATGGTAATGGTACACAGAAGAATAATAAGAGATACATGAATGAAAATACGATCAATGACAATATCACTAGCCTAACCGAGGCTTGTCATGAATGCAAAGCAATGAGTACTGGCATCGTACCAAGGCGATGCATAAAGGGGCTTTGTAACACCCTGAAAATCGGGGGTTGTGTATAAACTCAACTCCCGAGTTCCAAATCGTCACTTATGCAACAAAAATGATTATGATTCAATGTTGTCTAATTTAAAGCATTCACATGAGTAAAAGTATACCAAAACTGCAATTCATACTTCAGATCCAGTGATAAAAGCAAGCGGAAGACTAAACAATATGTATATCACTGTATAAAAAAAACAAAGTAAATCTCATCTGTCTCTAAAGTATGAATACTTCTCTGAGTCTCATATACATATACATGAACAAAAGTAAATGTCCAAAATGGTCCCACTAAAGTCCCATCTATCCGGGTCACCTACGCAAAGCCATCGTGATACTGCATGTACGAGAACTCGTCCTGGTCCTCGTCGAAGTCTGGGTCTGCCTCCTGGATCTCAGCCTCACCTGCATCTACAACAGGGTCTGGTGGGTGTTGCAAACACCATCCCGTAACGTGGGAGTGAGTGATCAACTCAGTGGAATCATAGAGCAAAGATTAGCATGTTCACAAATCAATCATGCGATAATAGTAAAGCAGTAAATCAGACAATCCTAATACTGTTGTTAATGCAAGATGACATGACGTGATGTATACCCTCACCGACGATCTCCCTCATACGGCAACCTCTTACAACCGCGGCATGCAATCCACCCTCAAGTGCTCCACATCTTCCAGGCACATGCAATGGCATGGTGATATGATTTCCAAGTTGTTATTAGTCCATTCAAACAGCAGGATTGGAAAACTAAGGTACTTCCCTTGTATCAATCCAACACAGATCCTATCTAAGGTCGTCACTCCTAGTAATCTCATACGATGTATATTTCGTAAGTCACTGCAAGGGCTGCCAGGGCTGTTGCTCGCACTCGTTGCACCGCTCTCCCATCACCATATCAATACAGGCCTACCGTACTCTACTGTAACGGAAGGGTCGTCGCCTCCCGTGGACTCAGAATACGCTCGCTGTCACTACAAAGGACTCGTCGCCTGATCAGTGTAGGCCGACAGCTAGAATATAGTGTCTCATACCACCATAATCTGTTCACGAGTCTAGGTGCTCACTGGTCACTACGGGGAGGTTTGTGGCCCCAGCGTAGGCTGACAACTCGACCACGATGTCCCATACCACCATGCCCGGCTCATGAGTCTTCGTGGATCAAGGTACCATGGTTAACAGGGTTACAATGGTAAGTTCAGTACCCTAGGTTCAAGCAGTTATTACTCATACAAGGTGAACATACATCGGCCAGTCGGGTTACTTGACGGGCTCGACTAGCGCGATCGCATCTCAAGTCGAACGACATGAAGTGCGTAAAACACTTCGTGTGTCCTAACCACTGCCGCCAACTTCAAACACGACTCGCGTTCATCGACGCGTCGCTCGTGGCTAAGACCAGTCAGCCACGAATTCGCTCGGTTACCGACTGCCTGGACTAAGTCTAGTCCCAAACACTTATGAAATCACATCAGCAAATTATGTAAGAGTATTGGAATTGAAATACAATCATGTGAGCATGTTAACACATGTTATAACATTCAACTTAAGTAAATCTTCAAGCACATATGTTTCATGCATGTAATGAAATCATGCATATAATCAACATGTAGGAAATCATTTAGGTCAGCATATTAATTGAGAAATCAATCTCAAACTATCTCATAACATCATTTAATTCAATACATACTAATACAAGCATTTATACAAACACATACACTACACACTTAAGTCTACATATAGTATGTCGACACGAAGTGCGCAATTAGGCGAATCTCTTCGCCAAACTAATTATGCACGTATTCCCAACTTCCTAATGCGACAACAAACCATGTCAATCACATCAGCAAAATATGAATGTAAACAGTACTTCCTACAAATGACTAAAATGTCCTAATTCTCATATTCTTCGTTAATTTACGAAACGGAAAACGGAGAGCATTTTGTACATGTCAAACGGCGATACCGTCAAGAATCTACTATTAAACGACATTGAAAGCGTTGTAAACCGTTAATCAAAGCGTCTAAAATCCTCACCTTATGTCTTGTAGACTCGTGAATTGAAACGGAGCGTATACGCTTCGTCTACGGCGAAAAGGAAACCTAATACACAAGATCCATAAGCTACATCGCTATGGAAACAAAGGAACCTCAAATCAGCAACTATTTAGGATATTTGCTTACCTAGAATCGCGGTGTAATCACCGGAAAAGCGATAGAGGTGCGTTGCTTAAGCACGTGCAACACGTAGCACAAGTGGCAGGAAGAACTCTTCCACTCTCTCTCACAATCTCTCACCTTTTCTCTCACACAAGCTAGGGTTTCTAGCGAATTCGGATGTGTGAGAGAAGTGAGGGTTTCAACCCCTTTTATAAGCTAAAACATGCCCAAAATAGGCTTGGGAATAATGTTTACTTGGTGTCTAACCAAATCGGGGCCGTTTCGGTCCAAAAGAGCATTTCTGAAGGTCTCCTAGCCAAATGCGGTCGGACTTAAGCTCATGCATACTAGATCTAGTACACATCCAGTTTTCAGACCGGTAGGGTTCCCAGATCGCACGTGGCGGTCCAGTTTCAGTTTAACGGTCACCACACCAAGATCAGGCCTATAAGTCTCGTGATATGTAATAGAAATTTTTCCTGATCCAAGGGTGTAATTTGGCTGAATTCTGACGGTCAGAACGCTCAATACTGATGCGTCAAATCGTGTGCCAGATTTGAATTTTAAATTCCAATTCTAACCCTATTCTCACTCTCTTCACTCCAGGCGCAATGAAATAGCCTCTGAATGTCAGTTGGACTTGATTTTCGAAACGATTGCCAAGCCCAGCTAAGTGGTCATAACGGTCTAAGATGGTAGGTATCAGACTTTTGACGCGCGGTTTAGATCCAATACAAAGTTTCAAGGAGGTCCCGAGAATAAACCGGTTTAGAGTTTGATCCGAGGCTTTAGAGCATTATAGCACCATTGGTTCCACTCGCTTTGAGCCTTGTAGAACGTATTTAAAGTGATCAGGGACCATTTCCCAGCTATTCTAACATTGCACTAGCTAACTTAGTCATATTTTTCTAAAGGAATAAATTCTACACAATTTCGGGTCGAGTTCGTACTCGAGCCCAAGTACGGATTTTTCACGGGCGTTACAATCTACCCCCCTTAACAAATAATTTCATCCTCAAAATTTTATACTTTTTCGTACTCCTCGAGAAGTTGTGGGTAGTTCTTTTTAATCTCGGCTTCTGTCTCCCAGGTAGCCTCCTCCTCAGAGTGATGCGTCCATAATACCTTCACAAGGGGAATCACCTTACTACGCAGTACCTGCTCCTTCCTGTCTAGGATACGGGTCGGTCGCAAGATATATGTAGCATCCTCTCCTAACTGCACCTGCTCCCATCTGATGATATGGGAAGGATCAGCAACGTACTTCTTCAGCAGAGAAACATGAAATACATTGTGAACGCTCGCGAGCGGCGTGGGTAAAGCCAATCGGTAAGCCACCGCTCTCACACGATCGAGGATCTGGAATGGACCAATGAATCGCGGTGCCAGCTTCCCCTTCTTCCCGAACCGAAGGACTCCCTTCATAGAGGAAACTCGCAAAAACACATGATCCCCAACTGTGAACTCTAGTGGCCTCTGTTTCGTATCGGCGTAGCTCTTCTGTCTGCTCTACGTTGTAAGGAGCCGACGTCGAATAATATCAATCTTCTTTGACGTCGCCTGCACTAACTCTGGGCCGATCAGGCCACGCTCACCGACCTCTAGCCAGCAATGCGGTGCGCGACAAGGTCGCCCATACAGCGCCTCATAAGGTGCCATACCGATACTCGCCTGAAAACTGTTGTTGTACGCAAACTCCGCATATGCAAGACAATCATCTCAACTTTCCTTGAAGTCCAATGCGCAAGCTCGCAACATGTCCTCTAAGATTTGGTTCACCCGCTATGTCTGTCCGTCTGTCTGTGGGTGGAAAGCAGTACTGAACTTCAACTTCACACCCATAGCCTCCTGAATGCGAGTCCAGAAAATAGAAGTGAATAGCGTGTCTCTGTCCGACACGATCTCCAGCGGAACTCCATGCAGACGCACAATCTCTATGATGTACAATCTAGCCAGATCGTCTACAGAGTTCGTAACTCTGATAGGTAGGAAGTGTGCCGACTTCGTCAAACGGTCGACGATCACCCAAATGGAATCATGTCCCTTCCTCGTCTTCGGCAACCCGAAAATGAAGTCCATGGAAATGAAATCCCACTTTCACTCTGCGATCGGCATAGGCTGCAAAAGTCCAAGTAGTCGACGAGGCTCTGCCTTCACCTGCTGACAAATGAGTCAACGAGACACGAACTCAGCTATGTGGGTCTTCATACCTTCCCACCAATACGTCCTCTTCACGTCACGATACATCTTTGTGTTGCCTGGATGCATCGCGAATCTAATAGAATGCGCAGCCTCGAGAATCTCTCGTCTCAAGTCAGGGACATCTGGGACGCATAGGCGGCCACGATAACGTAAGCCCTCATCCATACCAACTCGCCAGTCGGCGTCAGCATCATCACTGGCCTGCTCTCGAAGCTCAGTAAGATGCGCATCGACCCTCTGTGCCTCGATGACTCGGTCATCGATCTGAGATCGCACCTGTACATGTGCGATGAACTCAAACGGCTCCTTTACGGTGAGTTTCTGCTCAAAGTCTCGCAAAAACTCAACCATATCACACTCGGCAACCATCAGCGGAGCCGCAAACTCTATTGCCTTCTTGCGGCTCAACGCATCAGCCACAAGGTTCGCCTTCCCAGGATGGTAAGAGACTTCAAACTTGAAGTCCTTCAACGTCTCCATCCATCGTCGCTGCCTCATATTCAAATCTCGCTGCGTGAATATGTACTTGAGGCTCTTGTGGTCGCAAAAGAGCTCAAACTCCTCTCCGTAGAGGTAATGTCTCCAGAGTCTCAGTGCGAATATAACGGCAGCCAACTCTAGGTCGTGTGTATGGTAATTCTCCTCGTGCTTCCCTAAATGTCTCGAGGCATATGAAATTACCTTGTCCCTCTGCATAAGGACACAATCCAAACCAACGCTAGACGCGTCAATGTATATAGTATATTTAACCCCTTGTTCTGGCAATACTATCACAGGGGCAGACGTAAGTCTGTCCTTCAGCTCTTGAAAAGCTGACTCCGCCTTGTCATTCCAGGCGAACTTCACGTCGTTCCGTGTCAACTGAGATAAGGGTCTCACGATCTTCGAGAAGTCCTGAATGAAGCGCCGATAGTAGCCAGCGAGACCCAAGAAACTCCTCACCTCAGTGACAGAACCAGGCTGCTCCCAGTCCTGCACCGCAGCTACCTTAGACAGGTCAACTGCCATGCCATCCTTGGACACCATGTGTCCCAGGAACTTCACCTCCTGCTTTCAGAAGTCGCACTTCTTGTACTGTGCGAACAACTAATGCTGTCTGAGCGTATCCAGGACCAAACGTAAGTGCTCCTCATACTCCTCTCGATTCCTGGAGTACACTAAAATGTCGTCAATGAATACAACGACGAATCGATAGAGGAAAGGTCGAAATACCCGGTTCATCAGATCCATGAACACGGCTGGTGAGTTCGTGAAACCGAACAACATCACGAGCAACTCGTAGTGGCCAAAACTGGTCCTGAATACTGTCTTCTGCACGTCCTCATCCCTGACGTGCAACTGATGATATCCTGACTGAAGATCAATCTTCGAAAAGTACTGCGCTCCTCTCAACTGATCAAAGAAGTCATCGATCCTGGGTAAAGGGTACTTGTTCTTCACCGTGACCTGGTTCAACCATCCTTCTTCCTCACGAACAAGACCGGTGCTCCCCAAGAAGACACTAGGCCGTATAAGGCCAAACT
The DNA here is from genome assembly GCA_037074715.1 of Magnolia kwangsiensis. Classification (NCBI taxonomy): domain Eukaryota; kingdom Viridiplantae; phylum Streptophyta; class Magnoliopsida; order Magnoliales; family Magnoliaceae; genus Magnolia; species Magnolia kwangsiensis. The sequence continues at coordinate 88,543,931 of CM073582.1, forward strand.
CTAGCAGACCATCAATCTGCGTCCTCAACTCCTCCATCTCACATGGTGCCATGCGATACGTCGGCAGTGAGACGGGTGTAGAACCAGGAACCAGATCGATAGTGAAATCGATCTCTCGTCGAGGCGGCAAACCAGGGATCTTCCTGAACAGATCCCCGAACTCGGAAACGACTGGCACATGCTCAAGTACCTGGGCACAAGCGTCGCGTAATAAAGTGGCGTAACTAAGTATGCGGAAAGGAAGATTTACCAGCACTGAAAATGTGAAGGATGCACCCTCAGGCTCGTACGCAGTCACTATACGAGTCTCGCAGTCAATCTCGGCCCTCGTTGCAGTCAACCAATCCATGCTAAGAATGACGTCGAGATAAACAAGAGAGGGGTCGACAACAAGATCAATAGCCATCGTCCGACCTCCCAAATCAACCAAACACCCCTCACACATCTGGGTGACATCTGAATAATCTCCGTGGGCTGCAAGGACTCGTACCCTATCCATGGTAATGGTCTGTAACCCAAGACGCCTGACTATAGCACGCAATATCAAAGAAATCGTGGAACCAGTGTCCACCATCACAAGAATAGGAGTACCTCCAATATGAGCTGTGACCTCGAAGGCCGAATGCTGAAAAGTCGGTGTCGCAGCTGCCTCAGCGGTCAATGCATGAACCCGAGCCTGCTGTGGCCGGTTCGGCCACTGTGTCATGAGCCGTGGAGGCTGTCTGATCTGTGATACCGGAGGTCTGAAAGAAGAGTGCGCAGGAGCTAACCGTATAGGCGGTGCTGATATCGCATGTGAACATGCACGGTTAATCTTCTGCGGCGGTGAGAACCCACTGTCCCGCATCCGAGAAAAGCAGCTCTGCACGATAACTCGGGGCGCCGAAACGATGGTGTTGGCGCTATGGCCCGAGTAAGAGGGTCGACGCGAGGCCTCTTGCCCGCGAAGGGCCTGTCCTGCATATCTGGTCGCGGCCTAGAAGCAACAGGGCCACGAGATCGTGCAAGTCGATACACATCCTGCTCTGCCCGCATAGACATGTGAATCAACTCCGCATATGAGGGAATGCTCACACAGCACATCTTTGACCAAATATCCGGTCGCAAACCCTCCAAAAAGCGCCGTATGCGCATCTGCTCATCAGCCAAAATCGTCGGGACGTATCTGCCCAACTCCGTGAACCGATGCTCATACTCTGTGACTGTCATGGCTGCCTGTCTGAGGCAGAGAAACTCATTCTCCCTGTCATGCCTGTAAGTCTGGGGATAATACTTCTCGTGAAAGCGGAACTCAAACGCCGCCCATGTCCATACAAAGTCGGTGGCAACGGTCCGTAGTACGCTATCCCACCACAGGCTGGCCTCTCGCTCAAACAGGAATGTAGCCAGCTCTACTTGCTCAGCGACTGTGCAATGTAACATCCGTAAAATCTTCGACCCACGGTCGAGCCAGTACTCAGCCTCCTCGGGTCTGTGAGAACACGTGAAAGTGGGAGGCCGTAAGCGCTGAAATCGCTCTAATATGCCTCGTGCATCTGCGGCATTCCCCGCAGAGTAAGCAGGTGGCGCAGGATGAGCCATGCCCTCATCCTGGGCATATGTATAAGCAACCTCAGCTGGATGTGCAGGTGGTGCAGGTGGAGCCACACCCCCACCCTGTGCTAATGTCCCCACAATAGTAGTCAGAAGTTGCTGCTGCTGCTGCATCATAGCCAACATCTGCTCAAATCTGTCAGGAGGTGGAGCAGGCTGTGGCGGATGCTGTGTTAAAGTAAATGCACGATAAGGCTCTCTGACTGACGACGTAAATGGCAGTGGTCCAACTATAGGACCAGCGGCAGGCTGAGACGCACGAACTGTCTCAGGAATCGGGCCCACAGCAGGGTCCGCATGGGTGTCAGACTGCGAAGGAATTCGATCCATATGCTCAATCAATGCAAGCCGAACCGTGCTCCGCGTAGCCTTAGGCGGCATTCCCTATATTCAAAATAGGGCACAACCTTGTCAGTCTTAATAGCACAAATTCACCGCAATCATTCACACAAGGAGTCAAAGGCATTCCATGCATTTCATTTAATCAAAATTGTCACAATACAAGGGATATATCCTTACAAGCATCATGACGAGAAATACATAAGAACTAAAACAGTTAAAATTACAACAGCAACATAAACAAAGCACTAGCCCTAACAGGCTTACACAACAAAAGCAGAAAATGACTAACTACTAACAACTACATCAAAGGTCGCATCGCTAGTCTGAATCGGGTGACGGAGGAAGAGCACCCTTATCCTGCAAGCAACACAGGATCGCCTTCAAGGTGCGAGTCACCTTGCCGAATTTCTTCTTTGTAACGGCCTCGGCATCCTCGACTTCAGCGCGAAGTTCCTGAACTTTCCTTCGCAAGGCGATCTGACTCTCCTCGATCCGAGCAATGCGATCATCGCTAGTAGCCTGCGCAGAAGGAGGAGGGCTCTCATTTGCATCCTGAGTCTCCTCTTCTGCCTCTTCCTGAACTTCTTCCTGAACCTCTGCTCCAGGTTCTTCTTCGCTTTGATCTTCCTCTTCATCAAATTCATCCTCGCTGTCCTCCTCAAGCTGATTTTCACGGTACTGCGAACCAATCTTCATCTTGACCATAGTCCTGCACCGCAGCTACCTTAGACAGGTCAACTGTCATGCCATCCTTGGACACCACGTGTCCCAGAAACTTCACCTCCTGCTTCTAGAAGTCGCACTTCTTGTACTGTGCGAACAACTGATGCTGTCTGAGCGTATCCAGGACCAAACGCAAATGCTCCTCATGCTCCTCTCGACTCCTGGAGTACACCAAAATGTCGTCAATGAAGACAACGACGAATCGATAGAGGAAAGGCCGAAATACCCGGTTCATCAGATCCATGAACACGGCTGGTGCGTTCGTGAGACCGAACGACATCACGAGGAACTCGTAGTGGCCAAAACTGGTCCTGAATGCTGTCTTCTGCACGTCCTCATCCCTGACGCGCAACTGATGATATCCTGACTGAAGATCAATCTTCGAGAAGCACTGCGCTCCTCTCAACAGATCAAACAAGTCATCGATCCTGAGTAAAGGATACTTGTTCTTCACCGTAACCTGGTTCAGCCTGCGATAATCAATACACAATCGCATCGAACCGTCTTTCTTCCTCACGAACAAGACCGGTGCTCCCCAAGGAGACACATTAGGCCGTATAAGGCCAAGCTCTAGCAGACCATCAATCTGCGTCCTCAACTCCTCCATCTCACATGGTGCCATGCGATACGTCGGCAGTGAGACAGGTGTAGAACTAGGAACCAGATCGATAGTGAAATTGATCTCAGGTCGGGGCGACAAACCAGGGATCTTCCTGAACAGATCCCCGAACTCGAAAACGACTGGCACATGCTCGAGTACCTGGGCACAAGCATCGCACAATAAAGTGGCGTAACTTACTATGCGGAAAAGAAGATTTACCCTCACTGAAAATGTGAAAGATGCACCCTCTGGCTCTTACACAGTCACTATACGAGTCTCATAGTCAATCTCGACCCTCGCTGCAGTCAACCAATCCATGCCAAGAATGACTTCGAGATAAACAAGAGAGGGGTCGACGACAAGATCAATAGCCATCGTCCGGCCTCCCAAATCAACCAAACACCCCTCACACATCTGGGTGACATCTGAATAATCTCCGTGGGCTACAAGGACTCGTACCCTATCCATGATAATGGTCTGCAACCCAAGACGCCTGACTACAGCACGCGATATCAAAGAAATCGTAGAACCAATGTCCACCATCACAAGAATAGGAGTACCTCCAATATGGGCTGTGACAACGAAGGCCGAATGCTGAAAAGTCGGTGTCGCAGCTATCTCAGCTGTTAATGCATGAACCCGAGCCCGCTGTGGCCGGTTCGACCGCTGTGTCATGGGCCGTGAAGGCTGTCTGATCTGAGATACCGGAGGTCTGAATGAAGGGTGCGCAGGAGCTAACCGTATAGGCGGTGCTGATATCGCCTGTGGACGTGCACGGTCAATCTTCTGCGGCGACGAGAACCCACTGTCCCGCATCCGAGAAAAACAGCTCTGCGCCAAGTGGCCTGACCTCCCACAATATGTGCATGATATCTCGGGGCGCCGAAACGATAGTGCTGGAGCTATGGCCAGAGTAGGAGGGTCGACGCGAGGCCTCTTGCCCGCGAAGGGCCTGTCTGGCAAGTCTGGTCGTGGCCTAGAAGCAAGAGGGCTACGAGATCGCGCAAGCCGATCCACATCCTGCTGTCCGCATCGACATGTGAATCAACTCCGCATATGAGGGAATGGTCAAACAGCACATCTTTAACCGAATATCCGATCGTAAACCCTCCAGAAAGCGCCGCATGCGCATCTGCTCATCAGCCAAAATCGTCGGGACGTATCTATCCAACTCCGTGAACCGATGCACATACTCTGTAACTGTCATGGCTGCCTGTCTGAGGCGGAGAAACTCATTCTCCCTGTCGTGCCTGTAAGTCTGGGGATAATACTTCTCATGGAAGCGGAACTCAAACGCTGCCCATGTCCATACAAGTCGGCGGCAACGGTCCACAGTACGCTATCCCACCACAGGCTGGCCTCTCGCTCAAACAGGAATGTAGCCAGCTCTACCTGCTCGGCCTCAGTGCAATGCAACATCCGCAAAATCTTCGACACGCGGTCGAGCCAGTACTCATCCTCCTCGGGTCTGTGAGAACCCATGAAAGTAGAAGGCCGTAAGCGTTGAAATCGCTCTAATAGGCTCCGTGTATCGGCGGGATTCCCCGCAGGATAAGCAGGCGGCGTAGAATGAGCCATGCCCTCATCCTGGGCGTATGTATAAGCATCTTCAGCTGGATGCGCAGGTGGTGCAGGTGGAGCCACACCCCCACCCTATGCTAATGTCCCCACGATGGTAGTTAGAAGCTGCTGCTGCTGCATCATAGCCAACATCTGCTCAAATCCGTCAGAAGGTGGAGCAGGCTGCGACGGATGCTGTGTGGAAGTAGACGCACGATGAGGCTCTCCAACTGACGGCGTAAATGGCGGTGGTCCAACTGTAGGGCCAACGGCAGGCTGAGACGATCGAACTGCCTCATGAATCGAGCCCACAGCAGGGTCCGCATGGGTGCCAGACTGCGAAGGAGTCGGATCCATAAGCCCAGTCAGTGCAAGCCGAACCGTGCTCCGCGTAGCCTTAGGCGGCATTCCCTATATTCAAAATAGGGTGCAACCTTGTCAGTCTTAAGAGCACAATTACACCGCAATCATTTACACAAGGAGTCAAAGGCATTCCATGCATTTCATTTAATCAAAATTGTCACAATACAAGGGATATATCCTTACAAGCATCACGACTAAAAATACATGGGAACTAAGATAGTTAAAATTGCAACAGCAACATAAGCAAAGCACTAGCCCTAACAGGCTTACACACACAAAGCAGAAAATGACTAACTACTGACAACTACATCAAAGGTCGCATCGCTAGTCTGAGTCTGGAGACGGAGGAGGAGCACCCTTATCCTGCAAGCAACACAGGATCGCCTTCAAGGTGCGAGTCACCTTGCCTAATTTCTTCTTTGTAACGGCCTTGGCATCCTCGACTTCAGCTCGAAGTTCTTGAACTTCTCTTCGCAAAGCGATCTGCCTCTCCTCCATCCGAGCAATGCGATCATCGCTAGTAGCCTGCGCAGAAGGAGGAGGGCTCTCATCTGTATCCTGAGCCTCCTCTTCTGCCTCTTCCTGAACTTCTTCCTGAACCTCTTCCTGAACCTCTGCTCCAGGTTCTCCCTCACTTTGATCTTCCTTATCATCAAAGTCATCCTCGCTGTCCTCCTCAAGCTGATTTTCACGGTACTGCGACCCAATCTTCATCTTGACCATTGTCGACTCATCAATGGTATGAATCGAAACTGGCAATTTCGGCCAAGTCTGTAGGCAAACTCAAGCGCAATCTTACAAATCAGTCGGCCAAAAGGAAGCGATTCGGATGTTCTTCTTGACTTGGCTATGAGGATTATTTGTCGTAAGATGAAAGTAGCCATGCATACGTTCTCTCCCCGGGCCACCAGATACAGGAAATCAACCATAAGGCGTGTACATTCAATGCGATTCGTCGACCTAGGATAAACATTGAACGTGCAGATATGGTGCAGCAGGCGCAAATCATCAGACATGTACGTCGCCTTAAGGCTATTATTAGGCTGCCATAGAACCAACTTACCGCACAGAAACCTGGTGCGGCGACCCCGTTCACGTCTACTCCTCAGATTCTTCTCACTAGGATGAACATCACCAAGAAGTACGTTCAGAAGTCGCGCAATCAGTCGCACATCAATCGTAGCCATCCGATCTCTACCAAAAGGGATTTTAAACTGCAATGGCTCCAAGGTAGGATTCTAGATACTAGCGTAGAAGGCACGAACGGTGCTCACATTAGCACGAGCGCGAGCTTCAAAGATCGGACCCCAATGCGCAGCTTCAATGCGCTCGAACAACAAAAATTCACCGAACAGTCGCCCTTCCACGTCCGCCTCAAATAACACTTTGCGATCAGTGTATTGGCCGTGAGGCATCTCTGATAAAATTACTCGCCCAAGGTGAGCATGGGGATCCAAATCCCACTTTGTACGGCACTCTAGGGCTGCAGCTGAACCTGCGGCGACGCTTGAACTTGCAGCACCACCCCGCAAGATGACATGACGTGATGTATGCCCTCACTGACGATCTCCCTCATACGGCAACCTCTTACGACCGCGGCATGCAATCAACCCTCAAGTGCTCGCAGTCACTACAAAGGACTCGTCGCCTGATCAGTGTAGGCCGACAGCTAGAATATAGTGTCCCATACCACCATAATCTGCTCACGAGTCTAGGTGCTCACTGGTCACTACGGGGAGGTTTGCGGCCCCAGCGTAGGCCGACAGCTCGACCACGGTGTCCCATACCACCATGCCCGGCTCATGAGTCTTCGTGGATCAAGGTACCATGGTTAACAGGGTTACAATGGTAAGTTCAGTACCCTAGGTTCAAGCAGTTATGACTCATACAAGGTAAACATACATCGGCCAGTCGGGTTACTTGACGGGCTCGACTAGCGCGATCGCATCTCAAGTCGAACGACATGAAGTGCGTAAAACACTTCGTGTGGCCTAACCACTGCCGCCAACTTCAAACACGACTCGCGTTCATCGACGCGTCGCTCGTGGCTAAGACCAGTCAGCCACGAATTCGCTCGGTTACCGACTGCCTGGACTAAGTCTAGTCCCAAACACTTATGAAATCACATCAGCAAATTATGTAAGAGTATTGGAATTGAAATACAATCATGTGAGCATGTTAACACATGTTATAACATTCAACTTAAGTAAATCTTCAAGCACATGTTTCATGCATGTAATGAAATCATGCATATAATCAACATGTAGGAAATCATTTAGGTCAGCATATTAATTGAGAAATCAATCTCAAACTATCTCATAACATCATTTAATTCAATACATACTAATACAAGCATTTATACAAACACATACACTACACACTTAAGTCTACATATAGTATGTCGACCCGAAGTGCGCAATTAGGCAAATCTCTTCGCCAAACTAATTATGCACGTATTCCCAACTTCCTAATGCGACAACAAACCATGTCAATCACATCAGCAAAATATGAATGTAAACAGTACTTCCTACAAATGATTAAAATGCCCTAATTCTCATATTCTTCGTTAATTTACGAAACGGGAAACGGAGAGCATTTTGTACATGTCAAACGGCGATACCGTCAAGAATCTACTATTAAACGACATTGAAAGCATTGTAAACCATCAATCAAAGCGTCTAAAATCCTCACCTTATGTCTTGTAGACTCGTGAATTGAAACGGAGCGTATACGCTTCGTCTACGGCGAAAAGGAAACCTAATACACAAGATCCATAAGCTACATCGCTATGGAAACAAAGGAACCTCAAATCAGTAACTATTTAGGGTATTTGCTTACCTAGAATCGCGGTGTAATCGCCGGAAAAGCGATAGAGGTGCGTTGCTTAAGCACGTGCAACACGTAGCACAAGTGGCAGGAAGAACTCTCCAACTCTCTCTCACAATCTCTCACCTTTTCTCTCACACAAGCTACGATTTCTAGCGAATTCGGATGTGTGAGAGAAGTGAGGGTTTCAACCCCTTTTATAATGTTAGTCCTCATGTCTAATCCACATATCAAATACATTTCCACCACAAGGAAATCATCAGGGTCCAGTATACTGCTGAATGACTGCCGCTCTCCAGACCCGCACAGTCAAATGAGCATAAGAGACCTCACTACTCGCCTGTAGACAGTCAATCACCAACAAGTCTCGTCGACAGCGGACCCATTTACAAGCTGGTCAGATTCAGCCTAGCAATGCCTTCTTACATCAGGAGGGTAAGGCCACGCCCCTATCCAACTGACTACGTGACAGTGGGAGTCGCGTCTTAACGGTATATGGCCCTCATGCACTCATAATTTCCACTCGGTCACGGCGCTGAGGCAAATACTTACTAACCATGGAAGTTTTGAAAATTTCATCCACGGGCATGCTAAGCACCCTATATACTCAAGTAATATTTTCGGTGTCTACACACATACGGTCATCTACGAATGTCCCTGTGGAGGCAAGGCCCTGAGGAAGCACCGACGGTATTATCATGAAATGTGATACCAATACATGAGTCATGCATACAGATCATGCACTAACATTAAGCACTCGATGTGCATAAGGGGAGAAACTCCATCCCTTTATCATATCAATCCAATGACCACACAATGCAATCCATTTATATAGATAATGCGTATGGGTCAAAATGGTGTAAGTGCGCTACACGGTGATAATGACGTGAATCATACGCCTCCTTCCAAAAGAGGAACAAGGTCTAAATATATAGACATGTACTCTAAAAAGAAGTCCACAAGTGGTAGCCCAATTCTTGGAGTAGTCCACAAACTAAGAGAGTCATAAAGGCCCAACGAAGAAGCGATAGTAATAAAAGTCTAATGTGGGCCTTCAACCACCTATAACAAACCTATGGGCCTACCTTAGGGCCTCCAAAGAGGACATCCAAACTCAACTGGGTCCCAAAAGGTAGCCCGCTACCTACACATATATAAAGCAAGGCTTAAAGCCTACGGGCCTGTTTGGGAGAATGGATTTGAAACCCCCTGGATTGGAAACCACCTAGATTGGCAATCCTCTGGGTGTGTTTGGCACCCTGGAGTGTGAATCAACTTTAATTCAAAAATACCTATAAATGGTATATTTATAGGGGTTTGAATTTAATTACTAAATCAACTTTAATATCTCCAATCAGTGAGATACATAATTTTTGACACTATGGTTGTGATAAGCCCGCTAAAATATATGTTTTGCCAAAAAATGATGAAATTCCAAGTCTCATATGGACCGCAAGCACAAGATCATGTTTGAGTGACTAACTAACGATTTTTAATCGTTGATTAATATGGACAACGTTTGAATGGTGCTGGACAATGCTTGGACGGTGCTGATCATCGTTAGTGGGCCATGTGCCCAGTAGAAAGATAGTGTACAGTGACATACATTTATACCTGCAAATATTAAAACGATTTTAGGTGTAATCCAAACTCTTACCGTGAATTACAAACCCCCTCAAAGAGGGGATTGGGAACCCCCTGGATTGGCAATCCCCACTTGCCTTTTGCTGCCAAAAAACCAAGGGGATTTGAAACCCCCTCTAATACCCTCCAATCCCCTCCAATCCAAGGTGTCAAACGACCCCTAAGCAATCCATGGCCTAGTGGGCTATACACTAAGCTCAACACATAGGTAACATGGTCGGCCCTCTAGCAAGGTTTGGGCCCACCATAAAGATCATGAGCCTACTCATTGTGATGGGCCTAATGAGCAGTCTGTTATTCCAATCACATGATTAAAGGTTGTACAATGAAATGTTCATAACTTTTGATCTATATATCGAATGGAGGCATAAGACGTGTCATCGGAACAACAACGACGATGCAAACAAGATCGTATAGGTTTCGGGCCGATCCGGATTAGGTCAATGTGATCGGACTTAAAGATGACCACAGGGTCGTGGATCACCGGGATTCAACCGGTAAGACTGCAGGACCAAGGAAAATGAAATGCATACCAACACACATGCACACACAGGAAACTCAGGTCGGGTCTTACACTCATCGACCAAACTGAGTATTTCTTTAGCCCTACCAAAAGAAGATAGGGCTAGAAAGTTCATCCGCAATAGTTGATGAAGTATGTTGCGTGCTTTCACTACGATCCGGTTTCAAGAGAACATGCTCAGAAATTGCCTCAACTGCAAACGTGAATTTTAAATAAGTCAATTAAAAGAATAAATCATGGCCTGTAAAACATGTATAATGTGCTAATCAAATTATACGAATCGAAAAATGACTTGTAAATCATGTGTACATTTAATAATTATCATCTGTATCACTATCGTTTAAGACTATTTCTTCGCCATTACTATCGCTGATCAGTATTTCTTCTCATCGTTTGTAACGTCGTCATTAATGAAACTGTTATCATCTCTAACAATGTCATGTATTATTAAGGCATCGACATAATTAGGTGGCACATCATCTATCCAATTAGACTACACCAATATCAACATTTGGATCAGTCCCTCTATCCTCAGAGGGCATTTCTTAAAATACTTGTTCAACCATAGACATTTCATTTCCCCCATCCTTGCTATCTTCAACATTTGGTTTGAAAATGTCAAATACGTTCCTGGGCTTTATTTTCTGCACGTGCCAAAAGCCACCTAACTTAGAGTCAGTGAGATAAAATACTTGTTCAGCTTGGCTAGCGAAGACAAATGGGTCATCCTTAAAGCACTTTTGAGATAAATTTACACTCGTAAAGTGGTTATCGATCTTTATTTCCAACTTCTTACTTTCAATGTCTCACCAATCACATTTAAATAAGTACACCCGCTTTCTCATACAATAACGCAACTCAATAATATTTGTCAAAATGCCATAAAAGTCAATTTCATCCACCTCATTCATTCCCTTCACAACCACCCCACTATTTTATGTGGTCCTATACTTTTCACATTCTTCGGTGTGAAACTAAATCTCATTTACAATGCAGCCATACGCCAATGAGTATAGTGCATCAAACGCATCCGCAAAGTTGCTTGTGCGCAATGTCTTCATCTATTATCATATAGAGAATGTAATTGTTTAGAGATTTTCTTAGGTTCGAATAATATGCAATACAACAAAAATTCTAAATGTGATGAGTACAATGTGAAATCCTACACATTTCGCAAACCATTCTGAAAACTAATCCTGATGCATTCGATCATAATTTATGGAGAATTTAAACTTCATCTCGTCTATGTATTCACTACACATAAATGGCACGTCAACAACAAGAAACATTAAAATCAACGTATGTAGAGAAATATGCAAAACAATAATCTAGAAAAGACTTACTCCAAGTACAACTTCATTTCTTCACGATTATGCAATACATACCATCAAGCCTTTACTAAATCCCCAAGGTCCACATCCTAAAACGTCAAGAATCCTAAAGGACGAATATTATGTGCAAATACAGATACGAGTCCTTGTTCATGTTGCTGCCCTTCATCAGCATTCCGATTTTCTCGGTTGAATCTAGTCTCTATGACACAAAAATACATGAAGCAAAATGTAAGACACTCATTATCAATGTATGCTTCAGCTATGGATCCCTCTAGCTGCGTCTTATTCCTCACAAATTGTTTGAGTGTGTGAAGGTATCTGTACACAAAACCACTATATTATACGTATGAAAACATGAATATATATAGTTTATGGAATAAATAAAAATTTTAATAGATTCTACCAACTTTTATTGTAAATTGTGACAAGATCATATTTGGTCGTGGTAGGAATCTTTTGCTGACGAAATATGATTTCCTCAGGAAAAGTCGTGTTTACCTACGAAATTAATTTCATCAGAAATAAGTTCGTCGGTAAAAAGACATGTTGAGGGTCAAATATTGCATATTAGACCCCAGATATTGTCTGGATTTACGAATATAATGCTGTCTAATGGCTTGTTTTCTCATTCTTGTGTTGCAAGGTGATTTTATGAGCATGGATGGAAAAAGGACGTTAAAAGTTAAGATTTCACGATCTAATGACACCAAAGGCAAGGGACACACTCCAGGGGACCAAGATTGACAGATATACACGGTCAGAAATCCGAGAAAACTAAGAAATTGAAGCTCAAGTGGCTTGAAACGCATCCAGAACGCAAGATCACGGGATTTCCAATATCGGTTCGGATCGAAACTTCATACGTGGCTTGAGGACCATAAATTAACCGTACACGTCAAAAATCATCCATTGGATCATTGCGGAAGTGGCCTAATGGGCTGATCAGCCCATCAATCTTCAATTTGGGGCCTACCCGCCAGCTGGATATGCTTGATAATTGTTCCCAACGGGTAAAATAATGCGAGAAACAGAATGGGCGGATTGAATTTCTGAAACACATTGCAATGGAGCCCGTATACATGATGTGTACATTACACATGTACGTGCATACGATGTGCACCGGACCAACCGATCGGTCAGCGCAAGCGCTGACCCGCATCAACTTTTAAAAAAAAAAACGAAAATTTTCACGGTCGCGTAACCGACCGGCATCCGTTTTGCGAACGATAGTGGGCCCCACCCATTGCTCGTATGGCCGATCTGATCCGTCCACCGTGTAGAGGGCTTCGAGAACTACAAAATCATGCTGACCTTTTGCACCCATGCTTGCACACGTGTGAGATACAGAGGCCACAAAAGGGCTGCCCGGTACCATTCAAAACTGATCCTTTTGTGATTTCTTCTCTAGACCACGTCAATGGACGTTCAAAATCACCCATTCTTGCCTGAAATTTCGTTCTGAATTCAATGGACGGGGTGAATTTTTCATAAAATTCTTCTGTGGGGCCCACCGATCACAACAGCGAAGTGGTGCGAAAGGTTTCGCACATCCTCGAAAACCAACTTTTTCAGACGATTTTGGCCCACCATCTTTGATCATATGGCAGATCTGAACCGTCTATCATGTAGAGGACCCAAGAAAGTACTAAGGGATGGTAATTCTTTGGAATTTGAGCGAGAAAAGTGACGTGTTTTGAGGTACCGAACTTGGCTGCGATAATTACACTCCGTGTCATGCTACAACTCTGTCACCGACTCCAGCCTTCCAACAGCTATAAAAGGCGGTTTTAGACGTGGGAAGCATTCATTCAGGTGTAGGAAGGAAGAAAAAGAGAGACGTGGAGGCTCGGGCAGGGACGTGAAGCAGAAGAAAAAAAAAGTATTTTCTTTTTATTTTTATTGTGGAGATTTAGCCATCCATGTCTGGCTAAACCTCTTAGCTAGGGCTAAGAGGTGAAGCTTGTGGTGAGATGAGAGATTTGATTTTATTTTAATTTTAATGCATGAATTGACGTTGATTTTAGTTAATTATTATGGGAATGTTTTAGGTTTTTAATGGTCTGTTGTGACTGAAATTACAATGGGTCTGCAATGGCTTTGAATATTTTCGTTCTCTTTAATGTTTATGATGTCAGGAAGCCCTGTTGTTCACCATAGTCTCCTGGGCATGGTTGGATGTCGGTACCCTTCCTAACCTTCATACATGTGATGGGTTGGTAATTAGTTTAATTTTGTTGTTTGCCATAGTCTTTTGGGCATGGTTTGATGATGGAATCCATTCTAATTCATATACCTTTCATCTCTCTAAAACTAGATCAATGTCAGTTCAGTTAATTTCCATGAAACATGCATAAGATCTTCCTGATCTCTACAAGTGGATCCTCTGAATCCCTAGTTCCCTTTTCCTGATTTCTCTCAAGTTTAGATAATTATTTCACCAGTATTCCTTCAAATTCAATCAGATTAGATTTCATCTTAGCCTAGTTCTAGTTCTAGTTAGTTTTAGATCACGTACAAGTTTCAGTCCCTTGGAATTCGACCTCGGTCTTACCGAGTTATTACTACATCACAACCCTGCACTTGGGGAGTGAACAAGACAATTTCTTATAATACCCCTAAAAGATGTTGAGATAAGGGAACCATAGTTCCCACCAATTTCCCATCCCTTACCTCCAAGGAGGGCATCCTGAGCCCAATAAGAGTAGATAAGTGTGCCTGGCCTACGTATGAAGGTTGGATCTACAGGGCATTCGAAGGAAAGACCAGTGGGACTGCAATTACAATGGGACATGGTTGTAACAAGCAATAGTTTCGTACTCACCTATCTTGAAAAATTCCATTGAAGTGGATCACAAGAGGAGACCCCTCCCATAATCCAAGTGGACAAGAAAAAGACTTACCAAGGTAAGCATGGGATGAGATGCTATGGCGAAATGCTTTGAGTACAACAAAGAAATATGAAACCCATTTAAAAACAAGCCTTTGAGTTACAACCACAATATGTTGTTGAGTGGAAAGCCCAATTAATTTTGGTTCTTTGAGTCCAAAGTAGACCATTCCTATATCTAAAAGGGCTTACTTCACAAAAATGTTAAAAGTGCTCCACTAAAGCTCAATCGAAGGCTTACACCCTAAGAAATAAAAGAGTCACATCTTTAAAATTAGAGGGTTAGAATAGGTGGAAGATTAAGATTGCATTTGGGGGCAAAATATGATTTAGGTGAAAACGACTCCTCGACCATGTTGGGCCCCAATGAAAAGAATAGGTCCACTTGAAGACCCAAAACAATCATATTTGCATCATTAACATCAAAATATCCTTTTAGGCCATTCCACCTTAAAATAAGACAATTTTTAAATTAACAATAACAAGAAGTAATTAAAAATATAAACTCAAATTGGACTGTTAGAATAGGTGGAAGATTAAGATTGCAATTGGGGGCAAAATATGATTTAGATGAAAACGACTCCTCGACCATGTTGGGCCCCAATGAAAAGAATAGGTCCACTTGAAGACCCAAAACAATCATATTTGCATCATTAACATCAAAATATCCATTTAGGCCATTCCAACTTAAAATAAGATAATTTTTTAATTAACAATAACAAGAAATAATTAAAAATATGAACTCACCCTTTTTCCAACATCACCCATGCCAAAAACTTGACATTCCATGAAAACTCCTGCACTAGGAAAGCAAATATATTAAAAACCTTTTTAATGAGAAATAATATAAACGCACATGTTATTAAATTTTAAGAAAAACATATTCCTAAATATAGTTGATGAGAATCTCCAAAAAAAACAAAATTAATAATAATAATTAATTAATTAATTCACAGATGTCTAATTTAAAGTTTCATGCAAAAGGCCTGTCAGGCTTTTATTGGACATGCATTCATATCCTTCCACTAATGTGGAAGGTGCACAGGACAGCCAAGTTGGGCAAACTATGTTTAAACACCACAAAAAGAACTTGTGATGAAATCAAACAAACACAATAATTTTTAGGTGGGCAAACCTTAAATAGAGACACCTGTGTGCTTATTTTTTTTAGTTGCACTGACACCATATGGACACCCACGCATTCACACTACACTGCAGTGCAATTGCAGTAATTTTTTTTAGTTGCACTGACACCATATGGACACCCACGCATTCACACTACACTGCAGTGCAATTGCACTGCAATGGGCACTTTTGAGGATCTCGTGTTGAAACTCTCGTAAACTACATCTTTAATGTTCGGAAAGAATAGGCTGACCATAAATATAAAAACAAATAATAATAGTAAATATTTAAAATAATTACAATTAGTACTAGGATTGACTTTTTATTATTTTTTTAACAAGGAAAAGAAAAGATAATAATGTAGCTTATAACATTGGTCGGTCAATGAACATGGTAGAGTTATGGTACTTCGTACATGGACCAGCCTAATGAACCAGCTAACTCTCAGATATGCCATGGCCCAGCGCCTAATTTCTAGATGTGGGCAGTTTCAGAAGACATGGTCCCTACTTATGGACATGTGCTGTTTGATCCCAGATGACACAATCCACCTGAGCCACCCATATGCAATGGGCATGAATGAATGGATACATAAATCAATCAAAAGTGCAAATCAATACACGTATGTCTACCATTCCGTGATTCAATCCGCCTTTATTTTTTCAAAACATGGAAACCTAGATTTTGGAGTTTTAATATCATGACATGCTTCCTTTCAACATGTGAATTAAGTGAGGATGCAATCAACATTCTGTAAGTTCCATGTTTCCCAAGTGCACTCACTAGCAAGGTCTGCTTGATATAGATAAAAAGATAGATGGGCGGGGCGAGCATGGTTGGAGCCTTCAGTCCATGACGGTGGTCATGGGCTTCAAGCCAGAGAAGATTTGGACGAAGTGATTAATTGGCCCACCATTCAAACAACATTGAGATTGGGAAGGTCTTGATTCTTAGATAGGTGTCGTCCTACAAGTGTAGGTATCCTTGGGCACGTGTCTTACAAGTGTCGGATAAAAAATAATATTAAAGAAATTTTATAAAATAGTACTAATTGGTATTTACATCTTGGCAACTTTTTAACCTTCTGCTAGTTTTCTGAACGGGCTGTTTGTTTTTTAAGTTTCCCATTAAATACGTGTAAAATATGTAATTATTACTAACTTTATCTGTTTGAAACAGCTGGGAATTACATCTTGAAAATTGGTCCAAAAAGTATATGACTTATACAAGCCATCCAACCTTTTCAAGGGGGCGCAGATTAGGTACTTTCCCGGCCCGTGCAGAGCTTGGGACAGGCTATACATGTACGTGGATTGCCCAAGCTTTTCACCTGAGAATCAGGTGGGACTCACTATGATGTTTGTAAGAAATCCTTCGAATCCATCAATTTTGTGATTTTATTTTAGGACATGAAGTCAAAAATTAAATACACACACGCGCGCATGCATATATATATATATATATATATATATATATATATATATATATATATATATATATATATAAAACATGGAAACGAAGAGATACCAATGTAGCACGTTAACATTGGTCAGTTAATGTACATAGCAGAATCATGGTACTTCGTGTATGGACCAGGCTGATGAACCAGCTAACTCTCAGATATACCATGGCCCAGCACCTAATTTCAAGATGAGGGCGGTTTTAAAAGATAATAGTCCTCACTTTTGCACTTGTGCCGTTTGATACCAGATTATACAATCAACCTAAGCCACACATTAATATGCAATGCACATGAATAAATGGATACATGATCGATCAGAGGTGCAAATCAATGCAAATGTGTCTCCCATCTCGTGATTCAATCCGCCTTTATTTTTTGAAGCATGGAACCTAGATTTTGGAGTTTTAATATCATGGCATGCCTCCTTTCAACATGTGAAGTGTGGGTGCACTCAACATTTTGTGAGTACCATGTTTCCCAAGTGCACTCACTGGCTAGGTCTGCTTGATATAGATAAAATGACTGATGGGCTGGGCGAGCATGGTTGGAGCCTTCAGTCCACGAGGGTGGTCATGGGCTTCAGGCCAGAGATTTAGAGGCAGTGACTAATTGGCTCATGACTCGAACAACATTGAGATTGGGAAGGTCTTGATTCTTGGCCAGGTGTAGTCCTTCAGGTGTAGGAATCCTTTGGTATGTGTCTTACAAGAGTAGGATAAAAAATAATATTAAAGAAATTTTAGAAAATAGTACTCAATGGAATTTACATCTTGGCAACTTTTTAAATCAATCACCTTCGGGGTTGTTTGATTTTTAAGTTTCCCATTAAATATATGTAAAATAAGTAATTATTATTGACTTCAACTGTTTCAAAATAAGTAATTATTACTAATTTCACCTGTTTCACATATTGAAAATTGGTCCAAAAAGTCACGTGACTTATCCAAGCCATCGAACCTTTTAAGGGGCACATTTTAAGATATGAAATTAAAAATGAGGTATATCCAAAGGTCGAGTAGGCCACATCTCAGAAAATAATGATTGTAAAGACATTTTCTCACTAGTACCCACAGGTGTTTTGAAAGCTATTTTCTCAATAGGACCCACATTATGTTTATTTGTTATCCAACCTGTTCACAGAGTAATAGATAAGAAAAAAAAATACTAGCTTGTCTAAAACTTCCAAGTTCCTCAGAAAGCTTTCAATGGTAGGAGCTCCATTCCATTATTTTTTATGGTATGGTACACTTGACCTTTAAATCTGCCTAGTTTTCAGGCTCATGCCCTAAAATAATCTCGCTAAAGGATGAACAGTGTGAATAAAACAAGTATATCAAGATGGGAGCCAGAAATGTAGCTTTGTTTTTTTTTTTTTTTCCTTGGATGACTTGAGGCGCTATAAATAAAGGTGGCTGCCAACATCACATTGAAAATGCAGCTTAAAAAGAAAAGGTGACTTACCACTGTAATTAGAAAAATCAAACAGCCCCTTGACTTCTTATATAACTTTTTCTTAAAATGATGAAAATAAATACCCCAAGTGTAGTAATTAAATGCCTATCGTTAAAAACTTAGGAAAGCGTATGGTACCTTTTCCTATATATATATATATATATATATATATATATATATATATATATATATATATATATATATATATATAAAGCGTATGGTACCTTATGGAAGGTATAACATAAAGCGTATGGTACCTTTTCCTATATATATATACATATATATATATATATATATATATATATTATTTTCCATCCAACCTAGTGGTTAGGTTGCATAGACCTGATGAGGCCTAAATAACAAACGTCCGCTTGATCCAAAGCTTTTGTAGGCGAGATTTTAGTGGCAAGTGTTCATCTTTGGCGTGGTCCACCTTAGATTTCGTCCTTCCTTATTTTGGGCTTATGCCATGAAAAATGGATAGACAGCATGGATTACCGTGTTGCACACGATCTGGTGCCTTAGCTGAAAGCAGAGGGCACAGGAAATTCATCTAGTCTGAAACTGTAATGCCCATCACAAACTTAGGAAAGCGTATGGTACCTTTTCCTATATATATATATATATATATATATATATATATATATATATATATATATATATATATAAAGCGTATGGTACCTTATGGAAGGTATAACATAAAGCGTATGGTACCTTTTCCTATATATATATATATATATATATATATATATATATATATATATATATATATATATATATTATTTTCCATCCAACCTAGTGGTTAGGTTGCATAGACCTGATGAGGCCTAAATAACAAATGTCCGCTTGATTCAAAGCTTTTGTAGGCGAGATTTTAGTGGTAAGTGTTCATCTTTGGCGTGGTCCACCTTAGATTTCGTCCTTCCTTATTTTGGGCTTATGCCATGAAAAATGGATAGACAGCATGGATTACCGTGTTGCACACGATCTGGTGCCTTAGCTGAAAGCAGAGGGCACAGGAAGTTCATCTAGTCTGAAACTGTAATGCCCATCACAAATCTATTTCGTGCACCAGTTTTGCATGACCATAGTAGAAGGAAAGTCTAAAGATCATGTAGATCCAAAACTCACGTGGACCACACCATATAAAACCGTGGAAAGGGTAACGTCCGACGTTGAATCCTTCTCCCAGCCGATGTACGGGCCTCATGATTAGGTGCACCCACCGGTTCACCCAACAGGAGACATTGGTGATGTACTCCCACCATCAGAAACTTAATGGGGGACACGGATTGGCTACTCCCCAGCCACCAGCGGACGCGGATTTCCTGCGAAAGCCTTTCGCAGGAAGTTCCTGCGCAAGATTTCTGTGTGGGGCCCACTTAGACGTTTGTGAGAAATCCAACCCTTCTATCCGTTTTTGAAGCTCATTTTATAACGTGAGACCAAAAATTAGGAGGATCCACAACTAAGTAGGCCACACGAGGAAAAAGTGAATATTTAGTGACCACCGTTGAAACATTTATATGGACATAAAAGTTTTGTAACATTACACGTTTATGGTGTTTTCACTTTATCTGAGTGAAAATGATCTTATAAACGGTTTACGTGGCATGTAAACAGCAAGGTGGAGCTTAGGAAAGTTTCAACGGTAGGCAATCCCTTCCCCACTGTTTCATCTCCTATGGCCCACTTGAGTTTTGGATCCTTCTCATTTTTTGTAGGATAACTTAAAATGAGGCCGAAAAACGGATGTACGGATTTGATTTCTAAAAAAATCGCAGTAGGCCCCACCCCAAATACTTGCGCAGGAACTTTCGCAGGAAATCCGCGTCCGCCGCCATTGGTCCGTGCTCTGTAAGCCCCACCATGATGTATGGCCCCACCATGCTGTCTATCTATTTTTCTAGATCATTTTATTGTATGATACCAAAAATGAGGTATATCCAAATCTCAACTGGACAGCATTACAGGAAATAGTATTGAATGAACGTCAACCATTAAAAAGTTTTGGATCAAGCTTATGATGAAGGGTCCGCACAACCTAGTTAATGAACAGTCCGGTGAGCCTTAGGAGGATTAGAATGGTGGTTATCCAATGACTATTGTTTTCCAGAGGTGTTGTCCACCTGAGATTTATATCCCTCTCATTTTTTGGTGTCTAAGCCATGGAATAATATGTAAAAAAATAGACGAAATACATACAGCATGGTGGCGCCACAGGGCACCACCGACCACCAGCCCGGCAATCGGTTTCGTGGACCAAATAGGGATTGGCTACTCCCCTGCCACCAGCAGGTCACTGATGGTCCAAGTTATGTGGGCTCCATCATGATTTATGTGCTTCATCCATTCCATTCATCCATTTTAACATATCATTTCAGGGCTTGAACCCAAAAATTAGAGGCATTTTAACAGGATTAAATATGATAGATCCAAGCCATCCATCAAGTGTACCACCATGTAGATGCCCTTGGTTAAAAATTGGGCTAGCTTGAGAGGTCGACTGGCTTAATATTTTAGCATTGTCCTGTATAAGGTGGAACCCATTCATTGAAAGGCTTGGATCTCACATGTATGGCACATTTGCATGTTGGGTCTTGTTTAGATGGGCTCTTCCTCACCAGTCACCAAAGCATCAGTGATTAGAACTTTAAATTAAAACAAAACAAAACAAAAACACAAACAAAAAACACGCGTACAGGCTCAGCAAACCACTTCATTGTTTTTTTTTTTTTTTTAAGTACGCAAGTTGCAGTGCTCCTAGTTGCAATGGAACACTTAAGAACCCAACCGATCAATCTAAACTGTCCATTTGTTCCAACACAGATTTCGTATAATACGTGCACGTCACACCACTCTGACTATCATAATAATCCAACCGTTAGCCTCTAATAATATGGACGGCCGTGATCATTAACACAAAATAAGTCCAACAAACAAATTGATCAATCTACTTGTCAGACCATCGTATATTGCTTATGATTCTGAAGAGACTTTTATTGGGAAATTCTACCCATCCCTCCAAGACATAGAAAAAGAATGGCTACAAAATGGAGCATTGGATCTCATCCGATGAATGTAATTTTTGCGTAGTATCACTTTGTGTTCCGGACCTTATATCGAAAGGTCAGCTCAATTGACAGGACTGTCTAAGCAACTAGATGCAACTAAGAGTATTATAACTTTCAGTACTCCCAAAGCACATTGGAGCATTTTCTAATAGGCATATTACGATTATTGAAAGATTAAAATTAAAAAATAAAATAAAAATTATAAATTATTAAAAAAAAAATTGATTTGGGTGGTAAAGGGCCGGGTCTAGACTTGATGGAGCCGAACCAAACATAAAACCAGCTCAACCTGGTTTTTTGATTTTGGACCGCTTTTTCTATTATAAGCCCGATGAAATCCAACGAGCCAACCCAGTCCGTTATCACTCCTGAAAATTCATACTTGGCAAAGGAGACATCGTCCCCACAAACAGGAGACGATGAAACACACAAATAACACAACCTTCACCGCAGGGTTTCTCTCCATATAAATGGGTGGAGAGTTTTAGGGATTAGGGTTTAAGGTGGGCGGAGAGTTTTCTGCCAAGCGATGTATTTATATTCATAGAAGGTCAGTTGAGAAATAATCTCATGAGCTAGAAGTATATGAAAATATGTGCATGCACATAGTTTAATTTGCACTCGCTGAAGGGCTGATCATCTATTAGGCCTGTACATCAGTCCAAGTCCGTTCCTCATAGGCTTCCTTGAAGTAATAATATGTATCGGAGAATCCGAACCTCCTACTCAGTGGCAAGCAAAAATGGATGGAAGAAATTTTAAATAAAAAATGAGCCCAATAAAGAAAGTTATCACTATCGGATTTATGTGACTTTCTCACAATAGTGCAAGAATAGTTGACGGGACATATTGGATGGACCAGATTGGTGATGTTGGAACAAAAAAAATCGGGGATACAACAATGTGCATGGAATAAAGTGTTTCTCACACCCTACTCACAGTAACGCGGGCAGGAACACAGCGTTAATAAGATGGGCATGGGTTGGGTGAGGCCGAGGCAATGGCCTTGGACCGTTGGATAAAATTTGTTTTCAGACATTATAGGTACTGCAGAAGGCTCACGCTAGAAGTTCCTATGTGGAAAAGCTGTGGGGCCCACCATTTTGTTTGTGAGAAATATATTCTAATCCCTTCAAATGGATGGACGGTGTGGATACAACACATATATCATGGTGGGCCCACAGAACTTAGTGATGTCACTTCAGTACCCACCTTGATGTAGCGGTTTATTCACGCAGTCCATCCCTTCTGGATCTTTTCAAGGTATGAGAACAAAAATGAGACCACACCAAAGATTACTCATACATTTAATGACATACATTTAATGCAATGCAACCCAAACTTATTATTTGGTGTCATCCACTTGAGCGTTGCATCTGCCTCAATTTTATGCACGTACCTTGAAATGATACGAGAGAAGGCATGGATAAATGGATACATCACGGTGGGCCGGGACACAAAACTGCCTGCTTGTGGCCAGAGATGGGCATGGGTAGGTACGTGTCTTGGCTAGGTGTGTTAGATGGAAAAAGAAAAAAAAAACAAAACAAAACAAAATAAAACCTCATTAATATGGTATTTACATCCAGTAATCTTTTAAATCAAGTTTTCATTGGGCTACCTGATTAATCAATATATTGTAAAAAGCACGGTTGGTTTTCTCTACTCCTGATATGATTCTTCCTAAAACGATAAAAATGACCACAAACGAGGAGTTTTCTGTAGGGGATTGCATGGTGAGAATAGCTAACATAAAGTTTTCAGTGGCGAGTGTTCATCACCACTGTTCTCTTTGGTGTGGTCCACCTTAGTTTGGATTTACCTTATTTTTAGCTCATGCCCTAAAATGATTTGAAAAAATGGACCGACAGCGTGGATCATGGTAGGGCCTACAGTGCACCGTATGCCCAACGCTTTGGTGTCTTTGCAGGCAGAGGGCAGGGGAAGTTCCTCTAGCCTGTTGGGGAGCTACAAAGATGCTCATAACAAATCCACTTCGTACATCAGTTTTTCCAGACAATAAAATATCATGCAGATCAAAACTCATGTAGGCCACACTACACAAAACGGTGGGAAAGTAACCTCCACCGTAGAAACCTTATCCAAGCCAACCATGATGTTTGGAGGCTATCCAAACTGTTCCCAACGTTGTTCGTTCAGATAAACTGAAAGCATCATCCTGATACAAAACTTCTTTGGCCCCACAAAGATTTCAATGGTGAGCGTTTAAACCCTGCTTTTCATGTGGTGTGGCCCACATGTTTTTTGTCAGCCAGACTTTAGAGTCCAATCCTATCGTTGCCTTAAAAAACTGACGTCCCCAGATTATCTGTGGGCCCTTTAGAGTCCAAGGGCACAAACAATCCCTGTCTGTTAAGGCTTCAAGATCAAGTGCCCCATCGGGTTCACGCCACACGGTGTAGCCCTGCCTGTGAGGCCTACTTTGATGTATATATTATATATCAACACAGTCCACTCCATATTATTTCAGAGCATTAGTTTATAAATGAAATAGATCCAAATCCAAAGTAGACCATACAAGAGGAAATAATGGTTACCGACAATTAAAAACTTTTTTTGTGGGTAACAAAAGTTTTGGATCAAGGTGATTTATTTCTTTTCTCTTCATCAAGACCTTAGTGTCCTTATCAAGGGGTTGGATGGCAAATAAAAATTACAATGGCCACTACTTAAGGGCCCAGGATGTTTTGAATGGTCAGGATTCACTTAGTATATGAGTTTGGGTATAGTCCATCTCATATTTGGATCTGCCTGGTGATTGGGTTCATGCTCTAAAAAGGAATGGGCGACTGACCATATGTAAATTAAGGTGGTCCCCGGCCGCACCATGTTAGGTGAGGCCACACATAATTCCAAAAGCCTTTAACATGGGTGTAATCCAGGTCGTCCATCCAATTTGCAAGATTATTTGAGGGCATGAGTAGATAAATGATGAAGATCCAAATCCCTGATGCAGGAAGCAGTAGTTATGAATGCAAAAACTTACTGGGGGGCTACAAAAGTTTTGGATCAGGCATTTTTCCCTTCATTCAGGTCAGTGTCCTTAAAAACATTCTTAATGGAAAATAAACATGATGGTGGACCCTAAGAAGATTTTAATGATGGGCGTTCAATCGTTTCCTATGGTAAGCCCAGCTGAGATTTAAATTTGGTTAATTTTTGAGTTTATGTTCTAAAAGCAGCATGCAAAACAGATGGATAAAATGGATATATTATACATACATGTATCAAGGTGGACCCCAAAGTCAGGGCTAGGCGAGCCGGGGCTTGACCTACCGAGCAGTCAGTAGTCTAAACCAGACTTTAACTTTCGACCATGCCTTCAGTTGTAGGCCCATGGCTGCCCATTAACATAATATACGTAGACCCGTTTTCAGGTAGAAAGTTTTGCAAGAGCTAGACTTGGGGCCGCCCTGTTTACTAATAGGTCTTCAAGTGCAGTTCATTTTAGGAAGTGACCTCAGAATGACCATTAAAAACTTATTGTACGCTACAAAGGTTTTGGATCAAACCCATCTTTGTATTTTACCTCTATCCAGGTCTGGTTGACCTGTTTGATCTTATCAAAGGTTTAAATGGAAACTTTACATTACTATAAGCCCAAGGAAATTTTTAATAGTAGTTCATGTAGCATGGTCCATCTGAGATTTGCATCTTAATTTTTGAAACCCCCTTCTAAAATAAGCTAAAAATATAAATGCATGGTGTGGTGTGGATGTACAACAAATCATCAAGGTGGGTCCAACATTAAGGGGCCTGCCTACTAAGGTATCACCCGGGTAACACCTAATCCACTCCCTCTGTTACCCAGCGTGCAAAAATACTGCCGGCCCCATGTAGATGGTACACGTGACAAACAGGTCTACTGAGAAGCTGACGTTGCCACGTGGGTTCCACCTTGATGAAAGGAGTGGATTTCTGAAAAACATGACGGTGGGCCCCACCTCAGTTCCCCGTGCAGTAACTTCCTGGGAAAGCCAAATCCGCATCCGGGTTGGATGGAAAATAAACATTATCCATCTACACCCTGCGAAGTTTTCAATGGTGAGCCTTCGATCACTACTGTTTCCATAGGTGTGGTCCACCTGAAATTTGGATCTGCTTAATTTTTTGGACCAAAGCATATAATAGGCTCGAAAAAATGGATGGTCGGCATGGACATGCAACACATCATCAAGGTGGGCCCCACATTTAAGGGTAATACCCATTAAGGTGCTATCACCTAATCCGCTCCGGTGACAAACAAGCATAAATATGATAAATCCAAGCCATCCGTTTGTTAAAAAGGGAGCCAGCTTGGGAAGTGAGCTGGCTTAATATTTTAGCATTGGCCCGTATAAGGTAGAACCCATTCAATGACACGCTTGGATTTCACATGTATGGCCACATTAGCATCCCGTGTCCTGTCTAGATGGACGCAGATTGCCAACTAACAGTACTCTGTAGAAGCCATTATGATGTTCGTATGGCATCCATGCCTTCCACCCATTCATAAGCTATTTTATGGCATGTACCCAAAAAAATATGCATATCCAAATCTCATGTGGACCACACACAGGAAAGAGTGGTGATTGAACATTCACCATTAAAAACTTCTGTAAGGACTACAAAAGTTTTGGTTTAAGATGATATTTGTGTTCTCTTCATCCAGGTGTGTGATCTAATCAACATGTTGGATGACAAATAAGCATTACAATGAACATTAGGAGGTTTATTTTTATTGCGGTGTGGTCCACTCTAGATTTGGATGTTCCTCACTTTTGGGCTCATGATCTATAATGATCTGAAAAAATAGGTGGACGGCTTGGATAAAACAAATTCATCATGCAGGTCCCACAGCACTATCACTAGCCACCTTGCGACTGACGCTTCACAAATTTAACTAATAATAAATAAATAAACATCGGCAAATCTCCTTTTTAAGCATGCAGGTTGTGTTCACTTAAATAGCCCAGCCTATCAATCTAGGCTGTCCACTTGTCCAACACAGATTTCATATGACACCAGGTACACCTCACACCATTCTAACTATCATAATAATCATTCGTTAGCCACTAATAATATGGACGGTCATGATCAATAATAATAAAAAAAAGTCAATAAACAATACGACCAATCTACTTGTCAGTGACCATCATAAGCAATGGCTATGACGAATATGATTTTTACATGGTATAACCGTGTGTTCTGGACTTTATCACCAGTTCAGCTTGATTGACAGGATTGTCTATGCAAGCAGCCAAATGCAAGTAGGAGTATTATAACTTTTAGTAATCAACCAGATGCATTTTTCACTAAGCATGTAAAGATTATTCAAAATTACAAAAATGGTTTGGGTGGCAATGGGCCGGGTCTGGACTTGCCGAAGCCGATCCAAACAGGTAAAAGTTAACTCGTTTTGGATTTTTTTCCGGTTCTTCTGCTATAACCTCAAGACCGCCTAAAATAATGTAAATAGACTTCTCACTTAGAAAGTTTTGCAATAACCTAGCACGGTCTTATATCACTTGTTTAGCCCCACATGGACCCGATGAAATCCAACAGACTAACCCAGTCCGTTACCACCCATGAAAAATACATACCTTGTAAGGGAGACATTGCCCTCACGAACGGCTGAGGATGAGGCACCATGAATAACAGAACCTTAACAGCAAGGTTTCTCTCCCTCTCCCTCTCAAGGGGTAGAGAGTTTTCTGCCTACTCTCGTATTTATATAGCAGATGGTGGTTGAGAAATAATTTGATGAGCCAGAAGTGTATGGAAATCTGAACGGCCGAGGATGAGGCACCGTGAATAACAGAACCTTAACGGCAAGGTTTCTCTCGCTCTCCCTCTCAAGGGGTAGAGAGTTTTCTGCCTACTCTCGTATTTATATAGCAGATGGTGGTTGAGAAATAATTTGATGAGCCAGAAGTGTATGGAAATCTGCCAACACACATCGTTTAATTTGTACTAATTAAAGTGCTGATAATCTATCAGGACGGTAAATCAATCCAAGTCCGTTCCTCATAGGCTTTCTTAAAATGATAGGGCATGTTTTAGTGGAGGGATTAGAAGGGTTAGTGATGTAGAGCGGGTCGCAGACAATTTCATGGCCAAGATGGATCAGAAAAGGTATGGTCGACGATGGAAGTGATCCAGACCATCAGACCTTAGATCAAGCGTATCTCACAATCTGAAATGCGTTATCTGACGTAAGAAATATGATTTTGGGGTAGAACGAGCTACTTTATCCAACCAACCCTGCTACGTCGGGTTGCGCAGCCCAGATTTACGAGAAACCTCTTGATCGACCGTCATTTCTCTGTTTTATTTTCATTTTTACTATAAATAGTAAGTTCTAATTTTATTATAACTTTTCATCCCTTCAACTTTAAGTGTTGTGTCCAACATGAGAATTGCTTAGAAAAAGTGCTTATGATAATTAGGAGAATGATTTAGTGAAGCCAAGTCAAAAACCTTGTACATTAGTAAACATATCGACCGTCTATAAATAATAAGTTTATTATTTTTAGTAAGTTGTAGATTTTAAGAGTTTTAGTTATAGTTTGAGTTTAATTTCTTTCATATTGTTTGGCTCCTTTATTTAAAGGAATATAAACTCATTTTATTTTATTCATCAATTAATTTAAAATTTTATTAAAATTTATTTTTATTTTTATGCTTTATTTCTTTATGAATTCAAAAAGTTTTTATGAGAAGTTCAGAGAAGCTCCACAAGTTTAGAATAGTTATCCTTGATGAAGACGGTGTTCAACCTCATCACATTGATCCCTGCGTAGTTAGGTAGGATGGGATTGTCCCTTGTTGCCAAGGATAAGATTAATTCAATATTTTGTTGATAACACGGTGGTACATTGAATAAATATACTTACTATTATTTAAAATTATCAAGAATCGGATGATATAACCTTTTACTCATGACAAGCCAAAATGGATGGAAAAGATTTTAAATAAAAGTGGACCTAATAATGAAAGTTACTGGTTTCTATGATTTTCTCAAAGTAATGCAAGAACAGTGGATTGAATTCATGCGACAGACCAGATGTTGGGTAGGTATCAAAATATTTCAAATACAAAAAGCACCACCTGCTGCAGGCGTGTCCGAAAGAAATATCTGTACCCCGGTTTTCAGAAACTGCCTGGGGTGCACGGAAAATTCCTGTGATACGTCAACTCTGTTCATCAGTTATAGTGAGATGTGACTATTCAGCTCCAAGAATAAATACACATGGCGCATGTATCTTCCACTCCTGTGACTTATCGGATGGTACATGTATCATATCCCACAAATGATAGCGTGACTTGAACTGGTGAGTACTCCGAACATGTATGTATGAGATCTGTTCCGTCCATCTAACAAGAAATCATACTTTCACCGTTAATCTTATATTTCATTCAAATATAATAACTACGTAAATTACATCACAAGAAAAATGGTGAAATAACATATAGTACATTTAGATTTACATTTTTGCAACATGAGCATTTGAAACTCGTTATTCCTCTACTGTAGGGTCGGATGAATAGATTGGATTGCGTGTATATCGTAAGGTGATCCTGCACACAATTAAAAAGATTTTAATGGTGAGATTTTTAATCTCAATTTTTTATCCCATTGTGTGAGAATCTGAACGTTGAATCTCTCTAATTTTTAATTCTCGATATAAATACATGGTAAGCTACTTTTAGGTGGGTTAGATCTTATCTACGTGAAGCATTTTAAAAAAATCAGCAAATGTAATGTGGTCATGCATGGGAAAGTAACGCACGAAAAATTTGTGTATTTAATTACTGCTGATTGATGGCATCATCCGCGGATACAGTCTCAAAGTGAGTGAATTCTACGTGACCTCAGCCTCATCCAATATGGTGCCTGTGGGGCTTATATTGATAAATGTATTTTGTATTCATACTGTTCGTTTGTGTTTTCAGATCATTTTAGCATTAGAGTTCAAAACTCAAGCATATTCAAATCTCAAGTGGGCTACACCATAGAAAAAGCGGGTATTGAACACTCACCGTCTATAACTTTTTGCGTTAGAGTTTAAAATTCAAGCATATCCAAATCTCAAGTGGGCTACACCGTAGAAAAAGCGGGTATTGAACACTCACCGTTTATAACTTTTTGAGAGCATTAACATTTGAATCAAGCTAATACCTTCATCTGTCCTTCATTGGTATTTTTATGACCTTATGGGTAGATTGAATGAAAAATCAGACGTAACCGTGGCCCTGGTATGATTGCAACGGTTAATATTATTATTCCTAAAGGTTTTTGTTGCATGGTCTATTTTAAGTTGGGATATACTTCAAATTTTATTCTTTTAACATAAAATGAACTGAAAAATCAAATGAACGGCATCAATTAAACACATAAATCAAGTTAGGGCACAGATTATTCACACGTGATGAATTCTTCACTACACGATCCGCCGAACCTGGCTAAGAAGCTAGCCCTAGGCTCTTGCTTTGCTGGTTTTAAATCAGTAGATGGAGACTGATGGTCCGTATCTTATAAATACACTTGCGTGACTTGGAATTATCCGTACTATCAAAGCTACCATATAGGTCGTTGCACGATTAAGGGTATGACTTACACTAATTTAATGATTATATAGAGTAAGCATATATAAAATCCTTACCATCCATCAGAAGAACTGTCATACTTTCACCGTAAATATTAAATTTTTTTCAAATATAAATCTTAAATGTATCATCATGCATATAATAAAGTAAAATTATTAGTAAAAGTTTTAAATTTACGTGCTGTGGCACACAGACGGTGTGGATCTTATCCGCGTGTACTTACACCATACACAGGCAGGAAAAGTACGGCGTCCATCGGTATTAAAGTTACCTGCTGTTTTCTCACATGAGATGAATATCGGCGGACTTACCAATGTTACCCCAACGTCTGCCTGGCGTGTTTTTAAATACGAGATGACCACTGCATCGGCAGAGAGTGCCGGCTTTTCATACAGACGGCCATGAGTTTTGCAATACTGGTTACAGATAGTTGCCGCTATACGAATTACTGTAGATTAACTACGATGACCACCGTGTAAAATCCACTCCGTGCATCATTTTCGTTGAATCATGATCGAATGAGATCTAAAAAATTAAATAAGTCCAAGTGGGACATATTATAGGAATGGTGAGAATGAAAACATTCACTATTAAAATCTTCCCAAAGATTATCCTGATATTTTATACCATCAAAAAAATAAATATCAACCCATCCAAAATATACTTTAATGACAAACGTTCAAATGCTACTCTTTTCTTTGGTATGGATTACCTAACCTTTGAATCTCGTTAAATTTTAACCTTTCGTAACAAAATGTGTTGAAGAAACCAATGGACATTAAACTCTACGAAGGCATCATGTGATCGTGTTGGAGGAGGTGTTGTAGGGAAGTCGTGTCCAGGCGCATTATGCTGCGACGCAGACTTGAATTCCCAGCGGCTCCTGTTTTATTCAGCGGATAAAACGACGCAATTTTGCCAGTAACGCTGCTGCTAGCCAAGTAGGCTCAGCGTAGCTAGTGGTCGTAAACGGATCGGCTACTCGGAAGTGGATTGCGTAATACCCCTGCCCGTCCCTATCTCTGAACGGGTAGATCTGCAGGCTGGCCCACCGTAATTTATCTGTACATCCAAGCCGTCTATCTATTTTCTCAGGTTATTTTAAGCCATTAAAGCAAAAATGAAGTAGATCCAACGGTCAAGTACACCACACCAAATAATAAGCATTAAAATGTACGAAGCATTAAATGTGGGCTGCATTAAATGCTAGAGTCATCTGTGGTGTGGTCCATTTGACCGTTGGATCTGTTTCATTTTTGTTTTGATGGCTTAAAACATTTTTGTTTTGATGGCTTAAAATAAACTGAGAAAAGTGATAGACGGCTTGGATTTACAGATACATTACGGTAGGCCTGCCCACAGAATTGCCCGTTCGGAGCTGGGGACGGGCGGGTTGGTACGCAATCCGCGTCCCGACTACTCACCCTGCGACCAGTGGTCGGTGCTCTATGTGCTATATTAGTTTCATCCATGCCGTACAATCATTCTTCCAGCTAATTTTATAGTACGATCCCAAAAAATGAGGTTCATCTAAATCTCAAGTGGACCGTAGAGTATTGATTGAACGGCCACCATTAAAACCTTCTTGGGGCCACACAAGTTTTGGATCAAGCTGGTTTTTTTCCCTTCATCCAAGTCTATATGACCTAATCAACAGTTTAGATGTCAAATAACCATTACAGTGGGCCTAGGAGGTTTTTAACGGTAGAAATTCAATCACTACTGTTTTCTCATAATGTGGTCCACATAATATTTAGATCTATCTAATTTTTGGTATTAAGCCCTAAAATTATCTTTCAAAATGGATGGACGAAGTGGATAAAACACATACATCATGGTGGGGTCCACATAACACCCGACCACTAGCCCATGGCAAGCACACTGTCCAAACCGCGTCGCTAGTGGTCGGTGCTGTGTGAGCCCAGCATGATGTATGTGTTTCACGCCGTCCATTTATCTTTCTCAATCATTTTATCGCTTAATCCTAAAAATAAGCAAAATATGGTTGCATTGTACAAACCTGACGATTAAAAAAAAAAAACCAAATATCAGTTTGGTTGTTGCTCCCATCAAATTTGTAATGGTGGGCATTTGGTTGACATTGTTTATGTGGTGTGGTCCACTGGAGATTTGGATCTATTTATTTTTTTCATAAAACCCTGAAATAATGAAGGGAGGAAATTCGTTAAAACATGGAAAGATGGAAAGATGTTTGTTAGCATGAATCTTTTATGTTTCGTGTAAGTAAACTTTTATTCATATTTTAGATTAATTAAGCCGGTCGCCTCGATACAAATATGACTTTCACACTTTCTTCATATATTAATATACAAAAGATGTTCATCAATTATTTTATATGTATTTCTAGTAATAAAATTACCCGGGTTGTGAAACAGTTCTTACCAAACGAGTCATATGTTATATGTTTCATTTTTTTTTAAAAAAAAAGAATTTAGATTAGTTTGTTAGTACATGCCCCACTATAAGTCCACACTCGGCTGTTAACCACCCCCACTAGGGAATCTCATTTAACTTTTCAATTAATGATTATAAATATACATTAATGTCATGCCATATATCATTTTTTATATGAATTAAAAGTCTTAACATAATATATTCCTTCCACATGCATAAATGAAATAAAAAAATACACATAACTATTATAATGGGCAAACAAATATATAACTTATTCACTTTACCAAAGGGATTAAATATGTCCATTATGAATCTCAACTGAACAATACACTGATGAGCCTGATTTTTAGGCCCTAAGCCTAAGCTTTAGTGTGTCATCTAATGATTGGAGTTAAGTGGACACATTTGGCCCATGAAAAAAAAAAAATCTAAGGCTCCTACTATGTTCCATACCATACTTTTTCCCTTCGCTTTTACCTAGCCATGTTGGGAACGCCATTGATGCCACT
Organism: Magnolia kwangsiensis; assembly: GCA_037074715.1. NCBI lineage: Eukaryota > Viridiplantae > Streptophyta > Magnoliopsida > Magnoliales > Magnoliaceae > Magnolia > Magnolia kwangsiensis. Next base: position 88,576,974 of record CM073582.1, read on the forward strand.
TTGGTGAGGCTGTGTTTGTAGGTCCCACCTAAATGTATGTGTTGCATATCTATAATGTTCATCCGTTTTATGAGCTCATTTTCTACCATGGCCCAAAAATGAAATAATTCAAATCACAAGTGAACTACTCTACACAAACAATGATAATTGAATGCCCACCATTAAAAACTTCCTAGTACCCATAGTAATGTTTATTTGTTGTCCAACCTATTGATTAAGTCACACCGACCTGAAGGAAGGGAAAACAAAAATATTAGCTTCATTCAAAACTTTGGTGGCCCTAAAAACATTTTTAATGGTGGCATTCGATTAACACTGTTTCGTGTGGTATAGTTCACATGATATTTGGATCTACTTCATTTTTTAGCTCAGATGGAATTAGGTGGGATGGAATTGCATTTGGTCTCATGCAAATTTCATCTTGGGTTTACAAAGGATAGTACGTGTAACACCTTGAAAATCGGCACCCGAGTACATATACTCCAATTCCGAGTTCCCGGGTGTTAACTTAATAAAATGCACATTAGTCTTCTCAGATTCACAGAAAAAATAGTCAGAGTAATATGAGTTAACCTAACAGATCCAAAATGCAGTAGAGATAACGAAAGATTCAGAATAATAGAGCTAACAGTCAAAAATACAATTTCCATGACAGTGATCGCCCAAAATGGGATTATACAAGCTATAGTATATAACATACTCAAGACGGTTAAAGTGTAAAGCTTTCAGTTTACGGCCAATTCCTTGAAACATAATGGTGGTGGCACAACCCGATATAAACCTACCTGTCTGATGTCTCACTAGTACCTGCATCAATGATATGTTTTGTTGGTGTTTTAAAACACCGTCCCAAGTGAGAGTGATTAGTTAACTCCGTGGTACCATTAACAATGAGTTACGCATATTATCAATCCAATCAACACAGGTAAGGATATAAAAGGAAACAACAAATTTCAAATGCATCTTGATCAATCTAAGGAATATGAAGTCGTGATATGAACATTTTTTTAACTAATACAATGCAAAAAAATCAATTCAATAGTCAAGCATCTCGTCAATTTTATTTATCCCGTGGTTTGGGGAAACTAAAGTACCATCATCTTATCTTGGTCTCAATTGGTTTGCGAGCTCGGAGTAGGGAAACACTCATCGCCTTCTTCTCAAAATTTGGTATCGGGTTCATGACCTATGTGACAATTTTCCCATCAACAAGGAGCTAACATTGGCCTGACCGATCACTATGCACCCGGATGATATAGTTCGGACGCACATGGTTAGACAACTCATTGATTCCCTCATCGATAAGAAGTTAACAGTGGCCCGACCAACTGGCCCGACCGATTACTATGGACCCAGATGATACAGTCCAGACGCATAGGGTTAGACAGCTCATCGACGAGCAGAGAGCATTTGCGATCTACATAAGAGTCGTCACTCATATGCACCTGCGAGACGGTCGCAATATCATTGCAGTTAGGCATATCTGATTCACAGCTTCCTTGGTTGCTCAATGGTTACTACGAGGAGGCTCGTCACCCTAGCGTAGGCCGACAGCTCGAACACGATATCTCATACCACTATGTTTGGGTCATGAGTCTAGCAGATTCTTTCCTGATTGCGATTCAAAGTAGACTTATCTAGTAGTAACTTGGGTACTCTATGTTCCTTTTAAGGTTACTCAATCCAAGGTCTTCAAAAAATTTATCGACTTTCAAGCTAGTTCGGTAGACCTAGGGCACTTCTGCTCAACCGACATTGGCATAAGCACGCCATGTAGTCCAACTACTGTTGGTCTTCCAAGTTCAACCTGGGTTGATCGGATAAGCCAAATGCGGTTGGCTTGGACCGAGTCGTTTATTAATTCAAGCGGTTAGTCGATGTTCCCGAGGTAAGGACAAATCATACATCTCTACGACTCAGTAATCGCCACGTTACGTTTGCATGCTATTACTTTCGAGTTCACACAGGCATTTCATCAAATACATGAGCAGTGGTGGAGCTATACATTTATATAATCCTAACAATTAACACATGCGTAGCATTTAGTGTCCTAACTTCACTTAGGCATTTCATCGAATACATGAACTACAATAAATTTCATAAAACAAAACATTTGTGAATCATTTCAAATAATAATAAAAAAAAGAGAAAGTTTTAAGTGTAGATCACGACACATGATCATTATCTGGGCTCTTAAGGGTTGATAAAAGGTAACCTAGAATTAATAGTTCGCACCTTTGCAACGATTCGTCTGACTTAGTGTCTATAAGGTTGGGGCTATAGGAAAAATATCAATTCTTAATCAAATCAAAGAAAACGTAGGTAAGATTCATAAAATCTAACATGAGATAGTTTAAATAAGTAGTAAGAAGCATTTCTTACCTTCGATCATGCGTAGGGGTGGATTGAACGGGGAAAAACAGTAATGGCTTGGGTTTTGTTGAATGAATTCTGGTTCAAGCAAGCACTATGGACCTCACTCTCTTCCTTTCTTCCTCTTTTTCTCTTTCTCTCTCCCTTCCTTTCTCTCTTTCTCTCATAAGATGTGAAATTTGTATAGGAGCAAAGGAGGCCCCCCAAATGTCTTATTTATAGCACCAGATTTGTTGCATATAGCCTTAATGGCCCTTTAGTCATTTTATTAACTCTTGAGAGAGTTGTTTTTAATATTTGGGGCTCACTATGGGGTGTAGGGGTTGACATATACCGTATAATAGTTAGTCATAATGATGATCTGCGTATGGATATAATTAGTCCGTCATTTGGATGCGCTGATTGATGAGTATGATAAGAAGTCCGTTCAACGGTCACCGATAGTTGATCGGGCTTGCGGCTTTACAGATATGAGCAGGGAAATATCTTTAATTTATACCTCGAGTTTGATTGTGATCTAATGGCCATAAATCCACAACTTCGAGAAATAGCGGAAAGTCTATTTCACTTGAGTTTCAGGCATCAGCCTAGGGTACATTTCAAGCACTCAACCTCTGACCCAAGTTACGCAGTTCTGAGTACTATCTTAATTCTCCACTCACAATGGACGTCAAGCCTAATGAGACGGACATTATTGTATAGTTTCGGAAGTAGTGACCCATTAACGAACGATCTAAAGCTTGTTCGGAAAATCGAGATATTTTTGAAATGAATTAGGTATCAAGATTTCTTGTGCACAATTATTAGAGTTTAGATTAACTATGTTCATAATGTGGCATATTCATAATTAGCGAAAACGGTGATTCGGTCTTAATAACCTTAAAACGATGAATCGAGTTAAAGTTGTTCCCACCAATCTGAAGCTTTGCCTGTCAACTTGAAGGCGAAGAGTTTAACTTTCTTTTCTTCTACAATGTTCATGTAGTCGAAGAAATGTTCGACTTTAAGCAACCAATTAAGAAAGTCCTTGAAGTAGTGTTGGTCATTAAAACAGGAAGATCGACTTTTATATTGAATTCTTGATCTATCGTATGATTCACTGATAATATCGCCTTACGATCAGTATGATTATGAATTCAAACAATTGCTAGTAGTGGATCACGACCATGAACACGGAGTTGCCCTAGGGCCTCTACCAAGTGATTCGTCATGTGATTGATGGAAGTCTGCAACCCTTGTATGACTTGCCTATTCTCTTGTTATGCCACTTTGAAAGCTGCCACCGTTAAATGTAAATTTCCTTGAGCACCGTCTATGGTATTGTTGCTTGACCCGTTATTAGAAGCTATCTATCCGAGAAAAAACCTGGTTGTGATACCAAACTGACGCAAGGAATGACGAGAGGTCGAGCACCATCTTTCTCAGGAGGATAACTATTCTGAATCCACGGAACTTCTCTAGACTCCTCACAGAGACTTCTCGAATCCACAAGAAAATAAAATAAAAAATAGAAATAAATTCTAATAAATTCAAAATTGATTAATTAATAATTGATAATTGTCTAATATGTCTCCTTACATCATTAATAAAGAAAAAATAAACTAAAATTCGTAATTATCAAAAATAACAAAATTATAACTCTAATACAAATCTTTATTCTAATAAAACTCTTCTACAACCTAATTTCTAAAAATAAAAATTCTAAATAAACTTTCTTTACTAATTAAAAGTTATTTCTAAAAAGAAAAAAAAAAATCTAAAACTTTAAAAATAGAAAAATATTAAAAAATTCGAAATTACTAAAAATAGTAATTTTTTTTTCTAAAATTCGTTTTTGAGTTAAAAGTGTGCGTTTTTTGACAAACCGGACAGACGCGACCCACGTTGTGAGTCGGTTCACCTCGGATGGCCCGTTTCAGTAAAGATTGATAGATTAAGCACCCCATAACAATACCCAGATCAAAAGTTACGGTTAATTTATGGCCTAACTTTTTTTGGCCCAACCATGGAATGTATACGTGACACATTCTACATCATGGGGCTAACCTATTGGAATGGTCATACGTTACATGCACTTGGATGTTAAATGCTGGTTTCGAGGCCTTTTCTCTATAAAAATAAAAAAAAAAATACAAACATACTACATCCTATGAAACTAGAAAAGGCAAAAGATCCAACAGGAGAATCCATTCACAGTGGCCCCCACCACATTAGTGATCTTCCAGGGGAATAGGCAAAAGTTTCACCTTTGTATTGAACTACTTTTTTTTTTTCCTTTTTAAAATAATGTCTAAGACAATGTTCAATATCAACTTCGTGATAGAATTTAGAATATATCGTGATATTCATTTAAGCAACGTCGGCCAGACAGGATACATGTTCAAAGTGCACTAATCTTAATAAAACCAAAGAGTGATTTATCAAAAACCTAGCCGCTACCGTAATTTTCATAAATGGCACGGAGACATCAGATGGTCAGGATCATCCAACCATGTGATTTTCATGCTACCATCCAATCAAATGAGACCCAATTAGGTGTCCTAGAATGAAGCACGTGTATGCCCTGATTACAGTGGATGAGTAAAATGTCTCTAACAACTCCTCGAATCCGACGAGGGAACAGTTCGTTCACCTAGGTAATTTGCATGTGGGCGCCTCATGGTGTGTACCTGTCTATCAAGGTGACTCCATCGCGAGAAGAGGGTGAGTCCAAAAATAAGGTGCTCCAATTATTATATGAACCACAGCATGAATTTAAAGGATCCGGGTGGCGGTCAATTTTTTATTTTTTATTTTAAATAATGTTGTAGGTCACCTGGTGATAGACTTGATTTTTGGGACATTCCATCATCGTGACTTGGATAGCCTGATGGATTAAATGGCATATACAATATAGTGAGCCCTACACAGGTAATAATGTGCATGAGCATGGATTGGATATTACCTCGCAGTCCCTGGCTGCAGGACCACCGTGAAGTATGGGTTTTATCCACACTATCCATCCATTATGTATGGGTTTCATCTACCCTGTGCATCCATTTTGCTGGGGCTTTGGCAAAAAGTTCCTGCACAAGAATGTTGGCTGGGGACCACCGTGATATTTGTGAGAAATCCACCCCGTCCATCCATTTTGCAAGCTCATTTTACGACGTGCCATTAAAAATGAGAAGGATCCAAAACTTATGTGCACCACACGAGAGGAAACAATAGGGATTTAGTGAGCACCGTTGAAACATTCTTATTGCCGTGAAAGTTTTGCATGAGGCTAAACATTATGTGTTTTCACTTCATCCTCCCAATAGGGATAACCTTATAAATGGTTTGGAAGACATAAACATCAAGGTAGAGTTTCGGAAGGTTTCAATGTAGCCATTTATTTTCCCAATACTCTCTCTAGCGTGACCCACATGAGTTTTGGATACACCTCATTTCTCGTTACATGTCCTAAAATAAACCGCGGGTAAATCCACAACTTTAGGTACTAATCCAAAAATAGGCAGATCATAGCCTCACGGGACAACAACAAGGGAAGTAGCAGTGATAATAAAATCCACCATTGAAACCTTCCTAGGGCCCGCCTTAAGTGATTGTTAATTGCCATCCAACATGTTCATGATGTCACGTAAACATGGGTGCAGGGAAAACACAAAAATGATGTCACGTAAACATGGGTGCAGGGAAAACATAAAAATGGGTCCTTAATCTTACCCGGGTGGTAGACTCCTTGGAGTTTCAACACCGGGTCAAGAGTTCGAGTACCCATGGTGGTGAAATCCCCCGGCGTGCGTGTGTGGAGTATGTGCGTGTGGCGTGAGTGTGTGGGGGTGTGTGCGTGTGTAAAAAAAAAGACAACAAAAACGAAAGGAAAACACAAATGTCAGGTTGAACCAAAACTTAGTTTTCAACCGTAGGTGTTTAATCTCCACTCGGGCTTGTACCCTAAATTGATTAGGCAAAATAGACTGACAGTGGATAAAACTCACTAGTCCGAATCCTCTGTCGCTGGTGAACAGGAATTTCCGGATTCCTGCATTTTCGCTGGGCCATGTCATCATGTATCATTAGGAAACGGGAAACGGGAAACGGGGCTACTACCCCACCAGCCAATGGCTGGTGGTCGGTGCTCCGTGGGCCCCACTATGATGTATGTGTTTCATCTATGATGTACATCTATTTTTTCATATCATTTTAAGGTATGAGACAAAAAATGAGGTATATCCCAATCTAAAGTGGACCACATTACAGGAAATAGTGTTGAATGAGCGTCAACCGTTACAAACCTTTTGGGGCCATAAAAGTTTTGGATCAAGTTAATCTTGATTTTTTTCCCTTCATCTGGGCTAGTATGAGCTACCCAACAGATTTTGAATGTCAAATAAGCAATACAGTGGGCTGATTTTAATGGTGGATATCCAATAACTATTGTTTTCCTGTGGTGTAGTCCACCTTAGTTCTATATCCCCCTTATTTTTGGTATCATGTAAAATGATCGTTAAAAATTGGATGAATCGGAATGGATGAAACACGTATATCATGGCAGGGCCCACAGAGCACTGACTATCAGCCACAGGGGAGTAGCCAATGCTTTATATGGTTTGCAACGGGAATGGATCGGCTACTCCCCCTGACACCAGCCATTGGCTGGTGGTCAGTCCTCTGTGGGGCCCACCATGATGTATGTGTGTCATCCATGCTGTTCATTTATTTTTATATATCATTTTATAACATGATAATAAAAATGAAATATATCTAAATCTCAAGTGGACCACATTATAGGAAACAGTGTTGAATGAATTTTGACCATTAAAAACGTTTTGGGGGCCATAAAAGTTTGGGATCAAGCTGATATTTATTTTTTCCCTTCATCTGGGTCTTTACGACCAAATCAAAAGATTGGATGTCAAATAAATAGTAGAGTGGCCCTTAGGAGGATTTTAATTGTGAATATCCATTCATTGTTTTTCTCCTGTGATGTGGCCCACCTAAGATTTATATCCCTGTTATTTTTTGGATGAAGCCCTAAAATGATATGTAAAAATGGATGAACGGAATAGATGAAACACGTACATCATTGTGGGGTCCACGGAGCACCGACCACCAGCCACGGAGCTGGTGTCAGGGGGAGTAGCCAATCCTTTCCCGTTTGCAACAGGGATGATGTCACGGTGACAGTGTTTCGGGAAACGGATTGACTACTCCCCCAGCCACCAGCCAATGTCGTGTGCCCTACTATGATGTATGTGGTTCATCCATTTCGTCCATCAATTTTTCTAGATCATTTTATAGTATGGGACCGAAAATGAGTTATATGCCAATCTCAAGTGAACCACATTATAGGAAACAGTGTTGAATGAATTTCGACCATTAAAAACTTCCTGAGACATAAAAGTTTTGGATGAAGCTGATCTTTTTTTTTTTTCCCTTCATCGGGGTCTGTATGACCTAATCAACAGACTGGATGTCAAATAAACAATACAGTGGACGTTAGGAGAATTTTAATGGTGGATATCCAATCAATATTGTTTTCCTGTGGTGTGGTGCTTCTGTGGTGTGGTGCACCCGAGATTTATATTCCTCTCATTTTTGGTATCTCTCTGAAATGATCTTTAAAAATGGATGAACGGAATGGATGAAGCATGTACATCATGGTGGGGCCTACAGAACACCGACCACCAGCCACGGGGCTGGTGGCAGGGGAGTGGCCAATCCGTTCTCTTCCAAATGAGGGAGGGAGGATCCGGATTCGTACAGGAACCGGACTTCCGAAGGACGGCAACGTACACATTTCCTTCCCGCCCTTTTCACCTATTTGAAATCTGAAGAACCCAAAACATGACTTCCACACCCTCAATTCTGAACTTTTTCACGCCTCCAAACCCCCAAAAAATGACAACCACCCCCCAAAATTCAAACCTCTCTCCTCTTCCTCTGCACCCACCTTCAAGAAGCCAAGCAAATCCACTCCCTCATGATTAAATCCTCCCAAATCTCTGACCCCTACTCAGCAAGCCGACTCACCGAGTTCTACGCCATCTCCGACCATGGCTCCCTTGGATGTGCCCAGAAAATCCTCGACTCCGTAGAACAATCCTAACCATTCATATGGAACATTGTCATAAGTGGCCACCTCAAGAAACATCAACCCATCAAAGCCATCCATCTCTACCATCAGATGATAAGCCGTTCCGTCGACCCCGATCACTACACCTTCACATCCCTTCTCAAGGCATGCACCCAACTGCCCGCGCCTCTGATTGGAAAACAGCTGCACTCTCAGATCATCAAGCACGGGCTTGAATCCAGCACCTTCATCCGCAGCAAGCTCATCAATCTCTACGCCATCTCTGGTGCACTTGCAGATGCTCACAAGATATTCGATGAAAGTACTGAATTGGACATTGTCACTTGGAACAGCATGTTAGAAGGGTATGCTAATGACAGAGATGGCAAGTCTCTTCACCAACTCTTCGATCAAATGCTGTATCAGGATGTAGTGTCTTGGAGCACGATGATCGCATACTATGTGCAGGTAGGCCAATTCAAGGAAGCGGTTATGATGTTTCGAACAATGCAAGAGAGCGGAGAAGGGCCAGATCGAGTGTCTTTGGTTAGTGTTTTATCTGCTGTGGCCCACTTGGGTGGTCTTGGACAAGGAATGTGGGTCCATGCTTATATCGAAAAGCATCAAATTGAGATCATTGAGAACCTCGGTTCAGCGCTCGTTAGCATGTACTCAAAATGTGGGTGCTTGGATGGTGCCATTCAAGCATTCCAGAATAGCAACCGCAAGAACGTCGATACTTGGAATGCAATGATCTGTGGCCTAGCTGCAAATGGGCATAGTATAAAAGCTCTCATTTTTTTTCTCAGAGATGAAGAAATCTGGTGTGCAGCCCAACGCAATCACCTTCTCCTGTGTCTTGAATGCCTGCAGCCGTGCCGGGATGGTCGATGATGGCATCGAGTATTTTAGGAAAATGACGGATGCTTAGGGGATTGAACCTGACATTGCGCATTATGGATGTATGGTTGATCTATTCAGCAGGGCAGGTCTGTTCAATAAGGCAGAGGGGATTATGAGAAAGATGCCAATGGACTCAGATGCTGTTATGTGGAAGGCTTTGTTGGGTGCTTGTAGAATCCATAAGAATTTCAAGCTGGGTGAGCGTGCCCGCATTCGGCTGATCTAATTGGCCCCAGATGATCACACAGGGTATGTTCTGTTATCAAACTTATATGCGATGGCAGATAATTGGGATGGAGTTTATAAGGTGAGGAAGATGATGTTTGAAAGAGGGATAAGGAAGTTACCTGGATGCAGTTCAATCGAAGTGGATGGCATCGTTCATGAATTTGTAGTTGGAGACGCAACCTATTTTCGGAACAAGGAGATCTATGAAATGCTTGGTGAAATGGGTGATAGATTGAAGGTTGGTGGGTATGAGCCTTATACTGAACAAGTACTCCTTGATATTGATAAGGAAGAAGTGAAGCAGACTTCATTGAGTCATCATAGCGAGAAGCTGGCAATTGCCTTTGGATTCATCAGCACAAGACCTGGTACGACAATACGTGTGGTGAAGAACCTATGTGTATGCAGCGACTGTCATTTGGCAATCAAGCTTCTATCAAAGATATATGACCAGGGCATCATTGTCAGGGATTCAAATAGGTTCCACCATTTTAAAGACGGGTCCTGTTCTTGCGGGGATTATTGATGTTCTTGAAATTTTTTTGTTAGGAGTGCTTTTCCAATGAATCTGAGGCTCACCAGTGTACAATATCAGGTGGACCCACCATGCAAATGCATTGGCACAAAAGTCAGGCCAGTCCATTCATCGAGTGGACCACACGTGCATGTCAAATATGGCCTTTCATTGGGCAAATGAGATCCAAAAATTAATAAAAAAAAGGAAAATAGAAATACGAATCTTCTTTATTTACTTCTCCAACATTTCATTACATGAGCTGAGCTGTATCAGTGGCACAAAGATGGGAATATACATCTATCTATAGATTCCTTCTTACAACTAAAGAACAAATAACTGCTTCATATAAACAAGCAGCTTACCATCAGTACACAGGCTGATGACCGTCTGCGGTTTTAGTAGTAACAGAGCCAACCACAACCTAATCATCAAAAAAGTGTTGCCTCGGTGAAATCATTAAGATGTTGAAATACATGAATTGCAAAAGGCCAGGTATGAATGCATGGCATGGTTCTTGGTCTTGCAAGCAACTCCATGTTCCTTAACTCGTTGTGCCATATTTGCCGTCATTCTCAACCTTCATCTCCATAATAGAATCAAATATGGATTTCTTCAGCTATAAATCAAAAGCACCAAAGCATCATGCAACATTAGTCGGAATATAAAGGAAAAGCAGAAATTAAAATTTAAGAAAAAAATAATAATAAAAAAGAAGAAGAAGAAGAAGAGGGGCTACGATAAATAACTAATACAGCTTCATAGACCTTAAATTGAAATTTTTTACAAACATTTGTAAATCTGATCCCAAATAGCTGGGAGAAAGGCTATGAAAATGATAATGGCAATGATGATGATAGAGCTTCATGGCCAACAAGCATTCCATGACATCAATAGCTACAGAATGAAATTGATGCAATCATAAGCTACATCGGCAGCCCACGATATTGTTAGCTTTGTTGAGAATGTGGAGCCATATTTAGGCCGCCTTTGACCGGTCGTAGGACGTCTTCGACCAGTCGTAGGGGCCTGTTCGACCGGTCGTGAACCGGTTCGACTCAAAGTCCAGTGTGCTATTTTTTTGGAGTACAGGTTTTAGGACTGGTCGAAGGGATTCTACAACTGGTCGAAGGGGTCCTTCGACTGGTCGTAGCTCTCCTTCGACCAGTCAAAGGTTACGCAGATTCGTTTCCGAATCTAATGCACACTGCGGATTTTGGTGTCGTCTTTCGCAAGGGTGCGGAAGGGAAGTTACCTAAGCTATAAATGGAGGTTCCTAAGGCTTTTCTAGATTATTAGGAATATTGAGAAATAATTCTAAAGGTGTGGGTTAAGGATTTTCTATATTCTTCTAAGGAAGAGGTTAGTATTTTGTCTTGTAATCTTTGTTTTTCTTCATAATGAAAGTTTACATCCGTGATTTTTTACCCCAGTTTGAGGTTTTTCCACGTATATCTTGTCTTGTGGTTTGTTTGGATTGTTTGATATATTTCTAGTTTATATTTTCATCCGTTTATCGTTTGTGGGTGAGACCTGAGATTGGATCTCGGCTCACTGCGTTGTTAGCGTGCTGCACAACAACTGGTATCAGAGCTATTGATTTAGTTCTATTGGGAGCGATGGTGGAAGATGAAAAAACTAGAATTGAGAAGTTTGATGATTCAAACTTTGCCTTTTGGAAGATGCAGATGGAGGATTATCTGTATCAGAAGGACCTTTACATTCCTCTAGAAGGAAAAGAGAAGAAACCAGAAAAGATGACAGATGATGAATGATTTTTACTGGATAAGAAGGCTTTAGGAACGATTCGACTCTCTTTGTCAAAGAGCGTCGCCTTCAACATATCCAAGGTGAAAACGACAAAAGAATTGATGGAAGCCCTAACCACCATATATGAAAAACCCTCAGCATCCAACAAGGTTCATCTTATGAAACAGCTATTCAACATGAAGATGTCAGATGGTGGGAGCATGGCTGAATATCTAAACGAGTTCAATACAGTCATGAGCTAGTTGAAATCCGTTGGCATCATTTTTGAGGATGAGGTCATGGCACTATTGCTCTTATCCAGTCTGCCAGACAGTTGGGATGGTTTGGTGATTGTTGTGAGCAATTCTTCAGGGTCGACAAAGATGAAATTTGATGATGTGGCCGGTCTAATTCTCAGCGAATAATCTAGAAGGAAGGCATCAGGAGTTTCAGGGGATTCAGGGAATGCTCTAAACGTTGAAGGAAGAGGAAGATCGCAGAATAGAGGAGGCAATAAACACGAGCGTTCTAAGTTGAGGAAAAAGTCAAAGGGATCGAAAGACAAAGACGGGTGTTGGCATTGCGGTAAGAAGGGGAACATAAAACGTGATTGCAGAGCACTCAAGAAACAAGAAGGAAGCTCTCAAGGCAGGAAAGATTCAGTGAATCTGTCTGAGGAGAGCGACACAGAGGCATTAATCTTGTCTCTTGATGCAAGGAATGAGTCATGGGTTATAGACTCGGGTGCTTCGTTTCATGCCACTTCATGTAAGGAAGTTCTACGTGATTATGTGTCAAGTGACTTTGGGAGAGTCTACCTGGGTGATGATGAGCCGTGCAGTATTGTTGAAAAGGGAGACATTCAGGTCAATTAGAAATACGGAACGGTTTTGAAACTGAAGGATGTCAAACATGTACCGAGTTTGAGAAGGAATCTGATTTCAGTGAGGCAGTTGGCCGATACGGTTATGTGACGACATTCACCAGTGATTCTTGGAAGATCACAAAAGGTGTCTGGTGATATCTCGAGGCAAAAGGAAGGTACTTTGTACCTGACTTCAGGACGTATGGTTCACTCTCAGTCACATCAACTGGAGTGAATGGGCAGTTATGGCATCAGAGGTTGGGACATATGAGTGAGAAAGGAATAAAAATGTTGTTGTCAAAAGGAAAGCTACCAGAGCTGAAGTCTCTTGACTTGGAATTCTGCGAGGACTGCGTATATGGCAAGCAGAAGAGGGTAAGCTTCAAGAAGACAGGATGCGCTCTAAAGACGCATCTATTGGAGCTTGTACACACTGACATGTGGGGACCGGCACAGGTATCATCTCTTGGTGGCTCAGGTTTTTGTTTCCTTTATTAATGATGCTAGTAGAAAACTGTGGGTTTATTTCTTAAAGCATGAATCTGATGTATTTGATGCGTTTAAGAAGTGGAAAGTTATGGTAGAAAACGAGACAGGTAAAACAGTAAAGTGTCTCAAATCTGATAATGGGGGAGAGTATTGTGATAAGAGATTTGAGGAGTATTGTGCAGCAAATGGAATCAAACATCAGAAAATGATTCCAGGGACACCACAATAGAATGATGTAGTTGAGCGCATTAACAAGACCATCCTTGAGCGTACCAGGAGCATGAGATTACATGCAGGGTTGCCCAAGACCTTTTGAGCAGATGCTGTGAATACTGCCGTATATCTTATCATTAGAAGTCCCTCAGCACCATTGAATGGTGGGCTACCAGAAGAAACGTGGACTGGGAAAGAAGTGAACCTTACACATCTCAGAGTGTTCGGTTGCACTTCATATGTTCACATTGCTGCAGAGCACAGAAACAAGCTGGATGCGAAGTCCAGGAGGTGCACGTTTATAGGCTACGAGCAGGATGATTTTGGCTACAGGTTTTGAGATGTAGAAAATACAAAAATTATCAGAAGCAAGGAGGTAGTCTTCAACGAAAAAGTGATGCATAAAGACAGTGTGAAGAAAAATAAGGCCGAGAAAAAGGAATTCGTAGAGTTGGAAGAGTTACCGGACATGGGTGTTACATCGCCACAGGATGATCATGTATAGGAGCATTATGAGGCAGAGTCACAAACACTAGTTGTGAGGAGGTCTACTCGGGAGAGGAGACCCACAGTTCGATACTCACCCTCCTTACATTATCTACTACTAACAGATAATGGTGAGCTAGAATGTTTTGAAGAGGCATTACAGTCAGATACACGGATTAAGTGGAAGTAGGCCATGGACGAGGAGATGGACTTTCTTGAGTCTAATCGTACATGGGAGCTAGTCACTCTACCTAAGGGTAAGCAAGCTCTTCATAACAAGTGGGTTTAAAGACAGAAGGAGGAGTATGATGGTTCAAAACGGTACAAGGTGAGACTGGTTGTAAAAGGGTTTCAACAGAAGGCAGGTATCGATTTTACTAAAATATTTTCACCGGTAGTGAAAATGTCTACGATTCGCATGGTCTTGAGTATAGTGGCTACAGAGAACTTACATCTAGAGCAGCAGGATGTTAAGACAGCCTTTTTTCATGGGGACCTTGAAGAAGAAATATATATGCATTAGCCGGCAGGATACGTGGCACCGGATAATGAGAACAAGGTGTGCAGACTGAAGAAAAGTCTATATGGCCTGAAGCAGGCCCGGAGGCAGTGGTACAAGAAGTTCGATAGTTTCATATCGGAAAACGGTTTTGGAGATGTCATGCAGACCACTGTTGTTACTTGAAGAAGTTTGATACGTTATACATCATTCTTCTTTTGTATGTTGATGATATGCTTGTGGCCAGTTCAAGCATGAAGGACATCTCAGATCTCAAAAGACAATTGTCTAGAGAATTTGCCATGAAGGATTTAGGAGCTGCAAAACAAATCCTAGGCATGAGGATAAAGCGTGACAGGAAAAATAAGAAACTGGTTTTGTCACAGGCAGAATACATAGCTAAGGTACTTGATCGATTCAATATGAGTGGTGCTAAGCCGGTTAGCACTCCATTAGTCAATCACTTCAAGCTATCTAAGGAGCAAGGGACAAAGACGTAGGAGGAACGAGACTACATGGCCAAAGTCCCATACGCGTTAGCTATTGGGAGTCTCATGTGTGCTATGGTGAGTACGAGGTCAAACATTGCTCAAGTAGTGGGAGTTGTTAGTAGGTTCATGAACAACCCTGGGAAGGAACGTTGGGAAGCTGTGAAGTGGATCCTCAAATACCTAGTGGGTACTAAGGATGTAGGGCTGTGTTATGGTGGATCGAAAATCAAGCTACAAGGCTACGTAGATTCAGATTTGGCTAGAGATATCGACAACAGAAGAAGCACTACAGGTTATGTTTTTACTCTGGGCAGTGCTGCAGTCAGTTAGGTCTCTCAGTTACAGAAGATGGTATCTATCAGTACGACAGAAGCAAAATATGTTGCGACTACAGAAGCATACAAGGAGATAGTGTGGATGCAAGGTTTTATGAAAAAGTTGGGTAAGAAGTAAGTAGATTGTAAGTTGTACAGTGACAGTCAGAGTGCAATATACTTGGCTAAGAACTTAGCCTTTCATTCAAGGACCAAACATATTGCCATCAGATATCACTTCATACGTTCGTTACTGGAAGATGGATCGATTGTTCTAGAGAAGATTCATACAAGTGAGAATCCTGCAGATATATTGACCAAGACGGTCACAAGGGAGAAGCTGAAGCTCTGTTCAGCTTTGATTGGTCTTAAGGCTTGAAGACGGAGGAGGTGGTGCACTCCGGATGAAGAAGACGAAGGTTTTGGCAATGTGTCTCCGAGTGGGAGATTGTTGAGAATGTGGAGCTACATCTAGGCCGCCTTCGACCGGTCGTAGGACGTCTTCGACCAGTCATAGGGGCCTGTTTGACCTGTCGTGGACCGGTTCGACTTAAAGTCCAGTGTGCTATTTTTTTGGAGTCCAGGTTCTAGGACTGGTTGAAGGGATTCTATGACTGGTCAAAGGGGTCCTTCGATTGGTCGTAGCTCTCCTTCGACTAGTCAAAGGTTACGCAAATTCATTTTTGAATCTGATGCGGACTGCGGATTTTGGTGTCGCCTTTCGCAAGGGTGTGGAAGGAAAGTTACCTAAACTATAAATATGGGTTCCTAAGGCTTTTCTAGGTTATTAGGAATATTGAGAAATAATTCTAAAGGTGTGGGCTAAGGATTTTTTATATTCTTCTAAGGGAGATGTTAGTATTTTGTCTTGTAATCTTTATTTTTCTTTATAGTGGAAGTTTGCATCCGTAGTTTTTTACCCTAGTTTGGAGTTTTTCCACGTATATCTTGTCTTGTGGTTTGTTTGGATTGCTTTAATCCATTTCTAGTTTATATTTTCATCCGTTTATCGTTTGTGGGTGAGGCTTGAGATTGGATCTCGGCTCACTGCATTGTTGGCATACTACGCAATAAGCTTATCATCAAAACAATGTCCATGATATCAATCTACATCTTGAGAAGACATCCATAAATAACATTTTATCAATCATCTTCGACCACCAATGGGCCACATTTGTTTTACACAAACGAGCAAAGCATGAGAACTTCAAAGACCATTATGTTTTTCTACATAAAATTCATAGCAAATTACATCATCATGTTGCTTTGTTTTTAGTGTAATGGCTTATCCTAGGGTGAAAGGTATGGAGAAAACAATTGAGAGAGAAAACCTTCAATACATTGCCAATAAAAGCCTACATATTATAAGATCGAGTGAAGCAAGCATACCAAAAATCTCAATAAAACTTTGTAAATTCTCAGTTGTATCTCATGCAATAAACCAAGAAACCAGAGAATTTTAAAGACTATTATGTGCTCCCATTTTTGGTTTTCCACACCATACTCAGCATATCAACCCACCATTTTACTTTGAAACCAGATTATCATTGGGTAGGGAAATGCACAAAATCATGCAGAAACAAAATCTAAGATGCATCCCCAAAAAGGACATAGGAACTACAAGGACACATTAGAAACAAACATATGCAAAAAGCTAAGCATTTAGAAAATTTTGAAGACTATGATGTGAATCTAAATGATGTTCATTGAACCATTTATTGCAATTTAATTCAGTTGTGTATACAGATGCAGCCTCTAATAAGAAAATCAAGCAATCTCTACAAAGAGGGGGAAAAAAGAAGTCATCTTCCGTCTACCCTCAGAATTACCGACTTGGACTAAGAATGACCACCGCCATAGTTCCAAGGGATTGCACTTTTTAAGTTGCCTTCACCGATCAATGTGCTGGATGGATCTTATGCATGTAAACAAAGCAATGAAAGAACTTTGAAGATCCCCAGCGAAACAGAATCCTAACTATAAAGTCACATCACAAGAAAAGCTGGCTAAAAAGATCTGAAAAAAAACTTAAACATTGCCCCCAATTTAAAATTCTCAGTCATATCTTATGGAGAACTTAAGATGGTACTTTCACACTTGTCATTTTGCTTTGTTTTTACAAAACACGATACTGCATTCACTACAAGAAGATGGAGCTTAGATGACACATGGGGCTACACTTTTCCGGCGGCCAGTTTTAACGGCCGCCGGCAAAGGTTCCCTAATTAACCTTTCTCTACCTCTCCCTCTCCACTCCCTCTCCGCTCACTTTCTCTCTCTCACTCTCCCTCTCCCTCTCGCGTGCTCTTTTTGGTAGAGTCGGACTCGCTCGGACTCGACCCGAGTTGGGAAATCGTGCACGGCAGCCTCTACCTCTCGCTCCGCACCAACCTCCTTGGATTTCCCTTTCACAGGTTTTCACCGCAGCTGCCTGAGAACACAAAATTCGTCTTTCTCTCACCTCTCCACCCTCTTCTAGGTTTTTGCTAACACACACACCTTTATAAAGGGCACAAGCACGCAAACACAAAAGTAGGGTTTCTACTTATCTCACGGGATCAAACAACTAGGGTTTCTTCCTTCTCGATTTATTGATCCATAATACGAAGAAATGTACGGAGGAGGGGATGACGACGATCCGATGGTTGATGAGATGGAGGAGATCATGCAGGAAGATGCGTGGGCCATGATCAGTGCCTACTTTGAAGATAAAGGCCTCGTTCGGCAGCAACTCGACTCCTTTGACGAATTCATACAGAACACGTTGCAGGAGATTGTCGATGAGTCCTCCGATATCGAGATCCGTCCTGAATCCCAGCACGACCCTGGCCGCTAGTCGGATTTCCTTGAGGTTTGGTCTTTCCACTTCCAGCCCTTTTTCTTTTGTTTTCCTTTAAGGGACTGTTTGGTAGCGTGGATTTGAATTCTGGTGGAATTGTGTGGATTTTAGTCCGCGCGGAATTGAGTGGATTTGAAATCAGAGCTTTGAGGTGGGAGTTCAAAAGAGCTCTTTTGGAGGATTTGAATTCCTCTCAAATCCAAATCCCTCCGTTTCCTAGCTATCAAATGCCCCAAAACCAGCAAATCCCCAAAAATCCTTCCGATTCCATGCTGCCAAATGACCACTAAAATTTATGTTTTCTCTTTTATCCAGTGTTTTAACTGCTGCTATCCCAGATTTTATTTCAGTCTGCTGAATCTGTATTGCATTGGGAATCCTGTGCTGATTCTATCCCTGATGGAGCAGACAGTACTAATTGAGAAATCTTTTCATTGATTGAGTAAAGATGATCTATCGTCCTTCATTGATTGAGTAAAGATGATCCATCGGCCTTCATTGATTTGGATGCAGATTGCTTCTCAATAGATAAATCCTATTGGCCTGCATTAAGCTTGTCAAGAACACTTTTTTTTTTTTTTTGAGAATTCCATTTGGTGGGGAGTTTCAGTTGTCAGGCTGGCTTCACTTGTTGAATTTCGTTTTTTTTTTCCTGGTTAGGCTATTGTCAGATGTCAGTTGTAATGTTGGTGCTTGGCATCACTGCTATTCACTTTCAAACCAATTGAGCGCTTCTATAAAAAAAATTCTATATGCCATGAGGTGCAAGTGTCAGACGCTGTCCATTTACACCCATAAGTACATGTTTTCTGTGTACACAATTTGACCGCCTTTGTCGATGCTGGTGTAACTTGAGTGGACAGCTGCCACAAATGTATCATTTCATTTCAATCTGAATCCGATCAGATAAAGTGCTTGAACACTGGCTTCTTAAAATTTATATTTTGTCTTCAATCCAATGCTTGAACTGCTACTATCCCAGATTGTATTTCAGTCCACTGAATCCATATTGCATTGGGAATCCTGTGCACTTTTGGGATTCTGTTCCAGATGGAGCAGATGGTACTAATTGAGAAATCTTTGTCTGTCTACACCCTCGTGTACATGTTCTGTGTACAAAATTTGCCTGTCTTTGTTGATGCTGGTGTACTGGACAGGTGTCACAAATGTATTCCATCCCAAATCTGGGATGCAAGATCCTCTGTTCTGTCATTTTTTGAACATTTTCTTTTTATGGGTTTGTTGTGTACAATGTTTTCTTATGGTTACTAGATCTGAACACCTTCATCAGCTCTTAAGGTTTTGGAGGTCCTCTTTTGCTACTAATATTGTTAATATCTATGTAAATGTATTTGATTCAATGCAGACAATCTACAGGATTGGCTTTGGCTAAATATACCTGAGCAAATCTATGATGACGGAGTCGGATGGAGAAACTGCAACTTTGTTCCCAAAGGCTGCAACGCTGAGGAACCTGACTTACTCTGCACCATTGTATGTGGATGTCACAAAACGTGTCATAAAGAAAGGGCATGACTGTGAAGAAGTCATAGAGACAGGAGTTCACCAAAGTTTTCATTGGGAAGGTAAAATTTGAGCTATGAACTAAGGATTCAACCCAGAGCATGAATCTTGGTTGACTATATGCTTATTGTTTCCTTTATTATACTGGTATTATGTTTCAGGTTCCTATAATGCTGTGGTCTAGTTATTGTACGTTGTACCAAAATTCAGAAAAAGATCTAACAGAACTCGGGGAATGTCCATATGACCAAGGCGGATATTGTGACTGATTCTGTCTTGTGCCTTACCATGCTAGTGCTAAAGTTTGGCATTCCTTGTGGTCTGCAGGGCTCTTCAGGGCAGTATATTCGGGCCACTCTTCCTTATATTCGGACAGAAATCCCAATAATTATTGTGTTTCGAGCATTAGGGTTTGTTGCTGCCAAGGATATATTAGAGCATATATGCTATGACTTTTCTGATACTCAGATGATGGAATTAATTCCATCTAGTGCAATTCCATACCATTTAATCCCATGGTCCATACTCAGTTATTCTTAAGTATTCACTGCATGTTTTGCTGGCCAGATTGTAGTTCTGATTGGAAAAGGTCCTAGTGGCCTGGATATCTGTAGAGATATTTCAAAGTTAGCCAAAGAAGTCCATCTAACATCAAGATCCATGGACGTTGAAGTTGCGAAGTTGGAGGGCCATGATAATATTTGGCAGCATCCAATGGTATGTTGACCCCTTTACTCTCACTACATCCTGTAGTTCCCACTACATAATTCCTTGCATTAAGGTGTCTCACAAAAATCTTTTTCGTTGGAAATGTTATGTTGAAAATATGAAATCTGAGTGGACATGAAGGAACAATGGCACGACACTAATTTAAGCTCCTTATTGCAGATAAATTCCGTTCATGAAGACAGAACAGTGCTATTTCATGATGGATCATCCGTTTTTGCAGATGTCATCTTCCCATTGTACAGGGTATTAAAGCTACTTAGTTATCAGTTTCTTCAATTCTTCCATTTTCTTTGTTAAATCCATATTAACGGTTTTTTAGGGAGGCTTACGGGTTCCTCTTGGAGATAGAAGCCCTTAATTGAAAAGGCCAGCTAGATCAGATTGTCAACATATCTTAGAGACCATCCAGTTTCATCCATGTCACCTAAAGCAGGTCAATGAAAAGAATGCTAAATCAATCCAGTGGGCTGAGGAATAAATGATATGTGGTCTCTTCTACAACACAACTTGATACTCACCATCAACACATTGAAACAAATTTGCTTGGTGACAAAAAGTTGCTATACATGTTGTCTTCTCATATATCATTTTGATGATGCTTTTATTCTTCTTCATGTGTAATTTGTTAAATTTCAGCTATCAGTGCTTTTGTTAGACTTGTACTCTTGTTCACTTAGCTATCAGATGTCGACATTTCTCTTGATGATAGAATCACTATAATTGTTGCTCACTGTTTTTTTTTTTTTTTTTTGCATCTCTACGACTTCCAGGTGCTTTTCAAGCTGGTTGTGATAACAATGCTTGTACTTGCAGAGTCTGCAGACAACTGCATAAAGACAGTATGAAGCTATAGAGTGATTTTTTTCTCTTCTTTGGGTGTAGGAGCATTTATGGAGATATTGGACAATTCATATGTGAAATGCAATTGGCTTTGGGATCTACAGTAAACGTGCTTCACTGGAACCTACAGTAAATGTGCCACTATAAAGAAAACACCACAACTAGACAATTTTAGTAGTTGGTGGGACCCACACATCAGCAGGTGAGGCTACCAATATACCAAAAACCATGTGCCCATGGATTGTAGTTGTACAACTGTTTTATTTCTTAAGGTTGGATTACCAAAATGTTTAAGATAGATATTGTGCCTTTTCCAGAACAGCAGCCATGTTCAATCATTCATCCTCAAATGATCGAGCATCCTTATGTTTTCAATATGATTTGAAGAAAACAAAAAACAAAATGCAGATTTTTTCAATCATGGTCACAATCTCTCTCTCTCTCTGGATAATTGTAGCAAAACTTTTGCCAATATACAGGTAGGATCATTATGCAGATGTCTTATATTCTATGCCGTAATCAGTGGGTGTACTAAACAGTTGGTTGTAACTGGCAGTGCCCCCAATCCAAATTTTTGAGGGGATTAGAATTAAATCTACCCTATTGAGTAGGATCATACTCATGTTTTGCAATAAAACATGTTGTTTCTTCATTAGAATGTTCTTGTTTACAAATATGACTCATTGGAAACAGGGCAATGATTAATGAGGGAAAAAGCAACTCCATTCTGGTTAGTGGTGAAAGTGGTGCTGGTAAAACTAAAACCACAAAAATGCTTATGCAATATCTTGCATATATTTGTTTCTTTCTTCTATTAGTATTGTATAGTTATTACATAGAATGGTTTGATGGATGTTTTGATTGGTAGTTTGAACAATAGATGGCTTGGTGCATTGTATTTTTGTCTTCCTAATATGCCATTCTATGCAAGGATGCCAAGTCAAATCATTTTTCTCAATTTCTATATAAGTTCTTAGTCCATGCTTCATTTTCAGGTATTGCAGTCTCCTATATGGATGTTCTGCTTTTGATTGCTTTACCTCTTGTTTGATTTGGATTTTGTCCAAAAGGTACCCAATGGACCCAACCTGATCTTAATGCGACCAGATCCAATTTTCTAGACCCATTTAGAAATCAGACCAGGTTTGGGTCCACCATTTGGAGATTTGGCCTGGTCAAAATTGGGTCGAGTATGGGTTGTGCCATGTCCTACCATCTTGGACATAGTTAAAATCAGTTTGGTACTCCTGTATTTATATTTTTTACTCTTTTTTTTTTTTCCTGAAAGTTTGGGATATTTATAGATTTGTTTTAATGCAGGATTGTGCGGTCTCCTATCTCTGAACTTTTTTTTTTTACGCACACACACCCCCACTCCTATCTGAACTTTGTTTTGATCAAAGCAGCGGTACTGAACATTCCGTATCTCATGAAAAGGTTTGGTCTCTAGTATTCAGTCAATTGTTGCCAAAACTGCTTTGTCAACTGAATGTGTCTCATCTAATGTTCTGGTTCTTGTGTCTCAATTTTGCTCTTAACTCATCTCAGCCATCAGTTAGCACCACTGATACATCTTTTGTCACGCCCCAAACTCGAAAACCGGGCTCACAAAATTCCCGATCGCCGAATCCGGCACCGACAGCCTCCGTAGAACCCCATTCTCGGCTCCTAGCTCCCATTCGCCAGGTTCCGATCCTGGGATGCTACAAGGAGGATTTTAAATATCAGTTTGATTCGTAATAAGCATAACCAAAGGCATAACCCACAAACAACAACCAAGCACTCCATTACATTTCCACTATGATCAAAAATTTTTACAAGTACATGAGCATAAAGGGAAATACAATGGTAAATAACAGAAAACTCCAAATGATCAGCGACGCGCTCCTGCCTCAACGCTGCTGCAGTCCAACGTCACCTGCACGCAACGGTCGTGCATAAGCTTACAGAAAGCTTAGAGGGTAGTGAAAGTGTGTGCGCAAGGTAGTAATATGAATGCAATGTCAGAGTAATGCGGAATATGCAGAAAGAACCAAAACGTCATGAGCCGTACCAAGGCTATGCAATGCCAGACATGAATGGTATCGGCCATCCCAAGGCCATGCAATGTACAATGCAACTCAAGCATACAGATACTCATCAATGTCCACACATCAATACGGCTCAAAGTATGGAATATCACCGGGGTCTAGTACACTCTAAACCAGATTGCCGCCACATCGCGCGCAATAAGGTAAGTGGAAGAGACCTCACTATCTGTCTGCCAATATCGGGCGCGACTCGTCGATAGCGGACCCATTCCTCGAGCTGGTCAAACTCAGCCTAGCATTGCCCCCTACACTCGGGCGGGTAAGGCCGCACCCCCTTCCAACCGACCACGACACAGTGGAGAGCGTAACCGTCTGGTAATCGGCACTCAACGCTCATCTACCCACTCGGTCTAGACGTTGGAGCAACCTCTTGGTACCATAAGGGTTTAGGGACTTTCACCCAGGGATATCTATAGTACCCCATGTAGAACAAGATTTCCGGTATCCAATCCTGCCAACCACGATGCGTCTGTGGAGGCTACAGCCCTGATGTCGCTAGGGCGTACAACAACCATATCACACAAATGCGGAATGCATGAATCACGCTATCCAGTCATGCAACCAATCCTGCGCATACCGTGCGCTCATGTAGGGCAACACCGCCTAACCGGGAGCCCATAAACAACCTGCCCGAAGGCATATGCCATGATCGGTCAATCCTCATATCAAGCATGCATATGATGCGTATGATCATGGGTCATGAAACTATACTAAACATGTTATAATAAAATGCATTATCTTACAATGCAGGTGAGCCTGAACGGCCTAAATACGATAAACATGGTCCAGTAATGGGCCCTAAGGAGAGTCGTAATGTGGACATCCAACCAACATTACACTCGCAATGTGGACATCAAACCAGCATTACTTCCCAGGCACAATCTTCTTAAAACACCGCTACATAATCGGTATTGGGTTTACACATTGCAATGGACCTTAGGTTCCTCCCATTGGGTCTTACATATATGTCAAATGGGCCATATCTTATGGACCTTTTATTCATCAGATGGGCCATATAAATGGGCCACACCAATGGGTTTTAAGTGCATTGCAATGGGTCAAAGCCCGTGGGCCTTGGATTACATCAGTTGGACCTAGTCACATGAGTCTAATATGTAACAAATGGGCCACACAATTGGGCCCCCAAATGTATATCAACTGGGCCTCAACCCAGAGGCCTTATATGAGTCGAATGGGCCTAAATTCCTAGGCTTTAAACAATTCTAATGGGCCTAGACAATGAGCTTGCATGCATATCTAAGTGGGCATAATCCCATGGACCCTTTCTTAATCAAATGGGTGTAGTCCCATGGGTCTTACAATATAACAAATAGGTCCAATTTTATGGGCTAGAAGTACATCAAATGGCCTAGTCACCTGGCCTTAGATCATATCCATTGGGCCTAAAACCATAGGCCTTGAATATCAAGTTAAGCCCACAGGCTTTACATATCAAGTGGGCCCAAGTTCTTGGGCCTTACATGAATCAAATGGGCCTAGCCCATAAGCATTTTCTAATTTAAATGGGACTAGCCCATAGGCCTTTTATGATACAATGGACCTAGCCCATAGGCCTATTGTAACCCAAAAGGGGCTAACCCATATGTGAATGGCCCACCCAATCAGTGGCACCATGTTATAAAATGATCCCACCAAGGGGATGGACGATCCGGATGCATCACGTGCATCATGGTGGGTCCCACTGTTGCTGGTGAGGGACCAGACATACTCTCCAAGGGGC
The DNA here is from genome assembly GCA_037074715.1 of Magnolia kwangsiensis. Classification (NCBI taxonomy): domain Eukaryota; kingdom Viridiplantae; phylum Streptophyta; class Magnoliopsida; order Magnoliales; family Magnoliaceae; genus Magnolia; species Magnolia kwangsiensis. The sequence continues at coordinate 88,601,922 of CM073582.1, forward strand.
CCCACCGTCTGCTGGACGGTGGATGGGCAGATACAAAACGGTGGGTGCCACCGTCCTCTGGACGGTGGACTTTGTTTCTTTTTTTTTTTTTTTTTTTTTTTTTAAAAAAGAATGTGGGTCCCATGTGGGGCCCACACAGTAATATCTATTTGCCATCCAACCCATTCATAAGGTCACTCGGACCTGGATGAAGGGATGACATAAATTTCAGCCTGATTCGAAACTTCAGTGGGCCCCAGGAAGATTTTTAATGGCAAAAATTCAATTACATTGATTCACTTGGTGTGGGCCACCTGAGCTTTGGATCTGATTCGTTTTTGGAGGGGGGCCCGCCACTGAGGTGGCCCACCTAGTGAACAAATTGGATGACAAAATAAATATTATTGTGGGGCCCACGGCTGGAGCCGTGGGTCCCTAACCGGACGCCACCGCCCGCCAAGGCTACTGCACGCAACAGCGTGCGCTGGTGCCTGACACCCAAAAAAAGTGCAGAGGCATTGCCTCTTTTCAATTTTGGAAAAAAAGACTGTTTTCGGGGTTTTTCACCCGCGGGGCCCGCTAAAGCGAAATCCGTCCCAGCCATTGCGATCAGTGGCCCGAGGCCGTCCAATTAAGTCCAAAGTTTGAATTTTTTTGACGCCAGAAAATGAATAAAATGAGAAAATGGTTCCTTGAATGGTCGAGGTACATTATTTGATGCTATGGCCCACCAGGTCTTCAAATCAACCCCAAACTTCCACCCAACGGTTAAAACTCTGCAAGTAAGAGGATGGACGGCTCGGATTGAGCATAAACATCAGGGTGGAGCCTATGCAAGGGAGCCACCCAAAAATCCTCTTTTCTTCTTTCCTTTATTCTCCTTTCATTACAACGTCCAGCGTCTGGGACGCTGGACGGTTTTAACTTTTATTTGTATATTTTTTTTTTTTTTGATGGTGGGCCCTGATGAAGTGGGCCATCACATGATGGGCGTCATAGGAGTAACATCTAAGGTGGGCCCCACTTGATTAAAATAAATACTACATTAAGATGGGATCCATTCAAGTGGGCCACACCATCCTTTTTGCAATAAATAAAATAAAATAAAATAAAATAGAGAGAGAGGCATGGAGAGTGGGACACGGCTTGTGATGGAGGGTCCCCGTCATTATGGGCCCTCTCTTGCAATGAAACATACAATAAATGGACCCCTTTGATCATGGGACCATCAAAATTATAAATCAACGGTGGAGATCCATTCTCTACCGTTATGGACGGTCTAGATGACCTTTTGCAATGAAAATAACCATCATGATGGGGTCCATGGAGAATGGCCCCATCATGGAATGATCATGACGATCCAAGTGGTCCATCGGCCACAAATAAGGGTCCCAAGTGAGATCCACACCATGGATCGGTGGGCCTCACTTGGTACACCATAAAAACAAGAAAATCTATCCTATAGAAGCACCCACCGTCCAATCTTCTCGCTCCTAGGGGTTCCTTGGCACCTTGGCTTCAACTTCAACGGTTAGGATGAAGAATGGAGGGTTGAGATGGGAGATTTTGGGGTAGGAAGGTGGGCCACTTGAAGCTTAGGGATTTTTGCAAAATTCCATACGTGGGGTGTTTTGCTTGGAGCTTTTTCTTTGAAATGAGAAAGAGAGAAAGAGAGAGAGTGATGTAAAGGGAGAGAGAGAGAGTGATGGATGGATGGGTGAGTGATGGTTGTGTAAGAAAGGTATGGGTTAGGAAGACTTTTGTGGCTTTTTGTGTAAGAAAGGTATGGGTTGAGAAGACTTTGGTGGTTGCTTGGGAAAAGGGATGGAAGTGATGTGTACTTGACCTTTGATGGGTTGATGGGTGATTGATTGATGGGATTGATGTGATTGATGTGACACATCGTTGAGATTCCCTTGGTTTTCGCAACGCGCGGCGTTTTCTTGCACCGAACGTTGGCTCATATCTCTTGATCAGGGTATCGCCTTGGCGCGTGAGTCGCGGTATCGGAACCGCAACGACAGCGCGGTCGCTATGGTATTGGTCTCGGGTTGAGTCGACTCGGGTTGTCGGTACATGAATCCAGGTCGCGCGTCGATATTGTTTAAGGGTCGAAAGTTGCCGGAATTCGACCGGTACGACCGCGGAAGTGTACGGAAAGGTACGGACCAAGATACGGGTCTTACAGCTCTTCCCTCCTTATAAAAATTTCGTCCTCGAAATTTACACAAGCATCGCAACTAAGCGTAACTCGCGAAAAATAATAAATATAACGTCATCATATAGAATCAGGGACAACGTACAAAATACAATACACGATCATCAACCATCAAAGAGATGAGGATATCGCTCTCGAATCTCAGCCTCACGCTCCCAAGAAGCCTCCTCTACAGAATGGTGACCCCACTGCACCTTCACCAACGGAATGACCTTGGTTCTGAGGACCTGCTCCTTCCGATCAAGGATACGGACTGGCTGCTCAATGTAAGAAGCGTCCTTACGAACCTCCAACGGCTGCCAATCAATAACGGGAACTATGTCTGACCCACACTTCCTCAACATGGAGACGTGAAACACGTTGTGGACGCCAGACAACTGTGATGGTAAGGCAAGCCGATAGGCCACGGCGCCAACGCGCCCAGTGATCTCAAAAGGTCCTATGAATCTCGGGGCAAGCTTGCCCTTCGCTCCAAATCGAACTACGCCCTTCATGGGCGAGACCTTGAGATACACATGGTCCCCTACATCAAACTCCAAGGGACGACGCCGACGATCAGCAGAACTCTTTTGTCGGCTCTGAGCTGTGCGCATCCTCTGCCTGATGATGTCAATAGCCTCTGAAGTCTCCTGCACAAGCTCGGGACCTAGGAGACGGCGCTCTCCAACCTCGGTCCAACAACTCGGTGATCTACATGGTCTGCCATATAGTGCCTCGAAAGGAGCCATGCCGATGGTCGCCTGATAGCTGTTATTGTACGCAAACTCAGCCAATCGCAGATGCTCATCCCAGCTACCCCCGAAGTCAATCGCGCAGGCCCGAAGCATATCCTCAAGTATCTGATTGACCCTCTCGGTCTGGCCATCGGTCTGCGGATGGTACGCGGTGCTGAGCTGTAAATCAGTCCCCATCGCACGCTGGAAGCTCCCCCAAAACTGAGACGTGAACCTCGAGTCTCGGTCAGAAACGATCGAGACTGGAACGCCATGCAGTCTCACAATCTCCTCAATAAACAGTCTCGCAAGCCGGTCCATAGACCAAGTCGCACGCATCGCAAGGAAATGTGCCGACTTTGTCAGACGATCCACAACAACCCAAATGGAGTCATGACCGCGCTGAGTCCTCGGCAAACCCATAATGAAATCGGTCGACACGTGCTCCCACTTCCACATCGGGACACTCAACGGCTGCAATAGACCAGGAGGTCTCTGATGATCGGCCTTGACACGCTGACACGTGTCACACTCGGCCACAAAACTCGCGATCTGGCGCTTCATCCCCGCCCAAAAATACTGTCGCCTCATGTCACGGTACATCTTCGTCGAGCCCGGGTGGATAGAAAACTGCGATCGATGTGCCTCGGTCATAAGCTCTCTGCGTAACTCTGGAATATCCGGGACACATAATCGGCCTCTGAAACGAAGTCCACCGTCTGTACCGATCTGCCAATCTGCCTGACCCTCAGATGCCGCCTCAGCCATATAACTCTGCAACGACTCATCAGCCTGCTGAGCCTCGATCACCCTAGCGACAAGAGAGGGTTGAATCGACAAGCTCGATAACTGTACAATGGAAGACTGCAGGCCGAACTCAAAGTCATATGCAGCAATATCCTCAAGCATCCGCCACTCCTGAATCATCATGTGCGCCACTAGGCCTCGTGGCTGACGGCTGAGGGCATCTGCCACCACGTTCGCCTTGCCCGGGTGGTACTGAAGGTCGAAATCATAGTCCTTTAGGAGCTCCATCCAGCGCCTCTGTCTCATATTCAACTCAGACTGCGAGAAGAGGTACTTCAAGCTCTTGTGATCAGAGAAGAGCTCGAACCTAATCCCGTAAAGGTAGTGCCTCCACACCTTCAGTGCGAAGACAACGGCAGCCAGCTCCAGATCATGTGTAGGGTAGTTCAGCTCATGGACCTTGAGCTGACGAGACGCAAAGGCCACTGGTCTCCCGTGCTGCATCAGGACAGCACCCAAACCGATATGCGAGGCATCGGTGAATACAATGAAGCCGTCACTCCCAGATGGGAGAGTGAGGACAGGAGCGGACGTCAGACGGTCCTTCAACTCCGTAAATGCTCGCTCGCAGGCGTCACTCCAAACAAACTCTGCGCCCTTCCGAGTCAACCTGGTCAGCGGGGCTGCAATACGAGAAAAACCCTCGATGAAACGTCGGTAATAGCCCGCTAGACCAAGGAAACTACGGATCTCTGTCGCAGTCGTGGGCTGGCCCCACTGACGCACTGCCTCGACCTTCGAGGGGTCCACTGCGACACCCTCCCTCGTCACCACGTGACCGAGGAACTTCACCTCCTCCTGCCAGAACTCGCACTTCTCCAGCTTCGCATACAGCTGGTGTGCGCGGAGGGTCTGTAGAGTAATCTCCAAGTGCTGCTCATGCTCCTCACGGGTCCTCGAATAGATTAGAATGTCGTCGATGAAGACTACGACAAACTGATCCAGATATGGGCGAAAAACCTCGTTCATCAGCTGCATGAAGACCGCTGGTGCATTGGTCAGTCCGAAGGACATGACCTGAAACTCGAAATGACCGTAACGCGTCCTGAATGCTGTCTTCGGAATGTCCTCATCTCGGACCCGAATCTGATGATAGCCGGAACGCAGGTCAATCTTCGAAAAGAACTGTGCACCCTGCAGCTGGTCAAATAAATCATCAATCCTAGGGAGCGGGTACTTGTTCTTGATCGTGACTTTGTTGAGCTCGCGGTAGTCAACGCAGAGCCTCAACGAGCCATCCTTCTTCTTCACGAAGAGTACCGGCGCTCCCCACGGCGAACTGCTCGGACGAATAAAACCCAACTCACGTAACTCGTCCAACTGCTTCTGCAGTTCCCGTAACTCCAACGGTGCCATACGATACGGGGCCTTCGAAATAGGCGCGGTACCGGGCACGAGATCGATCTGAAACTCGGTGAGTCGACGAGGCGGTAATCCCGGAATCTCCTGGAACACATCGGGAAAATCGCAAACTGTCGGTAAATGGTCGATGCAAACGGCGACATGCTCCTCTATGGCGCACGACATCAAACAAGACAACTGCTCTCCTCTGGCCTCTGCAACGAACTGGAACTGAGGTACGCCGGGTATACAAAATGTGACGGTCCTCGCGGCGCAGTCCAAAATGGCATAATACTCAGCGAGCCAATCCATGCCCAAGATAACGTCGAACTCGGACATCGGCAAAACAAACAAATCAGCAGGCAGGAAGGTATCCCCAACTAGAACGGGGCATGACGAGCAAAATCGTCCTAGCGCTGCAGTCCTCCCCAAGGGAGTCGACACTGATAGGCTCACATCAGCAGACTCCAACGGTAAGCCAGCCGATCGACAAAAGCTCTCGGCCACAAAAGAATGTGATGCACCAGAATCAAACAATACACGTGCAATGCATGCAGAAACTGGCAGTATACCCTCAACGACTCCCCCAGATGACTGCGGATCCTGCTGAGCCGCATAAAACCTAGCCTGAGCTGGCTGAGGAGGTGCCTGTCCCCTCTGAACGTGCTGCTGCTGCTGCTGGGGTCGCTGAGGTGGTCGAAACTGCTGCCTCTGCTGTTGTGGCCTCTGAGGCTGGTGCTGATGCTGATGCTGCTGCTGAGGTGGCCTCGGTGGTAGAGGCTGCTGTCGCTGCTGCTGTCGCTGCTGCTGTCGCTGCTGCTGTGGGGGTCTCTGCTGCTGCGGTGGAGGTCTCTGCTGCTGTGGACCTCTCTGCTGCTGCTGGGGACTGGGACACTCCCATGAACGGTGTCCCGTCGCACCGCACCTGAAGCAAGTGCCAGTGAACTGTCTCTGAGGTGGTGGTGGAGGTGCTGATGGTGCTGATGGTGCACGGAAAGCTGGGCGACCAGTGCGCCTCTGCTGCTGTGGTCGACCCTGCTGGGAATGACTGGAAGGAGCCTGCCTCTTCCGGTCTCCCCTCTGACCACGATCAGACTGAGAACCGGCCCACTCAGTCTCATATATCTGAGCCTTCCGCACTACTGCCTGGAAGGTAGGAAGCTCATGCCCAATGACACGACCTCGAAGGCCGTAACGTAAACCGTGCTCGAAACGGCGGGCCTTCCGCCCCTCATCATCAACCATGTACGGCGCAAATCTCGATAGTGCCATGAAACGGGCCGCGTACTGTGCCACGGTCATGTCTCCCTGCACCAGAGTCTCGAACTCTAAGGCTCGCTGACGACGGATGTGGTCAGGGAAGTACTGCTCCTCGAATCGCTCCACAAAGTCCTCCCATGTCCAGACATAGTCAGGTCCGGCGACACGGGCGACAGAGGTCCACCAATGCTCGGCCTCACCGTGGAAGAGAAATACTGCTAACCGGACGCGCTGCTCGGTCGTGCACAACATGGTATCGAATATCTTCTCCACATCGGAGCGCCATCTCTCGGCTGCAGTCGGATCCGGCTCGCCCTGGAAACGAGGGGGATCATGCCGTCTAAACTCACGAAGTACGGCGCTCGCGCGCTCCTGCTCCGCCTGAGCTGGTGAAACAGCTGGGCGTCTACCCTGTCCCTGTAGTGCAGCTGTCACAGCCTGCAACATCTGCTGTAACTGAGAGGCACTCACAGTCACAGTCGGCTCCTCATCAGTCTCGGGTGGAGGAATGTCATCCTCATGGGAGGAATCAGGGATCTCTGAGGGTGGGATGGGAGACGCAGGTGGTAGAGCTGGAGTCTCTGATGGTGAAGTGGAATCCTCAGGTGGTGGTGCGGGAGTCGATCGAGTAACAGGCGCCATACCCTACAGGAAAGAGCGAAAGCGCCTATCAACTTCAAAACTCTCGAATGTACGCACGTTAACGGTCTGAATCAGAAGGTCGTGAAGTTATCCGAACTTCAGAACTTAGCCATTCTTCACTCATAGCAAACATGTAATGTTGTTCTCGGTTATTCCCAAGTTATGCTCTGATACCAACTTCTGTCACGCCCCAAACTCGAAAACCGGGCTCACAAAATTCCCGATCGCCGAATCCGGCACCGACAGCCTCCGTAGAACCCCATTCTCGGCTCCTAGCTCCCATTCGCCAGGTTCCGATCCTGGGATGCTACAAGGAGGATTTTAAATATCAGTTTGATTCGTAATAAGCATAACCAAAGGCATAACCCACAAACAACAACCAAGCACTCCATTACATTTCCACTATGATCAAAAATTTTTACAAGTACATGAGCATAAAGGGAAATACAATGGTAAATAACAGAAAACTCCAAATGATCAGCGACGCGCTCCTGCCTCAACGCTGCTGCAGTCCAACGTCACCTGCACGCAACGGTCGTGCATAAGCTTACAGAAAGCTTAGAGGGTAGTGAAAGTGTGTGCGCAAGGTAGTAATATGAATGCAATGTCAGAGTAATGCGGAATATGCAGAAAGAACCAAAACGTCATGAGCCGTACCAAGGCTATGCAATGCCAGACATGAATGGTATCGGCCATCCCAAGGCCATGCAATGTACAATGCAACTCAAGCATACGGATACTCATCAATGTCCACACATCAATACGGCTCAAAGTATGGAATATCACCGGGGTCTAGTACACTCTAAACCAGATTGCCGCCACATCGCGCGCAATAAGGTAAGTGGAAGAGACCTCACTATCTGTCTGCCAATATCGGGCGCGACTCGTCGATAGCGGACCCATTCCTCGAGCTGGTCAAACTCAGCCTAGCATTGCCCCCTACACTCGGGCGGGTAAGGCCGCACCCCCTTCCAACCGACCACGACACAGTGGAGAGCGTAACCGTCTGGTAATCGGCACTCAACGCTCATCTACCCACTCGGTCTAGACGTTGGAGCAACCTCTTGGTACCATAAGGGTTTAGGGACTTTCACCCAGGGATATCTATAGTACCCCATGTAGAACAAGATTTCCGGTATCCAATCCTGCCAACCACGATGCGTCTGTGGAGGCTACAGCCCTGATGTCGCTAGGGCGTACAACAACCATATCACACAAATGCGGAATGCATGAATCACGCTATCCAGTCATGCAACCAATCCTGCGCATACCGTGCGCTCATGTAGGGCAACACCGCCTAACCGGGAGCCCATAAACAACCTGCCCGAAGGCATATGCCATGATCGGTCAATCCTCATATCAAGCATGCATATGATGCGTATGATCATGGGTCATGAAACTATACTAAACATGTTATAATAAAATGCATTATCTTACAATGCAGGTGAGCCTGAACGGCCTAAATACGATAAACATGGTCCAGTAATGGGCCCTAAGGAGAGTCGTAATGTGGACATCCAACCAACATTACACTCGCAATGTGGACATCAAACCAGCATTACTTCCCAGGCACAATCTTCTTAAAACACCGCTACATAATCGGTATTGGGTTTACACATTGCAATGGACCTTAGGTTCCTCCCATTGGGTCTTACATATATGTCAAATGGGCCATATCTTATGGACCTTTTATTCATCAGATGGGCCATATAAATGGGCCACACCAATGGGTTTTAAGTGCATTGCAATGGGTCAAAGCCCGTGGGCCTTGGATTACATCAGTTGGACCTAGTCACATGAGTCTAATATGTAACAAATGGGCCACACAATTGGGCCCCCAAATGTATATCAACTGGGCCTCAACCCAGAGGCCTTATATGAGTCGAATGGGCCTAAATTCCTAGGCTTTAAACAATTCTAATGGGCCTAGACAATGAGCTTGCATGCATATCTAAGTGGGCATAATCCCATGGACCCTTTCTTAATCAAATGGGTGTAGTCCCATGGGTCTTACAATATAACAAATAGGTCCAATTTTATGGGCTAGAAGTACATCAAATGGCCTAGTCACCTGGCCTTAGATCATATCCATTGGGCCTAAAACCATAGGCCTTGAATATCAAGTTAAGCCCACAGGCTTTACATATCAAGTGGGCCCAAGTTCTTGGGCCTTACATGAATCAAATGGGCCTAGCCCATAAGCATTTTCTAATTTAAATGGGACTAGCCCATAGGCCTTTTATGATACAATGGACCTAGCCCATAGGCCTATTGTAACCCAAAAGGGGCTAACCCATATGTGAATGGCCCACCCAATCAGTGGCACCATGTTATAAAATGATCCCACCAAGGGGATGGACGATCCGGATGCATCACGTGCATCATGGTGGGTCCCACTGTTGCTGGTGAGGGACCAGACATACTCTCCAAGGGGCCCCACCGTCTGCTGGACGGTGGATGGGCAGATACAAAACGGTGGGTGCCACCGTCCTCTGGACGGTGGACTTTGTTTCTTTTTTTTTTTTTTTTTTTTTTTTTTAAAAAGAATGTGGGTCCCATGTGGGGCCCACACAGTAATATCTATTTGCCATCCAACCCATTCATAAGGTCACTCGGACCTGGATGAAGGGATGACATAAATTTCAGCCTGATTCGAAACTTCAGTGGGCCCCAGGAAGATTTTTAATGGCAAAAATTCAATTACATTGATTCACTTGGTGTGGGCCACCTGAGCTTTGGATCTGATTCGTTTTTGGAGGGGGGCCCGCCACTGAGGTGGCCCACCTAGTGAACAAATTGGATGACAAAATAAATATTATTGTGGGGCCCACGGCTGGAGCCGTGGGTCCCTAACCGGACGCCACCGCCCGCCAAGGCTACTGCACGCAACAGCGTGCGCTGGTGCCTGACACCCAAAAAAAGTGCAGAGGCATTGCCTCTTTTCAATTTTGGAAAAAAAGACTGTTTTCGGGGTTTTTCACCCGCGGGGCCCGCTAAAGCGAAATCCGTCCCAGCCATTGCGATCAGTGGCCCGAGGCCGTCCAATTAAGTCCAAAGTTTGAATTTTTTTGACGCCAGAAAATGAATAAAATGAGAAAATGGTTCCTTGAATGGTCGAGGTACATTATTTGATGCTATGGCCCACCAGGTCTTCAAATCAACCCCAAACTTCCACCCAACGGTTAAAACTCTGCAAGTAAGAGGATGGACGGCTCGGATTGAGCATAAACATCAGGGTGGAGCCTATGCAAGGGAGCCACCCAAAAATCCTCTTTTCTTCTTTCCTTTATTCTCCTTTCATTACAACGTCCAGCGTCTGGGACGCTGGACGGTTTTAACTTTTATTTGTATATTTTTTTTTTTTTTGATGGTGGGCCCTGATGAAGTGGGCCATCACATGATGGGCGTCATAGGAGTAACATCTAAGGTGGGCCCCACTTGATTAAAATAAATACTACATTAAGATGGGATCCATTCAAGTGGGCCACACCATCCTTTTTGCAATAAATAAAATAAAATAAAATAAAATAGAGAGAGAGGCATGGAGAGTGGGACACGGCTTGTGATGGAGGGTCCCCGTCATTATGGGCCCTCTCTTGCAATGAAACATACAATAAATGGACCCCTTTGATCATGGGACCATCAAAATTATAAATCAACGGTGGAGATCCATTCTCTACCGTTATGGACGGTCTAGATGACCTTTTGCAATGAAAATAACCATCATGATGGGGTCCATGGAGAATGGCCCCATCATGGAATGATCATGACGATCCAAGTGGTCCATCGGCCACAAATAAGGGTCCCAAGTGAGATCCACACCATGGATCGGTGGGCCTCACTTGGTACACCATAAAAACAAGAAAATCTATCCTATAGAAGCACCCACCGTCCAATCTTCTCGCTCCTAGGGGTTCCTTGGCACCTTGGCTTCAACTTCAACGGTTAGGATGAAGAATGGAGGGTTGAGATGGGAGATTTTGGGGTAGGAAGGTGGGCCACTTGAAGCTTAGGGATTTTTGCAAAATTCCATACGTGGGGTGTTTTGCTTGGAGCTTTTTCTTTGAAATGAGAAAGAGAGAAAGAGAGAGAGTGATGTAAAGGGAGAGAGAGAGAGTGATGGATGGATGGGTGAGTGATGGTTGTGTAAGAAAGGTATGGGTTAGGAAGACTTTTGTGGCTTTTTGTGTAAGAAAGGTATGGGTTGAGAAGACTTTGGTGGTTGCTTGGGAAAAGGGATGGAAGTGATGTGTACTTGACCTTTGATGGGTTGATGGGTGATTGATTGATGGGATTGATGTGATTGATGTGACACATCGTTGAGATTCCCTTGGTTTTCGCAACGCGCGGCGTTTTCTCGCACCGAACGTTGGCTCATATCTCTTGATCAGGGTATCGCCTTGGCGCGTGAGTCGCGGTATCGGAACCGCAACGACAGCGCGGTCGCTATGGTATTGGTCTCGGGTTGAGTCGACTCGGGTTGTCGGTACATGAATCCAGGTCGCGCGTCGATATTGTTTAAGGGTCGAAAGTTGCCGGAATTCGACCGGTACGACCGCGGAAGTGTACGGAAAGGTACGGACCAAGATACGGGTCTTACATCTTTTTCTTCTAGCAATGGAGCTTTGGATCCTATGGATACGTCTCCTTGTTCTACTAACCACTTAGATGGCTTACATGATGACAACACTTACACAATTCCCAAGATTTGCAAATCAACAAAACCTGGAAGAAGGGCATCACCAGAAGGCATAAAGATGTGGAAAGAAAATGGTTTTACTAGGTAAATATACAAAAGGATGTACTAAATGGCTGAGTGCTACCAAGTCGTTAATATTCAGTGGTGATATTAAGATTCAACCTTTTGCACAGCCTAATAATTACATCTATAGATCTGGATACTTGGAGCATAGTTCAAGAGCTTCTACCACTTCTTTCGAATTCAGCGCCACTTGCCATTTATCATCAATATCTTCAGGTCCAATGCCCTAGGTCCTGTTGGCTTTATTTTGTGTGCATCTGTTAGTCTACTCTTTTTAATGGTAATCATGTTAAAAGCTATTGAATTGATGTGGCATACCTATTAGTCCCAGCCAAAACCCGTCCTATTTCAGCGATGAGTTCTGATCCCAACGAATTCGACAGTCTGGTCCATTCTAGGTAAGTAAACAGTGGTCTTTGCTGAGGCTCATCAAACTGGAAGCTCCTCATTGATCAAGTGAGTTTATTTCTTGTACTGCATATTTTGAGGTTATCATAAAGTCGATTTCATTCAGCCAACATCTGTTGCTTGTTGGAATTTATCTAATTGTTTTCATTTACATTGAGAAGGAAGGCTGTCAAACTTTTTACTCCTGGAGGGAACATGTTGGAGTTGTGTCATGAGTTACGCTTACCCTTTGTCAATTGGGTTATAACAAACCAGGTATATCTCTTGAATTTTTATTTTAGATACTCAAATCTTTTGAATTGCTGATATTAAGGTTGTCAAAATGGTGTGTTAGACACTCTTCTTGTGCACTTCCATTTACTAATTTGCACAATAATTTTTTCTTTGTTAGACACTCTTGTTAACATTTAAACCAGTGGAACTCTATATTCACGTATATTGCTTTGGTATTTGGGTGCAAGGGAAGTAGTGGAGAAGTTTGCCCTTTTGTCTTTCTTCTGTTTTAATGTTCTGCAATGATGATTTTGCATTCTTATATACCTAGTTTTTCATTTTTTTCACCTTTTTCTGCAATGTCATTTGTTGGTCTTTGCGGCAATGTGGAACTAATTTGTGCATGTGGTGGTCCCCCCTATTTTTTTTGTATAAGTGATGATATGGGGTAACTAAATTCTCATCAAAGAAGGTATTTGGTTTCTTTTTCGCAGGAAGACTTTGACAGGGAACAGAAATTTGGGGGTGAAGCAACCAGTAGTATGGTGCCTGATAGCGTAAACATCCACCTCTAACAGTCGTGGGTTTCTTTCTTCTGCAAGATATTCTAACTGACAAAAATAGATGCATGAACATGGATCTATCTGATGTATAATGTTTTCTATCAGAGTTTTGGTCACTTGATGGACGCTTGGTTTCATGTTGTTATTCCTGATATGCTACCTAACTTGCAATGCCTAATTAATGCAGAATTTCCTACATGTCTGTGCTAGATTATGGATGTTGTATCTATCAGGGAATGCTCAAAATAAAATGTCAAAATACTATTAGATGTTTGCTTTTATCTCATTGTAATGTTTATACGATGTATTTCATTAGGTCCTGGATCTAATGAGATCTAATCAGGGGGTCCATCGATCTTGCTCGAAAGGTGTTTGATATAATGCCTGTGAAGATTTTAATCTTGTGGAATGGCAGGTTGTGATTTTGTAATTATTACATGCTTTTATAACTTGGTGGCAGACACTCTCCAGCACACATAATCACAAGACTAAGTTGAAGGATATATCTTTCAGGTTTTGACACTATTTGCAGGAGCACTACTGGAAAAACAAGTTGTAGTCATATCCCAAAATTTGGTGAGTTGATACTTGTGTTTGGATGCTTTCCAATTCAATTTTTTATGAGCAGCTTTCTTCAAAATATGTTGAATTTAGGAGCGGTGCAATTCAAAAGTGAGTCTAATGAACAACCTGCTCAGATATATATAAAAACTTAAAAAAAGTTCATGCCTCTTTTGAAAATGTGTGCCAAGAGCTCTACTGAGTTTTTGTAAAGAAACACTACAACAAAACAGGGGATGGAACATGTTCCAAAAATCCCCCCTAGTTGGATTGTTCTGTCCAATTTGTAACCATTATTGTGATTTTAGACTGCTTCGCCAACAAAGGAGCCCATTATGTGGATGGACCAAATTGGTATCTTGAATGCCACACAAACAGTGGATGAGTTGCAACATTTCAAGAACAATGTGGCCCATGTTTTGGACAGTCCAGATTGGTGTTGTGTGTGCTCACTAGAGCAAAATTGGATTTTTCCGGCGGTCAAAACCGCCGGCAAAGGGACTCCGGGTAAAGAAGATCCGTCGGTAAAAGGGAAAAGGCTACGGATAAAACCGTAACGAGATTGGTCTAGCTACGGTTATATTTTGTATACCTCCGTAGCCATCAGCCTATACATAGCTTTTTAAGATTTAGATACGGATTTTATCCGTAGCTATAGTGAAGCCTTTTGGAATGGAAAAGTAGCTAGGGAACAGTGGCCACATTATTTCCCCCAATTAACCATACAAATGGCACTGGAAAAAATCAGAAAACGTAATACTGTCCGAATTTTAGATTGAATTAATATTGATGTCCTCAAAGAGAGGCATACTGCATCTGGAAACAATCCATAAAAATGCACTCATTGATTCACAGAACCAAAATGTACTGTAGTTGGTTAGATTTGAAGAAAAATAAAAGTAATTAGTTAGGTTGGAAAATAACATGATAGATGATGAACAAGAACTTATTTGAAGCAATATAGTTTAGTTAATGCTTAATTTGAAAGGAAGCATTCAAACTTACTCAAACCATGATTCCAGTTGCATAAATCCACGGACAGGACACCATGGAAGTCCAAGTGGCTGCAAAAGAACATTAACCACAATACCACATAATAAATCACTTGAAAATGGATGAGCAAGTTGAAGTTCTAAGCAAAGAAAAATTTGAGCATATTAGGCCAGGCAGTAAAAAGATGCAACAGGATAGACATTATTGAGCAGAATTTAAATGCTTAAGGCCTCTTATGATGAATGAAAGAATAATATTAGTGTCCTTGAACATATCTCCAACAAATATATTATTACTTTACCCGGTCATACTTGAATTAATCAATCTGAATATTGCATACAATACCATATTAACACCAGTAAATATCATAAAGGATGGTCATTGATGATTGAAAAGTAAAATTCTTGTAATGGACAAGATTTCACCTTGGCAAGAAAGTTTAACAACCCAATAATACACCCCCACAGAAAGACCACCAGCTAATTGAGTGAACTCACTAGGTTCATTATCAACTATCCTCTTTTTTTTAGCTGATTTATTGCTTATCGAGCACAAATTGATATCAGAAGGGTTTTACCCATCAAACATATGACAACGGATAAGAATTAAGAACTGCATATATATATATATATATATATATATATATATATATATATATAAAGAGAGAGAGAGAGAGAGAGATGCACGCACGCATGTGCGCCTGCACACACTATGGAATAGAACATACAACATTTCGTCATCATCATAGGCTTGTCCCAGCATTTGCAGTTGGCTTTACAACTCCTATACAAACAGGAATTTCTCAGTATTTTTTTGGCAAAAGTTTGATAATAGGCTTCCAACTGACACCACTCCATCCATGCTGGGGAATGGTTGCAGCAAGTAAGAAAATGGTTCAAGTCTCAAGTTAAGAAAAAAAAAAATCTAAAAAAAAAAAAAAAAGATAAAAGAAAATTCATTCCCATCTGATAGACTTGAACTGCTCACAGAATCAAGGGTCAGAGTCCCAGAGTAGCCATACCTAAGTCCGGATCCGACACTCCCACATGAGAAATCTAAATCAATTTGATTGGCAAGAACAGAAAACACAAGAAAGATCAAAAGAATTTGGAAGAGAGAATTAGGAAATCAAAAACAAATCAGGCTACTCCAACCTAAGAAACCCTAAATAGTCAAGAGAAACATCCACTGAGACTGCCAGAAACAAGATCAAAGCAAGAAGTGCAGAGATCACAATTCAATTTAGTGGTAATTTCGAATCTTGAAACACAATTATTAACAATAAACAATAAATGCTACATAGAAACCACCACCGGAACTAGCAGCCCCATGCTACAACCCATGAAATATCCATAGAAACCTCCACTAAAAGTGGATGAGTCACTGCCAATTTTTAAATGATGCGAAAAAAAAAAAGAATAAAAAAGAAAAAAGAAACAAATTGATGCAATAGCTCTACTGAATTTACCATTTTATCCTAGAAAGTGAATTGTCTATCAGTGGAAGGAGACTCATAAATATGAATTCCCTTTCTATTTTCAAATCAGGTGGAGAAAGAAAATGAAGAAAAAGAAAAGTTTGGGAGAGAAAAGTGCAAAAAGAGAAGAGGGGAGTCTAATAACATAGAAAATCTGCTACACAAGAAAGAAATGCATCCACAACAGTCCTTGAAAATTCTGATTCAAGCTAAATTGTTGGATGTAGCTTGATGAAGCTGTTACCTGGCTCTGGCTTCTGAACTCCTCTGTTTCTCATTGCCTCTCTCTCTTGTCACTTTGTTCCATTGGCCAGCACTTGCACATACATGTTTGCTAGAAGAACATAATCTCCACTTTGAAAGAAGTCTCTCGTCTTTGAAAGAAGCGAATCCAACCGTCAGCAGATCAAACTATGTATGAAGAAGTTGGACAAAGCAAAAACTTTCAAGGAAAGAAATCAGAAAAGAAAACAAATAGAAGAGAACTGCTGTAGTGTACAATCGATGCCCCCATTTAAAGGTTTCTTAAAAATTGCTCTTGAAAGCAGCAGATAGGTTTTCTTTATCCAATTTGGCCATCTGAATTTTCTCAAATGAATATTCTCGTAGGCAAAGGATGCATTTCGATGTGCAAGAATGTCTCATCCACAGCTAGTTGGGATGTAATCCACATGGAAAAAAAAAAAAAACACTATGGATGTATCTCACCCTTAGGATTAGATACATGTGATTAGAAAAAATGTTGCACACTGTGGTCATATGACTACTATACTATCAATACACACAAAATGTTGCAAAATAAATTGGGATAAAAACAAGAGAAAAACTTCAATACAAAGGCAGAGTGTGATGGATGATATGTAGGCACTTAGAAATTACTTACAAATTGCACATGTGGCATATAATTGTAAAACATTGCTTGCATCAGATTACTACTGAGGAAACAGAATCTAAGAAATATAGAGACGCCTTTTGGATGTTATTAGAAAGGTGAAACTAGATGCCTTGGGTTGGACTTGTCGTTTGAAGGGTTTTGATGTGTGTAATTCTTCTGTTGGGCTTTAGCTTTTAAGGTAATAAAAATTTTCATTACCTTGAAAACTTCTGCCCCAAATCAACGTCTGTTTTAGAGATGGAGATTTGGGTATTATCCAAATGTACCCTAAGAAATGATTCTCGGATGGTTTATAATGGTACAAAGGAAAGAAATAACAACAGAATACAAATTAAACATATTGACAGAGAACAACACAACACATGCTTTAAGCAGGAGGTAAGGAAAAAACATCAAGGGAAAGTTTTTGAAAATGTACAGTAGCAGTTCATTCAATACATAAAAATGAGATAAGAAACAAAGCAAACAAAGAATATTGAAATTAAATAGACTAATTGTTGAGTATGAAACATAGCAAACAAAGAATATTGAAATTAAATAGACTAAATGTTGAGTATGAAACAAAGCAAACAAAGATATTGCAGGTCATGCACCAGTGGTGCTCTTTTCTTTTCTTTTTCTGCGTTGCACATCAATGGGATGACACAGTTTGGTTTCTAAGTGAAACAGTGATTTTTCATGTTGCACACCAATTGGTTAACACACTTTGATTTCTAAGGGAAACAGTGGGTCACGCACCACCTCCAGAAGGGAGCACAAGATCTCACTTCTTCGGTATATATTTGTCAGACAACAGCAAATGCTCTCCTAAGAGCATGATATGATATCCACCAGCTTCCAGACTAACAAGAATTATGACTTGTCCGACCAGCTTGTGTAACATGTGTCCAAAGTCCAAACCTGTCATTTGAGTGGGAAATAACTGCCTAACAGCTTCTTAGGCTGATATGATATCCACCGACTCCCAGACTGACAAGAATTACGGAGTCCAAAACCACCATTTGAATGGAAAATAACTGTCTAACAGCTTTTAGGCCCCCCCACCCCCCCCCCCCCCCCCCCCCCCCCCCCCCCCCCCCGGTGTGCGAAATAACTGCCTAACAGCTTCTTAGGCTGATATGATATCCACCGACTTCCAGACTGACAAGAATTACAGAGTCCAAAACCACCATTTGAGTGGAAAATAACTGTCTAACAGCTTTTAGCCCCCCTCCGGGTCTCACAAAAAAAAAAAAAAAAACTCCATTGTTTAGGATTTTTACTTTGTTGGAATTTATTCCTTACATGATTTCAGTCGCTCTTGGTTTTTATTGTATTAAAGTTTGGATTAGGAGAGAAGTCTTGAGTCTAGACTCGAAATGAAAATGGCCGGAACTCAAAGATGATTAAAAAAAAAAAACCATAGAAACTTTTCTTTTTCAAATGCAGTGTTTTAAATAGCTTACTCTAGGTAGCATGTACCTTACACAGGAGATTCATCATTAGGACCTGAAAGCATGGAAATAATACTCAAAAGTATGCTTTCAACCTGCACATCCAAAACACCTCAATTAGAGATGCCGTAATAATCACAAGCTACCATATCAAAAAAGAACAGAGTCTTGTGCAAATCTAACTCGGGTTAAGCAGAGGAAGAATGCACAACTGTGTTTTTTTAATTATAATTCCAGGCCCAAGAGATAATATTGAACCAAAAGGAACCATCTGAAAACAGGATAAACAGGCCAATGTTCAATTGGTATTTTATAAACCTTATTAACTTGAAAAATCTGTTGTAATTTATCAGACAGAATGGCAGTTGTTCCATGGCCAATATTCAATAAAAAAGACAGTTGTTCCACGGCCAATGTTCAAGAAATCATGATGGAAATTACATTCAATTGTGAGAATTTCAAGCCCATACATGTCATGAAATTCTAATAACAGAGCTTCCAAAACCATTTGAAACACATGTATAATACCATCAATGGTGGTGCCCACCATATCAACTGGACTAAAACGTGTTTTACCTTATTAGAATTTCTTGCGAAAGCAAGAGTGTCATCCCCTCCACAAGCATCAATAGGAAGAATTACACTGTCAACATCACTTGCCAGTATGCAGCCATTGATCTGACAATCCAAACTTCCTCACTTTGTACTGGGGTGCACAGCTCAGCCCAGCAAGCACACATGGCAAGAATGTGTATCCTATCTGTTACACAGAATTCAAAATTCATGAGAGATTGAAAGGAAAAAAACACAAGTAATGTTTTTAGTCTGTGCTTAGATGCTTGATCGAATTGAATTCAAATACTTCAATTAAATAAAGCAGAAATGGTAAATGTGGTAATGAAATAGCCATCCCCAAATTGGAATTTGACTGAAAAGCTTGGAATTGCAAGTAGAGGTTGATCATTGTCATGAACTAAAATGGGCCAACCTCCATTTTGGTCATTTCCTGTTAACTGAAATGGATTATCACAATTAAGTCCAACTGAGCATCCAAACATGAAACCTCACCGAACAAGATCTGCATTTCTCCAAAATGACCTATGTAGCTAATATGAAGAAATTGATGTCTTGGACATGCATACAAAAGAAAGATCCTAGAGGGGCGCATCAACAATGAAAATCAGAGAAAATCAAATTTGGCACATCCAAACGCAACTAAATTAGCTTGTAGATGCTTAGTTTGGCTACATTTTGTAATTCAAAACGAAACCATATGATGTAGAGTTAACTAGCCTAAGATGAATTCTCTTACCGCTCCCCATATGCACCTAGAGTTCCCAATCAAAGTGATCAGATCCTTGGCACAATTTTCTTTTGCTTCCAGAAGTTGTTTCACTCCAGATTGAGTAAGACCATCCACATGATGCAGCTAACAGTAATTAAATTATCACTTTGTAATGACTTCATGAAAGGGAAATGATAAAAAAATGCACAACACCCATTTTGTAACACAGACAATGGCCCGATTAATGTCCATAACAACTGAAGAAACATGAGAGTTATCAATGTTATAGAAATGAATTAAATTATATTAACTCCTAGAGGGTTAAAAACATTACTGGTGCCCACCTTTTAACATCAGGGGCGTTTCATGATGGCTGCTGGTGATTTCCATTATTACCAGTAGTTAGATATGGCCGTCGGTAAAAATGCACCAGTAAAGGCATATTTTCTTGTGGTGAGAAGAATAAGAAAAAAGGTTCAATGTTAGCAAGAAAAAGGGCTTAGAAGATGCCTGAATTTTTAAGGACTAAAAGGGTAGTAGCAGCAACACTAAAAAGTAGGGTACAAGACCATGTGGTTAAAATTACATTTTCAATTGCAACAGTTTTTCCTCCTGGAGCTCATAGAATCGACGTTAAGGTCAGGGTGTAGACTAATATGTGCAGTTTTCCACCACTTCTTAACTGTTGGTAGATTTGTAGTGTAATATGGGAAATGTATATCGATCCAGATCATGCAAACCATGGTCCCTTTAGGATGGAGCATATGTAGAAAATCAACTGATTGGGAAATACTAACCACCCAATTGGCAACGGTTTAGATCGATGGACAGTTCAAAAGAAAGCTTACATTTCATTTGTTCAAATTCCACTGGCTGTATCAGATGGTTAAGATCATTTCATACGTGTGTTGTTTGGACTATTCTTTGTCCACAAAGCTAACAATTTGGGCATGCCTGTATTGATGATTTGATGTCCATAGATGGTACACATACGGAGGATGACCCAGTAGTATTTAGGATATGGATGAAAGGCAGATTTGTGCAGCCCTACATTGTTAATTCAGTCAAGTTGGTATAAAAGCTCAATAATACAGACTGGACATTCAATCACTTGCAACCATAAGACCATTGAAATACCAAAAACCGCCATGTAGTGTTGCAAAATAAATTGGGATAAAAACAAGAGAAAAACTTCAATACAAAGGCAGAGTGTGATGGATGATATGCAGACACTTAGAAATTGCACATGTGGCATATAATTGTAAATTTGTAATAGAAGTTTTGTCATTTGATACAATAACTTCTAAGCCAAAATATGTAACAAAGATGTACTAAGAAAGGTGAATTTAGTCCCAGATGGGCCAAAGAAAAAGCAGGAATTAGAGGGTCCTAGTGCATACTTGAGCTTAGATGGCGCATAGTTGAGCTTCTTTGACACATAAATGTTGTGTACGTGGACTGTCTTACATATGTGCAACTTAGGAGACCTCATTAATTTCCTTTATTAGACTAATAAATGCATACAAAATATATATAATTTACTATTAAAACCACCTAGACCCAACCTGGACAGTACCTAGACCTGATTTTTAATCAGGTCCTAAAGTTGAGACCTGAACCAGTCCCAATTGCTTAATGGGTCCCATAAATGAGACCCAGATGTATTAACATTGGGTTGGATTCATCAGGTACCCATTAACAGCCACACATGCAATTGAGTGCAATATTAGCCACATACCAAGTTGGTGCAAAAACTCTCTTCATTGTACTCATGTCTAGTCTTCTCTAAGCTCAACAATGGAGATGTTTGCATAGGTCCCTTTGGCGAGCAATCTCAATTCGCAGATATGGTGGTCCCCAGCACTGATTTCTGAGTAGGAAGCTTCTTCAGCCATTGGATGAGGGACACCCATTTGGATGTAGATGCTATTGCCCCAACAGTAGGGTTGTTTTGAATCCAACAGCAGGCCACAGACAAATCCATCACCAGCAGTTAGGCCTGAGAATAGGAATTCTAGAATCAAGAAGCTGTAGAGTTAAAACAAACATGTTCAGACCGGTTATTCATTGAAAGGTATAGTAATTAAAAAAAAGGTGTATATATTTTTTTAAAAAGATGTAGCCCATACCATTGTGATAAGAACTATGTGATCAGGGCAATGAGGCACTGTCAAGAATGTAACTGAGTTAATAGGTTGGTCATCATGTGGCCTCAATGTTAAAAGTGGCAATATGGTCATGTACAGGAACAGGGGCTTCCCAAATGGGTTGGGTCAACCTGATAGATCATTGGACCTGATTAAGTACTTGGAAGTAAAAAGTTATATTTAATAACTTGTAAGTAAAAAAGTTACTTATAACTAATCATAAACAAAACTTACTTATCTGTAATAAGTTACTTATCTACAGCTGTAAATGAAACAATGAAACAACTAGTGCCATAACTAGATAGGTCTTTTAACTATTAATTTAATACAATTAGAGAAATATGGAAGAAAATGATACAACTCACCTTGATGCCCTTCTCCCTCCTCCTTTACCCCGGGCTTGGGACCGGCAATGCAAGAAATTGCATTGGCGGAGTTAAAAAAGGGCTTAAGCTCCATTTGGTTTAAGAAAAAAATTATATTCATAAAGATTTGATATGACGACCAAATGGAGCTTAAGACTTGTAACACTACAAATATGAAGCAAGATAGACAAATTTACTAAAAGGTATGACAGAAACTCGTACAACTTGTGGAGAATCCAATGACCGTACTATATGCGGCCTTCTGAGGAGCTAGTGTTTCTTCCTGTCAAAAGAAAACAATCACAGTATAATAATCATCTTTCAGAAATCAGAACCCACATTCAAAAACCAGGAAATAGCAAATGAGAAAAATACCCAATAGAAATTCCAAGTTCATTTGATCAGTTCCATGCAATTTCACACACCCAATTCATCCAAAAAATCAGAAACATGACTTGTATGAACAACAGAAGCCCCTTCCATTCATCAGTTCCATGGAATTCCATGAATTCACCAAATACAATAACAAAATAATAGTAAGAAATTCAATCTAAGGTTAGCCAAGTAAATCAACCAACTGCCAAAACCAATTTTCCAACCTTTAGGTGGGCCAACAATGCACAACCACTAAAAAAAGAAAAGAATTTTTTAAAAAATCATGGTGGGGTCACCTTGCTAGACAGGGTGAATGCCATGCAAAAACCATGATGGGCCTTATGCACAACCATTGTAGAGGAACCAGCCTCTAACCAAAATGATGAAGACTATTTAGACTTGGGCTGAGGTAGTCAAAACTTGAAGAAGGGTCAAAGGGCAACATAGGTGGGAACCTGAAAAAATATGGATCAAGGCAAGGGAATCAAATCACAATATATGCATCTCATTGTTAGCTTAGTACATTAAAGGATATTTAAGTAGAAGCCATGCTTTAGCAAAATTTTATATGCAATTCTATTGCTTGTGAAAATAGGGAGAAGAGGGGGTTAGTCCTTGATTAACCATCAATTGGGCCTTGAAGCTTCATGTTTATTCATGCCCAAGATTCCCGAATGAACTTACCTTTACTAAGAATCAGATAAATCATATTAAAATCCGACCAGGGGCGGGTCCACAGAATTTCTACACAGATATAACACCTTCCTCTTCTATAAAATACTAAGCATAGATTTTAAAGGAGGGTGTCTCACATCTCATGGTGTGAGAAAAGAATAACACCATGAGGTACTTATTATGTACATGAGGCTCAAGTTTCAGGTGGTTGAGGCATAGGCTTCACATCAGGTGTACAACTCATGTATCAAAATGCAAAGCATAGATTTTAAGGGAGGGTGTCTCACGTCTCATGGTGTGAGAAAAGAATAACTTGAGGTACTTATTATGTACATGAGGCTCAAGTTTCATGTGGTTGAGGGATAAGCTTCACATGAGGTGTATAGCTCATGTATGTGGGCAAACAATTTCTATCTCTCTTTCTTTTTGGACAGTTTTGCCCCTTCTCCATGCAGTTGAGGGGGGTTGGGTCAGCCACGGGTGATATCCACTCATGCTGCTTCCAAACTCCCAACAATCTGCTCCATATAGCAAAGCAGAGTCTAGAATCCAAATGAATTTCCCCTTCAGTTGTATTGGCAATGAGACGATGGCAGAGCACTCTTAAAGGCACATCCATGTTTCAACCTCCCAGTTCCAATTTTTCTGCAACTCTCGTCTTGTCAGCTGATGTTAGTAAGCTGTATGGACAGGGTCCCACCTCTAGTCATGAGTTTAAGGGTTTGCTGACTAACAATTTATAAAGATTAATCATGGTTTTTAACTGTGATTGGATGTCATTTGAGGAATGAAGTATCAGACCTCTCTTAGAGAAAAATCACAGAAAGAGTTTCATCGAATAGAACGCCCCCTAGAAATGGGGAAATTTTCTGAACCTCTGGAACAAATTTCGTGAAAAACCAGATATGTTTTGATGGAATTTCTATAGTTTTTTCTATCAACCTTACCTCTTTTTTTCTAACTGAGTTGTTTCTTTTTTAGGGCATAAACATCTGGTATTAAATCTGAAGTATGATTGTGGTTGAATGAGGATTTTTTCTTCTTGGTTGAGTTGTATGGACTATTGTCCTATATGTACAGCTATCCAACTGTTGTGTAATTGTTGGCTGGCAAGAAGTCCTCATGTACTGTGGTATTTTGTCCCCCCGGAAATCAAGCATGTGGTCATACCTGACCATCCAAGTCATGGTCTAAAGAGTGAGGTAACATCAGCATCAAACTGAGTGAACCACTAACGGTCATCCTGATTATACTTTGTTTGACATGCATTGTTGGCCCACCTAAATGTCCACCAATCTGATCGGCACATAATCAAATAAGCTTAATTTTTTTATTCATGATACATCTACACTTGATACTATAATTTGAACGGTTTAATGTAACTACTTGTATGCCACGTATGTAGTTTATTAATTTCTAAGTGCTTGCTCATCATCCATCACACTCCTCGAGAGTCGTAAGCTTTTCTTTAAAACAATGATAGAGTGGATGGTTCAAATCAGGGTCTATAGTCCTCTTGGATTACAATTTCAGAGGATTATAAATAGAATACTGTAAGTTAAGTGTCTATTCCTAGAGCATGATAAACGTTTGTTATAGTGAGGCAAAAGGCAATAGATCAATCCGGCAACAACTTTCATACAAGTAGAAGACATAGGCATCTTGAGATTAGGGCCCACTGTAATCTTTATTTGCCATCCAACCTATTGATTAGGTCAAACAAACCTAGACGAAGGGATCCAAAACTTTTCTAGCCCATATCAACATCTTCATGCAAATGGACCTCTGGTACATGACTGTCTTCTCTTAGACAACGTCTCTACACTAATTCACAATTAGGGAATTGACACTACAAATCCCTAATTAGGGATTCGAAACTCAAAAAATCCCAATACACAAATCATTGCACAATGTTACATGAAGGATTAAAAAATGCCAAAAAATGCCCGAATTGATATGAATAGATAAGAAGAGAGAGAGAGAGAGAGAGAGAGAGAGAGAGAGAGAGAGAGAGAGAGAGAGAGAGAGAGAGAGAGAGATACTTGATGTTGCAGCAGAATGCTCCTTGATGTGCGGTAGATCGAGTGGAGAGAGAGATGCATGATGTTGCAACAGAGGGCCGAGGAGAGAGAGAGAGAGAGAGGACTAGGGTTTTGAGAGAGACAAAGAGAGGACTAGGGTTTTGAAAGAGAGAAAGAGAGGACTAGGGTTTTGAGAGAGAGAGAGATAGGGATAGAGAGAGTGAGAGGGAGAGGGAGAGTGAGAGGGAGAGCGAGCAGAGAGGGAAAGGGAGAGGGAGAGCGAGCGGAGAGGGAAAGGGAGAAGGAGAGGGAGAGTGAGCGGCAAAAAGGAAGAGAGAGAGAGTCGCGCTAGGTAATTAGGGTTTATATATATATATATATATATATATATATATATATATATATATATATATATATATATATATATATATATATATATATATATATATATATATATGGACCCTACCAACAGCCGTTAAAACTGGCCGCCAGCAAAGGGTTGGCCCATCGGTCAGCTAAGGCCCTGTTTCTTGTAGTGGCTGCTTTATAATAGGTGAGTTGCAGCATGCAAATGGCATCAGGCAACAAAGGATGGCAACCTATCTGTTTTTTGAATTCATTCTACAAGTTATCTTGGATACAACATTCATTCATGGTGCCGCAACTTACAAGCTTGTGATGGTGATGAGGATATCTTGCTTGCATACGACATTCACAGTGATGATGATGGCCAAAGCATGTTCTATTCTCATCTAAAGATGAAAAATCATACTTCTTATTTCTTCTTCTTCTTTTTTTAATGCTACAACACCGTCATTTTAAGTTGAAACTATGAACTTGTGGCCCCTTGACAGGCATTTGAAAGAAGATTAGTGCAAGGCTAATCTTCATCAACGGAGGTGCGAGGTCTCCATCTATCCCTATACCATCTTCACTTTTCTTCCCCATTCAGGTTCTTAATTCTCCCATCCCAAATCTTCGCTTTCTCCAAAACCTAACTTTCCCATTCCTCCATCCCTGAAACCCTAACCCTAAACTTAAAAGCCCTAACTTTTCCCAAATTACCCAAACCCTAATTTTCACCCTAGGATGTATTAGGTTTCCTATTTTAAAATAGACTATATCCTATGCTAATTGGATATCTCTACATCTATTAGATCCTAGTTTCGTTTTATTTAATAATCTTATATTATGATGTTTGTAGCTTAGGCCAGGATTACGCATGATTTTCTTTCGATTTTCATGATATTTGTGATGTAAATAGCGACGTTTGTATTTTTTTCGTTAAATATCTTAATTCGGTCATCTGATCTCACATGTTACTTAGTTCATGCATCGGTCCTGCATCATAGGGTAAAGAGTTAACAAAAGTACGCAGAAACAAAAACTTACTCTACATTGCGAGGTTTCTCATTTCCCATGGTCAATACGACAGGCTAACAACACTAAATCACAAGTGTTATGTGCTCATGACATTTCTGAGAGTTGCTTGCTTGTTGTTGGACCATGATGAAGGCTTGTGATCATGTGTGGCCCACCTCATTGATGGATGATGATGATAAGATGGTTTGGCCTGGTTCGTGTAATAGCCCACATATGTTTCTTATGTTAGTTGTTGGTTAAGTGATGTGGGGGTGGCTATGTGTGAACTTAAGACCATAAGGGCAGTTTCTTTCAGTAAGTGTTGCTCGAATATAATAGAGTCCGATTCCAATCCTCTGCTTGCAACTTTACTATTGGTCCACATCATTTATTGTTAAAAAGAAAAAAACTAAAGAACAAAACATATATACCCAAAAATATTATCAAAAAAAAAAAGAAAAAAAAAAAAAAGAAGGAAAAATAACAAAGAAAGAAAGAAAGAGTGTCTCTGCCTCTTCTCTCCCAACTCTCCCTCTTCTCTCCCAACTTCTCTCCCAGCTTTCCCTCTTCTCTCCAACATTTTTGTTCGAAACAGAGGATCTGGACTCTCTTCCTCTCCCAACATTTCTTCTTGTTACAAACAAAGGGCCAGACTTGTGCAATATCGAGGCGATTTGTGCGATCATGGATGCATGCCAATGTGAAACAGGTATGTGTGATCTTGGCCATTCAAAACTCCAGTGGCCCATATAATATTATAAGATTTAGGGTTGATTTTCGTCTATTGCTCTTTATGGTGACCCCCTAGATATATTTAAATTGTTTTTAGATTTATTTGAAGTGTTTTATGTTAGATGATGGGCCGAGTCTCAGTTCAACATTGCTCACATGTTCAGGTCAATATCTTAACATGGTGTGTGTGGCATATGATTCTCATGATATGCTTTTCAAGAATGTCATGTATCTTTTAGAATGTGAGATCTTACGTGCATCAATAAACTGTAACAGTAGTACCCTTACATTGAAAAGTCTGAAGTTATTGTTAGGCCCTCTGCAAACAACAACAACAACAACATAATTGCACCAAATTCTTGTATTTATTTGTACAAAGATCCTTTGCACTTGTTTGCACGCATTTACATAAGTAAATTCCAATTGACATATATGATTCTAGAATCCATGTGAATACGCATCTTTTTTAATCCATGATTTCAATTACTCGTTCTCAACTCTCAGTCAGCATACACATTAGTCCATAAATGTAGAAGAAAATAGGAAACCAATATTGAGAATAAATGGAGAGGATATGTGCAAGTTGATGCAGAAGAATAGAGAATGAGATAAAATTATTTTATAGTGAAATTGAAATTTTTGATGAACTTAATAGTTACTTGTACATAATGCTGGGCCACTCCCCATGGCAACGTTCTCAGAAGCACAGATTCAACCACAACTCTCTCCTTCTTGGTGTCAACCACAGTTGTTTCCTTCCATGGATCAACCGCATCCATCTGTCGGACATCAATTTAAGTCAAAATTTCATATGCTTGATAATTTTAACTTAACTCAATTACTCCAAGTAATGAATAACATTTAAGGAAAGCTGATATAATTTAGTTTTGCAAAATGAAAATGTGTATATGGATTTTGTAAACTAAGTATTTTGGTAATTAAAAAAGTAGTTATTCAAATCGAACTTTGATTTCATTGATTGTGCTCTATCTTAATGAAATTAACTCGAAATTTATGGAATATTGACCATGCAGTATCCCATTACATATGGTGCATTCCAACAGTCAATGGTAAGAGGCAGTAGTTCAATATTTGGAACACAGGAACAATGGAAATATAATATGGTAAGGTTCATCCATATCTAATATTTTCTTAAACTGTTTTCAGATTTTTCCTAAAATTTCTCAGCTCCCAAGTATAATCACATACACCGTCCTCATCACACAATTGCATGTAATTACATCATATTTCCTGATAATGCATAACACATTGTCAAGTGTAAACCAATCACACTCTCCACTATCCATATCACATCCTCAAGTTTAACCTTAACACATACTTCATCACCACCATCATACTATCAAGTGTAATGGGACCACTCTATCTAAAAACCCTCTTCACATCCTAAAGTGGAACCAAGTAATACTCTCAATCAACCACATCACAGTCTCAATGGTAATCCCATCACATATTCTAACTCAAATATATACTCTAACCGCATCACATTCTTAAGTGTAACTAACCCATACACACCTTCATTTTCATTACACTCTTAGGAGCTGTTTGATTTCTGTTCCCAACTGGTAAATACCACTAAATGACAGTCTTCATTAATTACTTTTACAGCTGCAACAATTTCTGGTGAAATTGTATTTTAATGGGCCTATTTGGTTTCATTCCATGAGTACGATAAATGCTCATTATTACTTTCCATATAGTGGGCCCTCCACCTAACCCACTGGAGTACGCTGGAAAGAGAAAGGTCTGCTCTGGAGGGTAGCATGGATGGATCCGATCTGACGTGAACGAGTACTGTGGGTCCCATCATCAGGTATGTGTTATATCCGAACTGTCCATCCGTTTGGCAAGCTCGTTGCAGGGGTTGATTCAAAAAAAAAAAAAAAACTAATAGATTATTAAGATCATGTGGACCACACATCAAATAAGACATAAAAGGCCATAATGTGGACCATTGATCCGGCCGCACCGTCTTTTGTGAGACCGGAGCTGCACATAATCCTCTCCCATATAGACTTGGGTACTCAAAATTGATGCTAGTGTAAGGCCTCGTCCCACACACTTGAACAAGCCACAAGTGTTCAAGATCCAGACCATCCATCTTCTAAGGTGAAGCACAAGTATTCTCAGCTACAAGCTGCAGGCAAGTCTCCAGATATAAATAAGATAATCACAACGTGTGTCTTTAAAAAAATACCGGTTTAAGAGGAAAAAAATAGGGAGACCATCAGATCATGCTGCCCAGATGATGAGTTGAGCTTCGAAATTTCTAGCGACCACATGTTTCTTCAGGGGCCCTGACTGATGAACAGTTTGTATATCACAAGTTGTACGAGGATACTCGTTTTCCATGTCACTCGCGCGAGTGCCTAGGAAATGTGGTTATCGTTGAGGGTCAAATATTTCATATTATCCCTCATTTATATCTTGGTTTTATAAATATAATACTGCTTAATGTCCTATTTTACTCATGTTTGTGTTGCAAGACGAATTTGAGAGCTTGGATTGGAAAAGATGCTTAAAGCATGGATTTGACGCTCAAAGATCACCTAGATAAAGAATGGATCTTAGGATACAAAGATTGAATATTTCAAGGTCCCAAGATTCAAGAAACCAAGTGGAGAAGGAAAGAAGTCGAAAGAACAAGTGCAGAATTCACATTAACTGTGTCATCGATCACCGTTCGATGACATCGAAGATACCAATCGATGACATCGAATTTGTGAATGAAAATCGAGTTGGTCACTGGACAAATTGAAGACGTTTTTCGATGACTCAAGGACTTGTTCGATGACATCGAAGTCAGTTTGATGACATCGAATCTTCTATAGATTTTCGACAAAACTTGCTGGACAGATTGGGCATAATGTTCGATTACTCGAAGTACTCATCCATGATATCGAAGACATGTTCGATGACATCGAAGGCCTCTTCGATGGCATCGAAGTTATTAAAGAAATTAAATTAACTCTCTGGACTGTTTTGAACGCATTATCGATTCCTCGAACACTGTTCGATAACATATAAGGTTATACAGTCTGGATGAAGTTACAACAGCGCGGAAAAAGCATGGGTTCAAGGCACCTTCGATGACATCGAAGGCAGTTTGATGTCATCGAACAATTTGCGCAGAGTTACGCAGAGTTACACGGAGTGCGTAAATTTGAGGCGGTTTCCAAATTTTTTCAAGTTGGTGCGAAAGAAGGTGTTACACAACTATAAATAAGAGTCCCCAGGGCATCCCTGGGTATTTATCTAGGGTTTGGAGAAGTAAAGAACAAGGGCAAAAAGCTGTCGCCAAGAGTTTTTCTTCTTTCTTCCTTAGTTTTTCATACTTTCTTCTAGGGTTTTAGATCCAATCATGTCTATGGTTGGATAAACCTCTTAGCTAGGGCTAAAAGGTGAAGCCTGTAACGTGATGGGATGTTTCTATTACTTTGATTTATGTTTATGTTGAACTCTCTTTGATTCTAATTAAATATTTAAGGAATACTTTCAGTTTTTAATGGTTTGTTGTGACTCAAATTACAATAGATTTGCAATAGCTTTGAGTATTTTCTTTTCATGCTTTGAGATTGTGAAACTAGGAAATTCTATTGTTCACCATCGTCCCTTGGGCATGGTTGGATGATGGAATCCCTTCTAATCTTCATAATCCTTTTATGATTGATTGTGGGAATTAGTATATCCTGTTGTTTGCAATTGTCTCCAGGGCATGGCTAAGTGATGGAATCACTTCAAATCCTCACGACTCTCATCCATTAAAAATTAGGTCAATGGAAGTTCAGATTTGATCTTAATTGTTATATCTTCCAACTAGGTAAGATGGGACTCCGCTTCCAATTGTGTCCTTGAATCAAGCATAGTATCACCCGGATTACTACATGTGGATCCTTGGAACTCCTAGTTCTCACCTTTGAATTCTTAAATTTCTAATTAAACACTTCACAATTACTCCCTTTAATTTCATATTTACATTTAGATCTTCTCCTAGTTTTGATTCTAGTTACCTTTAGAATACACATAAGATTAGTCCATGTGGATTCGACCTTGGACTTACCGAGATTATTACTACATCGCGACCCTACACTTGGGGTTGTGAACAAGTTTTTGGTGTCGTTGCCGAGGATTAACGGTTACATTTTTCTAAGATTTAACTAGTTTTGGAAGTAGGTTAAGATTAGGGTTTGTTTACTTTCTATTTTTAGGTTAGGGTTTTTCTGAATTATTTTTAGAAATTAACTTACTTTTTAATCCTAGGATAGAAACTTTCCTAATTTATTTTTAGAAACTTACTTGCTATTTTTTAGAAACTTTCCTTTTTCATTTTTAGAAACTAGGTTGCTTTTTTAGTTCTTTTTTAGAAACTAATTCACTTTCCTTTTTCTTCTGCAGGATCCTAATATAGAAACTTTTAATTTGGTAACTTCTTTCTAATTCTCTCTTTTTCTACTTCTAAATTTCTATTTCCCTCATTCTTTTTCAAGTTTAGGTTAGATTCTGAAATTGAGGGCTGAGAGTGTTTCATGCCCAAGTGGGTCCGTGATAACACTCGACGTCTCTTGAGTGAAGGTGAATTAGTTGAGGGGTTATCTATCCATCACAGGATTAGACGCCACTCAAGATCCACAGAGTTAACTGAAGTTATGACTGACAATCAACCGGCCAATCAACCTCCAAATCTACCTCAACCTAGGGTTGAGGAAATTCAGGATGAGAATGAGGTGCATCATGCACCCCCGCCTCGTACTTTATGAGAATATTTACAACCGGTGGGGGTGAGTACACCTTCATACATGATTTTTTCAGAAAACACGAGACATATGAATATCAGGCCAGGGGTGATCCAACTCCTTCCAAAATTTCATGGACTTAAATCTGAAAATCCATATTTATATATGAATGAGTTTGAAGAGATTATAGCCACTTTATATTTTTTGAACGTATCTGAGGACACGGTCAGGCTGAAATTCTTTCCCTTCTCCTTGAAAGAGAAAGCTAAGACGTGATTGCATTCACTACATCCACGATCTATTGGCAGATGGAACGATATGACAAGGGAGTTCATTAAGAAAATTTTCTCAGATCATAAAACGAACACCCTGAGAAAATCCATCATGAACTTCGCCCAAAAGGAAGACGAAACATTCTTCCAATGTTGGGAGTGGTTAAAGGATCTTGTCAATTCATGCCCACAACATGGTTTTGAAACTTGGCGAATAACAAGTTTTTTTTACGATGGGCTGACTTCTTCCATGCGCCAAATGGTCAAGACAATGTGCAATGGGGAATTCATGAACAAAGAAGTCAATGATGTGTGGGATTATTTTGACAAACTTGTTGAAAATACACAATCATGTGACATCTCCCCAAAATCTAGCACCACTTCTAGGCCTACTCAATTAAAGGAGAGGAGCGGAATTTATCTTCTGAAAGAAGATGATGATATAAATGCTAAAGTGGCTAATTTAACAAGAAAACTCGAGGCCATGGAACTAAAGAAGGATAAGGCTACGGAAACTATTTGCGGTATTTGTGCTTGCAAGATTCACACAATTGAAAATTGTCCAACAATACCTATTTTTCAAGAGATACTGAATGAGCAATCTAATGTCGTGAATAATTACCAAAGAACTTTCAGTAGATCCACTTCAAATGCATACAATCCTAGTTGGAGAAATCATCCAAATTTCAGTTGGAGGAATGAACAACCTGCTTCTCCTCAAGGATTTCCTAATCAAATTCTAAATCAAGGGAAACCTCAAGAGGATCTGCTTCTAAAGCATCTTCAAAATCAAGAGTGTTTTAGTCAAGGTATGCTACAAGCCTTTCAAGACCTTATAGAGGCCATTCAAGGGCTTGAGACAAAAAATGTGATTGAGGAAAAGGGAAACCTTCTACCTCAACCTCTTCCCAATCCAAAATAGCAAAGTACAAAGATCCCGGTAGCCCAACCATCGCTTGTGTAATAGGAAATTACCGGATTGAGCATGCACTTCTTAACTTATGAGCAAGCGTAAATTTGATATACTCGGTTTACGAACAACTAGGTCTATGTGAATTAAAACTCACCCGGACTACATTACAACTTGCCAATTGCTTAGTTTGTGTACCGAGAGAGATATTTGAGGATGTGCTAGTCCAAGTTGACAAATTCTACTACCCAGTAGATTTTATCGCCCTGAATACTCAACCCATCATGGGTATGAGTACTCAAATTCCTGTCATCCTTGGTCGCCCATTCCTTGCCACATCAAATGCAATTATTAATTATATGAATGGAGTCATGAATGTATCTTTTGGGAATATGACATTGAAACTCAATATCTTTTTCAATATGAGCAGACAGGTAGAGGATGATGACAATGCCCACGATGTTAACTTGATTAATTCTTTCGTGGAGGATAGAACTCTGATGACCTTATCCTCTGAGCCTCTAGAGACATGCTTGGTTCACTCCCATGATTTAGACGATGATAAAATTAGGGAGATAGGTGTCATGCTTGATACTTTGTCGGTACTTGAAGTTAACTGGTGGAGGCCAGAGTTTTGAAAAATTGTTCCAAACTGATTTAGTACCTCTACCGTCTAACCTTAAGGCACCGAAGCTTGACGTAAAATGTTTGCCCTCTAATTAAAATGTTTATTTAGGTCAAGATGAGACATACCCGGTAGTGATTTCTTCCCACCTTGAGCAAGAACAAGAGAGTATTCTTATCTTTACTCTCATTGAACACAAAGGAGCCCTTGGATGGTCGATTGTGGATATTAAGGGAATTAATCCTTTCATTTATATTCACTGCATTTATCTAGAGGATAATGCGAAGACCTCTCGTCAACCACAATGTAGATTAAATCCAAATATGAAGGAAGTGGTTAAGGCCGAGGTTCTTAAGCTATTAGATATGGGTATCATATACCCTATATTCGATAGTTAATGTGTGAGTCCAACTCAAGTGGTTCCTAAGAAATCCGGAATCACCATCGTAGCCAATACCGACAATGAACTCGTGCCAACTAAAGTTACTATTGGTTAGAGAATGTGTATTGACTACAGGAAGTTGAATACCGTCATGAGGAAGGACTACTTTCCTTTGCCCTTCATCAATCAAATCTTGAAAAGGCTAGCTGGTCATTCCTACTATTGCTTCCTTGATGGGTATTCGGGTTACAAACAGATAGAGATTGCTCCCTGAAGATCAGGAAAAGACCACATTCATATGTCCCTTTGGCACCTTTGCTTACCGAAGGATGCCATTCGGACTGTGTAATGTCCCCCGCCACTTTTCAGCGATGCATGATGAGTATTTTTTCTGACATGGTGGGGCAATATTTAAAGGCCTTTGTAAGACCCGTATCTTGGTCCGTACCTTTCCGTACATTTCCGCGGTCTTACCGGTCGAATTCCGGCAGCTTTCGACCCATAACCGATATCGACGCGCGACCCGGATTCATGTGCCGACAACCCGAGTCGACTCAACCCGAGACCAATACCATAGCGACCGCACCGTCGCCGCGGTTCCGATACCGCGACTCGCGCGCCAAGGCGATACCCTGATCAAGAGATATGGGCCAACGTTCGGTGCGAGAAAACGCCGCGCGTTGCGAAAACTAAGAGAATCTCAACGATATGTCACATCAATCACATCAATCCCATCAATCAATCACCCATCAATCCATCACATGTCAAGTACACATCACTTCCATCCCTTTTCCCAAGCAACCACAAAAGTCTCCCAAACCCATACCTCTCTTACACAAAAAGCCACAAAAGTCAAATTTCTCTTACACCACCATCACTCACCCATCCATCCATCACTCTCTCTCTCCCTTTAC
Organism: Magnolia kwangsiensis; assembly: GCA_037074715.1. Taxonomy (NCBI): domain Eukaryota; kingdom Viridiplantae; phylum Streptophyta; class Magnoliopsida; order Magnoliales; family Magnoliaceae; genus Magnolia; species Magnolia kwangsiensis. Next base: position 88,637,003 of record CM073582.1, read on the forward strand.
ATCACTCTCTCTCTTTCTCTCTTTCTCATTCCAAAAATTTCAAAGAAACAAAGGATTTCCAAACTCCATACGTATGGAATTTTGCAAAAATCCCTAAGCTTCAAGTGGCCCACCTTCCTACCCCAAAACCTCCCATCTCAACCCTTCATTCTTCATCTTGGCCATTGAAGTTGAAGACAAGGTGCCAAGGAACCCCTAGGAGCGAGAAGATCGGACGGTGGGTGCTTCTATAGGGTAGTTTTTATCGTTTTTATGGTGGACCAAGTGAGACCCACCGATCCATGGTGTGGATCTCACTTGGGACCCTTATTTGTGGCCGATGGACCACTTGGATCATCATGATCATTCCATGATGGGGCCATTCTCCATGGACCCCATCATGATGTTTATTTTCATTTGGAAAGGTCATCTAGACCATTCATATTGGTGGGGAAGGGATCTCCACCGTTGATCTTTAATTTTGAGGGTCACATGTACAAAATGACCCAATTGATGTATGATTTCATGCATGGGAGGGCCCATAGTGACGGGGTCCCTCCATCACAAGCCGTGTCCCACTCTCCATGTCTCTCTCTCTCTCTTTTATTTTATTTTATTTTATTTTATTTTATTTTAATTTATTGTAATAGGATGGTGTGGCCCACTTGAATGGATCACATCTTGATGTATTTTTTTTTATTCAAGCGGGGCCCACCTTAGACATTATCCCCATGCCGCCCATCATGTGGTGGTCTACTTCATCAGGGCCCACCTAAAAAAAAAAAATGTAAAAGGAACCGTCCAGCGTCTGGGACGCTGGACGTTGAAAAGGGAAGTAGAAAAAAAAAGAAAAAAAGAAAAAAGAAAAGAAGTGTTTGGGGGTGGTCCCTCGTATAGGCCCCACCCTGATGTTTATGTTCAATCCACGCCATCCACCACTTTTCCTGGAGCAGTTTAACCATTGGGCCAAAGAATGAGGCTGACATGGTCATCCAGTGGGCCATAATATTAGAAATTTGGGTGATTATCCTTAAAAACACTTCCTGATGATCCTATGCGTCCAAAATTCCCGAACTTTGGACTCATTTTGTTTGTCTCGAGTTGTAGAGTCCCGTGGACGGGATGGATCTTCCAAACTTGGGTCCCACCTGTGAGAAACCACAGAAAACTAGATTTTTCAAAAAAAAAAAAAAAGAGATGAAAGAGAGGGAGTGCTGCAGCAGGCGCTGCAGCTGTCAGCGCTGCCAGCGCTGCAGCGCCGTGGGCGGACGGACGCCAGCCCCACGGCTCGGCTGTGGGCCCCACCTTGATGCACCATCCTTTCATCGGCACCGTCCATTGCGTGGACCCTGAGGATTGAAGTCTGTCTTCCAAAGCTCAGCCCGATCCAAAGCTCAGGTGGCCCACAAAAACCGAAAATAGTGGTGATTGGGTGGCTGCCCTTGAAGTTTCTTTGGGCCCACATAAGTTTTGGAATCAACCTGGAAATTTTGTTTTCTCCCCATCCAGGTCTACGTGACCTTATCAACCGTCTGGATGGTTGAAAAATCTGATGGTGGGCCACACACGTGGATCCCACCATTTATGTTGGTGTTTTAATGCATGGACGGTGGACTCCCACCGTGAGTCATGTGTTATACTCCAACGTCCAGTGGACGGTGGAGCTCCTCCCCCTTGTGATATATGCATTCAATCTGCATTGTCTAAGGGACAGTGGGGCCCGCCATGGTGCATGTGATGTGCCCAGACCGTCCATCTACTTGTACAGATGATTTTAAGGCCTATGGTTTAGGCCCATCTGGTTCATAGAACGCCTATGGGCTAGGCCCATTCGAATTTCAAAAAGACTGTGGGCTAGGCCCATTTGGGTTATGTAATGCTTATGGGCTAGGCCCATTGGTTCCATTCTAGGCCTAAGAGCTTAGGCCCATTTGATGTGTTGCAAGTCCATGGGACTAGGCCCATGTAATTGGACCCTTTTTGTTGAAATTTTAAAGCCCATGGAAGTAGGACATTTGATATATTGTAAGGCCCATGAGATTAAAACCATTTGATTTGTAAAGATCTATGGGATTAGGCCCACTCTGACATGCATGCAAGCTCGTGGATTAGGTCCATTTGTATTGTTTAAGGCCTAGGAATTTAGGCCAATTCGACTCATATAAGGCCTCTGGGTTGAGGCCCATTGGATACACATTTGGGGGTCCAATTGGTGTGGCCCATTTGATACATATTAGACTTATGTGACTAGGTCCAATTGGTGCAATCCAAGGCCCACGGGTTTTGACCCACTGCAATGCACATAAGACCCATTGGTGTGGCTCATTTACGTGGCCCATCTGACGAATAAAAGGCCCATAAGCTATGGCCCATTTGATATATATGCAAGGCCCAATGGGAGGAACATAAAGTCCATTGCAATGTGTAAACCCAATACCGATTATGTAGCGGTGTTTTAAGGAGATCGTACCTGGGAAACAATGTTGGTTTGACGTCCACATTGCGAGTGTAATGTTGGTTGGATGTCCACATTACGACTCTCCTTAGGGTCCATTACTGGGCCGTACTTATCGTGTATAGACCGTCCCGGCCCATCTGCATCGTAAGATAATTCATTTTGTTATAACATGTTTAGTATAGTTTCATGACCCATGATCATACGCATTATATGTATGCTTGATATGAGGATTGACTGATCATAGCATTTGCCTTCGGGCAGGTTGTTTATGGGCTTCCGGTTAGGCGGTGTTGTCCTACATGAGCGCACGGTATGCGCAGGATTGGTTGCATGACTGGAGAGCGTGATTCATGCATTCTACATTTGTGTGATATGGTTATTGTATGCCCTAGCGACATCAGGGCCGTAGCCTCTACAGACGTATCGTGGTTGGCAGGATTGGATACCGAAAATCTTGTTCTACATGGGGTACTATAGATATCCCTGGGTGAAAGTCCCTAAACCCTTATGGTACCAAGAGGTTGCTCCAACGTTTAGACCGAGTGGGTAGATGAGCGTTGAGTGCCGATTACCAGACGATTACGCTCTCCACTGTGTCGTGGTCGGTTGGAAGGGGGTACGGCCTTACCCGCCCGAGTGTAGGGGACAATGCTAGGCTGAGTTTGACCAGCTCGAGGAATGGGTCCGCTATCGACGAGTCGTGCCCGATATTGGCAGACGGATAGTGAGGTCTCTTCCACTTGCCTTATTGCGCGCGATGTGGCGGCAATCTGGTTTAGAGTGTACTAGACCCCGGTGATACTCCATGTTTTGAGCTGTATTGATCTATGGACATAGACGAGGATCTGTATGCTTGAGCTGCATTGCATATCGCATGGCCTTGGGATGGCCGATACCATTCATGTCTTGCATTGCATAGCCTTGGTATGGCTCATGATGTTATGGTTCCATCCGCATATTCCGCATTACTCTGACATTGCATGTTCATATTATACCTTGTGCACACACTTTCACCACCCTCTAAGCTTTCTGTAAGCTTATGTACGACCGTTGCGTGCAGGTGACGTTGGATCGCAGCAGCGTTGAGGCAGGAGCACGTTGCTGAGCATTTTGGAGTTTTTGTACCTTACCTTTGTATTTCCTTTATGCTCATTGTACCTGTAAAGTTTTTGATCATAGTGGAAATGTAATGGAGTTCTTGGTTATTGTTTGTGGGTTATGCCTTTGGTTATGCTTATTACGAAACAAACTGGTATTTAAAATCCTCCTCGTAGCATCCCAGGATCGGAACCTGGCGAATGGGAGCTAGGAGCCGAAAATGGGGTTCTACGGAGGCTGTCGGCGCCGGATTCGGCGATCGGGAATTTTGTGAGCCCGGTTTCCGAGTTTGGGGCGTGACAGCCTTCATGGACAACTTCTTTGTCTTTAGTCCATCCTTCATCGATTGTTTGGAGAATTTTCAATGTGTGTTGAAGCGATGTGAGGAAAAGAATTTAGTACTGAATTGGAAAAAGTGTCATTTCATGGTTCGTAAGGGAATTGTCCTTAGACATATCTCGTCCAAAGGAATTGAGGTAGATATGGCTAAGATTGATCTTATCTTTAACTTACCTCCACCTAGGAACATACGAGACGTGCTATCCTTCCTAAGACACGTCAGATTTTATAGAAGATTCATAAAGGACTTTAATCACCTCTCTCGTCCTTTATACAATCTACTTCAAAAGGATGTACCATACAACTGTACTGAGTAATGCCAAGAGGCTTTCTCTAAGCTCAAGGGTATGTTAACCACTGCACTTATCATGCAACCACCCTATTGGAGCATTCTTTTTGAGATTATGTGTGATGCGTTTGACTATGCTCTTGGGGCGGTGTTAGGCCAAAGAAAAGAGAAGAAGCGCTACGTTATACACTACGTGAACTTTAAATCCTTAAGTAAACTAATCTACTACAGAAAAGGAACTCTTAGCCACAGTATTCACTTTAAACAAATTTAAGTCTTATTTGATCGGATCCAAGATCATCATCTATGCAGATCATGCGGCGCTCAAGTATCTTCTTTCTAAGAATGATGCTAAGCCTCGCTTGATAAGATGGATCATCCTACTCCAAGAATTTGATTTGGAAATAAAAGATAAAAAGGGAGTAGAGAATGTAGTAGCTGACCATCTTTCCTACCTTGATCTCTCTGATTCTCTTGAGACGACACATATGAATAACATGTTCCCTGACGAACAATTGTTTAAAATCTCTCATTCACCTTGGTTTGTAGATATTGCTAATTATCTTGCCACAGATTTCACGCCAACACATTGGACTCCGCAAGATAAGAAGAAATTCTTCGCCGAGGTACACAAATTCTTCTAGGATGATTTGTACTTATTTAAATATTGTTCAGACCAAATTTTAAGGAAATGTGTGCTAGACAATAAACACCAAAGTAAGTTTATGAGCGTTGTTAGAAATTGGGAGCATTGTCCCGTCGAAATATGATACCTTTGAACCCCATTTTGATCATTGAAGCACTTAATTGATGGGGCATCAATTTCATGGGACCATTCCCCTAACTTTTGGAAATTTATATATTTTCTTAGTGGTAGACTATGTCCCTAAATGGGTCGAAGCGATCCCGTGCCGAAACAATGATAATTAAACGGTCATTAAATTCTTAAAAGAGAACAGTCTTTCCTGGTTCGAAACGCCTTGAGCCATTATTAGTGATGGAGGTTCACGTTTTTGTAATAGGCCATTTGCGAACTTAATGAAGAAATATGACATCTCCCACAAAGTGAGCACTCTATACCACCTACAAACAGATGGGCAAGCTAAGATTTTCAATAGGAAAATTAAACATATTTTGGAGAAAACGGTTAACCCTGACCATAAGGATTGGTCAATCTGCTTGACTAATGCTTTATGGGCTTACTATATTACATTTAAGGCCCCTATTAGAATGTCTCCCTTTAGACTTGTCTATGGGAAGACTTGGCACTTGCTTGTGGAGTTGGAACATAGGGCCTACTGGGCTATTAAAAATCTGAATTTCAATTTGAACAATGTTGGCTCGCTGCGCAAACTTTAGTTGAATGAACTTGAAGAGATCTAGAATAATGCATATGAGAACTCGAGAATTTATAAGGACATGATGAAGGTATTTCATGATCAACACATTCTTTGAAAATCATTCACACCAAGTCAGAAGGTCCTTCTGTATAATTCTCGGTTACATCTTTTTTCGGGTAAACTCAGATCTCGTTGGACCGGCCCTTTGACTATTACTAATGTCTATCCTCATGGGGCTGTCGAGATTCAGAATCCAAACTGAAAACACATGGATTTGGAGAATGTTCTTCTGTATTTGAGACAACCCAAAAGGGTTGAATATATAGAGACTACAGTTATCTATACAAGGAAAATAATGAAAACAGAATCCTGTACATATGGAAACTAGTTATACAAGGTATACTAGCTATACAAGGTATGTAAGCATGTCTAACATCCCCCCTCAAACTAATGCTGGTCATCGACAAGTAATAGTTTGCCAACTAGAAATGAGTGACGTGCAGAAGTGAGGGACTTGGTGAGAATGTCTGCAATCTGATCGTGGGATGCAACATGTGGAAGAGAAATGAGCCCAGACTGAAATTTGTCGCGGATAAAGTAACAGTCAACTTCAATATGCTTCGTCCGTTCATGAAAAACTGGGTTGGAGGCAATCTGAATGGCACTGAGATTATCGACATGGAGTGGAGTAGGATTCTGCAGAGGAATGCCCAAGTCTGAAAGAAGTCCACGTAACCAGACGAGCTCACTACATGCAGCGGACATCGCCCGATACTCGGCCTCTGTATTCGATTTGGAAACAGTGGCCTGCTTCTTACACTTCCAAGTGATGAGAGAAGTGCCAAGAAAAACACAGTAGCCAGTGGTAGATCTTCGTGTGAGAGTGCATCCGGCCCAATCAGCATCCGAATAAGCACGAAGATCCAGAGTTGCCGTGGAGGAGAAGAACAGGGATCGATCTAGAGTTCCACGAAGGTACCGTAGGATGCGTAACACCGCAGTTATATGAAGAGTCCGAGGAGCAGAGACAAACTGACTAACGACTTGGACAGCGTAGGCAATATTAGGGTGAGTCATAGTTAAGTAAACCAGACTCCCAACCAAACGGCGGTATAAATCGGACTGTGGAAGTAGTTCACCATCGTCACGGCCATAGTGAACATTAAGTACTAAGGGAGTCTGAACTGTCTTCTGATCTGTCAATGATGTCAAGGCGAGAAGATCCTTGGTATATTTACACTGGCTGACCAGGATCCCACGGTTGGATCGTGAAATTTCAAGCCCAAGAAAGTATGTCAGATGGCCGAGGTCTTTCATCTTGAAGGAAGATTGCAGAACTTCCTTTAAAGCCGAAATGCCAATAGCATCGCTACCAGTCAGTAGGAGGTCATCAACGTAGACCAGAACAATGACAATGCCGTGAGCAATGGTGCGCACAAATAAGGATGGCTCATGAGCACTTTGAGTAAAACCAGCACCCGTAACAACATCATGAAAGTGTTGGAACCATGCCCGAGGTGCCTGTTTAAGGCCGTACAGAGCTTTCTTTAGGCAACGTACCTTATTGTCAGGAATCAAAGAGCTAGGAGGAGGTTTCAAATACACAGTTTCTTGGAAGTCTCCATGAAGAAAGGCATTTTTCACATCCATCTGAGCGAGTGGCCATGAGCGAATAGAAGATATAGCCAGAAGAGTTCGAACAGTTTTCATTTTGGCCACAGGAGCGAAAGTCTCATCATAATCAATTCCATATTCCTGTTTGTATCCCTGAGCAACAAGTCGAGCCTTGTATCGATCCAATGATCCATCAGACTTGAACTTGACAGAATAAATCCATTTGCTACCAATTAGTTGTTGGTCAGCGGGTCAAGTGACTGTCCCATGTATGATTATCATCCAATGCCGCAAATTCTTCTGCCATAGCCTTCTTCCAACAATCATGAGTGGCTGCCTGAGAGTATGAAGTAGGAATAGAAACAGTATCTAGAGTAGCATTCATGGCAGACATAGAGCATATCAAGCGATCAGGCGCTCGATGTTCACGAGCGGAACGACGTATCGAGGTAGGTTCGGGATCCGCAACAGGTACAGTAGGTTCAGGGTGAGTAATAGGTGATGGATCTGTACATGATCGACATGAGTAAACCTGCAATGGACGAGGGAGAGTACTTGAGGCAATCAGAATTTCAGGGAAGGTGGTTAGACCAAGAGAGTTTGGAATTTGCGGAGGAGGAAGAGATGAATGAAAGGCAGTGTGTTCAAGAAAAATAAAATGTCGTGAAACCTGAACACGATGAGAAACAGGATCATAACATCGAAAACCCTTATGAGTTTCCCCAAATCCCAAGTACATATATTTGACCGATTTTGGAGATAGTTTGTTACGTTCACGTGAAGCCAGGTGAACATAACAGACAACCAAAAACACAAAATGTGAAATATGCAGGAGGTAAGCCGGTGAGAACAAAGTGGAGAGATTTGCTGTTTAAAACTTTTGTTGGCATCTGGTTAATCAAGTAGACTGAATGTAACATTGCTTTCACCCAGAAAGAACGAGTAACACTCATAGCTGTCAACAGGGTATTGGCAGTTTCTACAATATGACGATTTTTCCATTTAGCCACCCCGTTCTGTTTTGGAGCATCAGAACAGGTGGTCTGATGAATAATCCCATGACCTTGAAGAAATGTACGAAATTCGGTTGAGAGATATTCCCCTCCTGAGTCAAAGCGAGGAGTTCAAACTGTTACCCGAAATTGAGTCTCCACCATAGAGTGAAATAACTTGAATTTTTCAAAAACCTGTGACTTTGATTTCAGAAAGTAAATCCAAGTGTAATGTGTGAAATCATCAATGAATATAACATAATATCATAATCTAGAGAGAGACATAATTGGTGATGGACCCCAGACATCCGTATGCACAAGTTCAAACATAGAAGATGATTTTGTAGTACTTGAAGAAAATGGAATACACTTACTTTTTGAAAGACAACAGGAAGAACAAGAATAATCCAAATCATTTTTATTAAGAGAAATATTCCCCAACATGCTAGAAGAAATTAACTAAAGTAACCGATCAGAATGTGGATGACCCAGGCGAAAGTGCCACAGTTTCCACAATTTATTTGCTGAAGTAATATCTGATGAAGATGGAGAAAAGAAACAACGAGCCAGAGTGACAGATGGATCAAAGTCCAGCACGTACAGTCGACCATGCCACCTACCCATCCCAAGTACCTTCCCCGTTGCCAGATCCTGCACAAAACAACAGTTGGGAAGAAATATAACTAAGCAGTTATTGGATGTGAGTTGACCAACTGAAATTAAATTCGAATAGAGGTTAGGGACATAAAACACATCACGAAGGGTGAATTGGCGATGAGCAGAAGGAGAGAGTCAATGATCGAACAGACTGAATAGGTAGTCTAGTGCCATCCACAGTAGAAATAGCCATATTGCCGGTGTAGGGACGAATGTCACGAAGATGGGATACAGCACCGGTCATATGATTGGAAGCACCCGAATCGAAGAACCATGTAGAAGATGGGGATATACCTGACATACTGGCGGCAGAAAGAGCCTGAACGATTTGCTGGAGCATCGCAGGAGTTAACGAAGATAAAAGACCTTCAGCAGCAACAGTAAATGCAGAATTACTAACAGGTGGCTGAGAAGAAATAGTGGCAGTAGTAGCAGAAAGAGCACGACCATGGCCACGGCCACAGCCACCACGTCCACGGTTGAAGGAAGATGCATGGGCACGTGTACAGCAATCCTGAATACCATGACCAGTCCGACGACAATATGCACACCATTCTTTGCATTGAGCAACAACATGACCCACCTTGTTGCAACTGCGACAAGTCCAAGGGGTGGAACCATGTGTTGTAGTGGTGGACACAACAAGCACCATATCAGATGATCCAGGAGTTGAGGAAGGAAGAGAGAGAACTTTCAGTCGTTGTTCCTCAGCCAATAAATCATTAATAACCGAATTTAATGAAGGAGTGGGGCTACGGTTCAACAGAGCAGCCCTACAATGCTCAAATTCTGGACGCAGCTTCATCAGAAACTGTCGAACTTGCGCACTCTCACGCATAGTTTGGAATATCTTAAAGTCATGAGGAAATATTGGATCCATCATAGCCATCTCAGTCCAAATTGTGACAATTTTGGAGTAAAATGATTGAATACTGTCGTCATCCTGAGTAAGGTTAACGAGATCTTGTTCCAGGCGATACAACCGGGCTGCATTACTCTGTTGATAAATTGTCTGAAGATGCTCCCACATTGCCTTAGCAGTGCGATGTGGCGTGAGGTCAACAACAATTGACCGATCGACTGAATCAAGAATCCAGGTAATAATCCGTCCATTTTTCATTTCCCACTTAGCTACTTTGTCGGCATCAGTGGAAGTGGGGACAGGAACAGACCCATCAATCAATCCCCACAAACCACGACCCTTAAAAAAACTCTGAAAGTGGATGGCCCCATAGATTGTAGTTGGTACCATCGAAACTACAACGTGGGGTCTCTGTACGGAATTCTTTGTCCATAGATAGGAAGCGAGATAAACCACAGCAAGAAAGAAGGTACCTCTCAGCAGGATATCCGGGAAGATCAGAGATATGCGCAGATCAGCAGGAATGGAGCATCAGAGACGCAGCAAGGAGGTAGATCGTGTGTGCAGCAGCAGCAGGGTGATCGTGCGCAGCAGGGAGATCGAGCAGGGAGGCAGGGCGTGCGGGTGCAGCAGGGTGATCGGACAGGGGCGAGCATACACAGGCAGGCGTGCGGGCCCAACAGGGTGGTCGGACAGGTGCGTACGGGCGCAGGGGTTGTAGGCCACCGGATCTGGGGGTGGTAGAGACTGGCCGCAACTAAAGTGGGATCTAGCGCTGATGGAGCACGATGGAGATTATGGTAGGTTGCAGAGAAGATGACAGAGCCACCAGAATCAATGGAGGAGGCTGTCGGAAATCGATGAGGGACCACCAAAATCAAAGGAGGAGCGCCGGTTCAGAAACCTCGCTCTCATACCATGAAAACACACGGATTTGGAGAATGTTCTTCTGTATTTGAGACAACCCAAAGGAGTTGAATATATAGAGACTACAGTTATCTATACAAGGAAAATAATGAAAACAGAATCCTGTACATATGGAAACTAGCAATACAAGGTATACTAGCTATACAAGGTATGTGAGCATGTCTAACACAAACAACGACAATATTTTCAAAGTGAATGGACATCGATTAAAGCCATTTGTTGAGAAATTTGATTTAAAGGACATGTCCATACCTCTGATTAATCTTGTTTACCAAGATTGAGCTCATAGTCTGACAGAGGTATAGTTAGGTTTATTGCTTTCACATATATATTTAGAATAGTTTTCTTTTCACAGTTTAGGATGGGTTGCTTTCCGCTGTTTAGGATAGTTTACTTTTTGTTGGTTTAATTCTTGTGTTAACCCATCTTCACAATGAGATCATTGAAAAAGCCTCAAAATTCCTTCTTCAGGTATTACCTTTCCATCACTTCCCTTTTCTTTTCATTGCCTTTTTTGCATTAGATGCTTATTTCTTTTACATTGAGGACAATGTAGATTTTCAGGTTGAGGATGGGGGATTAGGTAAACTAATCAGTATTTTCTCAGTTTTAAGCAAAATTTTTAATGTTTCAAGTTGAAATCTATTTAGGAAGTGATGAATTGTGTACTTAAGAATGCTTTGAGTATGAGAAGATAGAGATTGAATTTTGGATTGTTGAAGTTTGATCAACTAAGTAACCTATCACCTAAGTGTTCACACCCCAAGTATAGGGTTGTGATGTAGTAATAAACTCGGTAGGACCGAGGTCGAATCCCAAGGGACTGAAACCTGTACGTAATTTGAAACTAAGTAGAACTAAAACTACACTAAGATGAAATTTAAATCGATTGTAATTTGGGGAATAATGGTGAAATATTAATCTAAAACTTAAGGAATTCAGAAGAAGGAAACTAGGGATTGAGAGGATCCACTTGCAGAGATCGGGGAGATCTTATGCCGGTTTCAAGAACTCAACTGGACTTAGAGTCTCATCTTCATCCAGTTGAAGAGTGTAACCATGGAAATTAAAACTGAACTTCCTTTGATCTAGTTTTTAAGGGATGAAAGGTATAAGAATTAGAATGGATTCCATCACCAAATCATGCCCAAGAAACAAAGTAAACAACAGAATTAAACTAATTAACTGTCACGCCCCAAACTCGGAAATCGGGCTTACAGAATTCCCGATCACCGAATCCGGCGCCGACAGCCTCCGTAGAACCCCATTCTCGGCTCCTAGCTCCCATTCGCCAGGTTCCGATCCTGGGATGCTACGAGGAGGATTTTCAATGTCAGTCTGATTCGTAATAAGCATAACCAAAGGCATAACTCACAAACAACAACCAAGAAATCCATTACATTTCCACTATGAACAAAAACTTTACAAGTACAATGAGCATAAAGGGAAATACAATGGTAAATAACAGAAAAACTCCAAAATGATCAGCAACGTGCTCCTGCCTCAACGCTGCTGCGATCCAACGTCACCTGCACGCAACGGTCATGCATAAGCTTACAGAAAGCTTAGAGGGTGGTGAAAGTGTGTGCACAAGGTATAATATGAACATGCAATGTCAGAGTAATGCGGAATATGCGGATGGAACCATAATATCATGAGCCGTACCAAGGCTTATGCGATGCAAGACATGAATGTTATTGGCCATACCAGGGCCATGCAATGTGCAATGCAACTCAAGCATACAGATCCTCATCTATGTCCACACATCAATACAGTTCAAAGTATGGAATATCACCGGGGTCTAGTACACTCTAAACCAGATTGCCGCCACATCGCGCGCAATAAGGTAAGTGGAAGAGACCACACTATCCGTCTGCCAATATCGGGAGCGACTCGTCGATAGCGGACCCATTTCTCGAGCTGGTCAAACTCAGCCTAGTATTGCCCCCTACACTCGGGCGGGTAAGGCCGCACCCCCTTCCAACCGACCACGACACAGTGGAGAGCGTAACCGTCTGGTAATCGGCACTCAACGCTCATCTACCCACTCGGTCTAGACGTTGGAGTAACCTCTTGGTACCATAAGGGTTTAGGGACTTTCACCCAGGGATATCTATAGTACCCCATGTAGAACAAGATTTCCGGTATCCAATCCTGCCAACCATGATGCGTCTGTGGAGGCTACGGCCCTGATGTCGCTAGGGCGTTCAATAACCATGTCACACAAATGCGGAAATGCATGAATCACGCTATCCAGTCATGCAACCAATCCTGCGCATACCGTGTGCTCATGTAGGGCAACACCGCCTAACCGGGAGCCCATAAACAACCTGCCCGAAGGTAAATGCTATGATCAGACAATTCTCACGTCAAGCATACATATGATGCGTATGATCATGAGTCATGAACTGTACTAAACATGTTATAACAAAATGAACTATTCACAATGCAGATGGACCTGGACGGCCTAAATACGATGTGTACGGCTAGTAATGGGCCCTAAGGAGAGTCGTAATGTGGACATTCAACCAACATTACACTCGCAATGTGGACGTCAAACCATCATTGCATTCCAGGTACGATCTTCTTAAACACCGCTACATAATCGGTATTGGGTTTACACATTGCAATGGACCTTAGGTTCCTCCCATTGGGCCTTACATATATATCAAATGGGCCATATCTCATGGGCCTTTTATTCATCAGATGGGCCATATAAATGGGCCACACCAATAGGTCTTAAGTGCATTGCAATGGGTTAAAACCCGTGGGCCTTGGATTGCATCAATTGGACCTAATCATATGAGTCTAATATGTATCAAATGGGCCACACTAATTGGGCCCCAAATGTATATCGAATGGGCCTCAACCCAGAGGCCTTATATGAGTCGAATGGGCCTAAATCCTTAGGCCTCAAACAATCAAATGGGCCTGATCCCATGGGCTCACAAATGCAACAAATGGGTCCGATTTCATGGGCCTTGAAGGACATCAAATGGGCCTAAGCTTTTAGGCCTTGAATGAATCCAATGGGCCTAGCCCATAAGCATTTCATAAACCAAATGGTCTTAGCCCATAGGCCTTCCATAAACCAAATGGGCCTAGCCCATAGCTCTTTGCTAAATAAAAGGGATGGATGGCCTGGATGCTTCACATACAACATGGTGGGTCCCACTGTCCAGTGGATAGTGCGGATGGCGCACATACATTACCCAGGGCCCCACCGTCCGCTGGACGGTGGAGGCCACACAAACATCAGGTGGGGCGTCACCGTGGTGGGTGCCACCGTCCTCTGGACGGTGGACTAAGATAAACATCATGGTGGGTCCCATGTGGGGCCCACCCTGTAATATCCATTCAACATCCAACCCGTTCACAAGGTCCCTCGGACCTGGATTAAGGGAAAACATAAATTTCAGCTTGATCCAATACTTCTGTGGGCCCCGACCCAGATTTCAATGGTAGGCCTCAATCCACACTATTTCACGTGGTGTGGGCCACCTAAGTTTTGGATCTGTCCCATTTTTGGAGGGGGGCCCGCCACTGGGGTGGCCCACCTCATGACCCAGTTGGATGACAAATACACATTATAGTGGGGCCCACACGCAGGAGCCGTGGGCACCCACCCCACGTCCGTCCACCCGTAGAGATGAGCCTACACGCGCCTGCGTGCAGGCGCTGGCCGTTTCCAGGGCAGAGGCAAAGCCTCTGCCAATGCCCTTTTTTTTTAAAAAAAGAAAATCTGATTTTCAATGGTTTTTTACACGTGGGGCCCATAAAAATGAAATCTACCCCAGCCATTGCGATCAGCGGCTCGAGGCCGTCCAAATGAGTCCAGAGTTTGGATTTTTTTGATGCTTGGAAGAGAAATAAAATAAGAAAATAGAGTTTGAATGGTGAGGGCGCAATATTTGACGCTATGGCCCACCAGGTGATTGGATCAGCTCCAAACTTCTACCCAACGGCTAAAATGCCGTGGGTAAGAGGATGGACGGCTTGGATAGAACATAAACATCAGGGTGGGGCCTATGCAAGGGAGGCACCAAAGCCCCTTCCTTTTTCTTCCTTTTTCTCCTTTGCTTAAGAACGTCCAGCGTCTGGACGGTTTTAAATTTATTTATTTTTTTTAAAATGGAGGGCCCTGATGGAGTGGGCCCCACTGATGGGTGGCATGGGAGTAACAGCCAAGGTGGGCCCCACTTGAATAAAATAAAATACCTCAAGTGGGATCCATTCAAGTGGGCCACACCCTCCTGTTGCAATAAAATAAAATAAAATAAAATAAAATAAAATAAAATAAAAGAGAGAGAGAGAGAGAGATGGAGAGTGGGACACGGCTAGTGATGGAGGGACCCCGTCACTATGGGCCCTCCCATGCATGAAATCATACATCAATTGGGTCATTTTGTACATGTGACCCTCAAAATTAAAGATCAACGGTGGGGATCCCTTCCCCACCAATATGAATGGTCTAGATGACCTTTCCAAATGAAAATAAACATCATGATGGGGTCCATGGAGAATGGCCCCATCATGGAATGATCATGATGATCCAAGTGGTCCATCGGCCACAAATAAGGGTCCCAAGTGAGATCCACACCATGGATCGGTGGGCCTCACTTGGTCCACCATAAAATCAAGAAAATCTACCCTATAGAAGCACCCACCGTCCGATCTTCTCGCTCCTAGAGGTTCCTTGGCACCTAAGCTTCAACTTCAAGGGTTAAGATGAAGAATAGAGGGTTGAGATGGGAGATTTTGGGGTAGGAAGGTGGGCCACTTAGAGCTTAAGGACTTTGGAGAAATTCCATACGTATGGAGCCCTTGCAATTTTTTGTTACTTGGAAGTTTTGGAATGAGAAAGAGAGAAAGAGAGAGAGTGATGTAAAGGGAGAGAGAGAGAGTGATGGATGGATGGGTGAGTGATGGTGGTGTAAGAAAAACTTGACTTTTTGGCCTTTTGTGTAAGAAAGGTATGGGTTGAGAAGACTTTGTTGGCTTTTTGTGTAAGAGAGATATGGGTTTGGGAGACTTTTATGGTTGCTTGGGAAAAGGGATGGAAGTGATGTGTACTTGACATGTGATGGCTTGATGGGTGATTGATTGATGGGATTGATGTGATTGATGTGACACATCGTTGAGATTCCCTTGGTTTTCGCAACGCGCGGCGTTTTCTCGTACCGAACGTTGGCTCATAACTCTTAATCAGGGTATCGCCTTGGCGCGCGAGTCGCGGTATCGGAACCGCGGCGACGGTGCGGTCGCTATGGCATTGGTCTCGGGTTGAGTCGACTCGGGTTGTCGGCACATGAATCCGGGTCGCGCGTCGATACTGGTTAAGGGTCGAAAGTTGCCGGAATTCGACCGGTAAGACCGCGGAAGTGTACGGAAAGGTACGGACCAAGATACGGGTCTTACATTAACAAACAATCAACATAATAAGAAGGTTAGGAAGGGTACCGTCATCCGACCATGCCCAGGAGATGATGGTGAACAACGGGGCTTCCTGACTTCATAAATATAAAAAGGAAAGGAACATGCTCAAAGCTATCGCAGACCCATTGTAATTTTAGTCACAACAGACCATTAAAAACTAAAAACATTCCCTTAATTAAACCAAAATCAACATCAGTTTAATCTAAACAAAAAGCACAAGCAAAAGGTCTCCCATCACACTACAAGCTTCACATCTTAGCCCTATCTAAGAGGTTTAGCCTAGAATAGACATGATTAGGCTAAACATAAAAAGAAATAGTAGAAATAAACAAATAAAAAAATAAATATTACTCTCTCTATCTCTCTCTCCTCCACGTCTCTAGCCTTCATGACTGCCCCCGATCCAAAAGATTGGATCCCCCGTCCAAGAAGGCTTTTGCTGATGCCCTCTCTCTCTCTCTTTTAATAGCAGAAGGTCGCCTGGGATCCTTGCACTGACTTTAATTACGCAGAGAAAATTCTGGAATTTTCTTACGCAGTCCCTTCTTACGTGATGATTGGTGAGCCCCATGTTTGACAATCTCTGAGAAATCCAGTCCATTCATTAGATTACCCTTGAAATTTCAGCAAGATGTATGATTTCTAGATCAAATTTGGTGTCTCACGAGATTTCTCATTACACCATCAGTCCTCTGTTTAGAGGATTAAAAACCGATCTCCGTGGTTTCTTGAAATTCATCACCTAAGCTGGGGTGAAGAGGGCCCTTGGGCTCCTAATGGACTGCTTGGATTAGACCATTGGTGTACAGTGGTGGCCCACATAGGAAAACCGCAAGCTATGTTGCGAAACAGAGCTTCGCGGATCTTGCTGTGATGGTCGGTGGGTCCTACCTTGATGTTTATGGAGAAATCCATTCCGTCCACTGGGGTCCCCACGGAAAACCATCCGGGAAGGCCCGTTTTTGTCTAATTTCGATGCGGTCCACTGAACTTTGCTCGCTGTCGTCCATCCTGCAATTTACGATGGAGATCTCCCGAGTGCATGCATGGGACCAAATGAGCACCATGGTTATGGTCGTCCCCACCGTCGGGGCACAATGCACGGTCCTGATTTTCCAGATGATCAATGGGTGGGGCCTACTACATGAAAACGGACGAATAGCGTCCATCCACTGCCTCGTTTACTCATAGGCTCAGGTCAGCGCCCACTGACCGAGTGCCTTGATTCGGTGCAGCTCTGGAGTGCACCGCACGGTGCACTCCCACCTCATATGTGGGGTCCTCTTGTGATGTTCGTGAGAAATCCATACCATCCATCATGTTCCCCATATACTTTCAAGGGGTTGAGACCAAACTTGAAGCATATCCATAGATCAAGTGGGCCCCAATGCACCAATTTATGGGCTGATCTGTCCATTGGGCCACTTTCACAATGATCCAATGGCTGATTTTTTACATGTACGGTTAATTTATGATCCCCATGCCATTTATGAAGTTGCTAGCCAAACGGATTGTGAAAACCCTGTGATCTTGCATTCTGGATAACTTTCAGGCCACTTGAGTTTCAATTTTTCGAATTTCTCGGATCTCTGGCGTGTAAATATGTCGATCTCAGTCCCCTGGGTCCATCCCTTGCCTTGGTGAATTCTAAGCATTAAATCCATCCTTTTAGTACCATGTTTCAGTCCAAGCTCGTAAATATACCTTGCAGCATGAACACAGTTAAATTAGGCCGTTAAACAGTATCATATTCATAAATCCAGGCAATAACTGAAATCTGATATGCAATATTTAACCCTCAACACTAAGTTCTTGCGCCAAACTAATTAAGAGGAAGTTTGAATCTCATGTTAATCTAAATCACAAGACACATTCAATTTGTCTTCTGTAAGACATGCTAGAATTTCTGATTACTAGTATGTGAATCATTGATAAATGGTTAGGATCAAATCTAGAGAATTTTATCCACCTTAAAAGAATATAAGAACCAGTTAAAAAAAAAGGAGATCGACAAAGAGGTCATGCAAAAGAATGAAAAGAATAAAAAATCTGGAAAAGAATGCAAAAATAAAAAGAATGAATAAAAATTGATTGTCGATATAAAATCAAAAAGTGGAAAAAGAAAGAGAAGGGGATAAGTATGGAATTAGTACTTAAGTTTCAAACCAATCTTGAAGTGATGAGCTTGGCTAACATGATGAAATGATAATATTCGTACGGGAAGTAAGTTGATTTTCATTGAGCACATTCAAAAATGTGATATGCAAACTATGCCTTAGTTTAATAGATAAAGAACTTATTTGATTGGTTGCTTATGTGATTTGGTTTTAGGTTTTCAAAATCTCACTTTCGTATCTTATTTCTACCCATTTATACTTGAGTGAACAGTTATATCAGTTTCTAGCACAATCTTCACATTCTCACCAAACCCTTGATTCAGACCATTTGAATTTATTTACATTTCGCCCACATGTGGCCCCATTGAAGCTTTCTGGATGGTATTTATGGTCCAGATCCCACATAAATTAATACACCTGGATCAATTGGCCAACACCTAGTTTGGGTATACATTTATGTTAGAGACATGAATGGGGCCCACCATCACTTGCATGTTTTATCCAACACCCTGCAAAAGATCATATATCAATTTGCAAACAAGACATTGCAAAGCAAACAACCAAGACATCACAAAAGCATCATATAGTGCTTTACAACAACATACAAAAAGAAATGCATTTAAATAACGACCAAAACAATGTCTATTATTGGACATTCACCACTACAACTTCAATAGTTCATGGAGATAAACTGAACCGCCATTATGACAAGCAATATGCCTAGTAGGAACAGCAGTGCAATACCTTCGACTTCGTTGGAAGTGACTTCCGCCTTCAAATGTGGGGTGTCTGATGTTGAGGCCCCATAACCTGAGGTTATTTGGTGGCTAATATGATTAATTTGGAATTCCAAGCCATACATATCCTGATGTACGACCTCAGTGTTATCATCACCACTCACGTTTGGAAGTTCACCATTTGGCATGTTCGGGTGTTGTGATATCGCAGTGAAAGCCTCATGTGCACGGATTGTTGTTTCTTGAGACTTTACGATTTGAATAGCGCCCTACGGAACCCGTCTACCTCGGCATTACATTCCTCCCATGTAAAGTAAATACCTAGTCGTCTTCCCTTGAATACAACGTAGACCTTCCCCATCTTCAATGTAAAAATAACTTTCATTGGAAAACAAATATACATAATTATATTACCGTTGATGGAGACATTAGAGGAAAAAAAAAACAGGAGATTAGATTAACGGTTATACATAATTATAATACGTCAGGAAGTAATTAGAGAAAAAAAACTTTCATTAGTAATCACAAACATTCTAGAGTACTTTCTCTATCAAATATTCAACAACCATAACAAAATATTCAAAAAGATGAAGCATTATAACATAACATAAAATCTTTTAAAAAAAGAAAAAGAAACCAAGCATTAAGTGTTTGTGATAGTTGCGTCTAGCAAAAACTAATAATATTCTACTACTGTGGCCCAAGTGTTTTACTGATTGGACTTCAATAACATCTGGAGAAATTCCAGCCTCCAATGCTTAGAAAGGTTAAGGAAAGCGACACTATATTCTTCCTCCTTGAAAAGTAGTTTGGTTGCGCAAAGTACTTCTTACCCATTAAGTCCCTCCAACTGCTCCAGTTCTGGAATGATAACAGTCATTCTTGCAAAATTCTTTCCCTTTGACATATTTATCGCAATCAATTCCAGAGCTTCAGCCATGTCAGTTAAACTGTGACCAATCACATCTGTCAAACGGCTATCCCTCGACCTCTTCCTAGAGTTTGCACTATTGTTTGAAGTGTTGGAATTATTTCCCTTTGTTGGTGGAGTCGACTATGGTATATTGGCGCCTTCACGACTGTCCCACGACCAATGGATATTTGGGCCACTGTCACCAAATCCACCTGAAAAAACAAACGGCAGTAAAAGCCTCTCAGGGTAAATTATGTATATTTCCAACATGCATTGGAAAAACAAATAGCCCCGTAAATGTAATTACATCACACTTTCTTAAAATGTATATCATATCTTTAAGTGCAACCTAATCACACTATCTTTAAACCGTATCATCTCTTAGCTTTTGAACATCTTCACATTCTCATGTATAATGTAAATACATACACCTCCAGGTGTATAACCTAAATATACAAAATGTGGATTAAATGTGTAATTAAATTTAAGTATGTGTTGCTTTCTTTCATTCTTCTATAGGTATTGCTTTAAATTAGGATTGGTGTGTTGTTATGAACGGGATCTTCATAAGAGTGAACTTCATTTTAAATTATATGGATGAGCTTCTGTAGATAAGAAGTTTAAGCAAGAGCAATTCCTTCGCTATGTGCCTCAGGAGGGTAATTCGGTTGTGTCAAGGATCATTGTTCGAGTCGAAGGATGCTCAGATTTTGACATGTTTGAAGAACTCAGAATGACTATTTGCTTTATCTGTTTATATCAAATGTTTTTTTTTTTTTTTTTTTGGGGGGGGGGGGGAGGCGAGAAAGGTGAACCGCATTTCTTTTTTCTTTGTGGGCCCGCTTGAATTCATATACATTTTGTGTTGTTTAGGTACATTATACGATAGGTGAGACTTGTTTATATTGTGGGTCTACAAGAATTCATGTATAATAATTCTAAAAATTGATGAAATTAAATATTGAAATTCCACTTATGAATGCATTGGAATGCCGCCCACATATTGAAATTTGACTTTTAAGATGTGATAATGATGAAGTTGAAGTCATGCAAGTGACAAGTTTAGAGATTGTTGGAGGCTCTTGAAATGAGTCGGTGCTTACTTTTGATGATTTACAAACACAACATACTTGTATAATGAATATCACATCTCCAAACTTAGGTGTTGAATTATAGTTGATATGAGCTAAGGCTGATGTTTGTTAAGATGCTAATATGGAATGGTCCTCAGCAAAACGGTAAGCTAAATAGTTTGGTCCATCCTAGTAGTTGAAGATGCAAGTAACTACAGTAAGGGGCAAGTCCTTGAATGTAAATGGAATTGAGCTAACTATGAGCTCCAACTTTGTTGTTTAGTAACCACATTAACTTCAACTGTGAATGGAATGGAACCCACTTTCGTTATTTACTTTATTGCATTGCATTGTCGTAATTCAATTAGACATCCAAATATGACCTTTTATCCACCAACTGACATGACCCATTGTTTAACTAAAATTTATTACTTGAATCTTCCTACATAGCTGCTACTTTTGCTTTAGGACTTAGAATTTCTATTTTTTTCTTTTCGATTATTTCTCTTGTTCTTTATTTTGAGGGATTTAAATAAATGAAGATTGAAAACTGGATATAGAAAAATAAACTATAATCTTTGCCAAAATAAACAACCATATCACACTCTCAAGCAGAACCACATCACAGTATCACACAACCATATCACATCCTCAAGTACAACCTCATCACATAGTCCATCAACTGTATTACATTCTCAAGTGGAACAGCTACATCACATTGTCACACAATCATATCACATCCTCAAGTGCAATCTCATTACATAGTCCATCAATTGTTTCACATTTTCAAGTGTAAGATCATCACACTATCACACTACCATATCACATCTTCAGGTGCAACCTCATCATGTAGTCCACCAATCATATCACATTCTTAAGTGGATATACCTCATCACACTATCACACAACCATATCATATTCTCAAGTTCAACCTCATCACATAGTCCATCAACCATATTACATTCTTAAGTGAATATACCTCATCAAACTACCATACAACCATATCATATCATCAAGTGCAACCTCATCACATAGTCCATCAACTATATCATATTATCAAATGTAACCACAACGCTATCACACAACTACATCATATCCTCAAGTGCAACCTCATCACGTAATCTATCAACCGTATCACATTCTCAAGTGGAATCACATCACACTGTCACACAACCATATCATATCCTCAAGTTCAACCTGATTACATAGTACACCAACCATATCACATTCTTAAGTGGATATACCTCATTACACTTTTACACAACCATAGTATATCATCAAGTACAACCTCATCATATAGTCCATCAACCATATCATATTATCAAGTGTAACCACGTCACACTATCACACAACAATATCATATCCTTAAGTGCAACCTTATCACATAATCTACATCACATTCTCAAGTGGAACCACTTCAAACTGTCACACAACCATATCATATCCTCAAGTGTAACCTTATCACATAGTCCATCAACTGTATCACATTCTCAAGTGTAACCTCATCACATTGTCACACTATCATACCACATATTCTCACAAGTGTAACCTCAACATATAGTCAACCAATTGTATCACATTATCAAGTGTAACCTCATTACACTGTCACACTACCATATCACATCCTCAAGTACAATATTATCACATGGCACTACAGGAAAAATGACCTTCACTAGTGCTCAAAAATGCCGGTAAAAGTCAAAAAATCCACCGGTGAAAGTTATCGTGGTAGCTAGACATACGCTGAAAAAGGGGGGCATTGCTAAATCTTTTACGGGCGGCTAATAAGATGAACTTGCAGCTTTAAATTGATTTTTGTACTATTTAGTTGGATTGGTTGGAACTTGATAATTAGTTCATTTGGTTTTAGTTTAATTATGGTGGACATGAATTTTAATTCTTTGATTTAGTTATTGGTTATTTAATTGAATAAGGCCCCAAATGGGTGGGTCATTTGATGGATTCTTAGAAAATTAGAAATGGATGGAACTTAGTTGGATGTTAATTATATATGATTGCTAGCTATGACCTCATGTATTTGTTTGGTATAAGTACACTTCGTGCCCAAGAACTTGGGACTGGGATGCGCACACGGTCTCTGAATTTTGAGTTGTGACAAAAGGTACAGATTTTGGCAGAGATGGTGACAGTCCTGGTAAGGGCCGTGAAAATCAACAATGCAGTCATTGTGGTCTTCCTAGACATACAGTTGATACTTGTTGGGATCTTATCAGTAATTCAACTTGGGCAGATCAAGCCTAGTTTTTTATAATACTATTGAATGTTACATCATGAGGCCTACTTCTTGATCTAAATCAAGTATAACAAATGATATGGTTACATTGTCCAAGGATGAGTATGTCGGATTGTTAAAGGATCATTGTAATCAAGCATCCTCCTCCACTGTTACTCTTGCTCCTCAATCAAGTATGATGTGTTTTTACCTCCTCTATGAGTGCTCCTACTCTTATTTCTTTTGTCACTTTAGCTGATGGTACACTAACTCACACATCTCTGGATTGGGTAATGCTCAACCTATGCCTTCCCTTTCATAAAGGGAGAAGAAATGAATGGAGAAATCAAAGAGGGGAAGAGAAGACTCAAAACTTGATGATACTCCCAATTTCTAGATGTTTCCTTCACCTCCACTTGAGATTGCAAGGGGCTATTTGGTGAATGATGTTCAAAAAACCAAAATTTCATCTCGGGTGGATGACCCTAAACATATGATTAAAACTAGGCAAAATGTTGGTAACAATGGACTACATATGGGCCACTTATTTAGATTGGATGGTATGTTCAAAAGAAGTGCCCCACTATTGATTGTCTATGGTTAAAGTTTCATCTCCATTGGATGATCCTATCCATATGATCAAGAGCTTGCAAAATGGATGGTAACCATGGACTGCCTATGGATCCATTTATTTGGACAGGTTGATATGTTGAAAAGGGCACCCTAGCTTGGACTACCTATTGTTAAAAATTCTTCTCGTTTGGATCATCCAATGCCATATGATCAAGGGCATAAAAAATGGATGGTAAACATGGACCGTCTATGGGCCACTTATTTGGATAGGGGGATATGTTGAAAAGAGGCATCCACCATCAATTGTCTACAGTTAAGATTTAACCTCGGTTTAATAATCCTATAACTATCCATATGATGAAGGCATGAAAAATGAACAATAACCATGGACTGCATATGGGTTTAAAATTCATCACAAGTGGATGATTCTGTCCATATGGACAATGGTTTACAACTGGACAGTAACCCTAGACTCCTATGGGTCATTTATTTGGACCAAATGATATGTTCATTTTAAATCTTAACCATGGATCATTGAAGCAGAAACTTTTATCTCAATCGGATGATTCTATCCATGTGATGGAGGATGCAAAGGGATGTTAAGCATGGACTGCCTATGGGCCACATTTGGATGGTGTGATACATTGAAAATGGCCACCCCGATCATATATCATCCATGAGCTTTTTTCTTCTTATTATTATTTTTTGGAAAGGTAACAATACCAAGGATTGAACCCTGGATCACTCATGCACACTACATAGTCTCTGCCATCTCATCTAACGAGCCGGAGAAATGGATTGTCCATGGTTAAAAAGACAACCTATGCACCAGCTATTTGGACCATATGATAAGTTAAAAGTAGAGTTGTATACAAGTCGAACCGAGTCGAGCTTGGCACGGCTCAGCTCGGCTCGCCTCGGTCCTCAAGCTTGACTAGCCAACTCGGCTCAGTCAGCAGCTTGGGCAAGTTCGAGCTTGAGTGACATTTTCATAAACACAGAGTGCATCTTTAATTTCTCATGGAATGCAAAACATCAATAGCACTTCACAGGTATTTCATCAAATACTCAGCGAGCAACATCAAAATCAAGATATGAGGGCAATCTTTTATATATATATATATATATATATATATATATATATATATATATATATATATATATATATATATTATTTGGTAGTAATTTATTATTATCCATTCCTTCCTCGCTATCAGCTGATTCCGCAAAGAATGAATGCACCCAAAACAACACTTTGTTGAGTCATTTCATCAAACACTCGGTGAGAAGCATCAATAACAAAATAACTGAGTCACCAAGCCGAGTTGATTCGAGTTGAGTTTCAATCCGAGTCGAGTCAAGCTTGGGCAGGCTTGAACTCGGTTCGAAATTTTTTCGAGCTCCAAAAACCAGCTCAACTCGATCTGAATCCAATTTCAAACCGAGGCGAGTCAAGCTTTTCCGAGTTGAGTCTAGTGAGCTGACCAAGCTAACTCGACTCGTGTACAACTCCAGTTAAAAGGGGCACTCCACCATAGATTGCCTATGTTAAAATTTTATCTAGATATGATACTCCTATCCATATGATTGAGGGCATGAAAAACACATGATAACCATGGATTGTCTATGGGCCATTTTATCCAGACAAGGTGATTCATTAAAATGGGGTACCACACCATGACTTGACTATGGTTCAAGTTTATCTCAATTGGATGAACCTATCCATATGATCAAGGGCACGCACAATGATTTTCAAAAGGTATTAGTGAGTTTGTGATTTTTAATATTTATGGGGTTATTTGACATTTTAGATGGGCATTTTGGTCATTTTATAACAAGAGTGAACGTCCTTCATCAATTTTGGACAAGAAGTGATTCAGATGAACCTCCCCACAAATGTGAGCAGTTTCGTCTAATCCAATTAAAGTGGATATTTCCCCCTGAATATGCCACAATGTCGATCCCCTGTTCTCATAATCCTCTTCAATTTTGCCCACTGCTGCATTCTGATGCGAGGAAACCTCGCAGAAAGCAATCCATTGACTAAATGCCTCTGACGCCAATTTGTATCCACAGAAGCGGGTCATGGAATATCCCTTAACCTATTCACGGCACTCCTCCCAGGTATAATAGATCCCGGGTCGGCGACCATTGAATACAACATACATCTTTTTACTCATCTGCACATTACAAAATATTATGTACAATATCAAACCATTTGTATTAATAATGGAACATATTAATATAAAAATTACTATTTGTATACAACCACATAAGCTAACTGATTAATAATGGATCTGGCTGTATTGTGTGTGGGCCACGTGTGTGGGACCCACATGAAGTATATGTTATATCCCTACTGTCCATCTGCTTTGTCTAAGCCATCCAGATGTCTGGACGTGATCATGGACCCCACCAATGTGGCTGCTGCATTGACACCAGCAAATTCTGTGGGTTAGATCATGTGTATGTGTTTTATCAGCGCCATCCAGTCCAGTCCATTGGACATGGACCCCACCAAAAATGTATGCGTTGTATATCCAACTGGGACGTGGGACCCACCTTGTATGTATTATCAGCACCGTCTGTCCGTTTTGAGCGAGACATGGGACCCCCCTTAGTGTATGTGATCTCCACGCCGTTCATCTTTCGGGCCCACCTTGATCATTATCATCCACACCGTCCAGCAGCTGCAAGATGGTGGGGTCCACCTTTGATGAATATGTTGTATATCCACATCATCTATCAGTTGGACACACTACAAAAATCGATGGGGATTGAACGGTTACCATTGAAACCCAATTTTGGGGTCACAGAAGTTTTGGATTAGTATGAAATTTGTTTTTCCTTTTAAGTCAGGTCCATGTGACCTTATGAACAGATTGGATGGAAAATAAACATTACAATGAAAATAAAGCCCATTGTTGAGGCCCACGTGATATGGCCCACTTAATGTATATGAGGCCCGTTCGTGCGGCCCATTGATACGGCCCACTTGATGTATATGAGGCCCGTTGGTGCGACCCATTAATACGGCCCACTTGATGTATTTTGAGGCCCATGGGTTGTGGCCCATTATGATGTATATCAAGGCCCATGGATCGTAGCCCATTGTGATGTATTTGGGGCCCAAGGGTCGTGGCCCATGGTGATGTATATTAGGCCTGTATGAGTGGCCCATTGTGATATATTTTTGGCCCATATGATGAGGCCCATTGTGATTATTTCCTACCCAATTGGTAAGGCCCATTGTGATGTATTTTCAGCCCATTTAGTAAGGCCCAATGAGATGTATTTTTTTGGCCCATTTATTGCGGCCCATTTGACATATATGGGGCCCATGCATTACGGCCCATTGTGATGTACATGACGTCCATGAGTGAGGCCCAAAGCGATAAATGTGCGGACCAATGTAATGTGTGATTTTACTATAATATATGTAATGATGTTTATGTGGGCCACTGCTTGAGAGTGATGTTGGTTAAATGTTCACATTGATAGGCAATGATGGTTAAATGTCTATATTGTGACTTTCCCTTGGGGCCTTTGTTCGGCCGATCATCGAGGCCGATTCCAATTGTCGAGCCTGATTTCGATTATCGAGGCCAATTGTATAGGTCGATTATCGATGCCGACTATCAGTGCTGATTGTCAAGACTGATTATGAGTATAGCATCAAGATACATGCTCATACGCATCAACTGCATGTTTGTTATGAGATGTGGTTGACCATTGCATATGTCATTGGGTGGATTGTTATGAGACTCCCTAATAGGCAAAGATTGTCTCACATGAGCGCACGATATGCGCAGGATTGATGCATGACTGGATTTTATGACTCATGCACCTTGCATTGTGTGTTATGATTACTGTACGCCCTATTGACATCAGGGTCGTAGCCTCTACAGTCATATTGTGGATGGTCAGATGGAACACCGAAAATTTGTTGCTAGCACCGAGCCACCATAGATGGCCCTGGGTGAAAATTTCTAAACTCTCTTGGTACTAGAGGACGCCCCAACGTTGATACTGAGTGGATATATATGAGTGCATGAAGGTCGTATACTAGTAGGTCAGCGTCTCCCACTGTGTCGTGGTCGGTTGGGAGGGGGTGTGGCCTTACCCGCCTGAGAGAGTAGGCATAACTAGGCTGAGTCTGATCAGCTTGAGGAATGGGTCCGCTATCGATGAGTCGGACCCGATATTGGCAGGCAGATAGTGAGGTCTCTTCCACTTACCCAGTTATGCACTTGATGGGACGACAGGTGGCATAATGTACTAGACCCCGTTGATGATCCTAAAGATGTACAATACTGATTTGTGGAACAGGAGTTGCATACTCAGCATTATATTCATTCATTCACTATCCACTCGGGCTAGTGGTGAGCAACTAATTGTTATGTATACTTTCGTAATGGCCAGGATTTCGATTAGGGCACGCGACTAACTTGAGATCAGGAGCTTACCACATTGAGTCTATCTATCAAAATTTAGATATGGGACTGGTTTGGATAGAAGTCTTTTGTAATAGGCCCCATAGCCTGTCATACCACGTACTATCATCCCGACTTCACACTATAGCTTAGTTATTTCATTCGCACAATATATTGCATATTGCATTACATCCTTGGCAAATGGCATTTTGTGTTGCTATGTTTCCGCATTTATATGACATTGGCTTGCTATGTCTTTTCATCGCATATCATGGATGAGGTTGATGATATTTTTTATGGACTTGTAATATTTCCGCTTACTCTGATATTTGCTTGCTTAGCACTTATCTTGCGCACACACTTTCACTACCCTCTAAACTTTCTATAAGCTTATGCACGATAGATGTGTGCAGGTGGCATTAGATCATAGCAGCATTAAACTTGAAGCATGTAGCTGACTTCTGGAACTTTGATTTTGACCTATGTATTTCCCTTTCAGCATTGTATTCAAATGTTTATATTAGTGGATATGTGATGTTGATGTTGCCTTTGTGATTTGGGTAAACTTGTGGTCATGCTTCTTATGAGACAAATGTACATTGGAAAATCCTCCTTGTATGATCCCAGGATCGGAATCTGGCGTATAGACACTGAGAGCCGAGAATGGGGTACTACGGAGGCTTTCGGCACCGGATTTGGCGATCGAAAATTTTGTGAGCCCGGTTTCCGAGTTTGGGGCGTAACATGGACCCTGAATACACCTGGTCGACCATTAAAAACTCTCTAATAACCTTTTTATATTCCAACCAATCATTTAATTAAGTCACTAGGACGAGAAAAATACAAATATTAACTTGATCCAAAACTTTTGTTGCCCATAAAAAACTTACGGCGGCCATTCAATTACCACTATTTCTGTGCTGCGGTCCACCTGGGGATTGTATTTGCATCATTTTCGAGCCTATGCCTAATCTAAGTTGGCAAAGTAGATGGACGACTTGGATAAAACACATAAATCGTGGTGGGTCACGGAGCTTTTACCGCACCTGTCTTTTGTCGCATAGTCTATCCACGTGGGACGCATGCAATAGACAAATGATCTTGATTGACTGAATCCTGGGACCTGTCCCACTGACCCAATCAACCGAGTCCCAACTCGGTCGACCTCGACTCGCTATCCACTAACCTTGATCCGGTCGACACGGTCGACTCACTGTTCTCATTTTACCAGATGTCATATACTATTTCACTCTCATCCCCTTCATCGTGCATCTCAGATTGATTATGGGGCCTTCACAATCAAAGCTGATTCTGTCATTCCTCATCCCAATGAAGAATATTGAATTCATTCGAACCCATTGCAATGGATTCTCATGCACAAATGGCTTGCTGCTTAACTGCATCTTCAAATGGCTTTTTTTGCAAGTCAACTGGGTTTGAACAAAGTATTTAAACATATGTGCTCAAAGCGATCCAGGATGAGGAAGGCAGAAAAGACAGAAAAAACTCTCTCTCACCTCATGTGTTTCTGGTTTCCTTTCCCAACCCAAATTACTTTTGGAATGTATGGTTATCCTTCTACCAATTCTTGTTGTCTACAATTTGGATTGTGATAAGCGTAGAGGAAGATGCTCATTCAGGCATTTCATCCAACATGCATGCATTGCTAAGCTAATGTTCAGAATGTACAAAAGAAAATTATCAAACATGTAGGTTATCATGCATTAATAAATCAACAAGTACAACTTATTAACAGAAGCATATGTTTGATGCACAGTAACCTCGGAAAAAATGTCTGCATCATTCCATTACAAAACATACACTTATAAGCGAGAAGCACAACATCACCCATGATCGTTGCTGGAGAAGTTCTTATAGCGAAAATGGTAGCGGTTAGTTTACGGATCAAGGGAGAGAGGGGCAACCTTCCCCGAGAAAGATATTGAAGTTTGCATCTCGAATGGGAGAGGGAACTTACACTTGTACCTCCTTTCATGCCTTTCTCCCAATGTCTCCCAATCCTAGGGTTGCAAATTCGGATGGGGAGAAAAGGGTGAGATTTATAAGAAATTTATATTGCCAAAATTTACTCAAATAACCATGCACACACTTTGTCTATCATAAGAGAGGACATACCTGACCATTTACCCTATTGAGCTTGTATGTGACTTATCCACAGCGCTCATTTGTTATGTTAGTTGAATTTAGGGCATCAGCAAAAAAGAAAAAAAAAAAAAAAAAACTATGGCACGTCCAAGCATCGGTAGACCACACCAAATAAAAGAGTCCCTCTCCACATAGTTTTCTGTGGTGGTGGGTCCACTCGAGTTTTGGATCTGACTTATTCCTTGGCTCAAGCCCTAAAATAATCTCTCCAAATGGATGGACTATTCGGATATAATACATATATCACGATGGGGCCCACATAGCCTAATTTCATGGTTCTCAAAACCATACTTACCTACATTATGATGGGACCTTACCTTCATTCGGCTAGATCTGAATTTTAATGGGGTCCAAGAAGGTGAGACCTAACCTATCCTGACCTACCTTATCACGATGGAGCCTTCATAGCCCAATTTTAACTATACTTTCCCGAGATGAAGTA
Source organism: Magnolia kwangsiensis (assembly GCA_037074715.1). Lineage (NCBI taxonomy): Eukaryota > Viridiplantae > Streptophyta > Magnoliopsida > Magnoliales > Magnoliaceae > Magnolia > Magnolia kwangsiensis. The sequence continues at coordinate 88,667,681 of CM073582.1, forward strand.
AATTAACTGAAGCATTGAATTTCCTCCTAGATTGACTACATCATGCAATCTCCAGGTCATCTTTTTTCATGCGAGATGAATCTAGTAGGTTTTTGTGCATCATCCTTGCATGTAAACTAATCTCCATGTTGTAATCGCTAGGCATTGCTTTAATTATTAAAAAAAGCTTCTGCATTTTACTCTTTTTCTTACATGAGCATTAGTTTAGAGCCCCAATGTCGTCAAAGAAGTGGTGGAGCCCACACAGCTTTCAGCCGAACAGGGTTGACCCCATCTAGAGCCTGTTGACCTCGACTTGCTGCCAACAATACGGGGTCGACCGGGTGTAGATGGGGTCAACCCCGATCCCCTTAAAATCCTACTTTCCCTACATGTGCCACTGCGCCATGTGTGCAAGATCTAGGCCATTCACTAGGTGGTGCCACCGGACGTGCCCTGGCTCAAAAGCAACTCCGCCCTTTGATGTGGTTATTGCCGATTGTTGTGGGGCCAAAAGGGAATGCCGAGTTGATTCGGTTGCTCTTTTCTGGCACTCGCCTCTCAAACCTTGTTCAAGATTGAAAATGTACATTGGGTGGGCCTCGATGTATATATGCTAATCTAAAAACTCAGGCCAATTTGATTATCAGGTGGGCCATAAGAAATGGATGATTTAAAAAAATGAGCAACTGTTACATGTTCAATGTATAGGTGTAGCCCACTTGATTTTCAGATAGGCCTGATTTCAGATATAAGGGAACTAATGTGAGAGGCCAGTGTTGAAGAAGTGCACTTATCTAAAAACTAGTTGGTTTCACTGCATAGATGCTCGTCTAAAACTCTGGTCGATCTAATTATTAGGTGGGCCATATATGCACAAAAGAAATGGGTGGTTTGAAGAATCTGAGCAAGGGTCTATAGTCCACCTGATTATTAGGTAGGGCTGATTTTAAATACCATGAGATACATTGTTGGCCCATCCGATGAATAGATTGGATCTTGCGAGTGCACGAAGTTGCCATGTGCAAGAGGCGAGTGCCAAAGAGGTGTGCTTGCTTTCCTTGGAGGCAAAGAGACTAGCACCCCAGTATTAGTGGTGGCAATTGGTCGGTCTAGGCCTGTACCCAACCCGATACTTAACATCAAGGCTCAAGCCCCGTAGAGGCTGAGGACAGCAGGCCTAAGCCCGAGCCTGAAAAAATCGGTTGGATTGGGCCCAACCTGAGCCAACCAGTCCTGACCTTAAAATTGATAAAATCGCTAATTTTGACTTGAATGGTTTTAATCTATCCATCAGTCAAGTGATCCACACATGCACAAAGAAAAGACATTTTCAAAGAATCGAACCAACAGTATACATTTAACATGGATGGATTGCCTAATGGAGGATTTTTACAAGCATATTTGTAAGACATAACACATTTACATATAAAGTCGAGTCGGGCTAAAATGACTTGACCCCAAGCGAAAGCTTAAAATTGATTGGACAATGAATGAGAGGCCAAAGCCTGACCAAAAGCTAGGTTGGGCGGGCTACCCGACCCATTGCCATCGTAGCAGTGGCTTTGTGTTTCCTTATATTTTACTGATGTAATATTGCTTTTTAGCTCTTTAAGCTAGAAGATGTTGCGATGGGAATATGGGTTGAGCACAAGAAAAGGGGTCGAAAAGTACATTACATGACCGACGATCGGTTTCACAACATGGGCTACGAATCTGACTACATTCTCGCCCATTATCAAGGTCCTAGATTAATGTTGCGCCTTTGAGAGAATGAAATGAATGGAAATGACCATGAAGTAAAGGAAATTAACCATCAAGTGCATGGAAATGACCGTGAAGTGAAGGGGATTCGTCGGGATTGAGCATGAAATGCATGGAATTGACCGTGAATTGAATGAAAATGACCATGAAGTGAAGGGAATTAACTTTGAAATGCATGGAATTGACTGTGAAATGAAGGGAAATCACCGAAATTTACCATGAAATAAACGAAAATGACCATGAAGTGAAGGGAATTGACCGTGAAGTGAAGGGAATTGATCGTGAAATGCATGGAAATGATTGTGAAGTGAAGGGGATTGACCATGAAATGAATAAAAATGACCGTGAAGTGAAGGGGAATCGCCGAAATTGACCGTGAAATGAATGAAATTGACCATGAAGTGAAGGGAATCAATAGAATTGACCGTGCAATGAAGGAAATTGACTGTGAAATGCATGAAATTGACCATAAAGTGAAGAAAATTGACTGTGAAATGCTTTGAATTGACCATGAAGTGAAGGGAATTGACCGTGAAGTGAAGGAAATTGATCGTGAAGTGAAAGGAATTGACCGTGAAATGAATAGAAATGACCGTGAAGTGAAGGGGAATCGGCAAAATTAACCGTTAAATGAACGGAATTGACCATGAAGTGAAGGAGAATCGCCAAAATTGACTGTGAAATGCATGGAATTGACCACGAAGTGAAGGGAATTGACCGTGAAATGCATGGAAATGACCGTGGAGTGAAGTAAATTGTCTGCGGAGTGAATAAAATTATCTAATACACAAAAAAATCACCATTCACAATGAAATCACTATTAAGAAATAATTTACCACAAAATTATGACAAAATATACAAGACATTGTTTACATCATTTCACCCTGAATGTTTTACAAGGCATCATTTACAACAATTTACAGCTCCTCCCACAAAAATTTCCGATTCCTCTCATGCCTAAGGCAAATATATCATATTTTGTGGTCACTCAGGCAATCATAGGCTATTGAGTTCCTAAAGCTGGGAGTGAATTTCTTCAAGTCTCTCCTTGACAAAATTTGATTGCTGCACAAAATGTCGATATATTTCATGACAAAAATACCACAATCATATCCGTTCGTCTACTTTGGTATAAAAGTCTCTTCTTTGACTGTCTAAGCCTTCCCATCCAACGCAGACATCTCCTGCGGCATGGAATAATATAGGCAAGCCCTCCTTCATCAGCTCGATATGTTCCCTATATCGACTGAGTGTCTTCGAATATAAACTGTCGAGTATAACGATTTCTCGGTTTCGAGGGTGGATGACCATCAGGTACTAATGACTGTTGGCGTGGTTGACTGGTACGTATGCCTGTCCATATTTGACAAGATAAGATATCATTATAAACATTATAGAAATGGGTACACCTAGCGTTGATAACTTGCAATGACACCATTACCTGTTCATATTCTCACATGGCCTTCTGCCTTTCACGAGGTTTAACAATGCCGTGAACAGTGAGTTTCTCCACTTCTAATAATGAACGTGCTTCGTCGCTGCCAATATCTCAATACATTCTCAATACCAACATTTGCATGTCGATACCTAGCTATTACAGACAACATACCAATTTAGATCATATATCATATAATGAAATAACATAACAACCAAGATCCAATTCATACAATTACCAAAAAAAATGTGATACAGAACTTGTAGTCCTTTGTATATAAAATAGAAAATGAACCGTGCCTTCTCTCTAAGAAATTGACGTACATGTCAATAGCCTAATCAATAAAGATGGCGAATTAAGCTCTAGTCTAATATAAGTGTTAAATAACCCTAGATGTGTGTGAATTACTTACCACGCTATCAACCCATGCATTTTTCTCCCATATGGTCCTAAACGAAACAAATTCGGCCGAATCTTTGTTTGCTTGGCCCAACTATCTAATTCATGCAGTTCGTCCTCCGATATTACCCTAAATGGATTAATCTTGGCTTGGAATGGTATCAGAGAAGTACACAATTCTCTCAGTTTCTCGTTGCCAGCGGCGATGCTTGGAGTTGTTTGAATGGCAGAGATGGAAGTGAATGGAGAACGCTTGTAAACAGACGGCTTCACCACCCTCTTAGTTATCCTCTTATATACTGGAATGGAATGCAGTGATTTCTCACATATATCAATGTCTAACGCATCCGAGTGATGAACATCCACCTCTCTGATCCCCTGGTCCCTACCTTCCAATTCCTCATCCTTCTTCTCAAACTCATCCTTCTCCTTCCAAAACTGCATCTTCTCTATAAGAAACGCCTCCATTTGCTTCTTCAACTCCACCTTACCCTCCTCCAACTCTTCCTTTTTCTTCTTCAATATTTCCTTTTTTATCCTCAGTTCTTCTTTCTCCCTCATTAGCATTTCCCTCTCCATCTTCAAAACCGCTTTCTCATTCAACTCTTCCTTCTCTAACCTCAAGGCTTCTTTCACTTTTAGCGTTAGTTTCATCTCCTTGAGTACTACTCTCTCTATCTCCATCGATTGTTCCTTTAGCTTCGACTCTTCCCTATTTCTCTCCGACTGAATCCTCTCCGCCTCCAATTCTTCCCTATTCCCCCACAACTCCCTAATCAATTGTAATCTCACTCCCTCTCCCTGTCCCTCATCACCACTTTCTTCCTCTCCCACTTCCTCTCCCTCATCACCACTCTCTTCCTCTCCCCCTTCTTTTCCCTCTCCTTGTTCCTCTCTCTCTCTTCCATATCTTCATCATCTTCATTTTTAATGCCCTACAAAATGAAGCAATGTATGTATCAATTATATAACATGTCAAAGTTAATATAAAATATCAACATAAATGAAGACTTTTATGACATACGTCAAATCTATCATGGACCAAACGAACAATCTCCATCTCCAGCTCCTCAATGGTAGGTTCTAAAATAAGAACTATCTCAATCTACAAGAGAACATCTTCATGTTCATGTATAGGTTCAATGAGTAACCACTTAGCATCATAGAAATTGACTTACATCTTTATTCTCCAGTATTTGATGAATCTTTTTATACCTCCAACTCTTTCATCCCCGTTATTGTATGAATCTTAGAATTTGGGAGAAAACGCATGAAATGATACATTCTCGGAAAGCCGGTACTCTCTCGAGGGCTCATATCTGTTACAATGAAATGGCAAGATGATCTTAAATAAATATAGTTTCGTATAAATTATAAAATAAAATAGACGATGGAAGAATCCTTACTTGTAGGGGAAATATGCAACCGATGACATTGTAGTGAAACTCATGCGACGCCATCAAGGCACTCTCGATCCCTTCAGTCATCGTCTGGAAGGCCAAACTACCCCAAGGGTAAATATTAAAGTCTTCCAACGAGTCCACAAGGTCGATAAAGTATGTACAACACATAATATTCATATCGGTTCCCCTAACAAACCACTCTACACATAATATTAGGGCTACCTTCACGACATCTTCGTACTTACTGCTATCAATATCCTATTGAACACCTCTTGTACATGTTTCTTTAGGATAGGATATTCATTGAAGTATTTTTCTCTTATTGACTTGTTCGAACGATGGATATTGGGTATGGAGAGGTCACCAATCTTCAACCCTGTTATTAGGGTGCAGCCCATCTCAAAAAATTTTACACGATTCCCCCGTATCTCGACTACAAGATTGCATATATCTCTCAATAAGTGAGTGAAAAATGGGAACTATAAAATTAAATAATGGAATGTGTAATAAAAATGAGAATGAGGTCTGCTTAAATATATTTAATCTATTGTTATTCTTCTCCAAATCACTCTTCACTCTATTAAACCACCATGTCAAAGAATATCTGCATGATAGGGTGAGGACCTACTCGCCAAATCCCTAACTCAAGGGTCTGTCATCTGCAAGGATGAATTAGAAATTATATCAACAATAACATTCAATATTTAACGAAGCATAATGTGAAAGTCGACTTGTTGTAGTGAAAAATCATAAAGTGTGGTGTGAGTTTGCCGACCGAGTCGGCGGTCAGTTTTTAGCGAATTCCAAATGAAAGCACAAGACATATAAGTGAATTTTCCAAATCATAAAGTATGATGTGAGTTTTTGCCAAGTAAATGCATGGAATTGACCGCGAAGTGAAGTAAATTGACCGCAAAGTGAATGGAAATGACCGTGAAATGCATGGAATTGACCGTGAAGTGAACAGAAATGATCGTGAAATGCATGGAATTGACTGTGAAGTGAAGAGAATTGACCGTGAAGTGAAGCGGAATCGCCGAAATTAACCATGAAATGCACTGAAATGACCGTGAAGTGAAGGGAATTGACCGTGAAATGAATGGAAATCGTCGTGAAGTGAAGGGAATTGACCGTGAAGTGAAGTGAAATCATCGGAATTGACCGTGAAATGAATGAAAATCACCGTGAAGTGAAGGGAATTGACTGTGAAATGCATGGAATTGACCGTGAAATGAGTGGAATTGACCGTGAAGGGGATTGACTGTGAAATGCATTGAATTGACCATGAAATGCATGCAATTGATTGTGAAGTGAAGGGAATTGACAGTGAAGTGAGTTATCTTGCAATTGTGAGTTGAATTTCACTTAGTCCTCGATGAATTCCATTCACTTTGCGGTCATTTTAGCTCAGTTTACAGTCATTTTAGCTCAGTCCACGGTCATTTCAACTCATTTCACGGTCATTTTAACTCATTTCACAGTCATTTTAACTCAGTTCATGATCCTCATCAATAATTCGGTGGGTCCTCGGTCTATTAAATCAGTCGGTGCTCGGTCTGTTTCACTCAGTCTTCGTTTAGTTTCACATCTCATTTCGTTCTTTGTTTAAAAAACCCTCAATGTGGGCCATTTGAGCATTGAATTTGCTCATTTATCAGGACATGCCACACCATTCAGTGTTTTTTTTTAAAAAAATGAATTGTGGACCATGCGCATATATAGTATAATATAAAGTGGGGTCCACAAAAAGAAAGCAAGGATTTGAATATACCTGTCATTCAAAGCTTATTAGATGAGCGGACCATTTTCATCATATCTTGGGTTCACAAAAGTCAAAAATGACTTGTGTGGAGTGTGTATTCTCGACCAAATAAAGGTGTGGCGAAAATGGGGCTTTTACTCTTTAGGGTGGACAATCAGAAAAGAGGAAAGAAGAAAGCAGTAAAGGAGGGTTTTACTGCTAGGGTGGACAATCAGAAAAGAGGAAAGAAGAAAGCAGTAAAGGAGGATTTTACAGCTAGGGTGGACAGTCACAAAGGGAGAGAAGTAATCAGAAAATGTGATTCTTCAGCTAGGATGAAGGATCAAGGAAAGAAGAAAAAACTAAATTTTAGAAGGAAATGTGGCCGGCAAGCTTCGAATGTGCATCTGGTAAAAGCAAGGGCATTTTTGACCTGTGAAAGGCTCTCCGTATAGCAGGGGCTTATTCTTGGAAGGTAAAAATAAGTGGGCTTAAAAAGGTTTGTGGGCCATAAATGGGTCGTACAGTAGAAAAAAAAAATCTTTTAAATAAGTGTCACACCCCAAACTCAGAAATCAGATTCACAAGAATCTCGATCGCCGAATCCGGTGCCGACAGCCTCCGTAGTACCCCATTCTCGGCTCCCAGCGCAACATACGCCAGATTCCGATCCTGGGATCCTACAAGGAGGATTTTTTTGAACGTACAAGTTTACCCAAATTATAAAGGAAACATCATCATCACATATCCACTAATATAATCATTTGAGTACAATGCTGAAAGGGAATACATAAATAAAGAAAAATCAAGCTCCAGAAGACCACTGCACGCTCCAAGCTCAACACTGCTGCAACCTAACATCACCTGCACGCATCCATTGTGCATAAGCTTATAGAAAGCTTAGAGGGTGGTGTAAGTGTGTGCACAAAGTAAGTATCAAATGTTCAATACAATACCATCATCATACAATACCGAAATTACTGGTAATTATAAAATCGTACATTATCGGAATAACCTGAAATACTGACAAGATCATAAATCATACAATGACAGAGTAAGCGAAAATATAGACAAGTTCATAAGTCAGTCAATTATCAGAAACGTAATATAAAACAGATATGCACTAAGGAGTCATAAAGAGTCAAATATCGGATGCCGAGGATGTCATGTAATATACAAATCCTGCTAAGTCTGTCTAGGCCATATAAGTACAGAAATATAACAACCCAAAATGCCATATGCCTGCGGATGTAATGCAATATGCGATGCGAATGAAATGACCATGCTGGAGTGTGAAGTCGGGATGATAGTACGTAGTATCGCAGGCTACGGGGTCCACCATAAGGACTTCTATCCAAACCAGTCCCATACCTAAATTTGGATAGTCAGACTCAATGTGGTAGACTCCTGATCTCAGGTTAGTCGCGCGCCCAACCGAAATTCTTGCCATAACGAGGTACACAACAATTAATTGCGCACCACCAGCCCGAGTGGATAGTGAATGAATGAATGAATGAACATGCACTCCTACTCAATAAGTCCACATATCAGTACAGTTCCTCTCTGGGAAATCACCGGGGTCTATTACACTCCATACCAGATTGCCGCCCCATCGCGCGCAACAAGGTGAGTGGAAAAGACCTCACTATCCGCCTGCCAATATCGGGCCCGGCTCGTCAATAGCGGACCCATTCCTCGAGCTGGTCAGACTCAGCCTAGCATTGCCCCCTCCTCTCGGGCAGGTAAGGCTACACCCCTTTCCAACCGACCGCGACACAGTGGAGAGCGCAGCCATCTGGTAATCGGCACTCGGCGCCCATCTACCCACTCGGTCTAGACGTTGGAGCATCCTCTGGAACCAAGAGGGTTTAGGGACTTTCACCCAGGGATATCTATGGCACCCCATGTAGAACAGATTTCCGGTGTCCCATCTGGCCATCCACGATATGCCTGTGGAGGCTACAACCCTGATGTCGCTAGGGCATACAGTAATCACAGCACACAATGCAAGATGCATGAGTCATACAATCCAATCATGCATCAATCCTACGCAAACCGTGCACTCATGTGAGACAATCTCTGCTTATCAGGGAGTCTCGTAACAACCAGCACTATGACATATGCAATGGTCAATCATATCTCATAACATACATGCAGATGATGCCTATGGGCATGGATCATGATGCTATGCAGTCACATACTCATAATTGGTATCAATATCCGGCATCAACAATCGACCTTGACAATGTGGACATCTAACCAACATTGCCCCAAGAAGTGACCCTCACAGATCCAAACATATAATGGGCCCACGGCCTCACACAAGGGCCTAATATACAACACAATGGGCCTTACTCAAGGGTTACATGCACACAACAGGTGGGCTGCATCAAGGAGCCGCACTCATGGGCCTCAAGTATATCAAAGTGGACCTTATCACCTAAGCCTGACATGTACCACATTAGTCCTCACATAAGGTCACATGTAACATTATAATGGTCCCCATATACAGGCCGCATGTACAGTATAATGGACCATATCCATAGGCCCCGAATACATCGTAATGGGCCACATCCCTTAGGTCTCTCATACATAACATCAGGTCTTGCCATCTGGGCCGAAGATACATCACAATCCACAGGCCCCAATACTTAATGGGTGGGCCCTACACCTGAGCCTAATATACGTCACAGGTGGGCCCTGCACATGGGCCTCATACACAAAGAGTTAGGCCTATCAGTAGGCCCTAGGGAGAGTGACAATGCGGACATTTAACCAACATTAATCTTACAATGTGGACGTCAAACCATCATTGTTCCCAAGGCTCGGTTCGCCTTAAATATCATTAAATAAATCATGGCGGAATCACACATTGCAATGTACCTTAGGTACATCCCATTGGGCCTCAAATACATCAAATGGGCCGTATCTCATGGGCCTTATATTCATCAAGTGGGCCACCTCAATGGGCCTCACCAATGGACCTTAGGTACTTTGCAATGGGCCATCACCCATGGGCCTTAAAATGCATTAAAATGAGCCCAATCACATAAGTTTTATGTGTATCAAATGGGCCTAATCACATAGGCCTTATATATACCAAAGTGGGCCTCATTATTAGGCCACAAATACATCAAATGGGCCTACACACATGGGCCCATATATAACAAAGTGGGCCTTAGTGGGCGGGCCACAAATACATTAAGATGGGCCTCAACAATGGCCTTAAAATGATCTCAAAATGGTTGGACGGTTTGGATGAAACTCATGCATCATGGTAGACTCCCATGTGGGCCCACTATAGCATTTATTTTCCATCCAATCCTGGGCCCACTGAAATGCTTGTTAGGGCCGTGTGGCAAGGGGCCCACGAAAAATGTTTATTTTACATCCCACCTGTTGATAAGGCCATGTAGCAAGGGGCCCACCAAAATGTTTATTTTCCATTCAAACCTGCTGATGAGGTCATATAGACCCAGGGCCCACCGTAATGTATATATATATATATATATATATATATATATATATATATATATATATTTTCAACCTGGGCCCACTGTACTATTTATTTGCATCCAAACTGCTCATTGAATCACATGGCCTAGGGCCCACTGTAATGTTTATTGCCATCCAAACCCGTTCATAACATCACGTGGCCAGGGGCCCACGTGATGGATGGCGTGGACATAACACATACATCTGAGTGGGGGCCACCGTCCACTGCCGTGGACGGACGGCGTGAGTGAAATACTTGCATCACAGTGGGTGTCACCACCCACTGTTTTGACGGTGTGGTAAGCCACACATACCACAGTGGATCCCATGTAGGGCCCACCAAAGTGTTTATTTGCAATCCAACCCGTCCATTACGTATGTCCCACCTGTTTGAGGGTTCACACCAAGTTTCAGCCACATTAAAAATTCAGGTAGGTCCCACCAAGTGTCTTATATGATTTAGGCATGTCTTCACATGATTTGGATGGTATGGCCCACCTGAGTTCAGTTTGTGGATGATTTTTGGAGCCAACGCACCATTCAAGGGGACCTATTAAATGAATGGTATAGATGTAAAACATACATCATGGTGGAGTCTACAAGTGGGCCAATGCGGCCACGCTTTTTAACGTGGACGTCTCTGGACGTCATGGCACAAAGTCATATCAAAAAAGAAAATTATTTTTTTATCCTAGGTGGGACCCACATTAAACAGATCTACCCCGTCCATTGCATGTGTCTCACAAAATTAAGGGTCCAAACCAAGTTTCAACCACGTCCAAATTTTAGATAGGCCCCACCAAATGATTTTGTATGTTTCAGGCATGTCTCCACATGATTTTAGATGGTATGGCCCACCTGAGAATCAGATTGGTCCCAAACTTTGGCTCAACGCCTAAAATAGTCCGAGAAAGGTGGTGGACGGCTTGGATCAAGCAAATACCTCAAGGTGGGGCCTGCATCAGTGGCCCACTGTAAAAGTATACTTTTTCCCTTTCCTTTTTTTTTTAAGTGCAGTGTGTTAACGCTGCTAGTCCAGCGTCCAGAGACGCTGGACGGCGTGCTTTAAACAGATACAACACGGTGGGTCCCACAGGGACATGGTCCACGTTCACCAAGGTGGGTCCCACATGATCGTGGCCCACCTTGCATGTACATATATATATATATATATATATATATATATATATATATAATAAATATCATTTATCTAATATGTAGTGGGCCACACCATTTGATGGATGGAGTAGATTTATCATGAATCGGTGGGGCCCACTTCATTTTAGGAGAAGGATAAGGAGAGAGAAAGAGAGAATAAGAGACGGTGATGGTGGGGCCCCGCCACTATGGGCCCCACATAATACAAATCATACATCAAAAATGGGTCCCACCAACTAGTGGTCCCTAAAAAGAACTTAACGTTAGATCACCCACCTCTAAGCCTCCTCCTTGCTCCCTTGGCCTCCAATGCTCCTTGCCTTCGCCTTGGACGGTGGATGATGGACCTTTGATGGTGTGGATGAGAGATGAGAGGGTGGGCCACACTTGGCTTTTGGAAAAGCTTGGGAATGCTTGGACGTGTGAAATTTTTGCTTGGAGAGATTTTTTTTTTGAGAATGAATGAGAGAGAGAGGGGAGTGATGGGTGAAAAAGGGTGATGGAGTGATGTGTGATGGGTTTGGTGATGGATGAAGTGATGTGAGAGTGGACTTTGGGTTGCTTGTGTAAGAGAAAGGTATGGGCATGACATGAGTTAGTTGTACTTGGGTATGGAGTGACTTGACTTGTACTTGACATGAGTGATTGATTGATTGATGGGACATCTCGTAGAGATTCTCTCATAATCCACAACGCGCGGTGTTTTCTCGAACTGAACGCGGACCCACATCTCCTGGCCTGGGTATCGCCTTGGCGCGTGAGACGCGGCATCGGAACCGCGGCGACAGCGCGGTCGCACTGGTACAAGTCTCATGTCGAACTGACTCAGACCGACAGAATCCGTTTCAGGATTTCGTGCAACGCCGGCTACAGATCGCGAGTCGCCGGAAATCGATCGGAATGACCACAAAAGTCTAAAAAACAGTACGAATTAGGATACGGGTTTTACAATAAGTATGTGAGAAAATTACTGTAAATAACTGCAAAATGATATTTAAAATATAAAATATCATATTTCCTCTTGAAATGTTTTAAAATATATGTGCTGTTACAATATCCATTTGAATCAAATTCAAATTACAATAGTATCAGACTTATGCTAAAAAAGGCTTGCTACTTCTTACTCAAAAGAAGAAATAATGAATGATTTGTCTTCTTCGAGAGTTAATCTTTCAAGATTAATTACGGGTCTTCAATTATAACTTACTTACCGTCTTGAAGAGGGAGATAATGTCCTTCTATCACTTGCTCTCTTGATGCTGAAGGAAGGTTATCTCGTAAAATCGGTAAGGGGAGAGGGTAAAATTGCGAAGGATTATCATTCTCTTCCAAAATTCGTTGACTTGGATGCATCTTTTGAATTCTATAAAGGAGCGACAAATGTTATCCATCGTTCGAGGGTATCAGCAGACTTCATTTCATGAATAGTATCTTCCGAAGAAATCTTTATACAAAATTAGCTCGGAAAGGGGGCATGATCAATTTCTTCAATATAACGTATGCCTTAGTCTGCCTGATAACTTCTTACGCACAATGGAAGAATCCATATGGCACAATCTACCAAATGATAATTGCACACCAAGAAATATTAATGGGTCCACTAACGCATCTAGCAATAAGAAGCATAAACTGGATTGTTATAACCAAGAATTATGAAGCGTGATCCAGTGAGTACATTCAAAAGTTGCCTCCACATCAATGCCCAATTATATGGTTGATGAGGGTTAAATATTGCATATTAGACCTCAACTATTACCAGATTTTACCAACATGATAATGCTTAATGTCATAGTTTAATTGTGTTTTGTTGCAGGATGAAATAAAGAGCGTTGATTGAAAAACTGTATTAAAAGCATGGATTTGACGCTCCGAAGTAATCAGAGCAAGGAATGGACTCTTAAGGACCGATATCAATGAATTTACACGCCAAGGATATGAGGAAGTTAAGTTGTTCACGTTAAAGAGGCTTAAAATTAGTCCAAAATACAACATCACAGGGTTCCCACCATCCGATTGTCCTGAAACTTCATATATGGGATGAGTGCCATAAATTAACTGTACACGTAAAATTTCAGCCATTGGATCACTATGGAAGTGCCTCAACTGACAGATCAGCACATAAACTGTTAATTCTGGGCCCACCTGATATCCATAACTGCTTTAAATTCGGTCTCAATGCTTTAAGTAGGGAGACTAATTGAATGACTGGAGTGGATTTTGCAAAAAATGTCAGTGGACCCCACATGAATAGAGTATGCATAGTGCACAAGTGCACTAGGCGTGCATGGCAAACGGCAGAGACGGTTGACCGTCTCTGACCGAAAAAGAAAAATGAAAAGGAAACTTCCATTTTAGCGTCAGCGAACGGATGGCTTGCGTCCGTTTTGCAGAAGATAGTGGGCCCCACCCATTGCTCGTACGTCTAATCCGCACCGTCCACTGTGTAGATGGCTGTGAATACTACAAAACCTAGCTGATAGTTTTCAGCCATGCAAGCACACGTGTACAATACAAGGGCCACAAAAGGGCTGTCCTGCAACGTTCAAATCTGATCTTTTAGTGATTTCTTCTCCTGGACAAGTCAATGGACGTTCAAAACCACTCGTTCTTGACTAAAATTTCGTCCTGAATCCAATGGACGGGGTGAATTTTTAAGAAAATGCTTCTCTGGGGCCCACGGATCACGATAGCGAAAGAGTGCGAAAGGTTTCGCACATCCGCGAAAATCGACTTTTCCAGGCAGTTGTGGCCTACCATTGTAACACCCTGAAAATCGGGGGTTGTGTATAAACTCAACTCCCGAGTTCCAGACCGTCACTTATGCAACAAAAATGATTATGATTCAATGTTGTCTGAGTTAAAGCATTCACACGAATAAAAGTATACCAAAACTGCAATTCATACTCCAGATTCAGTGATAAAAGCAAGCGAAAAACTAAAGCATATATATATCACTGTATGGAAAAACAAAGTAGATCTCAATTGTCTCTAAAGTATGAATATATCTCTGAGTCTCATATACATGTAAATAACAAAAATCAAATGTCAAAATAGTCTCACTGAGAAGTCCCGTCAACCCAGGCCACCTAAGCAAAGCCGTCATGGTACTGCATGTATGAGAACTCGTCCTGGTCCTCATCATAGTCCGGCTCTGCCTCCTGAATCGCTGCCTCACCTGCATCTAGGACAGGGTCTGGTGGGTGTTGCAAACACCATCCCGAAACGTGAGAGTGAGTAGCTAACTTCGTCAGACGGTCGACGATCACCCAAATGGAATCATGTCCCTTCCTCGTCTTCGGCAGTCCTGAATTGAAATCCATAAAAATGAAGTCCCACTTCCACTCTGCGATCGGCATAGGCTGCAAGAGTCCAGGTGGTCGGCGATGCTCTGCCTTCACCTGCTGGCAAGTGAGACAACGGGACACGAACTCTGCTATATGGGTCTTCATACCTTCCCACCAATAAGTCATTTTCACGTCGCGATACATCTTCGTACTGCCTGTATGCATCGCGAGTCTGGTACAATGCGCAGCCTCGAGAATCTCTCGTCTCAAGTCAGGGACATCTGGGACGCATAGGCGACCACGATAACGTAAGCCCCCATCCATGCCAACTCGCCACTCGGCGTCTGCATCATCACTGGCCTGCTCTCGAAGTTGAGTCAGATGCACATCATCTCTCTGCCCCTCGATGACCCGGTCATCGATCTGAGATTTCACCTGCACATGTGCGATGAACTCATACGGCTCCTCTACAGTGAGTTTCTGCTCAAAGTCTCGCAAAAACTCAACCATATCCAACTCAGCAACCATCAGCGGAGCCGCAAACTCTATCGCCTTCTTGCGGCTCAACGCATCAGCCACAAGGTTCGCCTTCCCAAGATGGTAGGAGACTTCGAACTTTAAGTCCTTCAAAGTCTCCATCCATCGCCGCTGCCTCATATTCAAGTCTCGCTGCGTGAATATATACTTGAGTCTCTTGTGGTCGCAAAAGACCTCGAACTCCTCTCCATAGAGGTAATGTCTCCAGAGTCTCAGTGCGAATATGACGGCCGCCAACTCTAGGTCGTGTGTAGGGTAATTCTCCTCGTGCTTCCTTAATTGTCTCGAGGCATACGAAATTATCCTGTCCTTCTGCATAAGGACACAACCCAGACCAACGCTAGACGCGTCAGTGTATATAGTGAACCTAACCCCTTGCTCGGCAATACTAGCACAGGGGCGGACGTAAGTTTGTCCTTCAGCTCCTGAAAAGCTGACTCCGCCTTGTCATTCCAGGCGAACTTCACGTCCTTCTGTGTCAACTGAGATAGAGATCTCACGATTTTCAAGAAATCCCGAATGAAGCGTCGATAATAGCCAGCGAGACCCAAGAAACTCCTCACCTCAGTGACAGAACCAGGCTGCTCCCAGTCCTGAACTGCAGTTACCTTAGACAGGTCAACTGTCATGCCATCCTTGGACACCACGTGTCCCAGGAACTTCACTTCCTACTTTTAGAAGTCGCACTTCTTGTACTGTGCGAACAACTGATGCTGTCTGAGCGTATCCAGGACCAAGCGCAAGTGCTCTTCATGCTCCTCTCAACTCCTGGAGTATACCAAAATGACGTCAATGAACAAGACGAATCGATAGAGGAAAGGCCGAAATACCCGGTTCATCAGATCCATGAACACGGCTAGTGCGTTCGTAAGACTGAACGACATCACAAGGAACTCGTAGTGGCAACTGATGATATCCTGACTGAAGATCAATCTTCGAGAAGTACTGCGCTCCTCTCAACTGATCAAACAAGTCATCGATCCTGGGTAAAGGGTACTTGTTCTTCACCGTGATCTGGTTCAGTCTGCGATAATCAATACATAATCGCATCGAACTATCCTTCTTCCTCACGAACAGAACTGGTGCTCTCCAAGGAGACACACTAGGCCGTATAAGGCCAAGCTCCAACAGACCATCAATCTGCGTCCTCAACTCCTCCATCTCACACGGTGTCATGCGATACGTCAACAGTGAGACGGACGTGGAACCAGACACCAGATCGATAGTGAAATAAATCTCTCGTCGAGGCGACAAACCAGGAATCTTCCTGAACAAATCCCCAAACTCGCAAACGACTGGCGTATGCTCAAATATCTGGGCACCAGCGTCCCGTAGTAAAGTAGCGTAGCTAAGTATGCGGAAGGAGAGATTTACCCGCACTGGGAACGTGAAGGATGCGCCCTCTGGCTCATAGGCAGTCACTATACGAGTCTCGCAGTCAATCTCGGCCCTCGCTGCAGTCAACCAGTCCATGCCAAGAATGACGTCGAGATAAACAAGAGAGGGATCGACGACAAGATCAAGAGCCATCGTCTTGCCCCCAGATCCACCAAACAGCCCTCACACATCAGGGTGGCATCTGTAAAGGACCCGTGAGCTGTATAAACTCGCACCCCATCCATCCTAATAGTCGGTAGCCCAATGCACCTGACTATAGCACGTGATATCAATGAAATCGTGGACCCTGTGTCCACCATCACAAGAATAGGAATACCTCCGATGTGGGCAGTGACCTCAAAGGCCGAATGCTGAGAAGTCTCTGTCGCAGCTGCCTCAGCTGTCAAGGCATGCACCCGTGCCTGCTGTGGCCGGTTCGGCCGCTGTGCCATGGGTCATAGAGGCGGCCTGATCTGAGATACCGGAGGTCTGAAGGAAGGGTGCGCAGGAGCCAACCATAAGGGCGGTGCTGATATAGCCTGTGAGCGTGTACGGTCGATCTTCTGCGGCGGCGAGAACCCACTGTCCCGCATCCGAGCAAAACAACTCTGCGCCAAAAGGCCCGCTCTCTCACAATATGTACACAATAAATCGGGGCGCCGCATCGGTGGTACTGGCACGGTAACCCTAGAAGGAGGGTCGGCGCGAGGCCTCTTGCCCGCAAAGGGCCTGTCCTGCAACTCCGGTCGTGGCCTAGGAACAACAGGGCCACAAGATCGTGTAAGTCGATCCACATCCTGCTCTACCTGCATGGACATGTAAATCAGCTCTGCATAGGAGGAAATGCTCACACAGCACATCTTCGACCGAATATTCGATCGCAAACCCTCAGAAAAGCGCCGTATGCGCATCTGCTCATCTGCCAATATATTCGGGACATATCTGCCCAACTCAGTGAACCTATGCTCATACTCAGTGACTGTCATGCCTTCCTGTCTGAGGCGTAGAAACTCATTCTCCCGTTCATGCCTGTACGTCTGGAGATAGTATTTCTCGTGGAAGCGAGACTCGAACGCTACCCAGGTCCATATGTAATCGGCGACAACGGTCCGCAACACACTGTTCCACCATAAGCTGGCCTCTCGCTCGAACAAGAACGTAGCCGGCTCGACCTGCTCAGCCTCTGAACAATGCAGCATCCGTAGTATCTTCGACACACGGTCGAGCCAATACTTGGCCTCCTCGGGTCTATGAGAACCTATAAAAATGGGAGGCCGTAAGCGCTGGAATCGCTCTAATAAGCTCCGTGTATCACCGGCATTCCCCGCAGGATAAGCAGGTGGTGCAGGATGAGCCATGCCCTCATCCTGAGCATATGTATAGGCATCCTCAGCTGGATGCGCAGGTGGTGCAGGTAGAGGCACACTCCCACCCTGGGCTAGAGTCCCCACAATCGTAGTCAGAAGCTGCTGCTGCTGCATCATGGCCATCATCTGCTCAAATCTATCTGGAGGTGGAGCAGACTGTGGCATGTACTGCGTCGAAGAAGACGCGCGGTACTACTCTCTGACGGGCTGTGTGAAAGGCGGTGGTCCAACTGCAGGACCAGTAGTATGCTGAGACGCACGCGCTGTTTCAGGAATCGGGCCCACAGCAGGGTCCATATGAGCATCAGACTGCGAAGGAGCCTGATCCATAGGCTCACCCAATGAGAGCCGAGCTGTGCTCCGTGTAGCCTTCGGCGGCATTCCCTATATTCAAAATAGAGCGCAACCTTGTCAATCTCAATAGCACAACCACACCGCAATCATTCACATAAAGGGTCAAAGGCATTCCATGCATTTCATTTAATCAAAATCGTCACAATACAAGGGATATCTCCTTACAAGCATCGAGACAAGAAGTACATGGGAACTAAGACAGTTAAAGTTACAACAGCAACATAAGTAAAGCACTAGCCTTAACAGGCTTACACAACTTAAAGTAGGAGACGACTAACTACTAACAACAACATTAAAGATCATCGCTAGTCTGAGTCGGGTGATGGAGGAGCACCCTTATCCTGCAAGCAGCACAGGATCGCCTTCAAGGTGCGAGTCACCTTGCCGAATTTCCTCTTCATAACAGCCTTAGTATCCTCGACCTCAGTCCGAAGTTCCTGAACTTCCCTTCGCAAGGCGACCCAGCTCTCCTCAATTCGGGCAATGTAATCATCACTTATGCAACAAAAATGATTATGATTCAATGTTGTCTGAGTTAAAGCATTCACATGAGTAAAAGTATACCAAAATGCAATTCATACTCCAGATTCAGTGATAAAAGCAAGCGGAAGACTAAAGCATATATATATCATTGTATGGAAAAACAAAGTAGATCTCAACTGTCTCTAAAGTATGAATACATCTCTGAGTCTCATATACATGTAAATAACAAAAATCAAATGTCAAAATAGTCCCACTGAGAAGTCCCGTCAACCCAGGCCACCTAAGCAAAGCCGTCGTGGTATTGCATGTATGAGAACTCGTCCTGGTCCTCATCATAGTCCGGCTCTGCCTCCTGAATCGCTACCTCACCTGCATCTAAGACAGAGTCTGATGGTTGTTGCAAACACCATCCCGAAATGTGGGAATGAATAGCTAACTGTTCACTGCCCAAGTGCAGGGTTGTGATGTAGTAATAACTCAGTAAGACCAAGGTCGAATCCCAAGGAACTGAAACTGTACGTAATCTAAAATTAAGTAGGATTTGAACTAAAATAAGATGAATTCTAAATCAAGTAACAATTGTGAAATTATTGTAGGTTAATTAATCTAAAACTAAGGAGTTATCAGAGAAGGGTAACTAGGAATTCAGAGGGTCCACTTGTAGAGATCAGGGAGATCTTATGCCTGCTTCAAGAATTATGAAATTTACTGAACTGTCGTTGATCTAGTTTTCAAAGAGATGAATGGTATATGAATTAGAATGGATTCCATCACCAAACCATGCCCAAGAGACTATGGCAAACAACAGAATTAAACTAACTACCAACCAATCATATGTATGAAGGTTAGGAAGGGTACTGACATCCGACCATGCCCAAGAGACTATGGTGAACAACAGGGCTTCCTGACGTCATAAATATAAAAGAGAAGAAACATGCTCAAAGCCATTGCAGACCCAATGTAATTTCAGTCACAACAGACCATTAACAACTATAAACATTCTCATAATAATCAACTAAAATCAATGTCGATTCATGAATTAAAATTAAATTAAAAACATAAAATAAAATCTCCCATCTCACTACAAGTTTCACCTCTTAGCCCTAACTAAGAGGTTTAGCCAGACATGATGTGGGCTAGATCCAAATAATAAAGAGAAAAAGAAAAGGAAAAGAAAAGGAAAAAAAAAACCAAAGCTCTTCTCTCTCTCTCTCTCTCTCCTGACGTTCCAACCCAGCCAAGATCTGGATCTTCCTCCCAAGGTCTGAATGAATGCTCCCCACGTCCAAAACCTCCTTATATAGCTGCTGGAGTGGTGAAAATCGAATTTGAATCGAATTTGAAAAGCTATGCATGCCCATTGAAAGCTTTTTCGCAGCCAAGTTCGGTGCCTCGAAACACGCCACTTTCCTCACTCAAATTCCAAAAAAACACCATCCCTTAGGATTTTATTGGGTCCTCTATATGATAGACGGTTCAGATCTGCCATATGATCAAAGATGGTGGGCCAAAACCGCCTAGAAAAGTCAATTTTCGAGAATATGCGAAACCTTTCGCACCATTTCGCTGTTGTGATCGGTGGGCCCCACAGAAGCATTTTCTGAAAAATCCACCCCGTCCATTGGATTCAGGACGAAATTTTAGTCAAGAATGGATAGTTTTGAATGTCCATTGGCATGTCTCAGAGAAGAAATAACTAAAAGATCAGATTTGAACGCTACGGGGCAGCCCTTTTGTGGCCCATGTATCGCACACGTGTGTACACATATATGCAAAAGGTCAGCATGGTTTTGTAGCTCTCGAAGCCCTCTACAAGATGGACGGTGTGGATTATCCGTATGGGGCATGTGTGGGGTCCACTATCGACCGCAAAAAGGGCCAACGGACGTGCTACGTAACAGAGAGTTCCGTCTCTAAAAAGAAAATTGAGATGGAACGGTCAAAGGTCGGTTTGACCATGGTGGACGTATAGTGCACGGCTAATGCACTTGTACACGTGCACATGCTACACAAGGTAGGGTCCACTATGATGTTTCTGAGAAATCCAATCCATCCATTCATTTTGTCTCCCTATTTAAAGCATTGAGACTAGATTTGAGGCAATTCTAGATATCAGGTGGGGCCAGAATCAACGGTTTATGGGCTGATCTATCAGTTGGGGCACTTCCCGAGATCTTCAATGGCTGAAATTTTATATGTACGGTTAGTTTATGGCCCTCATCTCGTGTATAAATTTTTGAGTCAATCGGATAGCGGGAACCATGTGATCTTGCATTCTACACCAATTTCAGGCCATTTGCAAGTGAACGATTGGAATTTCTCGGGTCCCTGGCGTGCAAATTTGTCGATTTTAGTCCCTGGAGTCCGTCCCTTGCCCTGGTGATTATCAGAACGTTAATTCTAAGCTTTTGGCATCATTTTTCAGTCAACTCTCCTAATCACACCCTGCAACAAAACACGATTAAAATCGGGTGTTAAATGGTATTATGCTCGTAAATCTAAGTAATAAATGGAGTCTAATATGCACTATTTGACCCTCAATACTAACTCAGTGGAATAATAGAGCAAAGATTAACATGTTCTCAAATCAATCATGCGATAATAGTAAAACAATAAATCAAACAATCCTAATACTGTTATTAATGCAATATGACATGACGTGATGGATGCCCTCACCGACGATCTCCCTCATACGGCACCATCTTACGACTGCGGCATGAAATCGTCCCACAGTGCTCCACATCTTCCAGGCACATGCAATGTAATGGTGATATGATTTTCGAGTTATTATTAATCCATTCAAACAGCAGGATTGGGAAACTAAGGTATTTTCCTTATATCAATCCCAACACAGATCCTGTCTAGGGTCGTCACTCCTAGTAATCTCATACGATGTATATTTTGTAGGTCGTTGCAAGGGCTGCCAGGGCTGTTGCTCGCACTGGTTGCACCGCTCCCCCATCACCTTATCAATACAGGCCTACTGTACTCTCACTGCTACTGAAGGATCGTCGCCTCCCGTAGACTCAGAATACGCTCGCGGTCACTACAAAGGACTCGTCGCCTGATCAGTGTAGCCCGACAGCAAGAATATAGTGTCCCATACCACCATAATCTGATCACGAGTCATAGGGGCTCACTGGTCACTACGGGGAGGTTTGTGGCCCCAGCATAAGCTGAGAGCTCGACCACGGTGTCCCATACCACCATGCCCGGCTCACGAGTCTTCGTGGATCAAGGTACCATGGTTGACAGGGTTTACAATGGTAAGTTCAGTACCCTAGGTTCAAGCAGTTATGACTCATACAGGGTGAACATACAACGGTCAGTCGGGTTACTTGACGGGCTCGACTAGCACGAGCGCATCTTAAGTCAAACGACATGAAGTGCATAAAACACCTCGTGTGGCCTAACCACTGCCGCCAACTCCAAAACACGGCTCGCGTTCATCGACGCGTCGTTCGTGGAAAAGATAAGCCAACCACGAATTTACTAAGTTGCCGACTGCCTGGACTAGGTATAGTCTCAAACAATTATAAATCCACATCAGCAATCATGTAAGAGTATTGGAAATGAAATACAACCATGTGAGCATGTTAACACATGTTATAACATACAACTTAAGTCAATCATCAAGCACATGCATTTCATACATATAATGAAATCGAAATCATTTACATCAGAATATTAATTGAGAAATCAATCTCAAACTAATTCATAACACCATTCAATTCAATACATACTAATACAAGCATTCATACAAACACTTAAACTACACACTTAAGTTTACATATAGTATGTCGACTCAAAGTGCGCATTTAGGCGAATCTCTTCGCCAAACTAATTATGCACGCATTCCTAGTATCCTAATGCGACAAGAAGCCATGTCAATCACATCAGCAAATTATGGATGAAAACAGTATTTTCTACATATGACTAAAATGCTTTAAATCTCATATTCTTTGTCTGCTTACAAAATAGGAAACGGACAGCATGTTGTACATGTCAAACGGCGTTGCCGTCGATAATCTACTATTAAACGATATTGAAAGTGTTGGAAACAGTCAATCAAAACGTGTAAAATCCACACCTTTTCTCCTATAGGTGTGTTAATTCGAACGGACCGTATACGCTTCGTCTACGGCGAATAGGGAACCTAATACACAAGATCTATCAGCTACTTCGCTATGGAACCAAGGGAACCTCAAATCAGCAACTATTTAGGGTATTTCTTACCTAGAAATACAGAGAAATCACCGGCAAAGTGATTGGATTGCGTTGCTTAATCACGTGCAACAAGTAGCACAAGCAGTAGGGAATTCTCCTCCACTTTCTCTCACAATCTCTCACCTTTTCTCTCTCAACCTAAGGCTTTTTCCAAATTCGGATGAGAGAGAGGAGTGAGGGTTTCAAGCCCTTTTATAAGCCCAAACATGCCCAAAACAGGCTTGGGAACAAAGTTTACTTGATGCCTAACCAAATCGGGGCTGTTTCAGTCCAAAAGGACATTTCTGGTGGTCCCCTGGCCGAACGCGATCGGACTTAAGTTCATACACGTTGGATGTCGCTCACATCCCGTTTTCAGACCAGTAGCGTTCGTAGATCGCACGTGGCGGTCCAGTTTCAGTTCAGCGGTCACCGCACGTAGATCAGGCCTACAAATCTCATGATATGAAATAGAAATTTTTCTTAATCCGAGGGTGTAATTTAGCTGAATTCTGACGATCAGAACGCTTAATACTGACGCGTCAAGTCGTGTGCCAGATTTGAATTTCAAATTCCAAATCTAACCCTATTCTCACTCTCTTCAGTCCAGGCTCAATGAAATAGCCTGCGAATGTCGGTTGGAATTGATTTTCGAAATGATTGTTAAGTCCAGCTAGACGGTTCTAACGGTCTAAGATTGTAGGTATCGAACTTTCGACGCGCGGTGTAGATCCAATACAAAGTTTCAAAGAGGTCCAGAGAACAAACCGGTTTAGAGTTTGATCCGAGAATTTAGAGTATTATAGCGTCATTAGTTCTACTCGATTTGGGTCTTGTAGAATGTATTTAAAGTGATCAGGGACTATTTTCCAGCCACTCTAGCGTTGCGCTAGCTAACTTAAACTTATTTTCTAAAGGAATTAATCCTACGCGATTTCTGGTCGAGTTGGTACTCGAGCCCAAGTACGAATTTTTTCAGGGCGTTACAACCATCTTTGATTATATGGCAGATTTGAACCCTCTATCATGTAGAGGACCCAAAAACGTATAAGAGACTGTTTTTTTGAAAATTAAGCGAGGAAAGTGACAATTTTTGAGGTACCAAACTTGGCTACGAAAAGGCTTTCGTTGGGCATGCGATAGCTTTCCAAATCCGATTTTCACCTCTCCAACAACTATATAAGGAGGTTTTAGACCTTGGGAGGAAGAGCCAGAGCTTGGGGAGAGCCAAGGAGAGCCAAGGAGAAGAAAGAGAAGAGAGAGAGGAGGAAGAAGAGAGATAAGGGAGATATTTTTAATGTTTTTATTTTATATTTCCTTTTTCTTAATTAATTTTATGAATTGCTAAACTTCTTAGCTAGGGCTGAGATGAAGCCTCTAATTTGAATAACTCTTGTCTATGTTGAATTTATTTTAATCTGATTGATTTGTTTCTTTTTCTAGTGTGCTTTCCTGGTATTTCCGTACTTTTCCATTCTATGAGCTCGACCACAGTCTAGATATGGATGTTGTTTAGAATATTATTCTAGGTGCTTGTGTCTGACCATGAACAAGTCTCCTATAGAGGAAGAAACAGGATTTACATCTCTCCATGCCTGACCATGGATGGAAAGATGTGATCCATATGCTTTAAAGGATTATACATTTTGTGTGCCCGACCAATGACATAGGATGTGCTTTTTATTAAATTTATATCAATCTAAATTATGATAAATCAACAGGTAAAACAAAGGATATGATAATTAGGGATGAATTCGAAAGTCCTAGTATTCTCCTTGATTGGATCTTCCTCATTATTGCTTGTAGTTATTTTCTATAGATTTATGCTAGCTTACTTGATAGTTTGTTAAACCATTCGTTGGATTAGTTAAGAAAAGTTTTAACTTTCAAATTGTAAAGGGAACGATCTCGTAATACGTACCATATCTATATCTGATTCGTATACTTGCGAGTTTAAAATCATTTAAATCAGATTGATTTAAAATAAAACATCAATGGTCCACTAGGAATTATGAAGCATGATCCAATGTGTATATTCAAAAGCTGCCTCCATAGCAATGCCTAGTTATAACATCCGACACCATAACTCCCCATTGTCCTTGTAACAATATAACAAGTTTTTGGTACTGTATAATAAAAATAATTAAAAAAAACCAAATAAACAGGCAAATCTACTCGAATAAAATATGGTTCCTACCAAAATTTGTTACCCTCTCTTAATGGAAGAGTATTGGACCTGATGGAAACAATGAATAAATGTTCGCGGGAAGAGATAGAATTGTCATTGATAACTTCTATATCCTCTAGAAAGCTAGTGAGCAGAAATTGAAAAAAATTAATAGGATCACTATTCTCTATTTTTCTGGTGACCCAACCATTTGATTTTTCGATCATCTTCCTCCATTGATAATGTTGGAGTGTAAGTTGATGAGGATTTGAATAAGCTCTTTCTG
Source organism: Magnolia kwangsiensis (assembly GCA_037074715.1). NCBI lineage: Eukaryota > Viridiplantae > Streptophyta > Magnoliopsida > Magnoliales > Magnoliaceae > Magnolia > Magnolia kwangsiensis. The sequence goes on from CM073582.1 coordinate 88,693,116, forward strand.
AATCAACAAAGGTCCAAGGAAAGTATATTCCTAACCAGCCTATGAAGAAATGCTAAGAAGCACAAATGAAATAAGGTTCGGAGGTTGAACCTTTATATCCGAAAATGACATCTCCAAAAGCACGATATAATGAACAGAGGATTGTAGGAGCTAACGAATACTTTTGACCTTTTACATCATGCCCGGAACTGCGAAGAGTGTCGGCCTGATGATTTCTACTTGCGTTGAACTAGGAAGTATCGCCAAGCCAAGCCAATAAACTAAGAAAGCAGCCAGTTCACAAGAAGAACTATATTCAACAGTACTGATATTCTTGCGAATAATTTTGAAGTCTTAATGATTCTAACCTGCAAAGCTGTCAAAATAATGATACAATTATCAAACAGGTGATATATATATATATATATATATATATATATATATATATATATATATATATATAAGATGAGGATTATGAAAGACAAAGAAAATGAAGGAAATATACCAAGTTTCGGGAGAACAGAGATGTGAGCGAATTCTTCATTTCAAGGCACATATTCGTTGAAAATATTACCCATAATAGGAAGACCTGCAATACAAAGGAGATCCCATAAGGTGATATTGACCTCACCTAAAGGAAGGTGGAATGAATTGGTAATTAGACACTAATGATCGAGAAAACCTTTAAAAATAGTCACATCTCCATAGAAATGTTCTGACATAGCTATGTTGCGTCAAAAAAATCCATTTGCTTCAGGATATCGGCATGTTTACGGGCGATGGCTCGAGCCCATGCACTATAATAATCTTGTGGTGATAAAAAACCCATCATCAAGAATCCTTCTATATTCCATGATGATCCTTTGGTGAAGAAATGTTGTTAAGCAGTTTCAAAGTAATGAGTAGAAAAGAGTTGTTGAGGATCATAGCATGGGCGTAAGAATCGCATCGTATGAATTCTATCGATTTTTGACAAGATCCATTCTCTTCCGGACGTCCTTCTAAAATTCGTGGTTCCGTCATAATCCAGCTATCTATAGAAACAATATTGTTTCGGATCATTTAATCAATTAGTTCGCTGTGAAGAATTGACCACTGACGTTGCAAATTTATAGGGACAATGACTGTTATCTGCGTAACAAGTCTATTGTGCAAACAACAAGTTTCTGATGAAAAAAAAATGTTATTTTGTAGACATGAAGAACTTACAAGTCAAAGAACCAAAGTTCTCTAAGTTTACAAGATTAATCGAGATAATATCATTTCTGCACGACAACTTCTGCGATTGGAAGATTACATTATGATTCAAAATGCTGTCGAAATTGATATCGAACTTATTTATTTTCTTATATTTTCTATAACATGTACTTTATTTCAAAATCAAGGGATAAATGAGGATGTAAATGAATTCAGAATCAACAAAATACATTGAGTTGATTATTATCTTTATATCTTTATTTGTTATTATTAGAAGTGTACACGAGTCGAGTCGAGCCAAGCTTTGCCCAGCTCGTGCTCGATTCGGCTCGGCCTTCAAGCTTAGAACAGCAGCTCATGCTCGGTTGGGCCTTCGAGCTTAGAACAGCAGCTCATGCTTGGCTCGAGCTTCGAGCTTAGAACAGTAGTTCATGCTCGGCTCGTCTGAGTTTGAGCCGAGTTCAAGCAGGTTTCGACCCGAGTTCGAGCAAAGTATTCGAGTCGAGTTCGAGTCTTCGAGCCTGTTTAAGAGTTCAAGTTTTCAAGTCGAGTATTGAGTTCCGAGTTCGAGCTTTGAGCTGAGTTCGAGTTATAAATTGAGATTCATTTGAATCTAAATTCGATTATCAATTGGAAATCGAAGTTGAACAAAGCAATAAAATATATAAAATGCATAATTTACAAGTAAAAAACTTCAATAATTACATATTTACATTGTTCAAAATGACAATTTATAACGAATAACCACGGTAAGAGGAGTGCCTTCCAGTATTGTCATCTGATCCATCCGAACTACTATCTATTTTTTCATATAAATATTGGTTCACTTCCTCTTAGTCATAAGACGAAGAGATGTTTCCTTGGTGCTCTTTTACAATTTAAGCTAGATTTTTCAAACTTTCTTTTTGTGAAGAATTGTATGTATTACCCAATGCCTTATAAAATTCACCGAGACGGATGAGGAACTTGAATTTGTTACTCTTCTTCTTCTTCTTGCTTGTCGTACTCGATCCTGCTTTAACATCGATTGTCTTTGAGGATATCGCTGAAGTCTAGAAACTTCTTTCATACTGCGTTTTAAGGCAAGTTGGAATTGTTCTTCCTCCAAAGCTTTTAATCTGGTTTCCTCTGCATATTTTATGGATGTCATTCGTGTACTAGATCTAGAACCAAAAGGTTTAGATGGAGCGGAAGGTTTTCTATTCGAATATAAAATGACCTGAAAAGGAATTTGAACATCTTTAGGGGCATTTGGGCATGATTTTGCATCACCACCTCGACATGACAAGTGTAAGCGAAACTGATTAGTCTTGTTCACAAACTTTGCGCCACAAAAACCACACATAATCTTTGTTCTTCCAGACATTGGGGGTGATTCAACTAGGGAAGAGTAGTCCCAAATGTATGTCGATGGGTCAGATGACAACATATCTACACTCAATTTTTAATAAAAAAATCAAAATATTGATAAATAATTTAAACTTGATATAGGAATAAAATAAAAGCAATATAAATGTATCAAAAATAAAAGCAAATAAACGGTAGTAAGTAAATAAATATCAAAGTCTTACAAATCACATTCCACCACTTTCATGTTTTAAGTTAACTATTATTACAGATCATTCAAGTTTCAACCAAAACGAATTGAAAAACCAAAAATAATTACAGAACTACAAGTATTAACTCGTCATGAATCTCAATCTCTTCTTCTTCATCATCATTCATATCTCCTCCCCATATCGGGCGCAATCAATCTTCCGTACGAATCAACGCTTCAACTGTATTTGGTGCAAGTGAGCTTTGATACTTGCTCACAACCCCGCTCCATGTGTTGAATGGAGATTCTAATGCCACTGTAGAAATTCGTATTGATAATGTCTCGTGCTATCATAGATAATATAGGGTATTTTGATTCACTAACCCTCATCTTCCACCATTCCAACAAATCAAAGTCGGATCGCACTATGACTGACTCATTGAGGTACATTTCTAACTCTAATTCATTAATCTCAACTCTCATTCGTTCTTGTGCCAATTATGATATGTATTCATTTAACACATCCTCATTAACAGGTATAGAAACATCTGTATCTCTACTTTCTTCAACACCTGCTGCAAGTAAAGTAGTAGCATACGAATTGTACAAATCTTCAAGGGCTTGACGAACCTTGAACGTCTCTGTTGCCACTCTATCAGTAGGATAAATCTTCATGAAAATAAACTTAACCAACCCCATATTACAATGAGAATCAAGAACAACTGCTAAGGACATCAATAGATGACATTCGTCCCAGTATTTATCTAACTTCGTCTTCATACCAACTGTCATCTGGCGTATGAAATATGGACCCGCATTGGCATTTTTCTGTAAAGCATCCTTAATCTTCCAAGGAGACAGAAGAAACAGATTCGCGGTTGGATACTGATTCCCGAAAAAAATCTTCATACAATCGTAGAAAACTTTGAGAAAGGTGTGAACTTGTTTTGCTTTGGCCCAATCAGCTATGCTTGGCAACCAAGAATACGTTCTGTCACGCGCCGCATATTCAGAAAATACAAGCTGTAATTCCATTGTCGTATCTAACATTTTAAACGTCGAGTTCCAACGTGTACACACATCCAACTTCAACGTTTTCTTAGATGCCACATTCAAATGTTGGATGATGTCATTCCATACACTCAGTCTCAATGGCGACCCCTTGTATACTTCACTCTTATGTTCTCTGCAGTGAGATCAATTTCTTTCAGCCGTTCTTGTACAATCAAATTTAGAATATAGGCACAATATTTGACCTGGAATATCTTTCCATCAAAAAATAAATTTTCAGTAGCCCTGAACTGGTTACATAAGTATGAAATGACACTGTCATTTGCTAAAGTATTGTCTCAAGTTATTGCAGAAATTTTCTTCTCAATGCCTCAATCTTGTAGACAACTGTATATGCAATCTTAAATAAGTAAATCAATATGTGGAGGAAGGTTGCGGAAGTTTCCAATCCTTATCTACATAGTGAGCGGTTAATGAAATGTATCATTTTCTTTAATTGGATATCATCCATGAATTAGACATCAAACCTATTCTGAACACCGAAGCCAAAATTTCTTTCAGTTTCATCTTCTCATTTGCGTACATCTTCATGCACTCTCTCTGCACTGTGACGCACAGGAGACATTCTCGACTCAAGGGTTAAAGAATTGATAAAAAGACCTAAACCATTTACTTTCTATCATTCTAAACAGTTTTTCTTCGAAAATCACTAATCTAACATACCACTCTTTCAGCTTCTCTTTATCGAACTTATGAGTGAACACTACGCCTTGTGAGTCATCCCCCTCTAACTTCGTAAATGACAGCAACTGTTGACAAGGAGGAGGGAGTCTTGGTCTCTTAGGACACGTTTTCAAGTGTCTAATTAGATGTGTTATAGATCCTCCTGGAATCTTGTTGTATAACCCTTTGTAATTATTACGCTTTATCTTCATCACACCGTTAACTATGACTTCTTCGAAGTCATCCCACACTGTTGATCTCTTCTTCTACCCTTTGCATGCAGTTGACGTGTCTCCCTCTACGATTAGAGGAGATGTGGTTGATGCACCCATTCCGAGGGTACTTGGACTTTCGTCTTGACCAGTCATCTATAAAGTTAAGTTCTTGATATGTTATATGGCTATACCTAGACCGCTAGACGAGCATACTTACTTAACTGTCTAAATAGGTTACCCATTCAAAGGTTGGATAGCTTGTAATGCCTTCATTTTTCAACTTAAATGCTACGCCAAAATCCCGGCATCATCTCCCTTTATCTCTTTAGAATGTATTAATCTTGCATTTGATTCTTATGTCAATCATCAACACAAAGTGTGGACAGTTGACAACGAAAATAAATACAGGAAATATATTCAGAGAGAATAAGGAGGGACGAAACCAGAACAGGCATATACATTTAAATTAGAATAAATGAAGACATTACAATCTATCTAACCTTGAACTATTCAAAAATGGACAATTTAAAAATTTCTATGCATCTAAGAACATACTAAATCTATGTCTAGCAATATAGAAATCCTTAAATGGGTAACTGATTATTCTATACTACAACTAGAACAATAAAAATAATTAATAAATAGGCAAACAAAAGAGCAAGCTGAAAGAATAACTATTAACAACATTTATAAAAATAAAAGATAGCCAATAGGTATACGCATAAATTAAGACTAGCTAATAAAAAAAAAAAAAAAAAAATTGCGTTTCTTTTAGTCTCAACAGGCAGATCTAGTAGTTCCACGCTAGGACCCTTGGGCTGACATGAAAGCGTACTCCAAAGGAGCTACTGCTCAAAGAGCACGGCTAGAGGTGTTACCTCTTCTACCAAAGAGGTGGTTAAGAGTTTTTAAGAAAATAACCATCTATGTGAATTATTACATCAAGTTAAAACTAGCAGGGAAGGGACCAAAGGATTGAGATTGAGAGAGGAAAGGAAATGGAGAAATAGGAAACGGTTAGGGTATTTTTTGAAGGGAAAGGGAAATGAGGCATGCGGCGTGTGGGTAGGGTTTTTTTTTTTTTTTGAAGAGACTAAGTAAATTAGGAAATGGGGAAATAGGAAAGGATTAGGATATTTTTTGAAGGGGAAGGAAAATGAGGCATGCGGCGTGTGGGTAGAGTTTTTTTTTTTGAAGAGACTAAAGTAAATTAGGTTTTTTTTCAGGGTATATATATATATATATATATATATATATATATATATATATATATATATATATATTACATCGAGTCGAGCTAAGTCAAGCTCGAGCTCGACTCGAATATGTTTCAAGCATGAAAAAACAACTCGACTCGGTTCGAACTCAGCTTCGATCCGAGTCAAGTTGAGCTTTTTCGAGTCGAGTCGAGTGAGCTACCGAGCTTACTCTGCTCGTGTAGAGCTCTAGTTATTATTGAGAAAGATAATTCCCTATATCAAATATATTCGTTTCTTGTCAAAATATTCTCGTTGGAAATTAATGAAGAACTCACAGAAATGGGATTTCACCACCTATGGGTATCGAACCAAAGGCCTCATGTTGAAACTCCTCTCAATGGTACCACTGAGGTAAGGACTCGAAAACTTCTCTATCTTTAAGACTAGAAGGTTAGATAGGCGGATGATTAAGCTCTCGCTAATGGGGACAAAAATGTGATTAAGATGAAAATGACTCATATTGCTTGGTTGCAAGACCATACTAGGCCCGAATGAAAAATCAAGGCCCACTCGAAGATTCAAAACAATCACATGCACTTCATTAACATCAAAATATCCATTTATGTCATTACACACTAAAATAAAATAAATTTCCAATTAACAATAATAATAAATAATTAAAAACAGAAACTCACTTCTTTTTTTTTCAAACATCACCCATTCCAAATACTTTCAAATTTCATGAAAACTCCTGTACAAGAAAAGTAAATATATTATAAACCTTTTAAATGAAAATAATATAAACATGTGAGTTATTAAATCTTAAGAAAATCATATTCTTTAAATATAGCCGATGAGAATCTTAAAAATAATAATATTAATAAAATAAAAAATCCACGGCCTGGCTTTTAATGGACATGCATTCACAAGACACTGAAGTTGGGCAAACTATGTTTTCACACAAAAAGAACTTGCCATGAAATCAGACAAACACAATAATTAGGTGGGCAAACCTATAAATCAAGACAAACGTGTACTGCTTTCTTTGTTTTTCATAGTTTTATTCACCGTTATTAGATACCGAGAGGTTTGAGTAGCAAGACTAGCTACTGAAGTGACGTTGCCAAGTTCAGTAAGACCGACCATGATATATATGTCGTATCCACACCATCTATCCATTTGGATAGATCATTTCAAGGCATGAGACAAAGATTGAGTCAGATCCAAATTTGGAGTGGACCTCAACACAAAACAGTGGGAAGAGTAACGCATGGACCCCAACACAGAAAACAGTGGGAAGAGTGACGCCTCGTTGTAACCTTCCTAAGGTCTGCTATGATGTTTATTGAGATCCGACGTGTTCTAAAGTTAAGACGGACATGAAAGAAGGGAAAACACAAATTTCAGCTTTGATCGAAAAAATTGTGGCCCTTAGAAATTTTTAATGCTGAGCATCACTCTCTCCACTGTTTTTTGTGGTGGGGTCCACTAGCTTTGGATCTGACTCATTCTTTGGCTAGATTGATATCTCCAAATGGATGGAGAAGGTAGATACAACACATACATTATAGTGGGTCCCACAGAACTTGGTGACATCACTTCGGCTACTCAACCTATCTGAGTCCTCTCTGGCCACAGACGGATGCGGATTAGCCACTGACAGGTTGAGTAGGGAGATTCACTGCAGAAGTGACGTCACCTAGTTTCGTGGGCCCCACCATGATTTATATATTGTATCCACGCCGTCCATCCATTTTGAGAGATTAGCTTAGGCCATGATCTAAAAGAATGAGACGGATTAAAAGCTCTAGTTGACCCCACTGCAAAAACCTTTTAAGGGCCACAAAAGTTTTTGATCAAGGCGACATTAACGTTTTCCCTTCTTTCATGTCTTCATTGGCACATGAAATAAACATCATGGTGGACCTTAGGAAGGTTTCAAGGGTGGACCTCACTCACCCCATGGTGGGGTCCACTCCATCTTTTGATCCTTCTCATTCTTTTGATAATTCCCTAAAATGATCTCTCCAAATGGATGGACGGTGTGTATACAACACATACATCATGGTGGGGCCTACAAAACTTAGTGACGTCACTTCAGTACCCACCTTGATGTAGTTGTTTATTCACCGAGTCCACCATCCCTTCTCTTAGATCTTTTTAAGGTATGTGAACAAAAATGAGGTAATTGCAACATTGAGTGGACCACACCCAAGATTACTCATACGTTTAATGACACGCATTTAATGCAATGCAACCCAAACTTATTATTTGGTGTCATCCACTTGCGCGTTGCATCTGCTTCATTTTCATGCACATATCTTGAAATGATATGAGAGAAGGCATGGACAACATGGATAAATGGATACATCACGGTGGGCCTAGCCACCAAACTACCTGCTTGTGGCTAAAGACAGGCATGGGTAGGTACGTGTCTTGGTGAGGTGTGTTGGAAGAAAAGAGAAAAATATATATACAAAATAATACCTCACTAATATGGCACTTACATCCTAGTGACCTTTTAAATCTGGGTCCTTACTCTTGCCCGGCTGGTAGATCCCAGGAGTTTCAACTCATGGTCAAGGGTTCGAGTGCCCATAGGTGGTGAAATTCTACTAGCGTGAGTGTGTGGAGTGCGTGTGTGAGGTGTTTAAAAAAAAAAAAAATTAAAAAAAAAACCACCTTTTAAATCAAGTTTTTAATTGGGTTGGGTCCTTAGTCTTACTCCGGTGGTAGACTCCCGGGAGTTTCAACACGGTTGAGGGTTTGAGTGCCCATAGGTGGTGAAATTCCACTACTGCGTGAGTGTGTGGTGGTGTGTGCGCGTGTAAAAAAAGTTTTCATTGGGCTACCTGGTAGAGTGATGATTCTTCCTAAAATGATAAAAATGCCCACAAACGAGGAGTTTTCTGTAGGGGATTACATGGTAGGAATGTGGTCACTGGTTCGTAATCCTTGGGCCCACCATAAAGCATGTGTTTTATCCACGTAAGCTTAAAAGATGAGGTAGATCCAAATGGGTAGACCTAGCTGAAAGAAAACAACAAATAGCCGACATAAAGCTTTCAATAGTAAGTGTTCATCACCACTGTTCTCTTTAGTGTGGTCCACCTTAGAATTAGATCTGCCTTACTTTTAGCTTATGCCCTAAAATGATTTGAAAGAAATGGATAAACGGCGTGGATTAAACACGAATTATGTTAGGGCCTACAGTGCACGTATGTCACACGCTCTGGTGTCTTTGGAGAAAGCGGAGGGCAGGGGGAGTTCCTCTAGCCTGTGGGGGCTTAAAAAATGCCCGTGATAAATCCACTTCGTGCATCAGTTTTCCTGGACCTTAAAATGGCTAAAAAAATGGCCATGACAAATCCACTTCGTGCATCAGTTTTCCTAGACCTTAAAATATCATGCAGATCCAAAACTCATGTGGGCCACACCACACAAAACGGTGGTAAAGGTAACCTCCACCATTGAAACCTTATCCGAGCCAACCATGATGTTTATAGGCTATCCAAACTGTTCCCAGCGTTATTACCCTTCAGATAAACTACAAGCATCATCCGGATACAAAACTTCTTTGGCCCCACACAGATTTCAAAGGTGGGCGTTCAAACACTGCTTTTCATGTGGTGTGTGGCCCACGTGTTTTTTTTTTTATCAGCCTGACTTTAGAGTTCCATCCTATCGTTGCCTTGAAAAACTGACATCACGATAATATCTGTGGGCCCATTAGAGACCAAGGGCACAAACAATCCGTGTCTGTCAAGGCTTCAGGATCAAGTGCCCCATCGGATTCACCCAACACGGTACAGCCATACCTGTGGGGCCTACTTTGATGTATATATTATATATCCGAACCGTCCATCCCAGATTATTTTAGAGCATGTGTTTAAAAATAAAATAGATACACATCTCAAGTAGACCATACAAGAGGAAATAATGGTCATTGAAAATTAAAAACTTTTTTGTATTTTACAAAAGTTTTGGATCAAGTTGATTTCTTTCTTTTCTCTTCATCAAGACCAAAGTGTCCTTATCAAGTGGTTAGATGACAAATAAAAATTACAATGGGCACGACTTGGGGGCTTAGGATGTTGTTTTTAATAGTTAGGGTTCACTTAGAGGGTACGGATTGGCCACTCCCCAGCCACCTGCCAATGGCTGGTGGTCAGTGCTATGTGGCCCCACCACAATGTATATATTTCATCCATATGGTCCATATATTTTTTCAGATAATTTTACGCAATAAGACCAAAAATGAGAAATATCTGAATATCAAGTACGTTACAGGAAACAGTGTTGAATGAGGTAGACCATTAAAAACTTTTCAAGTTTTGAATCAGGCTGATATTTGTTTTTTCCCTACACCTGGGCCTGTATGACCGAATCAACATACTGGATGTCAAATAAACACTACAATGAGCCTAAGGAGGAAGCCTTAGGAGGATTTTAATGTTGGATATCCAATCACTATTGTTTTCTCTTGGTGTGGTCGACCTGAGATTTATATCCATCTCATTTTTGGAATCAAACCCTAAAATGTATGAACAGAATGGATGAAACGCATACATCATGGTGGGGCCCACATAGCACCGACCACCAGCCACGGCCGTGGCAGGGGGAGTAGCCAATCCGTTTCTTCATTTAGTACAGTTTCCTATACTTATGAATAGGTCCATCTCAGATTTGGATCCACCGGGTGTTTGGGTTCATGCTCTAAAAGATCCAGCAAAATGCACGACGGACAATATATAAATTAAGGTGGCCCCTGGCCGCATCATGTTGGGTGATGCCTCACATAATTCCGAGAGCCTTTTACATGTGTTTAATCCATGCCGTCCATCCAATTTGCAAGATTGTCTGAGGGCACGGGTCCATGAATGAGGAAGATCCAAATGCTTTGGATCAAGTCGTGTATTTTTTTTTTCTTTTTTTTTCTTTTTTTTTTTTAACCTTCATTCAAGTCTCTATGTCCTTGTAGAGAATCTGGATAGCAAATAAATATTATGCTGAGCCCTAGGAAGATTTTAATGGTAGGCATTCAATCAACATTGTTTCCTATGGTATGGTCCAGCTGAGATTTGAATTTGAATAAATTTTTGATTTGTTCTAAAAGAGCATGCGAAACAAATGGATGAGATGGATATAAAATACATACCCCACAGTCAAGGCCTGCACCCTGCGGGGTCCGGGCCGGGACTTCAGTTGTAGGCCGAGGCTGCCCATTAAAATAATATAAATAAGCTTGTTTTCAGGTCGGAAGTTCTGCAAGACCGAGGCTTGGGCCGGCCTGTTTACTAATAGTCTTGAAGTGCGGTTCATTGTACGAAGTGATCCAATAAATTAAGCAGATCCAGATGGTGAATGATCATTAAATATTTATTGTGGGCTACAAAAAGATTTAGATCAAGCCGGTTTTTGTATTTCCCCTCTATCTGACCTGGTTGACCTTATCAAGGGGTTGGATGGAAAATAAACATTACAATCTGCCCTCGGAAAATTTTAATAATAGTTCAATCACAACCTTTTCCTGTAGTGTGGTCTATCTGAGATTTGTATCTACTTAATTTTTGCAACCCACTTTTAAAATGAGTTGTAAAAATAGATGGATAGAATGGATATATGAATATCTACTAAGTTACCAAAGGGTAACACCTAATCTACTCCCCCTGTTGCCCTGCGTGCAAAAATGCTGCAGCCCATGTAGATGGGACACTTGACAAACAGGTTTGATTAGGTATTACCCTTGCCGTGTGGGGCCACCTTGATGAATTTGTTGTATATCTGAAAAAAATTCCTACATTAGGAGAAGAGGTGGGGCCACTGCTATGTTTTTCAGAAACTCATTCTGCTCATTCATTATAAGAGGTCATTTTAGGACATGCTTCCAGAAATGATGTGGATCGAAAACTCAATTGAGCCATACGAGTCAAAACAATAGGAAATGAGCGGTGAATGTTGAAATATTCAAATAGCCACAAACGTTTTTATCAAGTTAAAGTTTTTCGTTTCGTGACTTCATCCTAGTGAGAATGACCTTATGAAGGGTTTGGATGGCATATTAATAAGGTGAGCCTGCCTAGGAAGGTTTCAACAGTAAACATTTCTTTCCCCAGATTTTTCTCTCCTGTGGCCCATTTGAATTTTGTTCAGCCGCATGTCATAAAATGAGCTCTCAAACGGATATAAAGAGTAGAAATATGAGCCTTCAATCACTACTGTTTCCTTAGGTGTGGACCACCTGAGATTTGGATCTACTTAATTTTTTGGATCACAGCCTTATAATTGGCTGGAAAAAAAAAAAAAAAAAAGGATATCACCCACTAATGGACAACACGAGTAACACCTAAGCCAATCCGGTACTGCCAGCTTCACTAGCTAGGTGGCTACTGACAGTGCTATGTGGGCCCCATTATGACATATCTATGCTATCAACTCCTTTTTTTCAGACTATTTTATGGCATGGGCTCAGAAAATGAAGCATATACAAATCTCATATAAACCACACCATAGGAAAGAGTGGTGATTGAACATTCACCATTAAAAACTTCTCAAGGGTTACAAAAGTTCTGGATAAAGTTGATATTTGTGTTCTCTTCGTGCAGTTGTGCTTGATCAAATCAACAAATAAACATTACAGTGAGCCAAAAGCTTTTAATGGTATGCATTCAATCACTTCTGTTTTCTTGTGATGTGGTCCACGCGAGACTTTGATATCCCTCAGTTTTAGGCTGTGGTCCACGCGAGACTTTGATAACCCTCATTTTTAGGCTCCTATCCTCTATAATGATATGATAAAATCGATAGACGGTTTCGATCAAACACATACATATTATGTTGGGCGACAGAGCGGTCAGCAGCTACTGACGCTGTCAGTACGCAATCCTTATGGAAATGGAATCCCAGCAAATCTCCTCCCTTAAGCACGCAGGTGATGGCGTTCGTAGTTGGGACGCGGATTGCGTCGTACCCCGCCCGTACGGATCTGTGGGGCCCACCATGATGTAAGTGTTTTATCCATGCCGTTCAATGCTTTTCTCGGATCATTTTAAGATCTGAACCAAAAAATGAGACAGGTCCAAGGCTTAAGTGGACCATAAAGTGGGGATTAAACGTCCACCGTTAAAACTTACAGGGAGCTTGAGAAGTTTCTGATCAAGCTGATATTTTTGTTTTCACTTCGTCCCCGTCTACATGACCTCACGGATAGGTTGGATGGTAAAAAAACATCACCTTAGCCCTTAGAAAGGTTTCAAGGGTGGTTGTCATTATCAGTACAGCTTCCTTTGGTGTGGTCCTCTGGCGCCGTGAACCTGCCTCAAATTTTTTCATTCATTTCTTAAAATGATATGAGAAAATCTTTGAACGGCGTGGATAAAACACTTGCATTAAGGTGGCCCTACAGAGCCGGGTGTAGGACGCAATCCGCGTCCTCCTAGTTACAACGTCACACTTTAGATAATCCAGCCTATCAATCTAGATCGTCCATTTGTTCCAACACAGATATCATATGATACCAGGTACAGGTCACACCATTCTGACAATCATAATAATCCAATCTTTAGCCTCTAATAATATGGACGGTCATGATCATAAGTCCAAAAAACAATTTGTACAACCTACTTGTCACTGACCAACATAAGCAATTGTTGTGATGAATGTGATTTTTGCATGGTATCACCGTGTGTTTGAGACTTTATCAACAGTTCAACTCAATTGACAGTACTGTCCAAGTAAACGACCAGATGCAACTAAGAGTATCATGACTTTCAGTACTCCCAAACTAATAGAGCATTTTCCACTAAGCATGTAAAAATGATTGAAAGTTACAAAAATGGTTTGGGTGGCAATGGGCCGGGTCTGGACCTGCCGGAGCCGATCCCAACCTTCTTCGGTTGTAAGCCCAAGACCGCCCATTAAAATATTATAAATGGACTTCTTCTCGCTTGGAAATGCAAGAACCAGGCACGGCACGGTCTTATATTAATTACTGGCCCAGCCCTACATGGACCGATGAAATCCAACCGGCAAACCCGGTCCGTTACCACTCCTGAAATCCATACCTTGTGAAGATGACATTATCCTCACGAACGGCTGTGAATGAAGCACCGTAAATAACACACAGCCTTCACACCAAGGTTCCTCTCTCTCTCTCTTTCTCAAGGGGCAGTGAGTTTTCTTCCAAGGGACGTATTTATAGAGAGGTTTGTTGAGAAATGATGTCGTGAGCTAGAAGTGTATGGAAATCTATCCATGCACATGGTTTGATCTGTACTCGTTGAAATGCTGATCATCTATCAGGACTGTACATCAGTCCCAGTCCGTTCCTTATAGGCTTCCTGAGAAAATAATAAGAATTGGAGGATCTGAAGCTTCTACTCAGTGACAAGCAAAAATGGATGGAAAAGATTTTAAATAGAAGTGGGCCTAATAAAGAAAGTTATCACCATCTGATTTCTATGATTTTTTCACAATAGTGCGAGAACAGTGGACCGGACTTATTGGACGGTCCAGATAGGTGATGTTGGTACCAAAAAATTCCAAATACAACAATGTGCATGGGATAAGGTGTTTCTCACACGTTAGTGAAAGTAAAGCGGGCAGGAATCCAGCATTAATAGGATGGCACGGGTTAGGTGACGCAGGGGCAACGGCTTAGGGACTGGTAAATTTTATTTTAAGACATTATCACTTAAATGGATATTTTCAGTAATTTTTTCTGATTTAGATCGTTTGATAAATCAAAAAACAAAAAAAAAATTATGTGTTTAATTTTGATTTTCACCGGAAAAAAAAATCAATTTTTTAAGTTTTTCCATTCAAGCTTAATACTTAATGCTGAATGCATGAATTATATTGATTTTTATTTTTATTTTCTGGCAATTTTACCTGTTCACTATAGCAGGCCTAAGGTAGAAGCCATGTTAATACGGCAAAGTGTTTTAGCCCTGGCATGATTTATAGATTGTATGCACACCATCCATTAATTTTGTCAAATTATTTCAGGGCATAAATGAAAAATAGGCAAACTCAAAGTCGAAATCAACTGAACCGCATACCATTGAAACCTTCTGAGGGCCCACCATGATGTTTATTTGTTAACAAATTTGCTCGTAAAGTCATGCAAAACAGGACGGATGGGAAACAAAAGTATTAGCTTCATACAAAACTTTTGTGGCATGAGAAGTTGTCAATGTTAGGTGTTCAATTTTTACTTTTTTGTGGTATGATCCACTTAAGATTCAGATCTTTCTTATTTTTTTGGCTCATAACTTAAAATGAACTGAAAAATGGATGGATGGTGTGGATATAATACATACATCATGGTAAGGCCTACCTAACTTTTTCATGTGAAACCATTACAACACTGAGTTATACGTACACAAGTTGGCGGATGCGGATCTCCTAAAAAAAGGCTCTCGAAGGAAGTTCATATGTTGAAAAGTTGTGGGGCCCACAATAATGCTTTTGAAAAATATACTCCACGCATCCTTTTTTCCACCTCATTTTAAGACGTAGGACCAAAAAATGAGGCAGACCCAAAACCCAAGTGAGTCATGCAAGAGGAAAATTTGAGGAAAGAATTGCCTGCTGTTTAACCATTTTACCTGTGGTCAAGCTTTGAATTTACTACTCATTTTTGGGCTCATGATCTCACATTATTTGAAAAAAAAAAAAATGATGGATAGACATTATGGATCTAACACATACATCATGGTGGGGCTGTCAAATTTTGACGATATTGCGACTTTTATTGGGAATGAAGATTGTGGACAAGATCGGGTTGGGTGCAGCCCCGACCTTATTCCAGACGATGCGCCCCTTACGTGCAGCGTACCTTGATGTTTGTATTCAAGATCCATACTATGGATTGGCTTTTCAGTTCATTTTAAGGCACGAGCCCAAAAATGAAGCATATCCAATTTCAGATGGACTATACCGGGGAAACAATGGTGAATGATTATTAATGGGTCACAAAAGTTTTGTATGAAGCTGATACGTGCTTCTTTTTTTTTCTTTTGTCCTTTTTAACCTTATTAATAGGTTGGGATGGGAAATAAACATGACCGTGGGCTCTAGGAAGTTCTTAATGCTAAGGTGTTCATTCACCATTGTTTCCAATAATATGTTCCACCTTAGATTTGGATCTTCTTTATTTTTTGGTCTCATACACTAAAATGGTATTTAAAAATGAATGGATGGCTTCTTTGATATAGGATACACACGTCAAGGTAAGCACCACCGTAAGCGCTACGTACACTATCTTCGATGAGGCTAAGCCACACCTAATCCACTCCTTTATGGATACATAATGTGGGTGAAGATTGGGCAATACCCACACCCGGACCTAGCTATAAACATAGTCCTAAAAGGAGATTTATGGGGCCCACTGTGATGTATATGTTTTATCCACGCCATCCATCCAGTTTGACAAATCATTCTAGCACATGAGCACAAAAAGAGGGCGGATTGAAGCCTCAGGGGGACCACACCACAGGAAGTAGTGGGGATTGAATTCTTATAGTTGAAAACTTCCTAGGGCCCATCATGATTTTTATTTTCCATCCAACTTGTTCATAAGGTCACATAGACCCCGGTATGAAGGGAAAACATAAATATCAGATTGATCCAAATCTTCTTTAACCCCAAGAAGTCCCTAAGAACTTTTCAAAACTTTCGATCCTCACTCCTTCCTGTGTCGTGGGCCACTTAAGCCTTCAATCTATCTCCTAAAGCCCATTGTATGTAATGCTTATTTCATATTTAACATGTTGAGTAGGTGATGGAAACATGGATGCTGGGAAAACACAAACATCACCTTGATTCAAATTTTTGTGGCTCAATAAGTTCTAATGGTGGGCATTCAATTACCATTGTTTCCTATGCTGTGGTCCACTTGAAATTTGGATCTACTTGATTTTTTGGGTGCATGCCTCAAATTAAGTTGGCAAAATGGTGGGATGGCATGGATGTTGTCAACGAGGGGCACGTTATGGATGGATCAAGAAAAAATAATAATAAATAAATAAATATTAGATGATCCTAACCTTTAAATCAACTTTTATTAGTTAAATATGAGATGCTTCCCAGTCTAATTCAAGGACATTAATCAAAGCGTTGTAATTATTTTATTAGGAAGAATATAGTATATACTCTATCAATCAAAATAATATGTTTAAGAGATGTATATGAATTCTGAATAGGTGTGCCAAATTTGGTAGCATAATAATAACATATTTTGTCTCATATTTATGGAAAATAGAGATTAAGATAATAGGGGCAAATGTGATAATTTACTATTTTTTTTTTTATATTATGGGTTATGTAATAAAACAAATTTTTATGAAAAAAGTATTCAATTTCATATATCAAAACATTTTTCAAACAAATTATCAAACAGATTTGTTAGTACTTATAAGTGTTACCACAATGCATATGTTGTATATCCAAGTCGTCTATCCATTTTAGAAGATCATTTTAGGGCATGATGCCAAAAAATGAGGTAGATGCAAATCTCAGATAGATTACATAGTAATCATTGAATTCTCACCATTAAAAACTTCTTGAAGGCACCAGGTTTTGTAGTTTCCCTTCGTCCAGGTTGTGACCTTATCAACAAGCCTTATCACCAGGTTGATTTGCAAATAAGCATTACAGTGGGTCATGTTGTGCCCTATTTTTACCATTCTTGGAACAACCAATTAGGAAATGACATGTGTCATTGCATAAGAAGTATAAAGCACGTATAAAATCTTTTAAGATATTTCAAGCGCATATTACAGAATAATAACTGGCATTGATTAGAGTGTTACACGTCATATCATGACCGAGAAGATAGAATGTAGGACATGGTTGAGATAAAAGCAGTGCTAAGACAATTACTGTGACATGTGTCCAATAAGAGTCTAAAAGGCCGGAATGGTAATGAAGCAAGTATTATCGACTAACATGGAAGAGAAGCATTTAAATAACTACCTTAACGAGATCTATAAACTCTCCTACTCCTACCTTCCTTGGTAACCCCCTTTCACTACTAAGTTCCTACTACTCGCTGATATTTTTCACTATTCGTGATTGATTTTCGAAAGATCGAGACCTAATCGGGCGAACCACCCCGAATATAAATTATTTGCTTTTGGGTGATCTACAGTTGATGATTCACCTAGACACCTGCAACAAATAAAGGAATCCACATTTGTAGCAGCTGAGACTTATAAATGATTTCAATGAAGCAAAACATCTCATACGAATGCAAACAAAGAAACAAATCAAATATATCTTTTAATTATCCTTTATGTTTCTTTAGCATAATCAATTCTTTATGTTTATTAGTATAACTACTAACTTAATATTATATCAAAAGTAGCAGTAATTGGATAGTTGTGATTCGTAGTTCACTGAAAAAAAAGTTTTTATAAAAAAAGGTATGCTAGCTTCTACGACCAACTACAAGTGTGTTTTCTTTTTGTTTACATTTATATTATGTAAGTTTTTTTTTTTTAAAGCACTGAAGGCAAACATGACCCATTATCGGAGGATGGACCGTACTTCTCATAATCACCTCATCATCGGATCTTCTTAAATCTCATCCATGTATTGTCAATTATGCATATATGCTTATCCTTATGCTTATGGGTCGTTTGGCACTATAGATTTGGGGGGATTTCAAATCCCTTGGTTTTTTGGCACCATAAAAGTAAATGTATGATTTCAAATCCCCTTAAATAGAGAATTTGAAATTCATGTAGAAAGCTTGGGTTACATCTAAAATCCTTTATAGAGTTGCATGTGTTATATGTCGTATTACCATGCTATTATTTTATTGGGCACATGGCCCTCTAATGATACCCAAAACAATTAGATTATCAATTGCATCACTATAATTACTTTAATATGATGATTAACACCGTCCAAACATTGTCCATATAATTGAATGCCCACAACGAAAACTTCCCGCATGGCCTAATGCCCCTCGGTTTAAATTCAAACATGTGTAATGTTTTTGAGGGAATCTTAGGGGGTGTTTGGTGCATGGAATTAGATGGTATTAAGTGGGATGAAATTTTGAATCCCCTGGTTTAAAAAATCATCCTTTTTTGGTTCATCATAGGTTTATAACATTGGATCCTATGCATGAAGTAGGAAGGGTTAGGGAGGGCTTTCCACATTTCAATCAGGATATGCGAAATCCATGGGATTTCCTTCTAAAAGCACAAGAAGGAAGGTGGGGCCCACCTTGATATTTGTCAGGAATCCACTCCATCCATCTGTTTTATAAGATCATTTTTGGGTAAGCGGCCAAAAACGAGGTAGATTTAAATCTCAAGTGGGCTACACAAGAGAAAATAATGGGGATTGAGTGACTACCATTGAAACATTCATGTAGCCACAAAATTTTTGTATCACGGTAAAATTTTTTATGTTTTCAATTCATTGCGTATGAATAAACTTATAAACGGTTGGGATGACATATAAACATCAATGTGGAGCTTGAGAAAGTTTCAATGGTAGGAAATTCTTTCTTCACTCTTTCCTCTCGTGTAACCCACTTGAGTTTTGGATCTGCTTGAGTTCTGGTTACAAGTCCTAAAATGATCTCACAAAATAGATGGACATGGTAGATTACTCACAAACATCAAGATGAGCCCCACCTTACTTCTCAATATAGTTTTCAAACATGATATTTTCAAATTTGATAATTGTTTTCCATGTACAACCAAACACTACATGAATCAAAACACGTATTTAAGACCTATATCATACTTGATCCAAACATCAAGGGGACTACCTCACTCCCATGTCATTAAGAGACAATCCACCGATCAAGTGCAATGCAAAAAAGCAATTCCATCCCACTTAATGTCATCTAATTCCATACACTAAACACTCTCTTAAAAAGCTGGACTCTAATTGAACAATCCTCATGGCCTATTTGCAATCATGGATTTGGAACCCTTGAATTTAGAACCCCTCGATTTGAGACGCCTAGATCTGAAATCCTCCTATTGTGTTTGGCACCTTTTGACTATGAATAAACATTGAGGTCTTGACATCGATTCCCCAATGGAGGTGGCTAACAGTGAAATGTGATCTCCCAGTGAGTGTACTAACAAGTTAACAAAAAAGAAAAAATCTTTACAAAAAAACTTTAATCCCGAAGTAGCTAGGCATGATATATTACAATGGATTTGATTTTAATTAGTAAATCAAATTTAGTATCTCTAATTAATGACATATGTAATGTTGGACACAATGGTTATAATAGACCCGAAAAATATATGAATTGTTAGAAAATGATGAAATTCCATGTCTGTGATGCGCCACAGTCACAAGATCATATCCAAGTGACGGACCAATGATTTTTAACTGTCTTTTACAATGGCCTTAGCACTTTGAGATATGGATCTCCTTAGTTTTTCGGGCATACCATGAGATGGTTTTGGCAAAGCAGATGAACGGCAAATATACAAACCCATACACACAGGTGGGCCACGTTCAGCGACTCACCGATTAATATGTTACCCACTTTGAGATATGGATCTCCTTAGTTTTTCGGGCATAACATGAGATGGTTTTGGCAAAGCAGATGAACGGCAAATATACAAACCCATACACACAGGTGGGCCACGTTCAGCGACTCAGCGATTAATATGTTACCCTGCCTGCCCTAGCCCAGGGCCACGTTCAGCGACTCACCGATTAATATGTTACCCTGCCTGCCCTAGCCCATCCTCACTTGTTGCAGACGTGGATTGTCCGGAGAAATTTCTGTAACCCTGTTTTAAAAAACTACGTGGATTGTCCGGAGAAATTTCTATACCGCTGTTTTCAGAAACTGCGTGGGATGCACAGAAATTCCCTGTGATACTCCTTTCATCAGTTTTGATGAGTTTTGTCTGTTTAGCGAATAATTACAGATGGCCCATGTATCCTCCGGAAACGGACTGGCCACTCCCCCTGACACCAGCCCCGGAGCTGGTGGTCAGTGCTATGTGGGCCCCACCATGATGTATTTGTTTCATCCATTCCGTTCATCCATTTTTAAATATCATTTTAGTTCTTTGTGCAAAATTGAGAAGGTATAAATCTAAGGTGGACCACACCACAGAAAACAATAGTGATTGGATATCCATCATTTAAATCCTCTTAAGGCCCACTGTACTGTTTATTTGACATCCAATCTGTTGATTATGTCATAAAGACCCAGATGAAGGGAAAAAAATAAAGATCAACTTGATCCAATACTAATGGTCAAAGTTCATTCAACACAGTTTCCTGTAATGTGGTCCACTTGAGGCTGGAATTTACCTCATTTTTTGTACATTACAATAAATTGATCCAGGAAAATAGATGGATGGAATGGATGAAAAACATACATCATGATAGGGGCCCACAGAGCACCGACCACCAGCCATTGGCTGGTGGCAAAGGGAGTAGCCAATCCGTTTCCCTATCCTCCGCTCCTGTGACATGCCAAATGGTATATATATCTGAGGGCACGAACAATGGCGTGACTTGAACCAGCTAGGTGGGTATTCTGAACACGTATGTATGAGATCCGTTCCGTCCATCTGATAAGAAATTATATTTTCACCATGTATCCTAAATTTTTTATATTCATTTTTTTACACACATGAGCATCTGAATGCACTTAATTTCAGGAAACTCGTTACTCCTTTTGTGTAGGGTCGGATGAATAAATTGGACTGCGTGTATATCCTAAGGTGATCCTCTACGATTAAGAAGATTTTAATGGTGAGATTTTTAATTTCAATTTTTTTCCCACTGTGTAGAGTGTGAACGTTGAATCCCTCTCATTTTTCATTACCGATATAAATACATGGTGGGCTACCTTATTGACGGATTGGATATTATCCACATCAATCCATTCCGAACAAGTCAGTAAATATAACGCGTTCATCCGTACAAAAGTAACACACTAAAAATTTGTATATTTAATCATGTTGGCATCGGCTGCGAAAACAAGCTTTACAAGTGAGCGGATTAGAAGATGTGGCCCTGACTGTGGGGCCATATTTTGGTAAATGTATTTTGTATCTACGCCATCCATTTGTATTTTCGGATAATTCTAGAGCTAGATCTCAAAATTAAAGCATATCCAAACTTCAAGTGAACCACACCATGTGAAAAGTGGGTATTGTTTGTAACTTCTCAGGACCATTAACATTTGAATAAGCCGTTATCTTTGTTTTTTCTTTATCGACATCTTTCTTTCTGACCTTACGACTAATTTAAATGTAAAACAAACATCTGTAGGCCTCAGTAAGGTTTCAACGGTGAACATATTTCTTCCTGTTCCGTTGTCTATTTTAAGTTTGGATGTACTTTAGATATTTTTTTAATTAAACTTAAAATGAGCTGAAAAAATAGATGAACGACATCGATTAAACATAGAAATTAAATTGAGCCACGAATTATCCACACGTGTGTGTGAGTTCTTTACTGTACGATCTGCACATGTGAGAATAGCAGGATAGGAACCTAGCCATAGGATTTTGCTTCGCTGGTTTTAGACTACGTAGCCGTAAATAGGAATTGATGTTCTACTGTACTTGCGTGACCTGCACTCAGTGGGACATATGCTACCATACATATCATTTGAACGAGAAGTACGTGACTTTCACTAATTAATGACTATATTGGATAAAGGTATGTAAGATCTTCACCGTTCACCCGATGAGCCAACATATTTTCACCGTAGATACTAAATTTCATTTAAATATAAATTTTAAGTAGACCATAACTTAGAAAATGAAATAGAATTGTTAGTAAAATTTTTAGATTCATATGCTGTGACCCACATTCGTCATTGGATGTACCGAATTTCGGAAAATTTATACATCCTTCCGTAAAGGGTAAGATGGCGTATATGTAATAACATAATTAATACACGCAATTTAAAAGATTTTAATGATAAGATTTCCAATGTCAATTGCTTCCCTTGGTGTAGCCCACGTAACCTTGAGTTGTCCTAATCTCTTGATCTCGGTCTTAATATGATGTGGGGCATCTAACAGACGGTGTGGATCTTATCCACGTGTAGTTATACGATACAAAGCCAAAGAAAGTAAGGTGCAAGGTTACCGAGGTGTTTTTTTAAACATGAGATGACAATGGATTAGACTGCTCAATGTAGGCTTTCCATACGGACGACTATCGGAAGCAAGATCGAGAGTTTTGAAATACCGGGAGAGACTAGCCGCTGCACGAATTATTATGTTCTAACTATGATGACCGTATAAATTTCACTCCGTCCATCATTTTCTCCGAATTAAGATAGAATGATATTTAAAAAATGAGATAGATCCATTATCCATGTGGGCCATACTATGGGAAACAGTGAGAACGGAAACATTCACCATTGAAATCTTTCCGGTGATCGCCGTGATGTTTTATGTCATCCAACCCGTTCATGAGGTGATTCCCACCGGATGAAAGGAAAGAATAAATATCGACCTATGCAAAATATACTTCAATGGCAAACGTTCAGTGCCCAGTCTTTTCTTTGGTGTGGATCACTTAACCTTTGGATCTCGTTAATTTTTTAATTATCGTAATAGAATGTATTGAAAAAACTAATAGACGGATTGAATTCTAAGAAGACATCATGTCGCTCAGCGGGATTTTGTGTTTGAGGAGGTGTCGTAGGGAAGTCGTGTCCGGCGCAGTATGCTGCGATGCGGACCCAAATCCCCAACAGCTCCTGTTTTATTCAGCGGATAAAACGATGCAATTCGGCCAGTGACGCTGCTGCTAGACAAGTAGGCTAAGTAGCTAGTTGTCGGAAACGGATCGGCTACTCACCCTGCCCCTGGCCAGTGGTCGGTGCTCTGTGGGCCCCACCGTGTTTCATCCATGCCGTCCACTCATTCTTTCAGATCATTTTATAATATTATTCAAAAAATGAGGTTGATCCAAATCTCATGTGGACCGCACAGTATTGATTGAACGCCCACCGTTGAAAACTTTTGGGGCACTGAAGTTTTGGACCTAAGCTGATATATATTCTTTTGACTTCCCCAAGTCTGCGTGACTTAATCAACAGGTTAGATGTCAAATAATCATTACAGTGGGCATAACAGGTTTTTAATGGTGTACATTTAATCACTACTGTTTTTTCATGTAGTCCAAATGAGATTCAGATCTACCTAATTTTTGAGATAAAGCCGTATAATTATTTTTCAAAATGGATGGACGGCGCGGATAAAACACATACATCATGGTGGATCCACGTAGCACCGACCACTAGCCACCTGGCTGATGGCTTCGTCACTAGCCAAACCGCGTCCCTGGTGGTCGGTACTGTGTGAGCCCCATCACGATGCATGTGTTTCACGCCGTCCATCTATTTTTCTAGATCATTTTATCACTTATTCTTAAAAATAAGCAAATATACATCTCATGTAGGCCACACCACATGAAAACAGCAGTGATTGAAAGCCTACCATTAAAAACCTCCTGGGCCCACTGTAATGTCTATTTGACATCCAACGTGTATGATTGCATCGTACAAACCCGGACGATTAAAAAAAAAAACAAATATTAGCTTTGATCCAAAACTTTTGTTGCTCCCATGAAATTTGTAACGGTGGGTATTTAGTTGACAATGTTTCTGTGGTGTGGTCCACTTGACATTTGGATCTATCTTATTTTTGCCGATAATACCATAAAATAACGAAGGGACGGAATTCATTAAGTTAAATCAGAGAAAGATGGAAAGAAGTTTGTTAGTATGAATCTTTTATGTTTTAAGTAAGTTTTATTCATATTTTAGCTTAATTGAGCCGGTCCTCACCACAAATATAACATTCATGCTTTCCTCATATATTAAAATAAAAAAGATTTTCATATATTATTTTATATGTATTTCCAGTAACAAAATTACCCTCATTATGAGGTGCGGGGATTGGATGCTGACAAGGTCAAGTGACATCACCAAGCTCTGTGGACCCCACCCTGATGCATGTGTTGTATCCATACCGTCGAACCATTTTTAAAGATCTTTTCACGGTGTTACAGAGAGAATGAGATAGATCTAATTTTCAAGTGGACCCACCACATAAAACGGTGGGAGCCGTCACACCAACCGTTGAAACATTTATAAGGCCCACAGTGATGTATTTTTGACAGCTATCTTATTCATAAGTTAACATAGAGATAGATGAAGTGAAAACAAAAATATCAGCTTCATCAGAAACTACTGTGCCCTCTAAGAATTTTTGAACGGTGGATGTCACTGTCCCCACTATTTTCCATGGGAGGTCTACTTGAACTTTAGATCTATCTCATTCTCTTTGTAATGCAATAAAACGGTCTCTAAAAATGGTTGGACGGTATAGATACAACACATGCATCATGATGGGGCCCACAGAGATTAGTGACGTCACTTCAGTAGTGATTTGGCTACAGACCCCGTAAATATCCTATCCGCGCCCCTTATGAAACAGTTCTTACCAAACCAGTCATATGTTATACATGTCTTTTAACTCTTTAATTAATGATTGAAAATACATATTAAAGCCATGCTATGTATCAATTTTTATATAAATTAAAAGTGTTAACATAATAAATTTCTTCCACGTGTGTAAATGAAAAAAATTAAAAAATACACTTAACTATCATAACAGACAAACAAATATATAACTTATTCACATTACCAAAGGGATTAAATATGTCTGTTACAAGTATGAACCGAACAAGACACCTGAATAACTGATGAGCCTTATTTTAAGACCCTAAGCCTAAGCTTTAGTGTCATCTAATGATTGGAGTGAATTGGACACATTTGGCCCATGAAAAAAATCTAAAGGCCTGTTTGGGAGCATGGATATGTAACCCCCTGAATTCGGAACCCCCTGGATTTGCAATCCTCCCGGTGTCTTTGGCACCCTGAGTGTGAATAAACTTGAATCCAAAAGTACCTATCCATAATATATTTACAGGAATTTGAATTTAATTACTAAATCAACTTTAATATCTTTAATTAGTGAGATATGTAATTTTTCATACAATGGTTGTAATAAGCCCACTGAAACATATGCTTTGCCTGAAAATGATGAAATTTCAGGTCTTAGATGGGCCACAATCACAAGATCATGTTTGAGTGAGTAACCAACGATTTTTAATCATTGATTTACATGGACAATGTTTGGACAATGTTGGACAATGTTTGGATGGTGCTGATCATCATTAGTGGGCCATGTGCCTAATAGAATGATAGTGTATAGTTACACACATGTTACACTTGCAACTATTGAAATGATTTTAAGTGTAATCCAAGCTCTCATCGGGATAGCAAACCCCCTCAAAGAGGGAATTGGAAACCCCAGTTACTTTATGCTATCAAACAATCAGGGGATTGGAGGGAGTTTCCAATCCGCGGTGCCAAACAACCCCTAAGGCTCCTCAACTATGATCATTGACTATACTTTTTACCTGCATCTTTACTTAGCCATGTCAATAACGCCATTGATGCCACTTTGGTGAGGCCGTGATTGTAGGTCCCACCTTAATGTATGTGTTGAATATCTATTATGTTCGTCCGTTTTGTGAGCTCGTTTTCGAGCATGGCCCAAAAATAAAATAATTCAAATCACAAGTGAACTACAATACACAAACAATGATAATTGAATGCCCACCATTAAAAACTTCCTAGTACACATTATAATGTTTATTTGCCATCCAACCTATTGATTTGGTCACACTGGCTTGATGGAAGGGAAACACAAATATTAGCTTCATTCAAAACTTTGGTGGCCCTAAAAACATTTTTAATGGTAGTGTTCCATTAGCATTGTTTCCGTGGTGTAATTCACTTGACATTTGGATCTACTTCATTTTTAGCACAGATGGGATTAGGTTGGATGGAATTGCATTTGGTCCCATGCAAATTCCATCTTGGGTTTGGAATGGACAATACGGGCTGGGATTAGGTGGGAATTGCATTTGGTCCCACATAAGATTTCTAAATCCACTACACATGAGCTCCACATTAATGCATGCTTAAACCATGTCCGCCATCCATATAAGCCCTTTACATGTGACATTCTAGTTATATATGTATATAAGTGACCGACATCTGTTGTGAATTTAGTTTGTTAATTACAATTCCATGGTCCACCAAATGTGATTTTTCTTAATTCAGTGTTTTTCGAATTTTATCTCAAACATGAGATTGGATGACCCTAATACTATAGTATTTCTAAACATGCAATCATTGTGCAATAAAGGTGTTAATCCTATCTAATTCAATTCTATACCATTTAATCCCATGGACCAAACAAGCATCTGAAAAATTAGATTGACAAAGTAGATAAAACACATATCTCATGGTGGGGGCGGGCCACATATCACTGCCAAATAGCTACTCACAGTAGGCAATCCGCATTCACGGATAACGAATACATTAAATAAGCCTGACTATTACCAGATGCAATTTGGCTAGTGACCCAACACCAGCCAGCTAGCTGGTGTGAAAGCACTATGGAACCTACGTATGTGTTCTATTACGCAGTCCATTCATTTTTTCATCTTATTTTGGATATGAGTAGAAGAGTGAGGCAGATCCAAATCACGTGGACCACACCACAGGTAAATAGTTTTGATTGAACATCCAACATTAAAAACTTCACGAGGCTCACTGTAATGTTTATTTGCCATCCAACCTATTGATAAGGTTGGATGGCAAGTACGTGTAGTTCTCAAAATAAAAAAAGAAGACATGTTTGAAAGCCCAACTGATTGGATATGGTTCACACAGCCAATAACTTCCAACCTGTTCAATACATTGCCTCATCATGAGGACCACCTTATAAAAATCTAGTAATATTTGATCATTGAGTATACCATACTTCTTTTTTACTATTATCAATGGTTAGGCGTGACTCACTAATGAGTAAATAGTGATGATCTTTGCGCTAAGGGCTGTTCGGATACCACCAAATAAGTTACTTTTTCTACTTATAGTAATAGATAGTAACTTATTTCAGATAAGTTTTGTTTATAATTAGTTACAAGTAACTGTTTTACACTTTAAAAGTACATAATTACTTCAGTTATCTTTCTTTTAACCTTTTTACTTTTCGTTAGTTGTTGAAGAGAGAAATAGGAGAGATGAAGAAAGGAGAAGTTGACAAGTATATTGTTCACCAAACATACATATTTTATTAGATTGTAAATTCTCAATATTAATGAAATGCTAAATAGGCAGTGTACTGCATCAGCGGGGAGTCCCCAGCTGGCTGGAAATGGTCTTATTGGATCTCAAGAATTTGGAAGCTTAGCCGCAGGGGATCCTTTAGGATCTCTCACAGCCTTAGAGAAGCAAACGGTCCACCAGATGGATTGGCGAAGGAGGGCAGTAAGGTGTTCTGGAATGAAGCACGTGTATGCTGTGATTGCGGTGGATGAGCAAAATGTCTCTAACAACTCTTCAAATTGGATAAGGAAACAGTTCGTTCAACTACGTTTGCATGTGGGTCCCTCATGGTGTGTACCTGTCTATCAGGGTGAATCCATCGTGAGAAGAGGGTGAGTCCAAAAATAAGCTGATCCAATTATTATATGAGCCACAACATGAATTTAAAGGGTTTGGGTGGTGGTCAATTGTTTGTTTTATGTTGTAGATCACCTGGTGATTGGATAGGCTTGATTTTTGGGATATTTCATCATCATGGCATGGATCACCTCTGTCAAGATATAATATGGAACTTCACAAACAATTCTCTGATAAAGAACATACCTCCTTCCGCTTCTCTGCACGAGGACTGCATCTAAAAACAGGAGCAGATGCCATGGTCATCCTGATTTTCAATGTCCATACTGACGCTGTAGTTCTATGTTAGCTGAGGAAATTCAATACCAAAACTTCTAAATGCTTGCTGCATTGACTTAAATGGAGAGAGTACATCAAGCCAGCTTGAAATGGCAAGAGAGCTCCATCCTACAAGTAGCTAAATTGAGCATTGGTAAGTTCCCCCAATGGTCACTACTGCACTCACTGCAAATCTAAACTCCAAAAAACACCCTAAGCTATTATCAAAACCACAACCTTACATTCTCAACTTGAAACACAGCACCATCTAATCAAGTTATGTCCTCCCTGTTTAAAATATTGAAACAGGTTTTCTCTACTTTATATATAGTTTAAAAAATGCATGGCCAACTAACTCAAACAATGGCCCACTAGTATGTGCCGTGAGAATATTGACGCTACAGATACCCTAACTCATCAAGGCATAACAATTCCTCTTTGTACACATATGACCTCAATAGAACCTAGACCTAATCTTCCAATCCAATTGTTTGAATCCAATTACTGCAAAACATTAGATTGCATAACTCCAATAAAGGAAACAAACAAAAAATATATGAAGAAAAAAGAGGAGAGAAGCAAAACCAAATTACAAGCATACCCCTCCCACCATGTAGACCTGATGAAGGATCTTCTCAATTACCATTTCCACCTGGTCTTGACAATAAGCATCTTACAGCATCAACAACCTGTAGTATGCACAAAATCACCCAAAACCCATTACTAGAATCTTCAAAAAAACAAGAACCTAACATGACTAAACTCCCCAACTCTAAGATGCTCACACGAAAGAGAATCCACCGAAAGTCACAACAAACCCAAAAATAAATAAATTAATAACTTAAAAAATGTCAAATATAAAGAATGTGACGCATAAATAGGTACGCAAATTCATTATGCAACATTACTTGTTCTGGTGTCCCAATAGTTGTCTATTTCTTAATTGCATAAACATGAAAACTAATTCCTTTGGAGTTTACAAACTCATCCAAACAGAAAACAAAAGAAGCCCAACTAATTAAATGGTATCTACTTTATTCATTATGACAAGTCAACAAGTAAAACAAGAAGCATATAAAGTATACTTCTCCAGGGTCTCACCGACAGCTGAATAGAAAGATTCCTCATAATCAAAACATCTCTGCTTAATCACATATCAAGATCATCTGATGAGCTACAAATAAAACATCTTTTTTAAGTCTCCCAACAATGCAAATTTTGTTGTTGTGAGTTCTTGAAAAAATCCAATGCCCATCTCCAGACACACTGCATTAGATAAGATTTTTAAGCTACAGCTATATCAGCACAGGGCTAATGGCTATGTAAAGCAATTGCCAACCGTTGAAAAGCCTAGCAGATAGTAAAAGCAATGCATATCGGCCCTAAACATATTCAATGCCATTCGTGTAGCAGGTCATCCCTGAGTTATCCCAACAATGCTACTTGAAATAAGTGATCCAGGAGGCTCAAGAAAACCTGAGAACATCCAAAAGAAAATTTTCAAGAACTCCAAGCTAAAGCCCAAACTGGAAACCTTCCTAATCATATCACTACCTGATTTGGCTCTTGGTGGGACCCCAAATGATGAACTCATCAAACAAAAATCTATTGCAAACTTGCTACTGTCGTGTTCATTAGCTAATCTGCGTCCGTAAACACCTCTCATAGACACGCACGCCGCACATGCGAAACGTCATTTTCAAACCAAACTACACTCGCCATTTTCAAATCTCAAGCAGCCACTTCATTCCCCCACTCTCTCCCTTGATTTCCCCACTCTCACCTCTCCGTCTCTCTCACTTGAAGCAAAACAGAAGAAGAAAAAAAAATAAAATCTCTTTTATGTTTTTTCAATCCATCTTTCATTTTCTTCTTAACAAGAAAATCCATATTTACTAATATTCCCATTTTTTTTATTTTTCAAAAGAGAGTTCAGACTCTGAAAGCATCGGCTCCAACACTCGTACTTTCAGCCCAAACCCTAACCAAGAAGGACTCCAAAATTACCAAACTGCTGGGGATCAGGGTTCTCTTCTCGTAGTGTGATTACTGGGGATGCATATAAAGGGATTCATGAAATCGGTTTACCATTAGAAATTGCTCAAAAGATCACATTTGAAGAGAAGGTCACTACATACAACATGGATCATTTACAGAAACTAGTGGATGACAAATTATGTGTAACATACAGAGATGGTCCAGCCACTTATGCAATTAGGGAAGGTTCAAAAGGACATACATATTTGAAAGTTGGTCAAATCATAAACAGGCGTTATTTATGGATGGAGACATTGTTTTCATTAATAGGCCACCTAGTACTCATAAACATTCATTGCAAGCATTTTCTCTATGTGCATGACGACCATACTGTTAAGATCAATCCTCTTATTTGTGCTCCCCTAGGTGTGGATTTTGATGGGGATTGCGTTCATATGCTACTTAATAGATCATATTCCGAGATAAAAGGTGTCAATTATATAAAAAATTATAGTTCAAAAGCAGACAATAAAGAGCACAAAAAGAAAAGAAAGCAAGCAGGTAATTAGACACTCAAATGCAACCAAAAAGAAAAATATAAACTTATCTGGTTAACTCTACCTGAAGTGACACCTACACCAACTTGCAACAACGGAAATCAGATCAATCCCAAATGTGTATTTAGCAATCAAGGCATCAAAAAAATGTAAGAGTACCTTTGGGGTGAGAACCAGCCAGTGTAGCTACAGCAGATAATCCTGTAACACTCAAAACCAGATCCTGCAAATAAGAGTTCCTCTGGCATCAGCATCTTGCGATTTACATGATTTTAAGATAGCCAGAGTAAAACCATTTACCCTTGAAGTAACTTACAGCAGATGGTACTCTGTTTGAGGTGTAATTTCTATACAGCTGCAGAACCACCAGCAGCCGTGGAAGAAATTATAGCAGAACCACGTAAAAACTTATCGTCGAAGCTGATCGCATTCTCTGTAACAACTGCCATGGATGATGAAAATTCCCTACAGTTCTCTCTCTCTCTCTCTCTCTCTCTCTCTCTCTCTCTCTCTCTCTCTCCCCCAAGTGCAAATTACACTTTAAGAAGTGAAAATTATTACAAATCTTTCAATTCCTCAAATGGAGGTTGAAAATTGACATGTCAACCAAATATATCAATGTATAAATGTGGGTGTTAAATCCATTCCATTCACTATATGTGGGTGTAATCTAAAGTCAGTGTTAAATTCATTCGATTCCATAATATGCATGCATCTGTCTATGTTACTGTATAGTTTAAAAACAAAAGTTAATTGTGTTAGTTATTGTAGTGTCTAATATTCATAAACATCATGGATAGATGGTTAGAAATAGCTTGGGCCAAACGACAAATCCTCCTACACCGACCTCTCCAAGCGTATCATGATAACCATTTTCCTTCCATAGCTCTGACTGCAGAGCTATAATCTCCATCAGGATGACACTAAAATTTCCATCGCCCATTTCTGCTCCATGGACACGAGTATTTGGATCAACTACATGCACCTCACCACGAGCAATTACCCGTTTCTTCCAATCACAAAGATCGCATCTCTTGCCAAGATTTACCAAATCAGGCTACATGTACACATATAACATGTCATTAGTATTTTTAAATGGAGGTGCATATAATCATAAGTTTAAATTAGTATTAGAGAAACGCATACATACCGACGATGCCTGACTAGATTTAAATGGAGGAATTGTCGATGGAGCCATATTCTGTTGTTCCCCTTGCTTATCTACAAAGCAATTAACCTTCTGGTAGAGATCTCCCGGGCTTTTCTTCACTTCATCTAATTCATCTACCAAATTATCTCGTTCCCGCGACACCGCACCAAGCTTATGTACAATAGGCATTGTCTTCTTCAATGCAATCTTGCCTACATTTCCACCTATCCCCTGCATGCGCCCTCTACTATCACTCCCAATTGACTGTAAACAGAATTGCAATTAGATTTATCAGAGAATGCATAAGTCTAAATAAACTCAAGTATTTGAAGGACATGCATATATACCTGTGTAAGGGCATCATCTACACTGGTCATCCAAGATGCAGGATTACTACTTTGAATCGATTTTATTTTTTCCTATGACAACATCTGAAAGAAAAATTATAGCATGGGAAAGAAGCATTTAAAATTCACATGGATAATGAAAGGGTACGAGGGTTGCACTTACAAAGGTTTATGGAAACCGCACTTTGTTATCCTTTGTTGTATGGGCTCAGATGTACACCTCAGCCCTACCGACCTCGGCATCAGTAGTAAGATTCCTCTCAATTGCCTTTTCCCCATAACATCCATGCCAAAACACATAAATAACGGAATTAAACGACTAATAAATTGAAATAATCATCATAAATAAAGTTGAGCCATGTTATTTTAGGACATGTACCATCTCATGATGTGCGGCAGCCATGCTACGCCAACCAAGTGTAGAAGGGCCAACTTGTTTGGCCCGATTGGATGCATTTCTTACACTTGATTCCTTGAATTTATCAGTATTGCAATAATCCATGAAGATCATCTAATCCTCAATAGGGACACCAATAGGGGCGGAATACTATTTCACAACTGCAGGATCCTTGTCCTTAATATACTTTTTATGCAAACTGGTCTTGAAATTTCTCTAAGCGGCCATATAGCGATCACGAATGTATTGTGGCCACACTTCTTGGTTATCCTGAAATTCATAACTACACATCAGGATATCACTGACCCTCTGAATGTACTGTGGAGGCACCTGCCGAAAGTCTGTGTAGGTGATCGGAATGTGTGTACGGGTTAGAACACCAATGCTTGAATTGAATGCGATCTGATTTGCATCCCCTGGGTTCGGTTGCCCAAATTCATTAATCCCAATGACCCTTTCCAATGAAGTCTTCTCATGTAATTCTAAACCTCGCGTAGGACCTCTCTTCTTAGACAATGAAGATGATGACCTGCCTGCATAAAAAGAAAAATAGCTACACATGTTTCATCATCGCCAATATAAAAGATATTTTAAATCTAGACAATTAAGGAAGGTTATCTTATTACCTCTAGCGTTTGCAGGGGCTGCATCCCCTAGCAGCTCTATGCCGAATGACTCTGCCTCTGAGTGAAAGATCATTTTAAAAGAAATTTTAAATCTAAACAGGTAATGAGAGTTATGTTATTACCCCTGACATTAAAAAAAAATAGCTACACATGTTTCATCATCGCCAATATAAAAGAAAGTTTAAATCTAAACAATTACGGAAGGCTATCTCATAAATTACCTCTAGCGTCTTCAGGGGCTGCATCCCTTAGCGACTCTGCGCTGAATGACACTGCCTCTAAGTGAAAGATCATTTTAAATCTAAACAGCTAACGGGAGCTATGATATTACCCCTAGCATCTTTATGGGATGCATCCTCGAGCGACTCTGCCTCTAGATCCATCTTCAAGATCTAATTTGTAACGTAATTACTATAAAAATTTCCATCCAAATAGCAAAGTACCAAGTATAATAAAGAAACGAGTAAATTAATTCATAATTTTTTTCTATCACATTAATATGATAATGGAAAAATCAAAAAGAGCATAAATCAAAATCGTTTCGTTACATGCATAATATAACCAACAAATCAGGTTTTTTCCCCACATTATGTGGTGTCCCCAGTTTTAGCATCCAAAAGAGCAAATCACAAATCAAACGGCCCTAAGTTGTAGCCCCATTTTTAGTTTCTCATCATTCATAGGATACTAGCCCCAAACCAGCTAATATATAGGGAAGTTATTTGACAGTGTAGTCTACCTCGGCACGCATTGTGGCACGGTTGACATGGGATAACACATTGCATTGATTAGACCTCTTTTTTTTATTATTTTTTTCTTTTTCTTTTTCTTTTTTTTTAAAAAAAATTTTAAAGCCTAAAATTTGCATCAATTGAATGTTTCCAACCACCCATCCCATGTAGCTTGTTTAGACCAATCTCAACACTGATAATGGTCCAAATCAAATTTCATCCAATGCATGGGTGAGTCGAAAAGATCCTATGAAAACAATTCTTGGTCTATGGTCCAACCAAAAAATGCCCAAAGAGATTAAAACCCTTGGAATATCCCACCTGTTAGCACACATGCTTAACATTATGCATGCATGTATATGTGTACAGTAGTAGCAGGAAACATGTGCATTACTTGATGAAGCCCAAAAAGCATATAAAAATGAATAAATGTAGTTTAAAATACATGAAGCAATCGGTGTATGGTCCATACACAATGGGATCGGTGATTCCAATGGTGTGGCCCACGTGATGGATGGATAGGTCTGATTAGCTAGAAACGGTAAAAGCGGAATATACCGAACGATCTTCCTTGGTATGAGAAAAGCAAAGGCATACATCATAGTGGGGCCACATAAAACACATTATGGTGGGTCCGATCGGCGAGGAAAGAGAAGCTCACGTATTTGAAGACGCTGCTCGATGGAAGATGGAAGATGACGCTGCTCGATGGCGATGGAAGATCCCGCTGCTGCGATGGAAGTTGTCGCGGCTCGAAAATGGGAAAACAACAAATGCCGCTCGATATCCCGAATCCTCTTCTAAATCAGATGAACTTTTCAAATCCAAAATAGTGTACGTTTACCATTATTTATAACAAAAAGATCTGTTAACAGTCGTACATGCAAGAGGGACCAATTTATGGATGGTTAAGATTTTATTATATAATAAAATTACAAATATTAAACAGTTAAAACTAGATGGATTATTTGAATGGTCTGGATTACTCCATATCATTGCCACTATTTTCATTAACAAGTCACCACTATTTTACATTATGTACAAAACTCACAAGCGTTTACAGAAGAAAAAAAGAACGGTAAACCTATCTTTGGAAAGGGGAAGGCTCTATGGGGCCCACCATGATGTATATTTTTCATCCACGCCATCCATCCATTTCTTAAGATCATTCTCGGATAGATCCCAAAAGATGAGCCATAAATAAGTCTCGGTCGAACCACAAAATGAGTAAACTCTAGACGGTTGGACGTCCACCAATCAAAACTTCACCTACAGCGACGAATTAGGGACCTTCGCTGACGGATTTTAGCCGTAGCCAAATCCACCCCAAGTCCGTCGGCTTTGCCCAATTTTTTAGTAGTGTAGGTTCAACAAAAACCCAATTGAAATGGGCCTTAAGCATGTACTAATTAAGCCCAAAATCTAATTAAAAATAGGACAAGATGTGTATAAAAACATCCCCAAATCTGGTGGGTCATACTACCCCAAAACATACATTTATAGGCAACAGCATTGGGCTTATTGCTGAAATTTCAGCCCACCCACTATCTGGGCTTGCTGGATATTCAATAATAATTAATTTATATATTTATTTCAATCTCTGGTGACTCACACATGTCACAGAGGGTCCCACCAGATGAAAGGAGTGGATAAGACACATAAATCAGGTGGACCATGCTGCTGGACTGGACGTCCAGCAGCAGCCCAATGGGCCTGGCATCCCATGGTGGACAGTCCAAGGGGCTGGGACCCCTTAAACACATCAAGGTGGGTCCCACATGTGGACACCCCATATGGGAGATGGGCCACACACATGGGGTCCACGATATGGAGGATGGCATGGACAGAACATACATCATAGCGAGCCTTAGGAGCGTGGACGGCCAGCCCATGGCTGGACGTTCCAGCAGGGCTGGAACGTCCAGCTATGGGCTGCCATTCCAGCAGCCATGCTCCATTCTTTTGATGTGAAAGTGGTGGCCCACATCCCCAAGATGGGTCCCAACATGGTGGGCCACAAGATGAGCCATTAGGAGAGTCATAAACCAGAGCAATTCAAAGAGGAACTTCATGGACAGCAAGGTCGGGAATTAAAAATCTATTATACAAATGTTGTTGCCCATACAATGTATACCCCAAAAAGTGGGCCCAAACTTTGCCTAAAAGGGGAGGGATGAATGTTTGATATTTTTTCCATAAAATACAGTAAGGTAGGGTCTACAAAAGTGGCCCACCACTCAGAAAATCAAACTAAATTTTGTGTTTCCCCTCAATATGTAGGGTTGGACAGTCCAGCAAGGTGGACTGCCCACCCCCCTATGGGCATCATTTTTGGGTGCCATTGCATGGACAATCTGAGGTGTGATCCATCATACTTCAAGGTGGGGTCCACTCCTTCAAAATACACCCCACAACAAGAAGGAAAAGGTTCAAAATCATGGTCCAATCACATGTCAAACATCAACTACAATAACCCATATAAACAGTCCAAAAATTCTAGACAACCATATATAGCTAGACATACCAGCCCATGACTAAATAAATATAGCAAATAAGGAGAGATGTAACCTTCCATGGTTGGCCCCACACATGTCCAAATCAGGAACTCAAGCCAAAACACTAGCATGCATCAAATAAGGCACCCAAAAATCATAAAATGGGTGGTAGGGGCGTCCCACCATTGTTGGATTTTCTGGAAGTCCCAGGCCCTCCAAGTGGGCCACACATATCATCTAACATAAGAGAAAAGAGAGAAAGAATGACAATTCGGCTATGGGGATAGGGCCCCGCCACTAATGGGCCCTCCCAAGAACAATCATACTCATAGATCTACATTGATTTGTACTTATAACATACAACTAACATATGCATGGTCTATAATTAAAATGGATGGTTGGGATGTCATCCCAATATGATGTTAAGGTCTAAATGACCTTAAGATGTTGTAGATCATAAGATACATCATGATGGGGTCCATGGAGAATGGCCCCATCATGGAACATTGCATGCATGTAGGATGGGCCAAGGGCCACATCCATGGGATCAAATGGGATCCCCACCATGGATTTGTGGGTCCCATATGCTCTATTCATGAAGAATAAGAAGATCAAGGGATGAAAAGGAAAATCAGCAAGATATAGTCACCCACATGCAAACCAAGCTCTCAACCTTCCATAGCATGTAGATCTTGGTCCAAGGAAGATGGTTTGATGGTTGAGATGAGTTTTCAAGGGTGAGATTGGAAGGATTTTGGAGCTTTGAAGGCTGAAAAAATGGGGGAATATGGGACGTTGGGAGGGGTTTGCTAGCATGGAGAGAATGAGGGAGAGAGATAGAGAAAGAGAAATGATTTGTTGTAAGAGAAAGTAATGATTGTCTATGGGAGGAGAAACCAAAGTGATAGGTTAGGGTAGGCTTTAGTGGCGTGTGGGGTGGGTAGTGTAAGCTATGAAATTTTTAAGTGGTGTATGTGGTGTTGCATTGGAACTTGTGCCAGGAGTGGGGTCACATGCATCACGCCTAAGTAGGCCACATGATTAAGAGTCATATAATGAAATGTTCATAACTTTTTATCTATATATCGGATGAACGCACAAAACGCGTCATCGGAACCGCAACAACGATGCGAATAAGATGGCATAGGTCTCGGGCCGATCTGGGTCAGGTCAACATGATCGGACCTAAAGATGACCGCAAACACTACCCAAGGGTCGCGGGTCGCTGGGATTCGACCGGTAAGACCGCGGGACCAAAGGAAATAAAATGTATACATACACACATGCACACAGGAAACTCGGGTTGGATTTTACACTCATCGACCAGACCGGGTATCTCTTTGGCCCTACCAGAAGAAGATAGGGCCGGAAGTCCATCCGCAGCAGCTGATGAAGTATGTTACGTGTTTCCGCTACGATCCGGTTTGAAGAGGACATGATAAAAAATTGACTCAACTGCGAATGTGGATTATAAACAAGTCAATTAAAGGAATAAATCATGACTTGTAAAACATGTATACATGTAATAATCAAATTATTCGAATTGAAAAATGACATGTAAATCATGTGTACATTTAATAATCATCATCTGTATCACTATCGCTTAGGACTATTTCTTCACCATTACTATCGTTGATCCGTATTTCCTCTTCATCATTTGTAATGTAGTCATCAATGAAACTGCTATCATCTCTAAGAATGTCATATATTATTGAGGCATCAACATAATCAGGTGGCACATCATATATCCAATTGCACCACATCAATATCAACATTTAGATCAGTCCATCTATCCCCAGATGACATGTTTTCTTAATATACGTGTTCACCCTAGACGTTTCATTTCCCTGTCCTCGCTATCTTCAACGTTTGGGCTTTATTTTCTACACCACATGTCAAGAGCCGCCTAACTTGGTGTAAGGGAGGTAAAATACTTGTTCGGTTTGGCTAGCGATGACAAATGGGTCGTCCTTAAACCACTTTCAAGATAAATTTACACTTGTAAAGTAGTCGTCAGTTTATATTTCCAATGTCCCAGCAATCACATTTAAATAAGTACACCCGCTTTCTTATACAATAACTCGGCTTAATAATATCCGTTAAAACACCATAAAAGTCAATTTCTACCTCCTCATGCGTTCCTTTCACAACCACCCCACTATTTTGTGTGGTCCTATACTTCTCATGCTCTTAAGTGTGGAACCGAATGCCGTTTACAATACAACCTGTATATCTAGATACACGTCTATCAGGGCCACATGTCAGTGAATAAAGTACATCAGACGCATCCGCAGAGTTACTAGCACGCAACGTCTTCATCTATTATCACGTACAAACTGTAATTGTTTAGAGATTTTCTTAGGTTTAAATATTGTGCAATATAACAAAATTCTAAGTGTGGTGAGATACAAGGTGAAATCTTACACATTTTGTGAACCATTCTGAAAACTGATCCTGATGCATTTGATCATAATTTGTAGGGTATTTATGACTTCATCTCCTCGATGTGTTCGCTACACATAATTGGTACGTCATCAGCAAAAAACATTAAGATCATCGTATGTAGAGATACAATTATCGAGGGAAGACTTACTCTAAGTACGACTATTTCTTCACAATTATACAACACATACCACCGCGCCTTTGCTTAATTCCCAATGTCTGTATCCTGAAATGTCGAGAATCCTAAAGGATGGACGTTATGTGCGAATACAGTATGAGTCCTTGTTCATGCTCCTGCCCTTCGTCGGCATTCCGATCTTCTCAGTTGAATCTAGTCTCTATGGCACGAAGATACATGGAGCAAAATGTCAAGCACTCATATCAATGTACGCCTCAGCAATAGATCCATCTGGATGTGCCTTATTCCTCACAAATCTGTACATAAAATCACTATGTTATACGTATGAAAACATGGATATATGTAGTTTATGGAATGAATAAAAATTTTAATAGGTTCTACCAACTTTCGTTGTAAATGGTGGCGAGAACATATTTGGTCGTGACGGGAATCTTTTGCTGACGAAATATGATTTCATCAGGGAAAGTCATGTTTACCGACGAAATTGATTTCATCGGAAATAATTTCGTCGGTAAAAGGCCAATTTCTTATAATACTCCTAAAAGATGTTGAGATAAGGGAACCATAGTTCCCACCAGCTTCCCATCCCTTGATCTCCAGGGAGGGCATCCCAGGCCCAACAGAAGCAGGTAAGTGTGCTTGGCCTAGGTATGAAGGCTGGATCTACAGGGTGCTCGAAGGAAGGACCGGTGGGACTGCAATTGCAATGGGACATGGTTGTAACAAGCAATAGTTTCTTACTCACCTATCTTGGAAAATTCCATTTAAGTGGATCACAAGAGGAGACCCCTCCCATAATCCAAGTGGACAAGAAAAAGACTTACCAAGGTAAGCATGGGATGAGATGTTATGATCAAATGCTTTGAGTACAACAAAGAAAGATAAAGCCCATTTAAAATCAAGCCTTTGAGTTAGTCACCCTATGTGGGCTCATGGCTATAAGAGATAGGAAGTGGACCCACAAAATGTTGTTGAGTGGAAAGCTCAATTAATTTTGGTTATTTGGGTCCAAAGTAGGCCATTCATATATCTAAAAGGGCTTACTTCACAAAAATGTTAAAAGTGCTCCACTACAAGCTCAATCCAAGGCTTACACCCTAAGAAATAAAAGAGTCGTATCTTTAAAATTGGAGGGTTCGAATAGGTGGAAGATTAAGATTGCTAATGGGGCAAAATATGATTTAGATGAAAACGACTCCTCGACCATGTTGGACCCCAATGAAAAGAATAGGTCTACTTGAAGACCCAAAACAATCATACTTGCATTATTAACATCAAAATATCCATTTAGGCCATTCCACCCTAAAATAAGATAGTTTTTCAATTAACAATAACGAGAAATAATTAAAAATTTGAACTCACCCTTTTTTCCAACATCAACCATTCCAAAAACTTCACATTCCATGAAAACTCCTGCACTAGAAAAGCAAATATATTAAAAACCTTTTTAATGAGAAATAATATAAACACACAAGTTATTAAATTTTATGAAAAACATATTCCTCAATATAGTTGATGAGAATCTCCAAAAAAATTAATTAATTAATTAATTCATAGATGTCCAATTTAAAGTTTCATGCAAAAGGTCTGCCAGGCTTTTATTGGACATGCATTCATATCCTTCCACTAATGTGGAAGGTGCACAAGACAACCAAGTTTGGGCAAACTATGTTTTAACACCAAAAAAAGAATTTGTGATGAAATCAAACAAACACAATAATTAGGTGGGCAAACCTATAAAACGAGACACCTGTGTACTTTTTTTTTATATAGTTGCACTCACACCGCATACACACCCACGCATTCACACCACACTGCAGTACAATTGCACTGCAATGGGCACTTTAACTGAGGATCTCGAGTTGAAACTCTTGTAAACTACGTCTTTAATGTTCTGAAAGAACAGGCTGATCATAAATATAAAAACTAACAAAAATAATACTAAATATTTAAAATAATTACAATTAGTAATAGGATTGATTTATTATTATTATTTTTAACATGGAAAAAGAAAAGATACCAATGTAGCACGTAACATTGGTCAGTCAATGAACATGGTAGAGTTATGGTACTTCGTGCATGGACCAACCTAATGAACCAGCTAACTCTTAGATATGCCATGGCCCAACGCCTAATTTCAAGATGAGGGCAGTTTCAGAAGACATAGTCCCTACTTTTGGAGATGACACAATCCACTTGAGCCACGCATATGCAATGCACATGAATGAATGGATACATAATCAAAAGTGCAAATCAATGTACATGTGTCTACCATCCCGTGATTCAATCCGCCTTTATTTTTTGAAACATGGAAACTAGATTTTGGAGTTTTAATATCATGGCATGCTTCCTTTCAACATGTGAATTAAGTGAGGATGCAATCAACATTTTGTAAGTTCCATGTTTCCCAAGTGCACTCACTGGCAAGGTCTGCTTGACATAGATAAAAGGATAGATGGGTGGGTGAGCATGGTGGGAGCCTTCAGTCCATGAGGGTGGTCATGGGCTTCAAGCTAGAGATTTGGACGCAGTGATTAATTGGCCCACGATTCAAACAACATTGAGATTGGGAAGGTCTTGATTCTTGGCTAGGTGTCGTCCTACAAGTGTAGGTATCCTTGGGCACGTGTCTTACAAGTGTCGGATAAAAAATAATATTAAAGGAATTTTATAAAATAGTACTTAATGGTATTTACATCTTGGCAACCTTTTAACCTTCGGTTAGTTTTCTTAACGGGCTGTTTGTTTTTTAAGTTTCCCATTAAATACGTGTAAAATATGTAATTATTACTAACTTCATCTGTTTGAAACAGCTAGGAATTACATCTTGAAAATTGGTCCAAAAAGTATGTGACTTATCCAAGCCATCCAACCTTTTTAAGGGGCGCGGATTAGGTACTTCCCCCACCTGTGCAAAGCTCGGGACAGGCTATACATGTACTCCATTAATTGGTGGAGGGTGGTTATGTCGGAAGGCGAAGGACACATAAGCAAATGGAGGCGTTAGTCCGTACTCCCCTTTTTTTCCATTTTTTTTACCTTTTTTCCCACGCGGATTTCTTGTCCAAGCCTTTTGCCTAGGAACCCAGGTGGGACCCACTGTGATGTTTGTGAGAAATCCTTCCCGTCCATCAATTTTGTGATTTCATTTTAGGACATGATGCCAAAAATCAAACAAATACAATAATTATGTGGGCAAACCTATAAATTGAGACACGTACTTTTTTTTTTAATCGCACTCACACCATATACACACCCATGCATTCACACTGTACTGCAGTACAATTTCACTCCAATGGGCACTTAAACCAATGATCCCGTGTTGAAACTCTTGTAAACTACATCTTTAATGTTCAGAAAGAATAGGCTGATCGCCTCTTTTTAGCCCACATCCTATCGTCAAAATGTAGCACAAGTCAGGTTAGGTTAGGCTTCATACTTAATTATGGTAAATATAAAAACTAATAATATTAGTAAATATTTAAAATAATTATAATTAGTAATAGGATATATATATATATATATATATAACAGGGAAAAGAAAAGATACCAATGTAGCACGTAACATTGGCCGGTTAATGAACATGGTAGAGTTATGGTACTTCGTGTATGGACCAGCCTAATGAACCAGCTAACTCGATATGCCATGACCCAGCGCCTAATTTCAAGATGAGGCGATTTCAGAAGATATAGTCCTTACTTTTGCACATGTGCTGTTTGATCCCAGATGATACAATCAACCTGAGCCACACATTAATATGCAATGCACATGAATAAATGGATACATAATCGATTAGAGGTGCAAAATGCAAACGTCTCCCATCTCGTGATTCAATCCACCTTTATTTTTTGAAGCATGGAACCTAGATTTTGGAGTTTTAATATCATGGCATGCCTCCTTTCAACATGTGAAGTGAGGGTGCACTCAACATTTTGTAGGTTCCATGTTTCCCAAGTGCACTCACTGGCAAGGTTTGCTTGATATAGATAAAACGACAGATGGGCGGGGCGAGCATGGTTGGAGCCTTCGGTCCACGAGGGTGGTCATGGGCTTCAGGCCAGAGATTTAGACGAAGTGATTAATTGGACCACGACTCAAACAACATTGAGATTGGGAAGGTCTTGATTCTTAGCTAGGTGTCGTCCTTCAAGTGTAGGAATCCTTTGGCACGTGTCTTACAAGTGAAGGATAAAAAATAATATTAAAGGAATTTTATAAAATAGTACTTAATGGTATTTACATC
Organism: Magnolia kwangsiensis; assembly: GCA_037074715.1. NCBI lineage: Eukaryota > Viridiplantae > Streptophyta > Magnoliopsida > Magnoliales > Magnoliaceae > Magnolia > Magnolia kwangsiensis. The sequence goes on from CM073582.1 coordinate 88,736,916, forward strand.
TTGGCAACTTTTTAAATCAATGGGCTGTTTGATTTTTAAGTTTCCCATTAAATACGTGTAAAATAAGTAATTATTACTAACTTCAACTGTTTCAAAATAAGTAATTATTACTAATTTCACCTGTTTGAAACAGCAGATCATTACATCTCGAAAATTGGTCTAAGAAGTCAGTGACCATAGCAAAAGGGAAGTCTAAAGATCATGTAGATCCAAAACTCATGTGGACCACACCACATAAAACCGTGGAAAGGGTAACGTCCAACGTTGAAACCTTCTCTGAGCCGATGTATGGGCCTCATGATTAGGTGCACCCACGGGTTCACCCAACAGGAGACATTGGTGATGTACTCCCACCATTAAAAACTTAATGGGGGAAACGAATTGGCTACTCCCCAGCCATCAGCCATTGGTCAATGCTCTGTGGGCCCCACCATGATGTATGGGCCCCACCATCCATCTATTTTTCTAGATCATTTTATGGTATGATACCAAAAATGAGGTACATCCAAATCTCAAGTGGACCACATTACGGGAAAAGTGTTGAATAAACGTCGACCATTAAAAAGTTTTGGATCAAGTTTATCTTTGTTTTTTCCCTTCATCAACGAACAGTCCAGTGAGCCTTAGGGCCCGTTTGGCCGGGTGGATTAGAAGGGATTGAAGGGTAGTAGGGTGGATGGCGTGGATTTCTAGGTAATAATGGTGTTGTCAGTGGATTGTCTTCAGATCCATGGGATTGCTATATCCAGACCGTTTGGCACGCCTGGCCAATCCAGGGATTAAACCTTCCCATCCCTTCCAATCCCACGAACCAAACACGTCCCAAGCAACTTTGAACGGATTAGGGTGGATGGGATGGGATTTGAAGGTAATGATGGTGTTGTCAGTGGATTGTCTTGAGATCCATGGGATTGGGATCCGATCACCGATTCTATTTGGGTCGCGCGGCCATTCCCGGGATTCAACTTCCAATCCCTTCCAGTACCATCCAATCCCTTCCAATCCGACTGGCCAAACGGGCCCTTAGGAGGATTTGAAGGTGGATATCCAATGACTATTGTTTTCCAGAGGTGTGGTCCAGCTGAGATTTATATCCATCTCATTTTTTGGTATCAAGCCATAAAATAATATCTAAAAAATAGATGAACAGAATGGACGAAATACATACATCATGGTGGGCCCACTGAGCACCGACCACCGGCGTGGCAATCGGTTTCCGTGGACGAAAAATGGATTGGCATGACATATGTGGTCCAATGCAAACGTTGTCTCTCAACAAAAGTTGTTCTCATCTTTTTTGATGATTTAATTAGGGGTATATTTTCTTTAAAAAAAAGAAAGATGGTGATTTCTTATTTTTCTTCAATTCAAAGCTTACGTAGAAAAACAGAGTCGTCATAATTTGAAGGTCCTTCGAACTGGGTGAGTTCACATCGAATTCATTTTTTGAATTTCTTGAAGATGAATGGAATTAAGCGTCATATAACAGCTAGCTACACCCCTCAACAAAATGGTGTAGCAGAGCACAAGAATAGGACCATCGTTGAAATGGAAAAAAGTGTAAGAGAAAAAAAAGAAAACTGCAAGGCGGATCTTATGTGTGATGCATATGCTCCACGATCCACACGCCAGTGCTAGGGTTTCTCAGAGCTAAGGAAAGGATCTATTGCTCTGATACCATGTAAAAAACGTCGAAATGAAGAAAGAATCTTATTCCATGTAACCAACGCTTGACCCCAAATGCCTTTCGGCAGGAATGACTTCAAGAGCGGGAAGCGGGTGAGCTGCCCGGGCAGGAGTCATTTCTGATGAAAGGCTCTTAGCCTCAATTTCCTTCAACCCAACCGCACCCTCTTCCAAATCTCTGCCCTGAGCATCCCGTATAACCGCTTCAGACTGCTCCAACTCGGCTTACAGCTTTTCACCTCCGCAGATAGGAAAGCAGCTAGTTAAAGCAACAGTTATTCAGGCTAGCAAGCAAAGCTACTCGCCCTAAACGAATGAAATAAGTTAAGGGCAAGCTTCAGACTCCCCTGCCACCAGTCGCACGGCTTGATCCCAAAAATTAGAGATATATAAATCTAAGGTGGATCACACCATAGGAAAATAATAGTGATTGGATATCTACCATTAAAATCCTCCTAAGGCCCACTGTACCGTTTATTTATCATCAAATCAGATGATTAGGTCCTACAAACCCAAACAAAGTGAAAAAACAAAGATCAGCTTGTTCCGAAACCTTTTTGGGGCCAAAAAGTTTTCAATGGTCGACGTTCATTCAACACTTTTCATGTAATTTGGTTCACTTGAGAACTATATCCCTCCCATTTTTGGGATCTAGCCTTAAAATGATATGTTAAAATGGATAAACTAAATGGATGTAACGCACACACCATGGAGCACCAACCACCAGCCATTGGCCGGTGGCAGGGGGAGTAGCCAATTCGTTTCCATTTTGGACGACAGCGTATAATAGGCTGGAAAAAACAGATGGACAGCAAGGACATACAACACAAAATCAAGGTGGGCCCAACATTAAGGGTAACGCCCACTTACGTGTTACACGAATAACATCTAATCCGCTCCGGTGACAAACAGGATTAAATATGATAAATCCAAGCCATCCATCAAGTGTCCCACCATGTAGATGCCCTTGGTCAAAAATTGGGCTAGCTTGAGAAGTCGACTGGCTTAATATTTTAGCATTGTCCCGTTTAAGGTAGAACCCATTCATTGAAAGGCTTGGATCTCACACGTATGCCACATTTGCATGTTGGGTCATGTTTAGACGGGCTCTTCTTCACCAAAGCATCAGTGATTAGAACTTTAAATTAAAACAAAACAAAACAAAAAACACGCATAGGCTCAGAAAACCACTTCATTGTTATTTTTTTGAAGTATGCAAGTTACAGTGCTCCTACTTGCAATGGAACACTTCAGAACCCAACCAATCAATCTAAACTGTCCATTTGTTCCAACACAGATTTCGTATAATACCACGTACACGTCACACCACTCTGACTATCATAATAATCCAACCGTTAGCCTCTAATAATAGGGACGGCCATGATCATTATCACAAAATAAGTCCAACAAACAAATTGATCAATCTACTTATCAGTGACCATCATATATTGCTTATGATTCTAAAGAGACTTTTATTGGGAAATTATACCCATCCCTACAAGACAGAGAAAAAGAATGGCTACAAAATGGAGCATTGGATCTCATCCGATGAATGTAATTTTTGCATAGTATCACCTTGTGTTCCGGACTTTATATCGAAAGTTCAGCTCGATTGACAGGACTGTCTAAGCAACCAGATGCAACTAAGAGTATTATAACTTTCGGTACTCCCAAAGAATATTGGAGCATTTTCTACTAGGCATATTACGATTATCGAAAGATTAAAAATAAAAATAAAATGAATATAAGTAAAAAATTTTAGAAAAAAAATGGTTTGGGTGGTAAAGGGCCGGGTCTGGACCTATCGGAGCCGATCCAAACAAAAAACGGCTCAACCCGGTTTTGGATTTGGGAAGACCGCTCATTAAAATAATATAAGTGGGCTTCTTTTCACTTTGAAATTTTTGCAAGTACTGGAAATCCATACCTAGTGAAGGAGACATTGTCCCCACATACGGCTGAGGATGAAGCACACGAATAACACAACCTTCACCGCAGGGTTTTTCTCCCTCTCCCTACGAAGGGGTGGAGAGTTTCAGGGTTTACGGTTTAGGGTGGGTGGAGAGTTTTCTGCCAAGCGTAATATTTATAGAAATAATTTTATTAGCTAGAAGTGTATGGAAATCTATGCATGCACATGGTTTAATCTGTACTCATTGAAGTTCTGATCATCTATCAGGACCGTACATCAGTCCAAGTCCGTTCCTCATTGGCTTCCTTGAAAAAACCAATACGAATGGGAGGATCCGAACCTTCTACTCAGTGGCAAGGAAAAATGGATGGAAGAAATTTTAAATAGAAGATGAGCCCAATCAAGAAAGTTATCACTCTCTGATTTCTATGATTTTTTCACAGTAGTGCAAGAATAGTCGACCAAACATATTGGATAGACCAGATAGGTGCCGTTGGTACCAAAAAATCTGGAATACAACAGTGTGCATGGAATAAGGCGTTTCTCACACACTACTCAAAGTAATGCGGGCAGGAACCCAGTGTTCAACCATGTGCATGGAACGAGGCGTTTCTCACGCTAGAAGTTCCTATGTGGGAAAGTTGAGGCACACTACGATGTTTGTGAGAAATATATTCTGTCCATTCTTTTTTCCACTTCATTTAAAATGTGAGACCAAAAATGAGATAAAACCAAAGCCCAAGTGTGCCATAAGGAACACTTGGATAAAATTTGTTAGACCAAAAATGAGACAAAACCAAAGCCCAAGTGTGCCATAGGGCTGGTTGGATAAAATTTGTTTTCAGACATAATCGTACTGCAGAAGGCTCACGCTAGAAGTTCCTATGTGGGAAAGTTGTGAGGCCCACTATGATGTTTGTGAGAAATATATTCTGTCCATCCTTTCTTCCACTTCATTTAAGATATGAGACCAAAAATGAGACAAAACCAAAGCCCAAGTGTGCCATAAGGGAGGAAATTTTGGGGAAAGAAATGCCTACCGTTGAAGCATTTTACCTATGGTCAAGCTTTGAATTTACTTCATATTTAGGCTCATGGCTTCATATGATCTAAAAAAGGAGATAGGTGATGTGGATCTAACACATATATCATGGTAGGGCCATCGGAACTTTGACAGTATTGCGACTCTTATTGGGAATCAAGATTGTGGACACGAGCAGGTTAGGTGTGGCCCGGCCTCCTTCCACATGGTGCAACCCTTACGTGGAGAACACCTTAATGTTTCTATTCAACATCCACGCTGTGCATCTAATTTTTCATATCATTTTAGGGCATGAGCCTAAAAATGAAGCAAATCTTATTTCGAGTGGACTATATTGAGGGAAACAGTGGTGAATGACCAGAAATGGGGGCTACAAAAGTTTTGGATCAAGCTGTGTAGACACCTCATCTAAAATGAGAATAAGTCACTCTTTGATCTTTAGCTTGATTTCAATAAATGATGTCATACTAACTTAGAAATAATTGAAAATCAAATGGGTCAAAAATGAACATACTCGGTGTTTACAATCCCAAGTGTAGGGTTATGATGTAGTAATAATTTCAGTGAGACTGAGGTCGAATCCACATGAACTAATTTTGTATGTATTCTGAAAATAACTAAAACTAGAACTAAAAAAAAATTAATCTAAATCTAAATCTGGAATATAAAGGAGTAATTGTGAATGGTGTTGATTTGAAACTATTAATTAAAAAGTGGGAACTAGGGTGCCAAGGATCTACTTGTATCTATCAAAATGTTACCTTACTTGATTTAAGAAACGCAATTGGAATTGGAGTCTTATTCTATCCAATTGGAAGATAAAGCAATTACATCAAATCTGAATTTTTTATTAACCTAATTCTCAATAGAGGAGAATTATGATGATTAAAAGGGATTTCATCATCCTAACATGCCCAAGAGACGATGGTGAATAACAAGGTTTTTCAATCTTACAATTTCAAAATAGGATAAGAAGATATCCAAAGCTATTACAACATCTATTATAATTTAAGTCATAATAAATCATACAAAACTAAAAATATTCCCTTAATATCAAACTCGAAATTAATGAGATTCATTGAGAACAAGAATTAAAGCAAAAAAATCATCCCAACACGCTACAAGCTTCACCTCTTAGCCATACCCAAGAGGATTTGCCAACCATAGACATGATTAAATATAAAACTCTAGAAGAAAGTGTAAAATCCGTATCTTAATCCGTACTGTTCCGTCGACTCCCGCGACCTATGATCGATGTTTGCGCCCAACCCTAAGTCGTATCCCCTAGATTTGAGTCGTCTTAATCTGAGACATGTACCATTACGACCGCACCGTCGTCGCGGTTCCGATGCTGCGTATTTCACATCGATCCGATACCTAGACCAGGAAATGTGGGCCCGCATTCAGTTTGAGAAAACGCCACGCAATTGCAATCCCAAGAGAATCTCTACAACATTTTCCATCAATCAAGTACACATCAATCACTTCATATGCAAGTACCTATCCCATCACTCCCTTACCAAAGCAACTTCAAAGTCAAAGCAACCCATCCCTTAAATGTCAAGTACACCTCACCCATCACTCACATCCCATCCTCTCTCTCCTCTATCTCTCTCATTTCTCCATTTTCAAGCAAGCTCCCAAAAGCAACCGTCCATGGTTTTCTAAGGTGAGGAAGAAGTCATGTGTGGCCCACCTCCCTACCACCCAATCCAACTGTCCAATCTTCATCATTATCCGTCAAAGTTGAAGCCTTGGAGCTTAGCTTGCCATTGATCTAAGAAGAAGCGGAAAAGGTGGGTGCTCTTTAAGTAGATGTCTTCATTTTCTCACATAAGACGAGTGGGGCCCACCAATCAATGGTGAGGATCCCATCTTGGTCCCTAGGAGTGGCTGATGGCCCACCTTGATTACATGTATGTAATGTAATGTGAGAGGGGCCCATAGTGGTGGGGCCCCTCCCACAACCATCTTCTCTCTCTCTCTCTCTCTCTCTCTCTCTCTCTCTCTCTCTCTCTCTCTCTCCCTCTCCCTAATGATGTGGCCCACCCTGACGCAAGTGTTTCATCCACACGTCCAGTACTGAAGGTGGGACGCTGCATACAACCCAGCAGCTCATTGCTGTCCGTTTTGGGTATGCCCTGTTTTAAGGGAAACCACAAATACCATTTGGATTTTTAGTAGGGTGACCCATTGACGTGGACTCCATATGTGGTATGTGCAGCATCCATGCCGCCCGTCCAGTGGGACCAGCCCACCTTGCGGCCCATCGTCCAGGTCCAGCGGACCCACCATGATGTACCTGATCATGACCGTCCAGGTACTAAACTGTTTGAAGAGAAACCGTAAACGTCAGCTTTTCCCCTAAAGCTGGTGGGTCCCACACGTGTGGATCCACCTCATTCATATCTGCTAAATCTGGGTCGTCCATCTGGTGTGGGTCCCACGCAGCTCGAGTTACTGTATTTGACGCTAGGAGCTGTGTGGGTCTGATCATATGTGTTATCCAACCGTCCATACATGGAGTGGGACCCACCTTGGTGATACTTTGCATCCACACGTGTGGAGCCTACATTGATGTATGGCCTTATCCAGCACCGTCCAGCAGATGCTGGACAGTGGGACTTCACCCTGATGTATGTACTATAGATCCACACCATTCAGCGGGCCTGTGGACCCCACCACGATGTATGTGCCTTCAATCCACACCGTCCAGTGTTCTAGACGGTGGGGATTACCGAGATGTATGCGCACTAATCCTCACCGTCTATCATGGGATGGTGAGACCCGTGGGGTGTGAGTTACCCAGGCCCGTACGTCTCCAGGCCTGGACGTTTTAAATAGTAATGATGTTAATATTTTAATAATATATATTTTAAAATAATTATATGATAATATTTTAATATTTGTAGCGTGGTGATCCTACGTGGGACCCACTTGATGCTGATGTAAGGAGCGGATTGGCTGGTCACAGCTTTATAGCTGCTGTGGTGACGTTAGCAAACGGTGGGCCCCACTATGGTATGTGTTACATCAGGGCCGTCCATCTGTTGGACGGCCAACAGCCTCACCACTAATGGATGTATTTCATCCCAACCGTCCATTCATTTCATCTGGACGATCGTACCGTGATGCATGTTTTTCATTCAACGCTGGCCCTTGCACTTCCTCACACACACACGTTTATATATAATAAATCTGTATATATATAATGTATTTAGTATATAATATATCAATAATATCATATTGGTGGGCCACACGTGTGGACCCACCACCTCATTTGCATAAGATCTGCACCGTCCAGATCATCAGACTCTCTGGAAGGTGGCTTTTTCCATGGCATGTTATATTATAATATAATGTAATATATTATTATATTATGTATGTTAAGGTGGGCCACTACGTGGACCGCACCATGATGTATGTTACATCTGCACCGCCCAATTGCTGGACGGTGCAGTAGCCATGATGTCCAAGCTGTCCATCCATCTTGTTAGATGAGCCACCGTGATATATGGTTCTTATCCATGCTGTCCAAAATTTTGGACGGGTGGGACCTACCTTGTATGTGCTATACCTACACCATCCACCCAGCTGAAGCGCTGGCCACGTGTATGTGGACCCCACTCATCCATGCCGTCCCTTTCATCTAGACCATCCGTCCATGTGGGCCCACACATCAGCTATATAGTTGATGCACTGACGTCAGCAGCCCTGTTGGGTCCCTCATGATGTATGTGTTAGATCCAACCGTCCATCCACGCTACTGGAGAGGCAACGCATCCACATGTGTGGGGCTTTCCTTGATGTATATGTTTCATCCCTGTTGTCCACGTGGGACACAGGTGATGTATGTGCCTTATATCTTGACCGTCCATGTGCGACATGGGACCCCACGATAATGTATGTAATCCACACCATCCGGCCCTAGACAGTGGGTCCACTAGTTGTGTAATCGAAGGGCCCAGCATGTTGTATGTGTTTCATCTATGCCGTCCACTTATGCGGCCCACCTTGATGATGTATTGTATATCCGCTTCATCCATGGGACGTTATATATCTTTTGTATCCCTGCTATCCATCTATGGGACCTCCATAATGCAGATATTGTATCTACAACGTCCAACCATCTTGGGAGATAATTTTATGGCTTGGGAAGAAGAATAAGACAGATCTAATGATCAGGTGGACCACACTGCAGAAAATAGTGGAGATTGAATGTCCATCGTTGAAACCTTCTTTTTTTTTTTGGGTCACAGGGGTTTTGGATCGATATGATATTTGTTTTTCCCTTAATTTAGGTCTTTGTGACCTTATGATTAGATTGGATGGGGAATAAACTTTATGCTAGGCCCTGTGATTAGTTTAACAGTGTGAACCATTATCTCCACAATTATTTGTGGTGTGGCCCAGATGACCTCCCGCTACGATTCATTTGGACAACACACTAAAATGATCTCTAAAAATAAATGTATGGTGTAAGTTGCTCACCTAGAATGGTAGGCCCGATTTGACGATAATGAGGCCCACCTCGATGCATTCTATGGCCCATCATGTTGTATGTTTGAGACCCATGTGATAGGGCCCACCTGCCTTGTATTTAAGGCCCATATGATGGGACCCATTATGATGTATATTAGGCCATTGTGTGAGGCCACGGGCCCACGGTATGTTCGGCCCTATGTGGGCCACTCCTTGGGAGCAATGTTGGTTAAATGTCCACATTGATAGGCAATGATGGTTAGATGTTTGCATTGTGACCTTCCCTTAGGCCTTGTTAGGTTCATTCTCATCATTCCCTCAGTGGGTTAACCCAAATAAGTGGGCCTCATTCGCCGTAGGCGAATGGCTCCGTGTTATCGAATTTGATATAATCACGGTCGAGTGTTGATCTTTATACTATAATTGATCCGCTGATCATCTATGGACTCCGTTTTGTTTATCTGTTGATTTTCGGTGCGATTAACGTGACCGATTGTCGATTCTGATTGTCGAGGCCAATTATCGTGACCGATTACCGATCGTGGCCGATTGTCGATTGACGTGGCCGATTACCGATTCTGTTTATCGTGGCCGATTGACCGATTACCAATCGAAGCCGATTATCAGGACCGATTACCAATCATGGCCGATTATCGATTGACGTGGCCGATTGCCAACTCTGCCTGTCGTGGCCGATTGACCGATTACCGATCGTGGTCGATTGTCGATTGACGTGGCCGATTGCCTATTCTGCTTGTCATGGCCGATTGACCGATTCTGATTATCGAGGCCGATTATCGATCGAAGCCAATTATTGTGGCCGATTGTCGATTCCGATTGTCGTGGCTGATCGTCGATTCTAATTGTCGAGGCCCAATGTGATGAATATGCAAGCTGTATTTGAAGCCCGTTGTGATGTGTATTCAGCCTGTGTTTAAGGCCAAACGTGATGTATATGAGGCTTATGTGATGAGGCCCACTGTGATGCATTTGAGGGCTAGGCGATAGAACCCATTATAATGTATGTTAGGCCCATGTGAAAGACCCATCGTGATGTATATTAAACTCTTGAGCGAGGCCCATGGTGTTGTATATTTGACCCTTGTGTGCGGCTATGCGTCCACTATATGTTAGGCTTTATGTGGGCCATTCCTTGGGGGACAATGTTGGTTAAATGTCTACGTTGTTGATGTCGATTGTCAATGCTTGCTATTGATACCGATTATGAGTATGTGACTGCATAGCATCATGGTACATACCCATACGCATCATCTGCATGTTTGTTATGAGATGTGATTGATCATTGCATATGTCATTGGGCAAGATGATATGAGACTCCCTGATAGGCGAAGGTTCTCCCACATGCGCGCACGACATGCGCAGGATTGATGCATGATTGGATTGTATGACTCATGCATCTTGCATTGTGTTGTGATTACTGTACGCCCTAGTGACATCAGGGTCGTAGCCTCCATGGCATATCGTGGATGGCCAGATGGGATACCAAAAATCTGTTCGAGCATCGGGCTGCTATAGATAGCCATGGGTGAAAATACCTAAACACCCTCTTGGTACCAGAGGATGCTCCAACGTCTAGACCGAGTGGGTAGATGAGCTTTGAGTGCCGATTTTCAGATGGTTGCGCTCTCCACTGTATCGTAGTCGGTTAGGAGGGGGTGCGGCCTTACCCGCCCGAGCGCGGGGGGCAAAGCTAGGCTGAGTTTGACCAGCTCACGGAATAGGTCCGCTATCGATGTGCTGGATAGGTATTGACAGACTATTGGTCAGGCAGATAGTGAGGTTTCTTACGCTCACTTGGACTGTGCGGCTAGAGAGAGCGACAGTTCCATTTGGAGTGTAATAGACCCTTATAATTTTTCAGAGAGTAACTGTACTGATATGTAGACTTATTGAGTAGGAATTGCATACTCATGCATTCATTCATTCACTATCCACTTGGGCTGATTGTGCGCATCTATTTGTTACGTGTACCTTCGCATGACCAGGATTTCAGTTGGGCGCGCGACTAACCTGAGATCAGAGATTTACCACGTTGAGTCTGACTATCCAAATTTATGTATGAGACTGGTTTGGATAGAAGTCTCTTGTGGTGGACCCCGTAGCCTGCGATACTACGTACTATCATCCCGACTTCACACTCCAGCATAGTTATTTCATTCGCATCGCATATTGCATTACATCCACAAGCATATGACAGCTTGAGTTACTATTTCTGCACTTATATAGCCTAGACAGACATAGCAGGATTCGTTTATAGCATTGCATCCTCGACATCTGATATTTGACTCTTTATGACTCCTTATTGCATAACTGTTCTATATTGCGTATTCTGATATTTATAGACTTATAGACTTGTCCATACTTCCGCTTACTTTGTCATCGTATGTTTATGATCTTGTTAGTATTTTTGCTTACGTTAATAATTCATGATCTTATTAGTATTTCTGCTTATTCAAACATTGTATGGTTTATGAATTACCAGTTTTCTGATATTGTATGATTATGGCATTGTATTGAGTACTTGACAATTACCTTGTGCACACACTTACACCACCCTCTAAGCTTTCTATAAGCTTATGCATGATAGATGCGTGCAGGTAACGTTAGGTTACAGCAGTGTTGAGCTTGGGACGTGCAGTGGTCTTCTGGGGCTTGATTTTCTATTTATGTATTTCCCTTTCAGTGTTGTACTCAAATGATTATATTAGTGGATATATGATGATGATGTTGCCTTTGTGAATTGGGTAATCTTCTGATTATGCTTATTACTAGTTAAATGTACATTGGAAAAAAAAAATTCTCCTTGTAGGATCTCAGGATCGGAATCTGGCATATGAATGCGAGGAGCCGAGAATGGGGTACTACGGAGGCTGTCGGGACCGGATTCAACGATCGGAATTCGTGTGAATCCGATTTTCGAGTTTGGGGCGTGACAGAAAATATTAAAAATAGAAAAGGAGATAAGAAAAACTCTTGGGAGGTTGTTCCACCCTTTTGCTCTGCTTCTTAAAACCTAATTCATATTTAGAAGTTCTTAAGAAACCCATATTTATAGTATTGGCCATCTAAAATCAAAACGTTGTCTTAAATTTACGTTGCCCGTGTAACGCTTTCGATGTCATCGAAGGTAACTTGAATATGAAAGTTGCGCCTTTTCGCATTGCATAACTTTTCATGTCATCAAACCTGCCTTCATTGTCATCGAACTGCCTTCAAGTAATCGAGAAATGTATCCAGAGTGTTCCTACGAGTTACTCCAAAAAACTGCAAAAAGTTTGATGTCATCGAACTGCTTTCGATGTCATCTAATAGGTCTTCAAGCAATCGAACAGGGCTTCGATGTTATTGATAAATGTACCCAATTTATCTAGCAACCAGACTTGATTTTCTATAATTCTTTCATGTCATCGAACTGCCTTCGATGTCATTGAGGACTGGCTTCAATGTCATTGAACAACCTTCGATGACATAGACAGTGAAATTTCTGCACTCTACACTTTCGACTTCTGAAAGAGGCGAGCTTACAGTCCTAAAGGAGGGGTGAATTGGACTATGCCAAATAAAAATAAAAGTATTGAAAGAATAAATAAATTAGGACTTAATTAGAGATCTCAATTGTAATAGTATTGAGAAATTGATTCAAACCATGTTCATAGGACAACCTTACACCAAAACCTGAGGTTTTAAGTAGGATAATCTAATTTCATGAACTAGTAAGGATCAAGATCGCAAACTAGAACAAGAGGAAAAAGAAATGTAACTATCTATTACAAGCATTCCCCACATATACATAAAGATTTACAAACATTCACCACATGTACATCTCAAAAATCATTCACCACATAAACATAAAAATTTATAGTGGTTCGATATGTACACCAATTTTCCTCAAACAACCATACCTACTCCACTCTCAATAATCATAACCCACATGATATTGAAGTTCACTAAAAATCAAGATTTTCTCAGGTTCACCTCAAAACCTATATAGTTGTGATTTTAGAAGGTCTATCACAATCAAAACCCCACACATTGAGGTTTTCTGGCTATCTCAATCAAAACCAATATATGGGATTTTCTTGGATATCTCAAATAGACCAAAAATAAAAAGTAAATACTTATCTTCTTCAGAAGATGCTAAATGATGTAGCACATAAAACCACTTCGATTGATGACGAATGTTTAATGTTCAGTGTCTAATGACCAAAGTGAACGGTTCTAGGTTTAAAATAGATTTTAACTTAATTCAAACTTGGGCTACTTGTTTGAATTTCTTATATCTCAAAAGGAAAGAACAAGAACTCCCTTTAAAACATATGATTTATAAAAAGAGATCTAGAAATTACAAAACAATAAGCTATTAAAAAAAATAATTAAATACTATTCTATAGCTTGAAGAGGATGGGGACTTTTCTCTCTCAAAGTGAAGGCTTTTTGTGGCTTGAATGAATAATCTCAGAGTGAGAAAAGACTTTTATTTATAAGCTAAAAAGTTGTTTCTTCGACTAGTCTAAGGTCTTTTTCGACTGGTATAAGAAACAACCAATTTTCAAATTTTAGGCAAGATCGGATCAAACCGTCCTTTGATTGGTCAAAGGCCCTGCTCAACTGGTCGAGGGCCATGTTTGACTGGTCGAGCATAACCTTTGACTAGTCGAGTATGCCCAAAATCCATTGCTGGACTTCAAGTTGAGCCACCTTTAACTAGTCGAGCACTTTTCTAGACTAGTTGAGGAACCAACAAAATTTATCTGATTTTCAGTTGAAAACTTACACTGGTCAAAGTTTTTCCTATATTGGTCCAATCAAAGCCTAGACTAGTCGAACTAAGGCTTAGACTAGTCGAACTTAAGCCTAATTAAAGTATAGAAACTTAATTATGTTTGGGATTCGAAAGAACCTAAGTCTAAGGTCTTTCTAGGGTCAAATATACCTAAAAACATTGAACATTGAAGTGAATACCTTGTAACTTGTACTTAAATCTTCAGTTGTGTTCATTTGATCTTCTACTTGAAGTAATCTTGTAAATATAGCTTAATCTTGAACTAGAAGAGAAGCAGAGCTTGAGTACTAATTTGGACTTTGAAGTAACCATCTTCAGGTCTTGAACTTGCACTTTCCAACTTCATGTCTTGAACTTGAAGGTGAACTTTTCATCTTTTGAGTCACCACATCACAACTTGTTTTGTCCATCAAAATTTGACAAATAAATGTGCCTTATATATCACAGCACTTATAATCTCCCCCTTTGTCAAATTCGTAACAAAATATAACAAAACATACATATAAGTTCAACATATCTGCTTTGCTTGGAATCACATACTCCCCCTCAATATGAGCGTAAAAAAATTTACTCCCCCTCAATCAGTGCTTCACTTTAGCCCTGTGTAGAATGTCTATATTAACATACATATCCATTCTAATAATATATATTCAATCAATTCCAATCATCATACCAATTATATACATACAAACTCTCCCGCTTTTTATCACAAGTTGACAAAAGAAAGTAGGAATATAAGATAAATGAATAATAAAATAGTAAGTTAAGTATCACGATTAAGAGTAAAACATGAATAAACATTAAGAGATAATAAAAATATCCAAAAATAACATACTAGTTAGACAACCAACTTAAGCATAAGTTTAAAGTTATACAACCCCAAAATAAAAATAAAACAAAACTAGTCGGAACCAAAGGAAGAAGGTGATGGAATAGATGGGTCAATCTGGTGAAGGCCCTTCGTTATGAGATGAAAATATTTTCGCATGTATTTCTTTGAAGAGCGATGACTTTCAGTTAGATTATCCTGAGATACTTTCAAAGCATCCACCTTGTCCTCTAGAGAGCGAAGGCAATCATCGAATTGAGATGGTTGAAAGTCAGGATCCGCCTCATTATCAGACTCTAACTCATTAAAGATATTATCTATCGAAGTATCTGTTGGCAACGATGCTTCCTCTTCCTCGACCTCATGCTCATTTTGCTGACCTGGGAGGTAATTCAAATTCATTTTATTAATGTTCGAATTATCAAATGGAAGAACTGACTCAGAGGTGTTAGTGATCGGAATGACAACATTGCAATGAAGGGCAAGTGTCGTCATAAGATAACTGTCTATTGTACATCACGTACGTAAATCGATAGTTACTGATCTGACAGCTAGCGAAAGGATACCCCAATAACTTAGAGCCACATGCTACAACATCCAGAAATATTCACCCGTCATCATAAATATGTCATGTATACATGATTAGCCAAGCCATTATTAGTCCAATCATAATTAGCCGTTTTAATAAAGCTCAAGGTCACTACGGGAGACCCGTCACCCAGCGTAAGCCGATGGCTTGGGCATAGTGTCCCATAACCACCATCCCCAGCCCATGAGTCTTACGCTTTAGGGTGTGGATAGAACCCATCAACACGTGACCAATCAATTCTCAAAGTATGGAAAACTACCATAGTATACTGAATAAGAATGGAGTGTTGAAGATATTAAATACAACGATTGAAACGAGTCGGCATGTATGATTTAAATGCAAATAAACAACGACAATAAAAATGTTGAAAGGTTCATTCCATAGTCAGGTAGGTGGAATCACTCCATAGATGGTAAATTCCATGAATTAAACTGTCACCAACATAACCTCCATGTTGAGGGTCTAGTCTTATCACAATCAATCTTGTTATACCCTAAGTACGGACTCTCTTTAATTAGAGGTTCCCTTATAGAGATTTCAAGTCATACATGTCTTGCAACCAATACAATAATATGAGAGGATGACATGGAGATTAAGTAGCGAACTAACTGAAGTGACTAAGGCATGATTCAATAATCAAGTAAAACTTACATATCCATATAATTCAAGGGTCACTTAAGTAGTCAAGTCCTAACATTCATATGATCATAACTTATTAGTTCTAAGTCATGCATTCAAGTAAGCTACTCAAGTGATTTAAACAATTCTAAGACATGTGTCCAAGTAAACTAATCAAGTGATTAAGTTAATTCTAAGACATGTGTTCAAGTAAACTAATCAGATGATTTAATCACTTCTAAGACATGTAGTCAAGTAAACTAACCAAATGATTAAATCACTCATCAGACATGTATTCAAGTAAACTAACCGAATGATAAACTAATTTCAGGTTATCGTTCGTAGTTATTATAAAAACTATCCTTAGTCTAGTTTAGAGATGGAAAGCTCAAGGGGAGAAGTCATCACCTGTAGGGTTATATTCCCGCCTTAACCCAAGTTCCCATGAGTACCTTGAGGCCTAAAATCACACAAGTAATCTCCTAAAGTCATAGTTTGTATTAGTAAAATGTTTCCCAAGGTTTTTATCTAACTACTATATTGAGATTTTTGTGCGAGGTTTGAAAAGGCCCATTGGGTAGGGTATTTGGCCCTGTATTAGAGTGATCAGGCCCATCAATTGTGGCCCGACCAGGTGGCTTAGACTGGGCCTAAAATAGTACAATACTAAGGCCTAAACTGGACCTGATCTGGGCCTGGTTCGGCCCAACACTTGCTACCCATTTATGGCCCGAATCTGGGCCTGAACTGGACCCAGTTTGGCTTGGCCGTTGCTGCCTAGTGGTGGCCCAGGAACTGGGTTGTTCTAAAGCTCCTACGGCCCACTGAATCTAGCCCAGACGTGACCCAGTAGCTATGGCTAGGTCGTTTGACTCGGCCCAGCTACTGCGTGGCTGGGCTGATCGGTTCGGCCAACGGTTGTGTGGCTGGACAGATGGTCTTGCCCATCTGTTGTGTGGCTGGACATATGCTCTGGCCCATCTATTGTGTGGTTGGACCTGGTTCAAACTACGGCCCAGTTTTAGGCTAATTTTGGCCTAGCTCGAGTGGTTGATTGTAACGCCCGTGAAAAATCCATACTTGGGCCTGAGTACTAACTCGACCCGAAATTGCGTAGAATTAATTTGTATGGAATTTAAGCATAAGTTAGCTAGCGCAACGCTGGAGTGGCTGGGAAATAGTCCCTGATCACTTTAAATACGTTCTATAAGACCCAAATCGAGTAGAACAAACGACTCTATAATACTCTATAACCCCGGATCAAACTCTAAGCAGGTTTGGTCTCTGGACCGCTTTGAATTTTTGTATTGGATCTAGACCGCACGTTGAAAGTCCGATACTTCCTATCTTAGACCGTTAGAACCGCCTTGTTGGACTTGACACTCATTTCGAAAATCAAGTCCAATCGACAATCGCAGGCTATTTCATTGAGCCCGGACTGAAGAGAGTGCGAATAGGGACAGAATTGAAATTTTAAATTCAAATCTGGCACACGACTTGACACGTCAGTATTAAGCGTTCTGACCGTCAGAATTCATCCAGATTACACCCTCGGATCAGGAGAAATTTCTATTTTATATCATGAGACTTTCAGCCCTGATTTACGTGCGGTGACCGCTGAACTGAAACTGGTCCGCCACGTGCGATCTGCGAACCCTGCTAGACTGAAAACTTAATACGTGCTATATCTGGTACGCATGAGCTTAAGTCCGATCACATTCGACCAGGGGACCACCAGAAAGCATCTTTTGGACCGAAACAGCCCCGAAATGGATTTGTACTAAGTAAACTTCGTTTCGGAGTCTGTTTCCGACATTTTTAAGCTTATAAAAGGGGTTGAAACCCTCATTCCTCTCTCCCATCCGAAAATTGCAAAACCCTAGCTTTGGGAGAGAGAAAAGTAGAGAGTTTGAGAAAGAGAGTGGAAGGATTTTTCCTGCCTTCGTGTCGCTAGTTGCACGTGCTTCAGCAACTCTTCCCAATCACCTGGCCGGTGATTTCTCCACTTTTTCAGGTATGAAACAACCCTAAAAGTTGCTGATTTAGGGATTACTTAGATTCATAGCGTGTTAGCTAACGTAACTTATAAAACAGGTTCTCCTACTGCCGTAGACGAAGCGTATACGCTCCGTTCGAAACGACACGTCTTTAAGACACTAGGTGAGGATTTTAGACGCTTTGATTGACGGTTTACAACGCTTTTAATGTCGTTTAATAGTAGATTATCGACGGCATCACCGTTTGACATGTACAACATGCTCTCCGTTTCCTGTTTCGTAAATTAACGAAGAATATGAGATTTAGAGCATTTTAGTCATTTGTAGGAAGTACAGTTTATATTCATATTTTGCTGATGTGATTGACATGATTTGTTGTCGCATTAGGAAGTTAGGAATACATACATAATTAGTTTAGCGAAGAGATTCGCCTAATTGCGCACTTCGGGTCGACATACTATATGTAGACTTAAGTGTGTAGTGTATGTGTTTGTATAAATGCTTATATTAGTATGTATTGAATTAAATGATGTTATGAGATAGTTTGAGATTGATTTCTCAATTAATATGCTGACCTAAATGATTTCCTACATGTTGACTATATGCATGATTTCCTTACATGCATGAAATATATGTGTTTGAAGATTTACTTAAGTTGAATGTTATAACATGTGTTAACATGCTCACATAATTGTATTTCAATTCCAATATTCTTATATAAATTGCTGATGTGATTCCATAATTGTTTGGGACTATGCTTAGTCCAGGCAGTCGGTAACCGATCGAATTCGTGGCTGGCTGGTCTTGGCCACGAACGACGCGTCGATGAACGCGATTCGTGTTTGGAGTTGACGGCAGTGGTTAGGCCATGCGAAGTGTTTTACGCACTTTATGTCGTTCGACTTGAGAGGCGATCACGCTAGTCGAGCTCGTCAAGTAACCCGACTGCCGATGTATGTTCACCCTGTATGAGTCATAACTGCTTGAACCTAGGGTACTGAACTTACCATTGTAAACCTTGTTAACCATGGTACCTTGATCCACGAAGACTCATGAGCCGGGCATGGTGGTATGGGACACCGTGGTCGAGCTGTCGGCCTACGCTGGGGCCACAAATCTCCCCGTAGTGACCAGTGAGCACCTAGACTCGTGAGCAGATTATGGTGGTATGGGACACTAAATTCTAGCTGTCGGCCTACACTGATCAGGCGACGAGTCCTTTGTAGTGACTGCGAGCGTATTCTGAGTCCACGGGAGGCGACGACCCTTCCGTTGCTATAGAGTACGGTAGGCCTGTATTGATAAGGTGATGGGGGAGCGGTGCAACGAGTGCGAGCAACAGCCCTGGCAGCCCTTGCAGCGACCTACGAAATATACATCGTATGAGATTACTAGGAGTGACGACCCTAGACAGGATCTGTGTTGGAATTGATACAAGGGAAGTACCTTAGTTTCTCAATCCTGCTGTTTGAATGGACTAATAACAACTTGAAAATCATATCACCATGCCATTGCATGTGCCTGGAAGATGTGGAGCACTTGAGGGTCGATTGCATGCCGCGGTCGTAAGATGTTGCCGTATGAGGGAAATCGTCGGTGAGGGCATACATCACTTCATGTCATCTTGCATTAACAACAGTATTAGGATTGTCTGATTTACTGCTTTACTATTATCGCATGATTGAATTGTGAACATGCTAATCTTTGCTCTATGATTCCACTGAGTTGATCACTCACTCCGACGTTACGGGATGGTGTTTGCAACACCCACCAGACCCTGTTGTAGATGCAGGTGAGGCTGAGATCCAGGAGGTAGAGCCAGACTTCGACAAGGATCAGGACGAGTTCTCGTACATGCAGTATCACGATGGCTTGCGTAGGCGACCTGGATCGATGGGACTTCAGTGGGACCATTTTAGACATTTACTTTTGTTCATGTATATGTATATGAGACTCAGAGATGTATTCATACTTTAAAGACAGATGAGATTTACTTTGTTTTTTTTCATACAGTGATATATATATTGTTTAGTCTTCCGCTTGCTTTTATCACTGGATCTGAAGTATGAATTGCAGTTTTGGTATACTTTTACTCATGAGAATGCTTTAAATCAGACAACATTGAATCATAATCATTTGTGTTGCATAAGTGACGGTCTGGAACTCGGGACTTGAGTTTATACACGACCCCCGATTTTCAGGGTGTTACATTGATTTCAACCAACTATTGAGGTTGATTTTTGCCCCGTTTTGGGTTGATTTCGGCCCAAAACGTGGAGCTGACTTCGGCCCACTTTCCAGCCCAGTCTCGCGGCTAGGATTCAGTCCAAACTCGGCCCATAGCTAGCCTTGAACTGTTGTCCCAACTGCGGCCCAAGTCTTGGCTGGGCTGGACTTGTTTTGACCCAGCGTTGTTGTCCTAACTGCGGTCCACTGAGTTTAACTCAGGTGCGGCCTAGTGAGTTTGAACTAGGTGTGGCCCACTGAGGTTTAACTCACACAGCCCACTGAGATGTTTCTCAGGTGTGGCTCACTGTGATGTGTGGTGTGGCCCACTGAGATGTTTCTCAAGTGTGGCCCACTGAACCCTATATACAACCTTGATTTCAGGAAGATAAAAGAAGAGGGAAAGGTAGTACTTGGTCCCAATATCAAATGAGTTATACAACTTCAATCACCTTTATCAGAAATCCCTACCATCCAAATCATAGGGACTAGAGAATGATAAGGAAATTGTCACTTAAAATAATATGCTCGGATGGAAAGCAAACTATCTTAACCTACTCTGTCGAGACGACTGACACGTTTTTAAAATTGATTGATATCAAAGGGTGTAGATGGTCCAGCAATCACATGGTTATAGATTCAAATGTGGGCCAATTAGTCGATTCTCACCTCCATTACTGATCACATACAACTAGCTGCAATTTAAGGGCGTGTTTTTTTTTCATTTCACGGGGGTTTGTACTCTCCCTGAGCATTGATTACATGCTCAAGAAAATGCCTTGGGTTTGTCAACGAGCATCATCACCATTTCTCTCGTTTGAAAAAGTCGGGCGAGATTGCAAATGCCCTTGCGCGCATTTATTTTTGGACGCTGACTACGGTATGGGGAAATGTTCGTGCGGCAGCAGATTGGGTTGGCCAACCACACGTACTCAATGCCTCATACACGGGCGCGGATTGGCTACTTACAGGTTAGTAGCAAGACTCTTACCGAAGTGATTTCACCAAGTTCTATGGACGCCACCATGATGTATGTTATGTATCCACGTCGTCCATCCATCCGGAGAGATCATTTTTGGGTAATATCCAAAGAATGAATCACATCCAAAGCTCTAGTGGGGAGAGTGACACCACCATTAAAAACTTTTGAAGGTCAGAAAAGTTTTCGATCAAGCGGATATTTATGTTTTCCCTTCTTCAATGTCTTTTTTAACTTTTGAACAAGTTGGATTTCGAAAAAAAATATCATGGAGGGCCTTAGGAAGGTTTCAATGGTGGTCATCAATCTTTCTGTTGTTTTCTGTGGTGTGGTCCACTAAAGCTTTGGATCTGCCTCATTCTCTGACTTATACCTTAAAATAATATCTTCAAATTGATGGACGTTGTGGATACAACACATACATCATAGTGGGGTCCACAAAACTTGGTGATGTCACTTCAGTAGCAATTCTTGCTACTCAACCTGTCAGTATCTAATCCGCGTCCCTCATACATGTCCTCCGGTCCACCCGGGCAGATCATCAATATCATGGTGCATCCAAACTGTCCATTCATGTATTACATGTTCAAATTCACGCCTGAATCAGATGTAAGGGAACATCATGGTGGGCCACACAATGACATTTGAACGGTGAAGGATGCCTCGTCATCGCTGCTATTTATGGTGTGGTTCTGATGATCGTTGGATACAATTCATTTTTTGGATAATGCACTAAAATGATCTATACAAATATTTCAATGACGTAACTTTCAGAAATACATCAGTGTGGGTCCCACGTAAATGTATGATAGCCACTGCTTTAAACTGTTATTAGCAACGAAGAACACCTCGTACAACGAGTAAAGTTAGAAGGTGTTACAGCAGCCAATCCCCTTATGTGGTTGACGGCATTTCAATGGGACCGTTCATCACAACCCACCTTCACCGTCCAATACTGATCGACCCACTATACCAAGGTCGTAACACAAATAATATAACAAGTGTGAGATATATGCCCAAAACTATAAACCGTCTAAATTTCCATGGTCCAATAAGCTATACTAATGAGTATAGTATAACATCCAAAATTTCAAACACGTGCCAATAAATAAATAAAAAAAGGAGCAAAAAATAAGTTCTTCCAACAGTGCATACAACCCAAAAATCTAAACACATATACATCAATAATATAGGACCATCAACTGAAAAACCATAACAAGGACAACAACACCTATAACAATGTACAAAACCAGCAGCGAGTCATGATCTACGTCAGTATAGCCATGAGACATCCTTGTGTTGGTTGTCCGTGTCCCTGCTGGTATCGTCGGAGAAGGCAGATCAGTCAGGTAGTACAAAACAGACTGATTGGAGACACCAAAGCCTGCCTGATTCGGAACAACGTCACCCAAGAACATTCTCCAGGCAACAAATGCCTCCTCAGCATACTTGAAGGATTTGAAGCGAGCGTGCGAGTAGCCCTCGACCCGATCCTTGCATTCATCCCATAAATAATAGATTCCCAGTTGTCTTTCTACAAAGACAACATACACTTTCCCCATCTGTTCAAAACAAGAAGTCATTAATGATCATTAGATTATTGATAATTATAAGTAGTGCCATACAACGTAAAATGTCGCTAGCGCAAGTGTCGTCGTGACTTGCACGTCAGTTAAGATTACATGTAGTACAAATTAATAACAATAATAACATTACATCCCCATGATTAAACTACTTGAGGTCATCAACCTGTGACCTGCTATCTAAAGGTAGGTGTAAAAATAAGTACAAATATTCAAATTTAAGTTTTACAAGTCCAAAAAATATGATACTTAAAAAATTGTCATAAGACCAAAGTATATGAACGTTGATTTCGACTAGTCAAAGTAGGAAAAATATTAGTGTTATATATAGGGTCCATCCCCATTCAGCAGCATCCCGATGAACGATATTTTCTTCTCTTTGGTAAAGTTAAGGAAGGCAGCCACATATGATTCTTCTTTCGACAACAACTTTGTGGCCCATAAAACCTCATCAGCTGTGAGTCCCTCCAACTCTTCTAAAGTTGGTATGATTTGTGTCATCTGACCAAAGTTCTTACCCTTATCGATTGAAATGACAATTGATTTCATGAAGCCTCCAATATCTACCATCTTAGTCCTAATCATATCGACTGGTCGCTCTGGTCTCGATCTTTTTTTAGAATTAACCGTGAAATTTGTGTTACCAGAGGCATTCCCATGCTATGTCGGACTAGGATGTGGAATATTGTTTTATCCACGATTGTCAAAAGACCAATGGACATGCGGTGTATCCTCACCAAGATCTTTTAAAGATATGATATTAATATCATCATTCAGATCAATGGCGTGGTTTGATGAAACTTCCGTATCTTTCCATCTAGGAGTGGTAACATCAGGAGGGAAGTTGCCAGTGGCACATACTTTACCGGTGGTTCTGTCATTTCCGAAGATGAACTCAAGATCATCGAATCTTTGCATGGGTTTGCCATGAAACTGAGCAGCATCTGTATGGGACTATAGACAATACAAAAAATAACCTGTGACTAACATTGAACGTTATATGATAATATATAATTGACATGTCAAAAGAGTTAAACCTTAATGTATTCCATCCACACTTCATCTGATGCAATGACAATTTCTAATTCCGGGTCCTAACCAAACCCAGAGGCACTTCGTAAATCTTTGACAATAAAGAAGTTCTTTTTCACTGTACAGATGCAGTTTTTTATGTTCCTATTAGTGATGATGAGGGTTAACTCCATCCTCATGTTTTCCATGACTCCTGTAAATGATTACATCTTAAATCCAGCACCACTTTTTTGACCAGCAATGACTAGCTCCACCAGGCCATCGATTGGGATGTCGTCCATGTCATCCGTCCAATGAAGAATACCTCCATATGACTTATCCTCAGTACCACTATTAATGGTATGCTTTCTGGGCAATCTCTGTGGGGTAGTAGATGGTGATCCTACGTGATTTTTCATCAGAGTAGATAGTACCAACCGTCTATTCGGAGACATGGAGCCACTTCGGTCAACCTTAATCTGATAAAAGATAAGTTAAGATCGTAAGTATAAATAAATCGGTCTACCCCATGATTAAATAATCAATGTGAACTGTACCCAGTTCCAAAAAAAGATTTCATTTTAAACAAACAAAGTTTGGAACAACAGTATGACTGATCTTGTGGGGAGATTCTTGAATGCTACTTCGATAGCTAGCACATGTTCATATTATTGCAAGGTTTCTAATTTAATTGACTCACTGGATGAGCTTGGTTCCACATTCTGGACACGATTTCATCATGTTTTCTTGCCCACTCATCTCTTTCGTGTGGGGTGATATTCAGAAAGGCACGACCTTCATCAAGGACGGATACTTCCATAGGTGATGGAGTCACACCCTTGATAACACAACTAGACGACCCCTCAAACTCATCAATGTCATTGTCCCCTGACGTCCTTATGAAGTTGTGTAACACACAACAAGCTAGCATTATCTTCACTTGAGTTTGACATCTAACCTGTTGATTAGGTCATACAAACTTGGATGAAGGTTAAAAATATGTATCAGCTGGATCCAAAACTTTTGTGGCCCCCAAAAAGTTTTTAATAGTGGGCGTTCAATCAACACTATGTGGTCCACTTGAGAATTGGATCAACCTCATTTTTGGGTTCCATTTGGAAGTTTCTATGGGACGTGGATTCACTGCAAAAGCCTCTAGCATGAAGTTCATGCACAAGGATGCTAGGTGAGGCCCACCATGATGTTTCGGAGAAATTCACCCGTCCATCCATTTTGAGAGATTATTTTAGATCATGTGAAAAAAATTAGGCGTATCCAACACTCAAGTAGGCCACAAGAGAGGAAACGGTGAGAATTCAGTGAGCACCGTTAAAGTATTCTTAGGGTTATAAAAGTTTTGTATCGGGCTATCTTTTTGTTATTTTCACTTCATCCCATGGAACGACCTTATATACAGTTTGGATAGCATATAAACATCAAGGTGGAGCCAAGAAAGGTTTCAACTATAAAAAAATTCCTTCCCATATATTTCCCTCTTGTGTGACCCACTTTAGTTTTTTATCTACCTCATTTTTGGTCACACATCCTAAAATGAACTCTTAAAACTGATGGATGGAATGGATTTTTTACATACATTGTAGTAGACCCCACCCAACATCCTTGTGCTAGAACTTCTTTCGCGTCCTGTTTCTATGTGGGCATTCCTCTTCTCACTATTCCCTATTGTTACCTTTGATGTGGCTGACTTGAGTTATGGATCCTATAAATGGATTTCGGATCTACTCCTAATGGATGGTTGGATGACATTCACACACATTAGGGTGGCCCCCACACCTCTAACGTATAGTAATCACCATTCGTTTAACTGGGTGTGATCATTAC
Source organism: Magnolia kwangsiensis (assembly GCA_037074715.1). Lineage (NCBI taxonomy): Eukaryota > Viridiplantae > Streptophyta > Magnoliopsida > Magnoliales > Magnoliaceae > Magnolia > Magnolia kwangsiensis. Next base: position 88,762,516 of record CM073582.1, read on the forward strand.
TCGCGGGGACCACCATTTTCCATAGTTTACTATGTTGGGTGCCACGAGAAGAAACCCTGCGTCCGTGGGTCACCGCAACGTGTGAGTGTCATCCAACTGTCCAAGGGGCCCAGAATTGTGGGGAAACAACGGTTCCAACATGTCCGTTGGTGGATCTTTCATGAGATCTGCTACGTCCATCAGGTATTGTTATCTCTTCACCCCGGAACCCAAAATAACATGATGATCCCAAACTCAGGTGGGCCATACCTTACGAAGCAGTTGTCATGAAGCATCCACCATTTTTTTGTAGGGTCTCTTATGGGGTTTATATGTCATCCAATCCATTCATTTGATGTGCGTCATTTGAATGAAAGGATGAACGAAAAATCATAGAATACATAAAATCAAGTAGGGTCTCTTATGGGGTTCCCTACAACTACTGTGATGTCACGCACACATCACAATCTTCCATCACCACGGCCATGAGAAGACATACCTGAGTGTGTGCTGGAGCGGGAGGGAATGAGGTGGTGCGTTCCAGACATCCCGGCCAAATTCCCGACGAAGCACTGTAGTGAATATAAGATGAACAGTATACCTGAAATGAGGAAGAACATGCTTCAGTTAGGGCGAATCTCAGCATTATGATAGGAACAATATGTAGGGATGGTGAATGCTCATACCTACGAGAAAGGTTGGAGAGGCAAAGAGGCGTCTGTTTGATAGGAAGGACTATATAGAGATCATTGCATACGGGCGTCGTGCTCTCGCTGACCATGGTCGCTGTCGTCCTATCATAGAGACGTCTCTGGAGATTGCCCAGATCGCCTGGGGATTTCTTAGCGAAATATCTAGATGATGGATTTGCATTTCCCATATGCAAGACCCATATCCTAGTCTGTACCGTTTAGTAGACTTCCGCGGTCCTCCCGGTCGAATTTTGGCAACTCTTAACCTGTATCCGATGTTTGCGAGCGATGCTAAGCTGAGTCCTGCATACTAAAGTCGGCTCGACCCAAGACTTGTACCAATGCAACCGCATCGTCACTGTGATTCCAATGTCGCGTCTTGCGCGCTGAGGCGATACACAGACCAAGAGATGTGGGCCCACGTTCAATTTGAGGAAAAATGTCACGCATTACAAATCCTAAGAGAGCATCACTCAATCCCATCAATCAGGTACACATCACACATTAGTGTCAAGTACAACCACCTCTCTTCTAAGTCAACTCTTTCTTACAACAAGTACACCCCTTTCACCCATCACCACTCCATCACTCCATCTCTCCTCCATCACTTCTCTTACATCACTTCCTCTCTCATCTCTTTTTCTCCAAGTAATCCCTCTATGGAGCAACCCATGTCTATGGCTCCCATGAAAGAGCTAGTGTGGCCCATCTCCCTATCTCCCATCTCCACCATCCAATGATCATCTCCATCGTTGAAATTGTCTCTTTGGAACTCTATCACGCATTGGTAGAAGAAGGAAGAAGAGATCTCGAGGTGGGTGATTTTCTTTTGTGTGGATCTTGACCTTTGGATCATAGTGGGTGCTTCTATTTGTTGTTTTTATGATTTGAGGGCCACACATGTGGGACCCATCTTGATGTATTCATGTATAGGGAGGGCCCATAGTGGTGGGGTCCCTCCCATCTCCACAATTTTTCCCTCCCTCTCTCTCTCTCCCTCCCTCCATTTTTATTTTATTTATTATGTGGCCCACTTGATTTATGTGGACCCCACCATGGCAGCATGTGGGGCCCACCTTGTATCGGCATGTGAATCCTCACTGTCCAGGGATTTGACGGTGGGAAGTGGGTTGGCTAGAATGCCGCACACCAGCTATATAGCTGTTGTATGGACGTCAGCAATCTATGGGCTCCGCTGATGTATGTGCTTCATCCAAATGTCCATCTATTTTGCCTGATCACGGGCCCACCCTGATATTTGGGTCATCCAGACCGTCCAGCCATCCGGACGTGGTCGTGGACCCCACCTTTGATGAACGTGTTTTATCCGTCCATCCACCTGGCGTTGGAAGCCACCGTGATGCATCTGTTAATGCGATCTGTCCATCTGTCTAACTTCATGGCAGATGCGCTGACGTCAACAATTCTGGGTCCCATGTGAGGTCTGTACCACATTCAGACCGTTCATCCACTTGCATTAGTGTCAGCAAGTTCTTGGGTCTGATCCAGACGTCCAACAATTTGAACGGGTGGGATCTACAGTGCTGTAAGTGTTTTATCCTCACTATCCAACGACAGTGGACCCACCATGATGATTATGTTTCATCCACACCGTCCAGCAGATCTGGACAGTGGGCCACAAGCTTGGTGCATGTGCTTCATCAGCACCGTCCATCTGGACGGTGCCATGATCGGCCCCACCGTGATGTATGTTTTATATCCCAACCAACTGTCCATTGGCTCGTGTGGGGCTCATCCCACACATGCAATACTTGTGGGGTATCATACGCTGGTCATTTATATATATATATATATATATATATATATATATATATATATATATATAATAAGATATAATATAATATTGTATATATGTGATATATATACACATATTGCATATATATCTGTACGTGAGTGGTGGGCCCCATGTGGGACCCACCTGGATGTATTTATTATATCCAAACCATCCATCCATGTGAACAATGGGTCCCACGCTGCATGACGTCAGCAAGTTATGTGGGTCCCATTTGATGTATGTGTTCTCCACGTCGTCTATCTGTTTTGCCAAGACTCACCATAACGCATGTTTCATCCACACCGTTCAGGGGGTCTGGACAGTGCTAGATGATGTTTGGACTGTGCTATTATTATGTCCAATGTTTGGACAGTGCTGATCATCATTATTGGGCCATGTGCTCCATGGAATGATAGTGTACAGTGGTACACATGTTACACCTACAATTATTAAAATGATATTTGGCATGGTCCAAGCCCATTGGTGCGACCCATCCATGAGGCCCACCATGATGTATTTCAGCCCATGTGTGGAGCCCACCTGTTTGTACTTTTGGCCTATGTAATGGGACCCATCTGTTTGTGTTTGAAGCCCATATGATAAGGCCCATCATGATGTATATTTAAGGTCCATATGATGGGGCCCACCTACTTGAATCTGAGGCCCATGGGTAAGACCCATTAAGATGTATTCGAGGCCTATGGGCAAGGCCCATTGTGATGTATTCGTGGCATATGGACAAAGCCCATTGTGATATGTATCTAAGGCCCATGGGCATGGCCCTTTTGATGTATATGAGGCCCGGATACGTGGCCCATTTGATCATTTGAGACCCATGTGTAGGGCCCATATGCTATGTATTTGAGGCCCATGAGCAGGGCCCACCTGTTGTGTATTTGAGGCCCATTGGTACGGTCCACTTGATGTATATGAGGCCCATTGAATGTGGCCCATGTGATATGGCCGACTCGATATATATGAGGTCCATTGCGATGTGTGATTACTCTACGATGTATGTAATGATGATTATGGCAGGCCATGCCTTGGGAGCAATGATTGTTTAATGTCCACATTGATGGGCAATGAAGATTAAATGTCCACATTGTGACCTTCTCTCAAGCCCTTTCTCATCGTTCTCTAGTGGGTTAACCCAAACGCTTGGGCCCCATTGACATTACTTGATCCATCATCGGCTGTCCATCTATGGACCCTGCCTTATGTCGAGGCCGATTCTGACTGCCGATTACCAATTTCAATTATCGAGGTCGAGGCCAATTCTGATTGCCGATTACTGATTTTAATTATCGAGGTCAAGGCCGATTCCGACTGCCGATTATCGATTTCGATTATCAGGGTCGACGCTGATTCCGACTGCCAATTACTGATTTCAATTACCGAGGCCGATTCTGATTTGTTGATTGCCAATTTCAATTATCGTGGTCGAGGCCAATTCTAATTGTTGATTACCGAATTCGATTATCGGGGTCGAGGCCGATTTCGATTGACGATTACCGATTTTGATTATCGAGGTCGACTCCGATTGTTGAGGCCAGATATCGAGGCCAATTGTCGAGGCCCATTGTGATGTATATGCAGCCCATATTTTATGCCCATTCTGATGAGCATTCGGCCTCAGCTTGATGCATTTAAGGCCTATGTAAGGTATATGAGGTCTATGTGATGAGGCACACTGTGGTGCACTTGAGGGCCAGGTGATGGGGCCCATTGTGATGTATGTTAGGCCCATATGAGAGGCTCATCATGATGTGTATTAAGCCCTTGAGTGAGGCCCATGGTATTATATATTTGACCCTTATGTGAGGTCATGGGTCCACTGTATGTTAGGCTCTATATGGGTCATTCCTTAGGGGCAATGTTGGTTAAATGTCCACATTGTCGAGGATGATTGTCAATGACGGTTATTGATACCGACTATGAGTATATGACACCATAGCATCATGATACATGCTCATACGCATCATCTACATGTTTGTTATGAGATATGATTGACCATTGCATATGTCATAGTGCCGGTTGTCATGAGACTCCTTGATAGGTGGAGATTATGTCACATGAGCACACGATATGCATAGAATTGATGCATGACTGGATTGTATAACTCATGTATCTTGCATTGTGTGTTGTGATTACTGCACGTCCTAGTGACATCAGGGTTGTATCTTCTACAGGCATGTCTGGATAGCCAGATAGGACACCAGAAATTTGTTATAGCATCGAGCTACCATAGATGACCCTGGGTGAAAATCTCTAAACCCTCTTGGTACCAGAAGACGCCCAACTTCGAGACCGAGTGGATACATGAGCGTCCAAGTGTCGAATACCAAGAGGCTGCGCCTCCCACTGTGTCATGGTCAGTTGGGAGGAGGTGTGACCTTACCCGCCCAAGGGTAGGGGGTGTTACTGGGCTGAGTTTGATCAGCTCATGAATGGGTCCACTATCGATGTGCCGGATAGATATTGACAAACTATTAGCCAGGTGGATAGTGAGGTTTCTTACGCTCACTTGGACTGTACTGTTGGGAGAGGGGCAGTGCTATTTGGAGTGTACTAAACCCCATTGATGATCCTAGAGATGAACTGTACTGATATGTGGACTTATTGAGCAAAAGTTGCATACTTATTCATTCATTCATTCACTATCCACTCGGGATGGAGGTGCACAACTATTTATTACATGTACCTTCGCAATGGCCAAAATTTCAGTTAGGGCGCGCGACTAACCTGAGATCAGGAGCTTACCATATTGAGTCTGACTATCCAAATTTAGGTATGAGACTGGTTGGATAGAAGTCCTCTGTGATAGACCCCGTAGCCTGTGATGCTACGTACTATCATCCCGACTTCACACTCCAACTTGGTCATTTCATCTGCATCACATATTGCATTACATCCACAGGCATATGGTATTTTGAGTTGCTATGTTTTTGTACTTATATGACTCATGGACTTGTTCATATTTCCACTTACTCTGTTATCATATGATTCATGATCTTGTCAGTATTTCTGCTTACACTGATAATTCATGATCTTGTCAGTATTTCTGCTTATTTCGATTTTGTGCGATTTATGAATTATCAGTATTTCTGGTATTATATGATGATGGCATTGTATTGAATACTTAACACTTACCTTGTGCACACACTTACACCACCCTCTAAGCTTTCTATAAGCTTATGCACGACAGATGTGTGCAGGTAATGTTAGGTTGTAGCAGTGTTGAGCTTGGAGCGTGCAACGATCTTCTGGAGCTTGGTTTTCGATTTATGTATTTCTCTTTCAGGATTATACTCAATAATTATATTAGTGGATATGTGATGATGATATTGCCTTTGTGATTTGGGTAAACTTGTGGTTATACTTCTTACAAGATATATATATATATATATATATATATATATATATATATATATATATATATATATATATAAATCATCCTTATAGGATCCTAAGATCGAAATCTGGCGTATGAGTGCTGAAAGTCGAGAATGAGGTACTACGGAGGCTGTCGGCACTGGATTCGGCGATCGGGATTCCTGTGAGTCCGATCTCGGGATTTAGGGCGTGACACCAGACGTTGACCCACGCCGCCTTCCCACCCGTCAAACAAGCGAAAGGGTCATGATGACCCCACCACGCCTTTAAAAAACAAACACCCCTTAAGTGACCACGCAGCCTCATCTTTCTTGCCAACGTTCGCACGTGGTGGACCATATACGATGATGATCCATGGGTGAAAACATCAGCCCATTCAGCTCATCAAGTGTGCCCCACTAATGGAATCAATCCTGAGCCAATGCTCTGTAAGGTGATTTAGCATGCAACAGAGATGTAGGTGATCAACTCTTCCTCTCTCTATCTCAACGCAAGAGAGATTCATGAGATGTGTATTTAGAGGGTGAAAATCGCATTTTCTTATTTCTTTGGTATCAAATGGCCTGAGGTAGGATCCACTACAACCTTATGAAACCATTTTCAGTGGCAACCATTTTAGTACCCAATCGACCTTTCACAAAAGAAAGAAACAAGGGCACGAAATAGCTAATTTTCAAGGAAAATACACCACAAGGAAAATGGGGGAGTTTCATTCCGGACGTAAGGAAGGAGGCTTACCTCTTCTATTTATCACCAACAACTGTGGATTGAGATCTCTTCTCCACCATAACCAGACCAAGGCTACCCACACCCACGAAATAAACCCCATTTTCGCGCCAAAGTACTCGGTTCCCCACCATTATAGTCGGCCATAGCTGGTTGAAACTTCTCATCCTGTAATCTGCACGATGGATTGGGGAAGACAGCGAGATGGGCTTGAGGATGGGCAGTGACCGGGCGACGATTCCTTAAAGGGATTTCGTAATCTCTCCCAATTTCTCGAATTTGTCATCTCTATTGATGCAAACGGATATCCATCGCCATCCAAACGCCCTAAAGAAGGGGGATGGAGGGATATTACAATACAATCCCTCCTAATCCACCGAAAGTCAGCTGCCCAAACTGGCCCTAAAAGAATTAAAAAGTTTACAAGCAAAACTAACATATATTCGACACTTTATCTCCAATCTAGCCAGAAGATGTCAGCCATTTACCCATCTAATGAAGTAAGGAACAAAATTTATATGGGATTAGTAATGCCAAAATGCATTCGATTCTATTAAAGAGTTACTAACGCAACCCCCGGTGTTAGCATCCGAAAGGAAAACTCTCATTCTATATATCTCCACAACCAAGAATTCCTTAAGAGCTCTATTAGCATAGGTGAATAAGCAAGGGAAGGAAATTTTGCACTCCATTATCTGAGCCGAACATTGATAGGTGCAGAATGCAATTATTTGCCTATCGAGAAAGAAGATTTTCTAAGTGGATGTTGTTGCTTTCAGAATACATAATCTCTTATGAGCCAGCAAAAGCAGTGGCAGACTTTTTCGCAGCTCACCCTATATCAGAAAGCGAAATAATCACTGACAATTTTCCAGAATAGCAAAGTAATGATGATTGAATCGCCTAATTCATGGCAAATGTATTTTGATGACACCTCTATAACCTCAGGATTAGGTGCAGGAGTAATCTTTATCAGCCCCCAAGGCGATCTGCTGCCGTATTCTTTCACATTGGGTACGACATGAACCAACAATGAGGCTGAATATAAAGCTCTCATTATAGGAATGAAAATAACATAGGAAGTGAAAATAAAGATCCTGCAGATATTCAGAGACTCTAAACTGGTAGTAAATCAATTGACAACAGAGTTCGAAATAAGAAAACAAGAACTTTTGGCATTTTGTCGACAAGCACAACAGTCTTTAGAGCAATTTTATAACGTTGAGATTAAGCATATACCGCGATGCGAGAATGCAAGGGCAGACACTTTAGCTAGCCTTGCTGCAGTTTTATCCAGCTTTATCCAGTCCTGATCAGAGTCCTCTTTAGGTAATGATTGAAGAAAAAAAGGTTCTTACCATCGTCAGAAATCATCAATGAAAATGCTGAAGCACTTCCCGTATCATGTTTAGAGATCACTATAGACAATTGATGCCAGCCATTTGTTGATTATCTCAAATATGATGATATCCTACCAAGAGACTCATCGCAAAAACTACAAATTAAGCAGAGAGTGAAGAAATTTATCATATGCAATGAGGTACTACATAGAAGATCCAATAATGAGATGTTGCTAAGATGCTTGGATAAAGAGGAAGCAAGTCACATATTGAAAGAGGGTCATTCAGGTGAATGTAGAGCCCATCAAGCAGGTCAAAATTTATTCCATTGGGTGCATTGAATGGGGTATTACTGGCATACAATGTTTAAAGATGTAATAACTTATACAAAGCGATGTCATGAATGCCAAGTCCATGGCAATATCATACATGTACCCCCTAAAGATCTTCACCAATCTGAAGCTTCTTGGCCCTTTGCAGCATGGGGGCTATATGCTATTGGTCCTAACAATCCACCTTCATCTAAGGAATGAAAGTATATTCTGACAATTATGGATTATTTCTCCAAATGGACTGAAGCAATCGCGCTGCAAAATGTGAAAGAAAATTATGTCATAAATTTTATCTGACATGTGATAATATATCGTCATGGCACTTCGGAAAGAATTATCACCGACAATAGTACTCCTCTCAAGAACAGGGGTATGGAGAAATTATGCCAGAAATTTGACATCCAGCATTCGTTCTTAACGCCTTAATATCCACCGATAAATGGATTATCCCAAGTCTTTAATAAGACGATTGTAAAAATATTAAAGAAAACAGTCATAGGAAATAAGCGCGGTTGGGATGAAAAGTTACAAGAAGCTTTATGGGCTTATCAAACCACTCATCATACTACGACAAAAGCTACACCGTATTCTCTTATTTATGGTGTCGAAGTTATCATTCCTATTAAATGCAAATCACGTCACTTAAGGTAGCAGTACATGAATCAATCACAGATGACGAAAATGTTAAAATAAGGCTCACTGAGCTGGATATGCTTGATAAAAAATAGCTAGCAGTCTAATAGCGATTAGAACTATAACATGCAAGAATTTTTGTTGCCTTTAATAAGGAAGTTAAACATCGCTCCTTCAAGAAAGGTGATATGATGCTAATGTTGAAAAGACCTGTAAGACCCGTATCTTGGTCCGTACCTTTCCGTACACTTCCGCGGTCTTACCGGTCGAATTCCGGCAACCTTCGACCCTTAAACGATATCGACGCGCGACCCTGATTCATGTGCCGAAAACCCGAGTCGACTCAACCCGCGACCAATACCATAGCGACCGCGCCGTCGTTGCGGTTCCTATACCGCGACTCGTGCGCTGAGGCGATACCCTGGTCAAGAGATATGGGCCAACGTTCGGTGTGAGAAAATGCCCCCCGTTGCGAAACCCAAGAGAATCTCTACGATGTGTCACATCAATCACATCAATCCCATCAATCAATCACCCATCAATCCATCACATGTCAAGTACACTTCACTTTATTCCATTTTTCCAAGCAACCACAAAAGTCTCCCCAAACCATACCTCTCTTGCACAAAAAGCCACAAAAGTCTTCACCACCCATACCTCTCTTACACAAAAGCCACAAAAGTTAAGTTTTTCTTACACAACCATCACTCACCCATCCATCCATCACTCTCTCTCTCTCCCTTTACATCACTCTCTCTCTTTCTCTCTTTCTCATTTCAAAAATTCCAAAGCAACAAGGGTCCATACGTATGAAATTTCTCCAAATTTTCAAGCTCCAAGTAGCCCACCTTCCTACCCCAAAATCTTCCATCTCAACCCTCTATTCTTCATCTTAACCATTGAAGTTGAAGCTAAGGTGCCAAGGAACCCTTAGGAGCGAGAAGATCGGACGGTGGGTGCCTCTATAGGGTAGATTTACTTGTTTTTATGGTGGACCAAGTGAGGCCCACCGATCAATGGTGTGGATCTCACTTGGGACCCTAAAATAAGGCCGATGGCCTACTCGGATCATCATGATCATTCCATGATGGGGCCATTCTCCATGGACCCCATCATGATGTTTATTTCATTTAGAAAGGGTCATCTAGACCGTCCATATCGGTGGGGAATGGATCTCCACCGTTGATTTATATTTTGATGGTCTCATGTTTAACGGGATCCGTATGTTGTATGATTTATTGCAAGGGAGGGCCCATAATGACGGGGCCCCTCCATCACAAGCCGTGTCCCACTCTCTATCTCTCTCTCTCTCTTTTATTTCTCTTGTTTTATCTTATTTTATTTTAGTTTAATTTTATGCTATATGATTGTGTGGCCCACTTGAATGGATCCCACCTTGATTTTTTTCAAATGGGGCCCACCATATACATTGTACCCATATCATTCATCCGTGGTGGCCCACTCCATCAGGGCCCACCATACTGCAATTATGGACCAAGACCGTCCAGCGTCTGGGACGCTGGACGTCTCAAAGGAAATGAGAAAAAGGAAAAGAAGAAGTAAGGGACTTGGGTGGTCCCCTTGCATAGGCCCCACCCTGAGGTTTATATTCGATCCAAGCCGTCCATCCTCTTACCCACGGTATTTTAGCCGTTGGGTAGAATTTTGGAACTGATCCAATCACCTGGTGGGCCATAGTGTCATAAATTCCATCCTCACCTTACAAATATATTTTTTTTATTTTATTTCATTTTCTTTCATCAAAAAAATTTCAACTCTAGACTCATTTGGACGACGTCGAGCCACTGAACGCAATGGCTGGCGCGGATTTCACTTTAGCGGGCCCCACACGCGAAAAACTCTGGGAAAACTGATTTTTCCAAAAATTTCTAAGAGGCAGAGCCTCTGCATTTTTTTTTTGGCAGAGAGCAGCGCTGCACGCTTCTGAGTGCAGCCGTGGAACGGCGGGCGGGCGGGCTGCCGTGCAGCCATCCACGGCTGCTGCCGTGGGCCCCACATGATGTATATGTTTTATCTACACCGTCCATTAGGTGGGTCCCCTTCTCAGGTGGGCCCCCCTCCGAATTTCAGGTCGATCCAAAACTCAGGTGGGCCACATCACATGAAACAGTGAGATTGAGCATCTACCATTGAAATCTTTCTGGGGCCCACAAAAGTTTTGAACCAGGCTGAAATTTGTACTTTTCCTTCAACCGGGTCTATTTGACCTTATCAACGGGTTGGATTGCCAAATAAATATTACAGTGGGCCCCACATGGGACCCACATTGATGTTTGTGTCAAGACCACCGTCCAGTGGACGGTGGCACCCACCTGATTGTTTGTGTGGCCTCCACGGTGGGGCCCTGGGTGATGTATGTGCCTTACCCTTGTCCAGCGGTAATGGGACCCACCCATAATGCATGGGCTGCATCCAAACCGTCCATTCATTTTAAGAGTTCGTTTTATAGCATTGGCTTAAAGAATGAGTTAGATCCTTAACTCATATGGACCCCACCTTGGCCTGTTTTGAGGACCATCCTTATGCAAATACAGTAATTCATTGGGAGCCCATTTGATATATGTAAGGCCTAGGGATTTAGGCCCATCTGACTCATAGAAGGCCTATGGGCTAGGCCCATTCGAATTTCAAAAGGCCTATGGGCTAGGCCCATTTGGTTTATGAAATGCTTATGGGCTAGGCCCATTGGATTCATTTTTGGGCCTAAGAACTTAGGCCCATTTGATGTGTTGCAAGTCCATGGGACTGAGCCCATTTGATATATGTAAGGCCTAGGGGTTTAGGCCCACTTTGATATGCATACGAGTCTATGGGTAGACCCATTTAAATTTATTGAAGGCTCATGGGTTAGGTCCATTTGATTTGTTTAAGGCCTAGAGATTTAGGCCCATTTGACTCATATACGGCCTATGGGTTGAGGCCCATTTGATGTACATGTGGGAGGCCCAATTGGTGTGGCCCATTGGTCGCATACTAGACTCATGAGACTAAGCTCAATTGATGCAAATCCAAGGCCCACGGGTTATGACCCATTGCAATATACCTAAGGCCCATTGGTGTGGTCCATTTATGTGGCCCGTTTGACAAATACAAGGCCCATATATCATGGCCTATTAGATATATTTAAGGTCCAATGGGATGTACCTAGGGTCCATTGCAATGTGTGTTCCCAATACAGATTATGTGGCAGTGTTTACGGCGATCGTGCCTTGGGGGCAATGTTGGTTTGACGTCCACATTGCGAGTGTAATGTTGGTTAGACGTCCACATTACGACCCTCCTTAAAGCCCATTACTGGGCCGTACTTGCTGTGTATAGGCCGTCCAGGCCCATCTGCGTTGTAAGAATGGATTATCACTCATTTATATGTTTAGTATAGTTTCATGACTGATGATCACACGCATCATATGCATGCTTGATATGAGGATTGACTGATCATAACATATGCCTTCGGGCAGGTTGTTTATGGGCTCCCAGTTAGATGGTGTTGCCCTACATGAGCGCACGATATGCGCATGATTTGTTGCATGATTGGATAGCGTGAATCATGCATTTCGCATTTGTGTGACATGGTTATTGTACGCCCTAATGACATTAGGGCCGTATCCTCCACAGACAGATCGTGGTTGGCAGGATTGGATACCGAAAATCTTGTTCTACATGGGGTACTATAGATATCCCTGGGTGAAAGTCCCTAAACCCTTATGGTACCAAGAGGTTGCTCCAACGTCTAGACCGAGTGGATAGATGAGTGTTGAGTGCCGATTACCAGACGGTTACGCTCTCCACTGTGTCGTGGTCGGTTGGAAGGGGGTGCGGCCTTACCTGCCCGAGAGTAGGGGCCAATACTAGGCTGAGTTTGACCAGCTCGAGGAATGAGTCCGCTATCGACGAGTCACGCCAGATATTGGCAGACGGATAGTGTGGTCTTTTTCACTTACCTGATTGGCGCAATCTGGTGGCAATCTGGTTTAGAGTGTACTAGACCCCGGTGATATTCCATATTTTGAGCTGTATTGATGTGTGGACATAGATGAGGACCTGTATGCTTGATTTGCATTGTACATCACGTGGCCTTGGGATGGCCGCTACATTCATGTCTGGCATTGTATAGCCTTGGTATGGCTCATGATATCATGGTTCCATTTGCATATTCCGCATCACTCTGACATTGCATGTACATATTACTACTTGCGCACACACTTTCACCACCCTCTAAGCTTTCTGTAAGCTTATGCACGACCGTTGCGTGCAGGTGACATTGGATCGCAGCAGCGCTGAGGCAGGAGCACGTTGCAAAGCGTTTGGAGTTTTTTTTTGGTTCTTTACCATTGTATTTCCCTTTATGCTCATTGTACTTGTAAAGTTTTTGATCATAGTGGAAATGTAATGGAGTTCTTGATTGTTGTTTGTGGGTTATGCCTTTGGTTATGCTTATTACGAATCAAACTGACCTTGAAAATCCTCCTCGTAGCATCCCAAGATCGGAACCTGGCGAATGGGAGCTAGGAGCCAAGAATGGGGTTCTACGGAGGCTGTCGGCGCCGGATTCGGCGATTGAAAATTTTGTGAGCCCGGTTTTCGAGTTTGGGGCGTGACAAGACCCATAGTGGTCACTCGCAGAATGGGAGATAAGTTCGATCTTAAATGTGATGGCCCATATATAATAATTGAAGTATACTCGAATGAGGCTTATCGAGTTGTGGATCCGAATGGACAGGGCATCGGTATACCTGTCAATGCCCGTTTCATCAAAAAATATCATCCCTAAAGATCGCCGAGGTTTTGATTTCAAAAATTATTAAGATAATCTATCCTAATCAAAAGGGGGCAAGACAAGCAGAATGATGAAAAAGCCTCAAAAGGCAAAGCCGCCATGTAATTTTCTCCATGTATGAATGAAAGGCCAAATTCTCAAGCATATCAAAGTTATCTACGTCAAATTTATTACAATCACCAATTATCGCCATGCGTTGATTATTATCATCAAGCGCCAATTATTATCGGCAAACGATTATTACAATTACCAACTATTATCACCAAGTGTCAATTATCGCTAAATCAAAAATATCGTTATCACCACCAAATTAATACTATCGTTAATCACTGACTATTATTACAAAAGTCATTATCATCAGATCGATATTATTGCCAAGTTGATATGTTACTTTAAACATAAATACTTTCAGAAATATTATTAGCAATGACGATTTATCATTTAGGGCAGCGGAGCACGCCTATACAGCCAACCACGCGTAAGCCCTATATTATCGACGATAGCAATTTATCATTTACGGCAACGGAGCATGCCTATATGGCTTACCACGCATGAGATCTATCATATCGACAATTCATCAAATATTATGCGGTCGGTAGTGAAAAGCTAACTGCCCTAAAAAGCTCGCAAAGGCAATCACAGCAGAATGTGCTTATACAGCCAACTACATGTAAGACCAATGACGTCTGTTTAGCTTCTAATAGTGCCATGGGAGATGGTGAGAGAAAATGCTCTCCTATGAATGGGTTAGACCTTGTAGGTAAAGAAAAGGAGGGTCGCAGTGTGCGCTCTTTGACTTGTCCATAGATAGGTTAACCATGCATAAGACCCCTAGATTCCTGTCTTAATTTCAGTAAAAACTTATGGGGATGGGCCTCTAAATGAGTTACCCCCTCATTGATTGTCACACCTCAAACTCAGAAATCGGGCTCACAAAATTCTCGACAGTCGAATTCGGCGCCGACAACCTCCCTAGTACCCCATTTTCAACTCTCGGCACCCATATGCCAGATTTCGATCCTGGGATCCTATAAGAAAGATGTTTAATATGATTTTTTTTGTAAATGAGCATAACCACGAGCATAACCAAGTCACAAAATAACATCACCACATATCCACTATAATAAACTATTTGAGTATAATGTAGAAAGGGAATATACAAGTATAATGAAACTTCAGAAAGATCGCCGCACACTCCCACCTCAACGCTACTACGTCCTAATGTCACCTGCACGCAACGTCATGCATAAGCTTATAAGAAAGCTTAGAAGGTTTGTGCATGTGTGCGCAATGCATGTACCAAGCATGCGATATCAGAGTAAGCAAAAATACTTGAAAATCCATAAATGCTATCAACCATATCAAGGTTATGCAATGCAAGACCTACGTAGCCAATTATCATATGCAAGATGCAACGCAAGTATGCTAGTCCTCATCGAGTCCACATATCAATGCAGTTCATCTCTAGAACATCACCAGGGTCTAGTACACTCCACACTAGTTGTCACCTCCTTAGCTGCACAACTAGCAAGTGGAAAAGACCTCACTACCCGCCTGGCCAGTAATTTGCCAATACCTACCCGACTCGTCGATAGAGGACCCATTTACGAGCTGGTCAGACTCAGCCTAGCTTACAGCCCCCTCACTCGGGTGAATAAGGCCACACCATCTTCACAACCGACCACGACACAGTAGGAGACACAACCTACTGTTATTCGACACACGTGCGCTCATGTATCCACTCGGTATAGACGTTGGAGCATCTCCTGGTACTAAAAGGGTTCTGAAACTTTCACCCAAGGACATCCTAAGCGCCCACAATACTATAACTAAATATTTTCAGTATCCAATCTGACCATCCACGATATGCTTGTGGAGGCCACATCCCTGATATTGCTAGGGCGCTAAGTGATCATGTCACATAAAATACAAGATGCATGAGTCATAACATCTAGTCAAACATCAAACCTGTGCGTACCACACAATCACGTAGGGCAACTTTGTCTCACAAGGAGTTCCCTACATAACTTACCCCAACAACAAATGCTATGATAAATCATTCCTTATAACAGGCATACAAGTGATGTGTATGAGCATGTATCATGATGTAATACTTGAGCATGTATCATGATGTAATACTAAGCATGTTCTCAGTGTGTCCTGCTAGACTAAGTACACTAGCATGATTATCAGTTATAAACAATAATTGGCCTAAATACATGGTTGAGTTCACAAAGGGACGGCGAATTTAGCCTAAACATCTAAATAGGCTCTAAACAGTGGATATACCAAACCTGATACTGGATATTCTTCCATCTATGGTAAGGGGTGACGATGTACTCTCTTATAAATAATGGATGGCCTAGGCATCATACTTACATTAAGAATGGGCCTCATGAGTGAGTCTAATGGCTATACAACAAGGTGAGTTGAGAGGGTGAAACTATGTACAACAAGTGGGCTTCCTCACCCTCTCTTATCATGCAATAACTGGGCCTTCCTATGGGGCCCGATCCATACACAAGGTGGGCTCCAAGGCTTGGACAATTCCTACAAGGTATGGTGGAAATCACCATCATCAATGAGGGCCCAACGGTTTAGGTTAGCCCAATGGGTATCACTAACATCAATGGGGTTCCAACGATTTGGGTTAGTCCAATAAGGGGAGATGAAAGGTGTGCTTAATAGTGGGCCCTAGGGAGCTTTACAACGGTGGACATTTAACCACCATTGCCTCCTAGGGTGGGTCTCTTGGAATAAGAATCTGAATCACGACGTGGCCCTCGGCCCTCCGAATATCTAGAAAATGGATGGACAGCGTGCAGACATCACTCACACATGGTGGGCCTCATAAGGCAGCCCACTGCCCTAAAAAAAGGGGGAATAGTATGTATATAACACATACATCATAGTGGGCCTAACAAAGCAGCCCACGATTGGGCGTATATCCTATAAATCGGGGTGGGCCTCTCAAGACAATGGTGTCCATGGCCCTAAAATGAATGGACAGAGTGTGTAGTACATACATCAAGGTTTAGGGGGCCCCACAAGGCACTAATGGGCCCCACACATGCTAGACAACATGAATATAAAATACATGCACAAAGGTGAGCCGATTGCTAGACGTCCAGCCCGCCAGCCTGGGGGTTGGCTGGATGTCCAACAAATGGATGACCTGGATAAATACATACACCTCATGGTGGGCTTACACATTACAGATGGGCCCCACCAGATGGACATCGAGTGTATATAACACATGCGTCACGATGGCCAACTGCTGGATGGTCAGTCCAGCAATGTCCTGGCCTAACTGGGCGTCCAGCCAGTGGACGACTTGGACTGAAACACATACATGGTGGGTCTCACTAGATGTGGGCCATCCAGGAGGTGGGCCAGCCGCTGGCCTCCCACAAACATCACAGTGGGCCTAAGGAGGTCCCAATGGTAATGTCAGCCCCACTATTTTCGTACAGCGTAGTCTACTGAGTGTTGGATTTGATCATTCTCAGGCCCATGGCCTAGAATGATTTGAAAATTCTGGATGGACTGTGTGGATAGAATACACATCACGGTGGGGTCCATGCAGGTGGGCCATCCCGCCAAAGATCGGATTGGTATTTGTGTTTTCCTTTCATCTAGACGGTCCTGCATGACCGACCAGTCATGCAGGCCCATCCCTGGCCAATTAGGGTGGTCCATTTGCTGGACAGCGGGGATGAAATACGTACGTCATGGAAAGGTCCATGGATGGGTGGGCCACCCAACCCTGAATCAAGCTAATATTTGTGTTTTTCCTTCAACCAGGCCTGTTTGGCCTGACCGGCCATGTAGGCCCCATCTAGGAAGCAAGATGGGCCCTGCTTAGTGGACAGTTGGATGTCCCCCTGGATGGACAACGTAAATAAAATACATACATCATCAGGGTAGGCCTTCAACGGGGAGAAAAAGATACGTGCGTGTGATGGAAGAACTCTGCTACTATGAGCTCCCTTAGAGGTGTAAATACAATATATACAACATGTTAGGTCCCATTTCATGTGGGCCCTCAATCAGGAAAAATCAGGGTGGGAATTCTATTCCCACCACAAAATCATGGTCCAAATGACCGTTAACGAGTTGGATATCAAATAAACATCATGGTGGGGTCCATGGAGAATGGCCCCATCATGGATTGCACATATGTATCATAGTGGGCCATTGGCCACACCTTGGGTCCTAAATGGGATCCATACCATTAACCGGTAGGCCCCACTTCGCCCATAACTAAAAATTACAATTTAATCCTATAAACACTCACCTATATCTATAAACAACCACCTATATCTCTTCTTCTTAACTCCTTGGAATCCTTAGCTCTTAAGCTCTCTTTTCAATGTTGGATGATGAAGTTTGGATGGTTGGATGGTGAGATTTGGTGTAGGAAAATGGGTCTAGCACTTGGCTTCTTTTTCTCTTTTTAGAATTTTTCTTCTCTTGGTTACTAGGAAAATGGAAGGAGAAGAGATTCAATGAGTGAAAGATGGGAGATGTAAGGAGAGAGGGATGGGTGTGTAAGAAGGGATGGGATAGAAGGTACGATTGTTGTTAACTTGGTTGTTAGGGAAATGGAGGGAGAAGAGATAGAATGAGTGAAAGATGAGAGATGTAAGGAGAGAGGGATGGGTGTGTAAGAAGGGATGAGATAGAAGGTATGATTGTTGTTGATTTTTGGATGAGAAAGGTATGGGTAGAGATTCCTCTCTCTCAACCTGGAATCTTCCGGGATACATTGTGCGAGGTGTACTCAAAATTATTCACGGGCCCATAACTCCTAGCCTAGGTATTGTATTGGTGTACGAGATATAGCGTTGAAACCGTGGCAACGGTGTGGTCACGGGGGTATGACTTTCGAGTTGAGTTGACTTAGGTCTACGGGGTGCATCCTAAGGTCGAACGCATTTACTGTCTGTAGGTCATGGGTCGCAGGAACTTGGTGGAGAGGTTCGCCGAAGTCGATGGAAGAGTAGGGATCGTATTGGTGTGCAAGATACGGTGTTGGAAGCGTAGTGATGTTGTGGTCACAGGGGTATGACTTTCGGGTTGAGTCGACTTAGGTCTTCGGGGTGCGTCTTAAGGTCACACGCATTTGCTGTCTATAGGTCACGGGTCGCCGGAACTCGACGGAGAGGTTCGTTGGAGTTGGTTGAAGGGTACGGTACAAGGATATGGGTCTTACAGCTTTTCCCTCCTAATAAAAATTTTATCCTCAAAATTTACACTATGACACAACTAAATAGAGCTCATAATGAAAGGGAAGAGAAATCATAGTATCAAAGAGATGGGGATAACGCTCGCGAATCTTACCCTCTTGGTCCCAAGATGCTTTATCTACACTATGATGATCCCACTGAACCTTCACTAAGGAAATGACCTTAGTCCGGAAGACCTGATTCTTTCAATCAAGGAACGAACTAGCTGCTCAATGTAAGAAATGTCATCACAAACTTCTAAAGGTTTCCAATCCATTATGGGAATGATGTCTGACCCACACTTTCGCAACATAGAAATATGAAAAACGTTGTTGACACTAGACAACTGAAGTGACAAGGCAAGCCGATAGGCCACGAAGCCAACGCCCCCAGTGATCTTGAAGGGTCTAATGAATCTCGGGGCAAGCTTACCCTTTGCTCCAAAATGAACCAAACCCTTCATGGGTGAGACCTTGAGATACACATGGTCTCTAACGAAAAACTCCAAGAGACGACGTCGACGATCAGTAAAACTTTTTTGCCGGCTCTGAGCTGTGCGCATCCTCTGCTTAATGATATAAATAACCTCTGATGTCATTTGCACAAGCTGAGGACCTAGGAGACGATACTTTCCAATCTCGGTCCAGCAACTTGAAAATCTGCACGGCCTACCATACAATGCCTCGAAAGGAGCTATGCCAATAGTTGCTTGGTAGCTATTATTATACGCAAAATCAGCCAAACGCAAGTGTTCATCCTAGCTACCTGAGAAATCGATAACACAAGCCCGAAGCATATCCTTAAGGATCTGGTTGAACCTCTTGATCTGCCCATCGGTCTATGGATGATACGCGGTGATGAATTGCAAGGCAGACCCCAAGCCCGAAGCATATCCTCAAGAATCTGGTTGAACCTCTTAGTCTGCGAATAATACGCGGTGCGGAATTGCAAGGCAGACCCCATCGCCTTCTGAAAGCTCCTCCAAAAATAAGACGTGAACCTCGGATCTCGATAAAAAATGATCAAAACTGGAACACCATATAGTATCACAATCTCATCAATGAATAACCTAGCAATACGGTCCAAAGGCCAGGTCACATGAATCGCAAGAAAGTGCACCTACTTCGTCAGTAGATCGATGACAACCCAAATGGTGTCATGACCGCGTTGAGTCTTCGATAAACCTATGATAAAATCTGTGGATACGTGCTCCCACTTCCACAATGGGACGCTTTATGGCTGCAAGGGACCTAGGGATCTTTGATGATCAGCATTGATACGCTGGCATGTATCGCACTCAATCACAAAACTGACAATCTGGTGCTTCATCCCCACCCAAAAATACTACCTTCTCATGTCACGATGCATCTTTGTGGAGCCGAGGTGGATAGTAAACATCGATCGATGTGCCTCAGTCATCAGATTTCTACTTAACTCTTGAACGTCCGGGATACACAATCGGCCTCTGAAACGAAGTCCATCATCGGACCCAACCTACCAATCTGACTACTCCTCAAATGCGACCTCTACTCGGCAATCTTGCAATGACTGATCTATCTGTTAAGCCTTGATCACCCTTGCGACAAGAGAGGGTTGAATCGACAAGCTTGATAACTGAATGATGGCAGACTGCAGACTAAACTCAAAGTCGTACTTAGCTACATCCTTGAGCATCCTCCACTCCTGGACCATCATATGCGCCACAAGGACCCGTGGCTGACTGGTAAGGGCATCCGCCACCACGTTTACCTTGCTAGGGTGTACTGAAGATCAAAATCGTAATCCTTCAAGAGCTTCATCCAGCGTCTCTGCCTCATGTTCAACTCTAATTGCGAGAAGAGATACTTCAAGCTCTTATGGTCAGAGAAGAGCTCGAACCTAACCCTATAAAGATAATGCTTCCACACCTTCAGTGCAAAGACAACTGTAGCCAACTTTAGATCATGCGTTGGGTAGTTCTGCTCATGGACCTTGAGGTCTTGATGATTCTTACCTGCAAAGCCATCAAAATAATGATACGACTATCAAACAGGTGATATAAATATATATAATATGAGGATTATGAAAGATAAAGAAAATAAAGGAAATGTATCATAAGTTTTGGGAGAAATGAACCAGCCAGTCAAGGGAATGAATTTCATCAGTTTGTTGAAAATTAATCATTTCTCTGAAAAGTTCAAGAGCCATCTTCGAAATTTCAAATTTATTATTTTTTACAGAGATGCGAGCAAATTCTTCGTTTAAAGGCACATATTCGTTGAAAATATTACCTATAATAGGAAGACCTGCTATACAAAGGAGATCCCATAAGGTGATATTGACCTCACCTAAAGGAAGGTGGAACGAATTGGTAATTTGCCACTAATGATCGAGAAAATATTTAAAAATAGCCACATCTCTGCAGAAGTGTTCAGACATAGCTATGTTGCATCAAAAAGATCAATTTGCTTCAGGATATCGGCATGTTTCCAGGTGATGGCTCGAGCCCACGCACTATAATAATCTTGTGGTGATAAAAAAAGACCCATTGTCAAGAATCCTTTTGTATTCCACGATGATCCTTTGGTAAAGAAATGTTGTTGAGTAGTTTTGAAGTAATGAGTAGAAAAGAGTTGCTGAGGATCATAGCATGGGTGTAAGAATCGCATCTTATGAATTCTACTGACTTTTTGATAGGATCCATTCTCTTCCAGACGTCCTTCTAAAATTCGTAGTTTCGTCATAATCCAGTTCTGTCATAATCTAGTTATTTGTAGAAACAAGATTGTTTCGTATCAGTTGATCAATTACTTCGCTACGAAGCATTGACCACTGACATTGCAAATTTATAGGGACAACGACTGTTATCCACACAACGGGTCTATTACGCAGATAACAAGTTTCTGATGAAAAAATTGTCTTTTTAAAGAGATGAAGAACTTATTTCAAGTCAAAGAACCAAGGTTCTCTAAGTCTACAAGATCAATCGAGATAATATCATTTCTGCACGACGACTTCTGAGATCCAAAGATCACATTGTGATTCGAAATGCTGTCGAAATTGATACCAAACTTATTCATTTTCTTTTATTTTTTATCACGTATACTTTATTTCGAAATCAAGTGATAAATGAGGATGTAAATGAATTCAAAATCAATAAAAGACATTGTGATGATTGTTATCTCTATATATTTATTTGTTATTATTAAGTAAGATAATTTCCTAAATCAAATGCATTCATTTCTTGTCGAAACATTCTCGCTGGAGATTGATGAAGAACTCACAGAAATTGACCTAGAAATCGCCGAAATACATAGAGAAGTCAATGAAAATTGAGCGAGTAAGCACTGAAATTTGACTGAGAACTCCCTAAAATTAATCGAGTTCTTCATCAAATTAATCGAGTACTTCTTGAAATTAATCGAGTTTTATCCATAAGGTCAATTTCATGAAGTACTCGTTTAATTTCTCCCAGTCTTGGTCAATTTTAAGTACTTGGTCAATTTCATGAGGTGCTTGGTTAATTTCACAAAGAGCTTGGTTAATTTTATGATGCTCGGTCAATTTCATGAAATGCTCAGTCAATTTTTTAAGAGTTCTCAATCAATTTCATACATGGCATCACCTTTATCTACAAGAGTAGATTTGCCTTCATTATCCACCACCAAATCTGAACATGTAAGCGACATTCCACTGTCCAACCAGGCTGAAACATCAAACTTCATCACCAATTGTAACTCCCCGAATTTCAAGGGTCGAGTAAATACTTGACTCCCGAGATTTTGAGTGTCACTTATGCTTTACGGAAGTAGAGTTCTCAAAAACTTCTACATTTGGCATCTAAGCATTTGTAGAATTATACTAAATAATGTAATGTACTCCAAAATAAGCACAATCAAAGTAGATAAGTCAATTAAAAATGGAAGAGAGGATATAATTTTAAGAAGAAATAGGAAGTGATGAGAAAATTCCAAAAAGATGGTATTCTCGTACGAAAAAAACTCTAAAGTTTAGGCCCCGTTTGTTAAATCTGAAATCTAATGACTGAATCTGAAATCTGAAGCCTGAATATGAAATCTAAAGCCTGAATTTGAAATCTGAAGTTAAAAAACTTGTTTGATAATTATGGCTGAAGTCTAAAAATTAAGTATTGAATCTGAAATAAACTGTTTGTTAACAAACATCACAAATGCCTGAAATATGTTAATTTGACACATTTGCCCCTATCTCTCATTTGGAAATGTTTTACATTATAAAGAAATTATTTTTTATTAAATGAAAATAAAATCATTATATTTAATTCAAATAAACTAAAATTTCTTCATAAGGCCCTCAATTCCTCTCAACGGGAAGATTGTCAATATGTGTTGTATAGGATTGAACACCAATAGCAACAAAACCTTCAAATAAGGCCCACCTTATATTTATATGATATCCAAACCCTTTATAAGGTCGTTCCCAATTGGATGAAGTGAAAACATAGTGATCCAAAACTTTTGTGGCATATTTAAGTTTATTTTCCATCCAATATGTTCGTAAGGTTAGAAATACCTATATGAAGAGGGGAAAAAAAATCATATTGATCCAAAACTTTTGTGACCCTAAAAAGGGTTTCAATGGTAGACTTTCAATCCTCAGCTCCTCTTTGTAGCTTATTTTTCATCTCAAAGCTATAATACAAGCTTGTCAAATGAATGGATGGTTTGAATATAACACATACCTTATGATTGAACCCATAGAACTGGCTGACACCAACAGCTATATAGCTGGTGTGAGGTACACACTTGGACGCCGATTAGCTACTAAAGTGATGTCATCAAGTCGTGTGGGCCCATTATGATGTATGTGGGCCCACTATGATGCATGTGCTTTATCTACACCGTCAATCTATCTGGAGATTTAATTTTAGAGCATGAGTTAAAGAATGAGGCAGATCCAAATATGTAGTTGACCCCACCACAAAAAAACAGTGGGAGATTGATGCCTATCGTTAAAACCTTCCCAAGTCACACCGTGATTTTTATTTGAAATCCAACCTGTTCACAAGTTAACACAGACATGAAAGAAAGAAAAAAACAAATATCAGCTTGATCAAAAACTTTTGTGGCCTATTTAAGGTTTTAATGGTGGGCGTCACTCTCCCCGCTGTTTTCTGTGGCAAGGTCCATTGGAGCTTTGGATTTGACTCATTCTTTGGATCCTTACCTAAAATTATATTTCCAAATGGATGGATGGCGTGGATACAAAACATACATCATGATGGGGCCCACATAACTTGGTGACGTAATTTCAGTAACAAGTCTCGCTACTCAATTGTCAGTATCCGATCTGCGTCCGCAGAACAGATTGGCTACTCCCTTGCCACCAGCCAATGGCTGATAGTACATAGGTGCTATGTGGGCCCCACCATGACGTATGTGTTTCATCCATGCCATCCATCTATGTTTCTAGATCATTTTATGGTGTGAGACCAAAAATGAGGTATATCCCAATCTCAAGTGGACCACATTACAGGGAAACAGTGTTGAATGAACCTCCACCATTAAAAACTTTTTGGGGGCCATAAAAGTTTCGGATCAAGCTGATATTTGTTTTTTCCATTCATATAGGTCTATATGACCTAATCAATAGATTGGATGTCAAATAAACAGTATATTGGGCTTTAGGAGAATTTTAATGATGGATATCCAATCACTATTGTTTTCCTGTGGCGTGGTCCACCTGAGACTTATAATCCTCTCATTTTTGGTGTCTAGCCCTAAAATGATATTTAAAAATGGATGGATGGAATGGATGAAAACATACATCATGGTGGGGTATAAAGAAGTTTGATTTTGCATTGCGCAAAGAATTTAAAGAGAATATTTTGCATTGGTAGTAACTTAAAAAGGGGCAATTTTGGAAGCAAAATTTTTTGTTTAATGAAAAATTAACCGAGGGCATTCCACATTCACCATTAAGCCAGACTACTCCTATCACGGAAAGAATTCAGTGAAAACCACTTAGCGCTTTCCTTCTTCTGCGTTATTGACGCATTAACAAACATTACTAAACATAGAACAATTTCCCAATTCCACGTTAAGTGCAAAAATTCAGTGTTAACAAACAGACCCTTAGAAATAAAATTTAAAGTGTTAGCGATTTGAAAATGGTTCTTCTTTTCTATTTACAGACGCACCTGACATGCACACCCACGCACGCCGTAGTGGGATTTCACCACCTATGGATATCAAACCCAAGACCTCATGTCGAAACTCCTCAGAGTGTACCACTGAGGCAAGGACTCAAAAATTTCTGTCTTTAAAACTCTTAGGTTAGATAGGCGGCAAAATGTGATTAAGATGAAAATGACTCATATTATTTGGTTGCAAGACCATGTTGGGCTCAAATGAAAAATCAACGTGCACTCGAAGATCCAAAACAATTAGATGACCTCATTAACATCAAAATATTCATTTATGCCATTACACACTAAAATATTATAAATTTCCAATTAACAATAACAAAAAATAATTAAAAACATAAACTCACTTTTTTTTCCAACATAAACCATTTCAAATACTTCACATTCCATGAAAACTCCTGCACAAGAAAAGTAAATATATTATAAACCTTTTAAATGAAAATAATATAACCACGTGAGTTATTAAATCTTAAGAAAATCATATTCTTATATAAATATATAGACATGCATTCTTATCCTTCTACTATTGTGGAAGGTGCACAAAACAGCCAAGTTGGGCAAACTATGTTCTCACACAAAAAGAACTTGCCATGAAATCAAACAAACACAATAATCAAGACAAACATGTATTGCTTTCTTTCTTTTTAATAGATGCAATCACCATGATTAGATATAGCAGGTTGAGTAGCAAGACTAACCCACCATGACGTATGTGTTGTATCCATACCATCCATCCAAGGCATGAGACAAAGAATGAGTTAGATCCAAATCTGGAATGGACCCACCAAAGAAAACAGTGGGAAGAGTGACAAACCGTCAAAACCTTCCTAAGGTTGACTATGATCTTTACCCGAGATCTAACGTGTTCATAAGTTAAGACAGACATGAAAGAAGGGAAAACACAAATTTCAGCTTGATTGAAAATTTTTGTGGCCCTTGGAACTTTTTAATGGTGACCATCACACTCTCTGTTGTTTTTTGTGGTGGGGTCCACTCGAGCTTTGGAATTAACTCGTTCTTTGGCTTATACCCTAAATTGATATCTCCAAATGGATGGAGAATGTAGATACAATACGTCATAGTGGGTCCCACACAACTTGGTGACGTCACTTTAGCGAGTCTGGCTACTCAATCTATTGGAGTCCTCTCTAGCAACAAACAGGCAGACGCGGATTAGCTACTGACAGGTTTAGTAGCTAGACTCGCTGCTGATGTTACATCACCAAGTTTTGGGGCCCACCATGATTTATATTGTAACCACTGAGAGATTATATTAGATCATGATCCAAATAATGAAACAAATCAAAAGCTCTAGTGGACTCCACTACAGAAAAAAGTGAGGAAAGTGATGCCCACCGTTTAAAACTTCTAAGGGCCACAAAAGTTTTCGATCAAGGTGATATTAATGTTTTCCTTTCTTTCATGTCTTCATTAACACATTAACAGGTTGGATCTCAAATAAACATCATGGTGGACCTTAGGAAGGTTTCAAGGGTGGGCGTCACTTATCCCACTGTTTTTGTGGTGGAGTCCACTCCATCTTTGGATCCTTCTTATTCTTTTGATAATTCCCTAAAATGATCTCTCCAAATGATGGATGGTGTGGATACAACACATACATGATGGTGGGGCCCACAGAGCTTGATGATGTCACTTCAGTAGCGAGTCTCGCTACTCCGCCTGTCAATAGTTAATCAGCGTCCCAAACAGGTAGTCCTGTGGGTGGACCTACCTTGATAGCTGTTTATTCACACAATCCATCCCGGCCTTCTCTTAGATCCTTTTGATGTATGTGAACAAAATGAGATATTTATGACATTCAAGTGTACCACACCAAAGGTTACTCTTACATTTAATGACATGCATTTAATGCAATGCAACCCAAACTTAGTATTTGGTGTCATCCACTTGAGTGTCACATCTGCCTCATTTTTATGGCATCCCTTGAAATGATATGAGAGAAGGCATGGACAACATGGATAAATGGATACATCACGGTGGGCCTAGCCATGGAACTGCCTGCTTGTGGCTAGAGATGGGCATGGGTAGGTACGTGTCTTGGCTAGGTGTGTCGGATGAAAAAAGAGAAAAAATTACAAAACAATACCGCATTAATAAGGTATTTACATCCAATAACCTTTTAAAACAAGTTTTCTTTGGGCTACCTAATAAATCAATATACTGTAAAAAAGCACCTTCAGTTGGTTTTCTCCTACTCTTGATATGATTTTTCCTAAAATGATAAAAATGACCACAAATGAGGAGTTTTCTGTAGGGGATTGCATGGTAGGAATCTGGCCACAGGTTCATAATCCCTGACTAAGCCAAAAACATCGTTTAGCTAAAATAGGCGTCGCAAAAAATCTGGAACGGTTCAAAACCGTATCAAGCACCGTTTCAATTTTTAAGAATTGTTGGTACGGTCGGTCAATTTGATAGGAACAAAATTTTAGGAACGGTTTTAAACCGTTCAGATTTTAAATTTTTGGAACGGTATTTTTCATTATTTACCAATGGCCAATAAAAGCTGTACATATGTTTTTATATTTAGAAACCAAAGAATATTGTATACAATTTAAAATTAATATTATATACAAAATTAAAGCCTCACTTAATTGCAACACTCTTTAACTTGTTTGGTACTTGATTCATGCCTTTTGTTTTGCTCTTTTTCTTTACTGGTAATAGGATTTTGTTACTATCATCATCACCTTTGGAGCTGTAAAATGAAAGCCAAAAAGGAAAGTCTCAATAGACAGAATGTACATAAACTAATATATTATTACCAGAGATTTAGTTGACAGTCACTATGAGATAGTATACTTCGTTCTCATATAGCTCATTCAGCAATTGTATGTTAAAAAACTGGCAGTCGTGCCTGAAAATAATGTAAATGCAAATCAGCCCCTTAATTGATTTGGCTTTATTTTCTACAGCCATCCATTTTGGAACAGATGGATATGATAGTTACGAGTGCCAAACAAAAGTGATTCTTTAGAATTATGAATAATTCATGATAAGCTTTATTTTCTACAGCCATCCCTTTTGGAACAGACGGATATGATAGTTACGAGTGCCAAACAAAAGTGATTCTTTAGAATTATAAACAATTCATGATAAGCATTAACAACACAACGTGCGTTGGAATTTCTTTTCTCAAAAAGAAACAATGGAACATGTTAACACTTTTACAAGCTAGCTTGTTAGGATTTATTTCTCAAAAAGAAAAGAGCTTGTTAAGCTTCATTCATACCTGCTTCTAATTCTAGGAGAAAATCATAAACCAAATATCAGAAGCCATCCTTATTACTTCATCACAATTCACAAGATTCTGATGCATGACAATGTGTGCAAGCAAGTACAAAGAGAACTGGGAGAAAACGCACAGGAATGTGTGTGCATATCCATATATGGAAGTATAAGAAAATACAGTCTCTGTCATGTCCATAGGAATTTACTATTCCAGAACACCAACAACAAGCCATGTTGGGTTCAAGTGGTCTGCCTATGATCAATAAAGACTGATAGGAGAGGACCACTGTGGTTGAACATGGCTCCAGTATACCCCTGTCCAAATAAAGGCCTGCAAAATGGATGCAAAGACCATGTATGAGAAAAATGGAAGGATGAAAAATAGATCAACAGACGCATTCAATGTGGAGAGATTTAAACCTTGGCAAAGCTGAGTAGTTCCACTTCATAAAGAAGTGTCGCATTTGGAGGAACTATGGCCAAGTCTCTGTGGATATGATAATCTAGCTAAACAAAATTAGGGTGGGCACCAAAAAATAACCAAACATCAGCACAAAAGAAAAGAAAAGAAAAAAAAAACTACTGATAGAGACACGTCAAGGAACCCATGGATACAACGATTTCATGAAGTGAGTGTTCACAGGAGACGAATCGAAGTTAACATTAGAGCTTTCCAAGAGACGCTATTCAATCAAAGAAATAGATGTGGCATTAGATGAAATTTACTATTTACAGTGAGAATATTTTGGATTTTCTCAAAACTTGTCTTTCTTATGCAACATATCAACTCACAATGTCAATTAACTTTCAATCGAACTACACTGATATAAAATGGGAGAAAGACCATTTTCCATCACCTAGGTGTTGCCAGTGGCGCTGCTACTACAACTACTGAAAAGAGAGCATGTGGATCGTGACTCCCTATGAAGGAAAACTTCGAACAGAGTTTCATATGCATGAATTCATATGAAGGAAAAATTCTATCAGAGAATTAGAGAGGACAGAAACAGAATCCAATTCAGAAACATTAGCACTAGTTACTAAAATCCACAGTTAAAAGTACGGCCCTAATATTCTACATCTGCATTCAAACATTGGACCTTGTAAGTTATAGTAAAAGTACCATACCATGTGCTTGTGTTTCTCTTGCACTTTCAGATGATCGTATGATGCCATATGGAACATTTTTTTCAAAGGTTGCAACCGAACAACCGAGGTATCATCATTTAATATGTCCATCAATTCAAGGCATCATCGGCAAACTGGATAGAGAAAATTACGAGTGATCCCAAGGAAGCAGAGGCAGCTCTCCGTACCTTTAAGAAGGAGCATTTGGAATAGTAAGCTCATGAAAAAATATGAACCAAATGATACTCAGAGATTGGTGTCCTCAAATAGACAGAAATCTGGATTCCTCTCTCTCTCTCTCTCTCAATTAAAGAAAAATCTTTTCAAGACCTCTTTGAAACAAGAATACAACAACCCATATTTCAAAATTTGAAACAGAGAAGTGGTAGTGAAAGAATTCAGAAGATTTGGGTGTTGGGTTAATAGACACTAAAGAGACCCTTCATCAAATGCTTTAGATAAAGGACAAGTCCTCTCAAATCTCAGACAAATATGGAGAATTTTGCAGTAAAAAAAAGGCTATGAACAAGAACAAAAGCAAATGGATAGCGTTCCGCCCCACGCTGACATTCAACAAATGAAGGGTGATGAAAAGGTTGAAGATTTCACTGGATATTTCCATGAGCAATTTGAGAGCAATTTGTCCCACCCTGAAATTCAGCAAATGGCGAGCGGTAATGATGTTAAAGGCAGATATCTGCATGAGCAAATCGAGAGCGATCAACCCCATCTTAAAATTCAGCAAATGGAGGGTGATGATAAGGTTAACAATTTCACAAGACATGATGCAGGGATGAACGTGATGAGGTCGATCACCGTCTTCCTCAAGGATAACTACTCCGAATCCACAGAGCTTCTCTGGACTCCTCACAGAGACTTCTCGAATCCACGAGGAAAGAAAGCAAGAGAATAGAAATAAATTCTAATAAAATTCGAAATTGATTAATGAATGCATAAAAACGAGTTCACATCCCTTTAAATAAGGGAACCAAGCAATAGGAAAGAAATCAGACTCAAACTACAACTGAAACGCCTAGAATCCGTGACTTACTATAAATAGTTAACTTACTATTTATAGACGGTCGTGATGTCTACTAGTGCGCAAGGTTTTCAGCCAAAAATAGTAAGTTTCCTATTTGGCTTCACCAAACCGTTCTCCTAATTATTCTAAGCACTTTTCATGTTGGACACAACTCCTAAAGCCCAACGGATGAGGAGTTATAATAAAACTAAAACTTACTATTTATAGTAAAAACGAAAATAAAATAGGAAAACGACCGTCGATCAGGGGGTTTCTCGCAAATCCAGGCTGCGCAACCCTGCATAGCGGGGTTGGTTGGCTAAAGTAGCTCGTTCTACCCCAAAATCATATATTTTACGTCAGATAACTCATTCCAGATTGCGAGATACGCCCGATCTAAGGTCCAACGGTTCGGATCACTTCTGTCGTCGACCGGGCCTTTTATGATCCATCTTGGCTATGAAACTGTCCGTGACCCACTCTACATCAGGACATCTGCATGAGGAAACAAAGAGTAATGCCCCTTGCTCCATAAGCAATGGAATATGCAATATCTGTCGTCACTATGGGAACGAATTAGTAGTCTGTGGGGGCAGATGCCTGTCCATATTTCACTTAAGCTGCATTGGTTTAAAGGTGCGTCCTGAACTCATGGCCTCTTTTGATACAGTTGTATTTCCGCAGAACTTTCTATTTAGGATTCTTGATAAGTGCATTTGAAAGAATGGAAGTGTGCTATTGAATTGAAACAAATTGCAAACTACTTCAGTATTAAATATTGTATCCAAACAGGTCATTTCCTTTATACCATTCAAATTTGGATCCACTATTAAATTGAATTGCAATAAATTAGTTCAATTTGAATGAGGAAAGTAACCAAAATATGGTCATTACAATATTACGGTACTGAACTATGCCTAAAGCTGCATTTTGATGCACGGTTGGAACTGCAATAGATTAGGTAATTAGAGTGTAAATTAGTTCGAGAGATACTAAGTTATAGTTCTCCTAGTGGCATTGGTTCACCTAGATAGTCTAGTTGTCAATCTGATCTGTTCATTGAGTTTAGAACAAATTTCATGGGCTACGATGAAAAAATCACACCAGTCGGATTATCCAATCCAATTTTGATTTGGCCTTATTTTCTATGGCCTTCCTTTTTTCAAGCCATGGATGGGATGGTTAAGGCAATGAAAATTTTATTAAGACAAAAGAAAGGCATACAACAGTGCACCACAGGGTGTGATGTGAGATCACTGCACACAGGCAACCAAAAGAACCAAGAGAGCCCCAAAACCCAAAAGGTTACAAAACAAGCATGCCAAAACAAGAAACACAACCAGCATCCTTAATGGAAATTTCAGACTTCAGGCTTTGCAAGGTTTCCCTGCAAAACAGCAGGGTGAGTATACAAATCATGTCCATATCTGGGCATCATAGTCACATGTACAAATCACTTCTGTATTTTGTATCTCATGTAAACGTTTGTGAAGCACTATGTGAATAGAATGTGAAGCAGCAAGTGCATATTGAACCCATGTAAATGGGTGAGAAAAAAAAAAAACAGAGAGGTTTGTGATGATTTTGAAATCTTTTCTATGAGGTAATCTATTATCTTTGACCACTACGAGTAGATAATCTGTTTCCTGTCTTTATCTCTGTTGCATTCTATCTCATCGTAAAGCAGAAATCTTTGACCGCTAAGAGTAGATAACCTGTTTAACCTGTTTCTTGTCTCTGTTTCCATTTCATTCAATCTTACTGTATTACATTCTGTTTTGCAATATTTGAGAAGTGAACCCCTTCTTATCCGCAACACACATCATGAAAATGCTAAGTTTAGTGTTAGTGTGAATGGACCCTACACTTCAATGGCTGGGATTAGATGATATCTATGAAACAAACACATCATGCAGATTGTGAATATCTCACTAGTCCCTTATCTTCCACAACATACAATAATGAAATCTATTGAAATAAAAGATAGGTGGATATAAAATGTGGTACCTCACCAAATGAATTACAAACAGATTTTGGGAGCTAATTTTGTTGGGCTGTTAACACACCAGGAATAGTGAAACAGGGGTTCACAAAGTGCTCCAAGCACACATTAAGTGGGAGGGTGCATCCAAACAGGCCCTAAATGATTCAAGATAAAAGAAAGTGGAATTTCTGAATAACATGCAGAAAAACAAAGCAGGATATGTACTTTTTGGGCAACTATTCGATAATCCAATTTATAAACACAATTAAGATTAGGTAGTATATTCGTATATCCATGCCTCCAGGGGCAGTGTTTGCTTCAAAATGGAAGGAAAACAGTAATTAGCAGATGGTTTAGTGTGATATAACAAAGAAGAGATCTTGCCTCCCAAGCATTGTTCCAGGGCCCAAGTGAAATTGGGTAGGAACATCCTCCCTTGATTTGCACCAGGGCCCACATGAGTTTCAACACAACCTAATTTTTGGCCTGACCCTTCCATCCAGGCTAGGTGAACTGTCTGGATGGCCTGGATTGCATATACACTCAAGTGGGCCCATAGTCAAATCAGCGGTAGTTATCCACTCTCGAATAAATATTTACAATAAGGTAAAATATATAAATTTACAATAAATATCCTCTCAGGAATTTCATCAAAAACCCCACGTGCACATGCAATCTCTTTGTATTTCACATACAAATTCAACAGCCTGGTCTGCACAAACGGGCTTAAGTCAAGCCCATGGAGATTTGAAAAGAACCTAAGCAAAAAATATAGACAGTAGCACATCCAAATCTACTGATTTGAAAAGAACCTCCAATAAAAACACTCAGAAATCCCAAGCAAGAAACAAAGTCATCAGAAAATAAACAGAATCCATGTTAGATTTCCCAAATTAGAATGAAATCCTCTCCTCAAATCATTGCAAACAGAGATCGAAGAAATTAGGGCCGGAAAAGATAGAATAATGAAAGAGAAAACAAAAATAACCTTTCTAGATCTACTACAGAGATAGAGATAGAGATAGAGAGAGAGAGAGAGAGAGAGAGAGAGAGAGAGAGAGAGAGAGAGAGAGAGATGCTTCACTTTTCAGTGTTGACGCCATGCCATATCCAACATCCAATGCCGCGCGCGCAAGGTTTTTTTGTTTTGAATTTATATGGATCTGTGTTAGCTACGCTATGTTGTCTTGTAGTGAGGAAGAAAGATCGAGAGGGGGGAAGATCTGGAGTGAGGGAGCAGGAGAGAGAGAGAGAGGGAGAGAGGGAAATCAGGCATGAGGGAGTGGGAGAGAGAGAGGGATAGAGATATAGAGGGAGGGAGTGAGGGAGCAGGAGAGAGATCAGGAGTGATGGAGCGGGAGAGAGATCGGGAGAGAGAGAGAGAGAGAGAGAGAGAGGTGAGGGAACGGGAGATAAGAGTTTGGCTTGGTGGGAATATTCTTTTATTCTTTTTTTTTTTTTTGGTTCGGTACAGTTCGAAATCTGGAACGGCTTAAAACGTTAAGCCGTTCCATAACCAAAATCTTGTTTTGTTCCAGAATTGATATTTTGGTGTAGTGCTTGGGCCCACCATAAAGCATGTGTTTTATCCACGTAAGCTTAAAAGATGAGGTAGATCCAAATGTCAGGTGGACCACACGATAGGGAAGAGTGATGATTGTATATCTATTATTAAAAGCTTCCTAGGGCCCATTGTAATGCCTACCATAATGTTTACTCTGTTCTCTTTGGTTACATAGACCTAGATGAAGGGAAAACAACAAATAGCCAACATAAAGTTTTCAGTGGTAAGTGTTCATCACCACTGTTCTCTTTGGTGCAGTCCACCTTAGTTTGGATCTGCCTTATTTTTGGCTCAAGCCCTAAAATGATTTGGAAAAATGGACAGACAGCATGGATTAAACACAAATCATGGTAGGGCCTACAGTGCACCGTATGTCAAACACTTGAGTATCTTTGCAGGAAGCAGAGGGCAGGGGAAGTTCCTCTAGCCTATGGGGGCCACAAAGATGCCCATTACAAATCCACTTCGTGTATCAATTTTGCTAGACAATAAAATATCATGCAGATCAAAACTCATGTGGGCCACACCACAAAACGGTGGGAAGGTAACCTCCACCATTGAAATAGATATGGTATAGTCCATCTCATATTTGGATCTGCCTGGTGTTTGGGTTCATGCTCTAAAAAGGAGCCAGCAAAATAGGCGATCGACCATATATAAATTAAGGTGGTCCCTGGCCCCACCATGTTAGGTGAGGCCACACATAATTCCAAAAGCCTTTAACATGGGTGTAATCCAGGTCATCCATCCAATTTGCAAGATTATTTGAGGGCATGAGTAGATAAATGACAAAGATCCAAATCTCTGGTGCAGGAAACAGTAGTTATGAATGCAAAAACTTACTGGGGGCTACAAAAGTTTTGGATCAAACGTTTTTCCCTTTTCAGGTAAGTGTCCTTATAAATAGTCTGGATGTAAAATAGACATTATGGTGGGCCTTAAGAAGATTTTAATGAAGGGTGTTCAATCGTTTCCTATGGTAAGCCCAGCTGAGATTTAAATTTGGTTAATTTTTGAGTTTATGTTCTAAAAGAAGCATGCAAAACAGATGGATGAAATAGATGTACTATACATACATATATCAAGGTGGACCCCACAGTCAGGGCTGGGCGAGCCGGGGCTTGACCAACCGAGCAGTTAGTAGTCCAAACCAGACTTTTAACTTTCGACCAGGCCTTCAGTTGTAGGCCCATGGCTGCCCATTAAAATAATACACATAGACCTATTTTCAGGTAGAAAGTTTTGCAAGATCTAGACTTGGGGCCGGCCTGTTTACTAATAGGTCTTCAAGTGCAGTTCATTTTAGGAAGTGATCTCAGACATTAAGCAGATCCAAATGGTGAATGACCATTAAAAACTTATTGTAGGCTACAAAGGTTTTGGATCAAACCCATCTTTGTATTTTCCCTCTATCCAGGTCTGGTTGACCTGTTTGATCTTATCAAAGGTTTAGATGGAAAATAAACATTATTATAAGCCCAAGGAAATTTTTAATAGGAGTTCATCTAGCATGGTCCATCTGAGATTTGCATCTGCTTAATTTTTGAAACCCCGTTCTAAAATAAGCTAGAAAAATATATGAATGGTGTGGATGCACAACAAATCATCAAGGTGGGCCCCACATTAAGGGGCCTACCTACTAAGGTATCACCCGGGTAACACCTAATCCACTCCCTCTGTTACCCAGCGTGTAAAAATGCTGCAGCCCATGTAGATGGTACACGTGACAAACAGGTCTAATTAGAAGGTGCCATTGCTGCGTGGATTCCACCTTGATGAAAGGAGTGGATTTCTGAAAAACATGATGGTGGGCCCCACCTCAGTTCCCCGTGCAGTAACTTCCTGGGAAAGCCAAATCCGCGTCCGGGTTGGATGGCAAATAAACATTATGCATCTACATCCTGCGAAGTTTTTAATGGTGAGCCTTCGATCACTACTGTTTCCATAGGTGTGGTCCACCTGAAATTTGGATCTGCTTAATTTTTTGGACCACAGCATATAATAAGCATGTCCACCATGTAGTTAAACCTTGGTTAAAAAGGGAGCCAGCTTGGGAAGTGACCTGGCTTAATATTTTAGCATTGGCCTGTATAAGGTGAAACCCATTCAATGACACCCTTGGATTTCACAAGTATGGCCACATTAGCATCCTGTGTCGTGTCGAGATGGATGATGATTGCCAAATGATAGTGCTCCGTAGAAGCCATAATGTGACCACACACAGGAAAGAGTGGTGACTGAACATTCACCGTTAAAAGCTTCTTTAATGGCCACAAAAGTTATGGATTTAAGATGATATTTGTGTTCTCTTCATACATGTGTGTGACCCAATCAACAGGTTCGGTGACAAATAAACATTACAGTGAGCATTAGACCTTTTTTTTTTTTTTTTGGTGGTGTGGTCCACTCTAGATTTGGATCTTCCTTACTTTTGGGCTCATGATCTATAATGATCTGAAAAAATAGGTGGACGGCTTGGATAAAACAAATTTATCATGCAGGGCCCACAGAACAGTGTCACTAGCCACATTGATCACAACTTCATAAAGAAAAAAGAAAAAAAAACTTTCTCATGTCGCCTTATTGATCAGCAGCAATTCATCATTTCTTCTAAACAAGATATGCAGACAATAGAAACAATTTACGAAGACACCTTTCCCAAAAAAACTCTGCCACTTTAACTCATCAAGGACAATTTCCCATTGAAAGCAAAATAGTGTCCACCATGTACGCCACCACTGAGAACACTGCAACCAAGGTAGAAAAACAAATATCGGTTTTGATGTATATCCTAATGCCAACCATATAATAGAAAAGATGGACACTTGCAGCATTGATAATAAGATCATTGAAGTCTGGAAATTGCCAGATCTACTTAATCTCACAAATTAGCTAAAAGTCAACAATACAAGAAAAATGGCCTTTAAAAGTGGTGTTGGTAAAGGCCTTGTTGGCAGTTAGAGACCTTTACCC
Source organism: Magnolia kwangsiensis (assembly GCA_037074715.1). Taxonomy (NCBI): domain Eukaryota; kingdom Viridiplantae; phylum Streptophyta; class Magnoliopsida; order Magnoliales; family Magnoliaceae; genus Magnolia; species Magnolia kwangsiensis. Next base: position 88,799,517 of record CM073582.1, read on the forward strand.
GTGGTTGTGCTGGACGCCCCTAAATTGTCAGTTTTTCAGAGAAATGGCCAAACACTACCGGTTAAACCCGTAGCCATAGAAAAGTGAAATTGAAGACAAAAATCTAGCAGAAATGTACAAGAAACACAGATTGCAAAACAAAAATAATGGATTCACTTACCGAAGGAGTAAAGCCATCAAATGGATTTTTCCTTGCTTTTGAATATGCTAATAGATTCCTAGCATTTTGAATATGTGATGCCAAACCACCTGGATAGCTTGAATTAAGCCGAGTTACCTATAGAAAAGAGCTTCTTGACATCAACAAGCTGATATGTGAAGAGTATTAACAATCTTGCTGACAGGTACAAAGCAATGTAGGTTTCCAGAAACCCATCAAAATCAGTTTGGTCTTCTACCAGAAATTTGTGGTCAGAAAGGCTCCCAAAGATAAATTTCAAAATAATCATAATAATAACAAAAATAGATGTTTGAGTGAGGAAAATGGAAGGTTAAAAGTTGAAACCGATGTTAAACTTTTGCTGCTTGGACTTGGAAATCAACAGAGCCCATTTAATTTTTCCACGATACAGCAGCTCAGTAGTAAAAATAAACTGAGAATGCATGGAATACAATACTCATAAGAACCAAAATAATAATAACAAAAAAAAAAAAAGAAAAAAAGTGCCATGAAAATGAACTGATCAAAGAAACTACTCTTTTCTTCATCATCAAAACCTTGTTCAGGCCAATGTGCAAAAAGATGACTTTGTCCCTCCGCCAACAACATTTTTTTGCAAGCTCAATCTGGCAATCAACAATCAAGATAATGAAGGCAATGAGAATGATATCAAAGTAGAACTTTTGAGAATGGTGCCTGAATCTTGATGATGGTTTAATGGAAAGCCAACATTAAGGGTCAATCTAATTAGCAAGTCTGTCATTTGAGAGGATTTCTGCATGTTGTTGATGTTCTCCATGAAGCAAGTGGTGTTTGGTTCTGTTGTGACATGGTGTTTGGTTTAAAACTAACTGCCTGTCTTTATCTCTACATATAAGACTGTTGATTTAGAGAGACTATGGGACCATTGAAACTCCATTAATTTAAAGGTTTTTGTCTTCCCTATGCTGTTGAAGATCTACTAGGTTCAGCATATATTTCTTAGGCCACAAAATGAAGATCACAAGACAATCTTACCCACTGTCAATGGACCATGCCCAAAAATGGTTACGGTCTCTCAATCTGGAAGAGCCTGCCTCATCCTCAATCTGCAATGGATCCCACAAGATCAATATTGTGCGTCAACGATAATGAGCCCCCCGTGTACGAAATGGGTACATCAGGATACTAACTACCATTTTAAATTCTAGTGCAGAGAGACTATGGGACCATTGAAACTCCATTAATTTAAAGGTTTTTGTCTTCCCTATGCTGTTGAAGATCTACTAGGTTCAGCATATATTTCTTAGGCCACAAAATGAAGATCACAAGACAATCTTACCCACTGTCAATGGACCATGCCCAAAAATGGTTACAGTCTCTCAATCTGGAAGAGCCTGCCTCATCCTCAACCTGCAATGGATCCCACAAGATCAATATTGTGCGTCAACGATAATGAGCCCCCCGTGTACGAAATGGGTACATCAGGATACTAACTACCATTTTAAATTCTAGTGCATTGGGACTATCCTCCAATTTCTCACTTCCCATGAAGGACAATATGCTAAAATTTATAAAGAAATGACAAATGCGCCACACGTACCAATAGAAGAACCATCACATTACAAATTTGATTAAAACATGGATAAAACTGAGTTGGATACATTTAAGCCATCAAGCAAACATGTTAAATGCAGTAACCAAGGCCTACTATTGCAAAGTTATACAGAAATCGTGATCACTGTATACCTCTAGAAGATCAATCCAATCCCTTAGACGGAAAACTAGATGATTATGGCCAGAAATCAATACAAATCAAATCAAAATCCGTGGTGCCTCTAAAATCCTTAGGTCAAGACAAGCAGAAATCGGTACATCAAACTGGCTCTCCCTACAAGATAAAACGGTGCATTCCACTGAAATTATGTGTTTAACTGGGAATTCAGCAAACTATAAATGTAAGAGACCACATACAAACCTGGAGTATACTTCGAGTTATTTTGACAAACAATCAGTTGTGTATGTCTATGTAAGATTACTTGTATGCCGCATGTGTGCAATGATATGGAAGCAGGACAACTCCTATGTCTCTAGAGGCAAGTGGATCGTTGCATTCTAATACTCCATTCAGGTTTGTGATTGTTCATTACTCTATTCATGATCGATATTTTACAGCCAACTACAAGCTTCATGTTGGGTGCAGACACAGCAACACAGCAATACAAGTTGGAAATTAAGACTGATGATTACTTTACCTATCTCTTTTAGCTGTTTTGGAAATACTAAAACAACTGAAGCATCAACCAGCATTATCCTCTAAAATCTCTAGAAACTTCTCAACCTGAAACAAAGGGTAGAAAGCAAGGAAAAAAAGACAATTAAAAAAATTTAAAAATAAAAATAAAAATTAAAAAAACAGATTCTAATCAAAACCTGATTCAAAGCTTTATTAGAAGCCGTACATATCAGTTTGAAAATCATTTGGGCATTTCCTACTTACCCTTCCTAATGATCTTACCATAGTGGCCAATGACTCTTCCCATTCTACAGTTTTTTGTGGTCACAGAGGACCCACTATAGGCAGGAAAGAGCAGACAACTAGTGATGCATTCCAGATTAGTGGTTTCATGTGGTTACAGAGGACCCACCATCACACCTTCAATAGTCATGCTCTTGGAGTTCCCTTGATCTTGGGATTCTTTGAAATTAGATTCCATTAGCAATATGAGCTTCTCCCATTTTCATAGCCATCTCCCTCTTCTCATAATAGTTTGCACTTCTCTGTTCATTTCCCTTCTCCTCAGGTTATCTTTTGTGGGCAAAAACCTGCAGTTTGATATTGCACAAAAGATGGGGTCAGATAGAATGTTCTGAATTTCTGGATCCTAAATTGCCTTTTACAACAGTTTGATATTGCACACAAGATGGGGCAGTCTAAAATCATCTGATAGAAGCTGGCTGCAAAAGGCTCTTATCAAAGATGGAATCATATATTGGACCATAGATATCACAAGAAGGAAGCAAAATGTGGGATGGTACAAGTACCAATGGCTTTGAGGATTTTTAGTCACTTACTAGTAAGAAAAATATAATGATGCACCACATTCACATTGAGATTAAAAAATCAATGTAGTGCAAACATGATTTGTTCAGTATGGGATGAAGATTACATAATTCTTGGTTTATGGCTTAGTGATTTGTAGTATCTAAGATTAAACCATCAACAAAGTAGATCACGCTTCCAACTTAAACTAATTTTAAGGGTTTTATAGTATAAAAAGGGTACAAATTTAAATGATTAGCAAGATGTGAGCCTTTGAACATAATGAAATTGCCGTGAATTGTGATAATGTTTTCTTGGAAAATGGTTCTCCTACCTTTCGACAAAGAGGATCTGAAAAAAATGGGTATGATTTGAGGAAACAAATAGGAAACTACTAGAGTTCTATGGCAAAGATGTTCCTGACAGTGTAAGAGGGAGTAGAAAAATATATACAACTTCCTTATTTTGTCTCCAGAAAAGAATAATGTGAAAGAAAAAAAACATGGGTTGGATTGCTTCTCTTGGTTTTGTATCTCGAGTCTTTCACTTGTCTTAACTTAACTTACCATTGCATAAGCTTAGCTTTGCAGGTTGTGTTCATAAAAAGGAAAAAGAATAAAAGGATCCAAAGCCAAACATGATTAGATGAAGTAAACTGAAAAGAACATAACAAGGAACCAGATTCAGTAAGCACTGAGTTTTCAGCAGATGGCTTGAAGATGGATAAAACAATGAGCCAGGGCCACACAATGCAGCTCATTACAATGTACATAGGACATACTGAATCTATCCAACTGAAGTTTGAAAGGGCAATCACCATATCATCATTGCAAGACCAATGAGAAAACAATAGAGATTGGACATTGGAATAAAAATATGCCCATCCTCTTTTAGAACAACTAAAGAACCAAGATGGCATGGCAGTTGGAACAGTTATTTTAGTCTAATGCTGATTGTCTACAACCAGTCATAGGTAGTCAGCCTTTAACAGTGTCAAAGGTAGTCAGCCAAATGCCGCAAAAGAATTTGGTCAGCTCCCAGCTGAGCATGACAGAGAAAATACTCATCAATGTATTAACAGTAAGGTTTTAAAAGGCGATTATACGAGTGAAGCACTCAGCTGCTGCAAGGGAATGGAAACAAACCTGTTATTTGGGAGATTCTTAAAGGGAAGCACTCAGCCTAACCAGTCAGTTCTAACCTACAAAATAAATCTTAGCCATTAGCCACTGTTCCAGGTTTAAGATAAGAACCAAGTAGTAAAAATAACCATTGTTGCAAACAAGTCTAGCTAATATCATCCCAAATCCTAGGCTTTTCCATCTCAGCTATCACACTCTCTCTCTCTCTCTCTCTCTCTCTCTCTCTCTCATACCCATCTCAAAGCATTTCAGAAAGTCTCTCATACCCATCTCAAAGCATTTCAGAAAGCCAAATGGAACATGTGAATGAAAAACAAACCTACCAAAACCTCAGGGAACAAAACCTTGCTCAGCGCAACCTCCTTGCTTCCCTTTCAGACTCGACCAGGGTAAGGATGTCGCCTTCCCTGACAGGACCCTTCACATTCCTCATGATGGGTCGATTCTGGTCATCCAGGAACTTGATCCTGACCTGAGTCACTTGTCCTCTTGAACCTGTGCGGCCCATCACCTTCACCACCACTGCAAGCTTTACTTGAGAATCCATTCTGCAAGCTGCACACGTTAGAGAGACAGAAAGAAGAATGCGAGTGAAGCTGCTGCTTTGCTTTTGAGTTCTTCCAGGTTATTCCGTTGATACATATGCTCCAAATATCAATCTTATGGTAAAAGATGATTACAAACTTGTAAAAAAAAGTTCCACATGAATTTATATCTGAAAGAAAGAAAGAAAGACGACTTTGAGTTATCATGAAACACAATGGAACCACATGTTCCCACTTCCAGCATTTTGAAAACTTCCACATGATTTCATTAAGAAAATTTTAGATTTAACCAAGACTTGAAAAAAGGAAGGAAAAAATAAATAAATCAATTTAGTCACAATTCAGTCAAGACTTGTTCAAGATTCAGTCCACTTGACTAGTCAAAACTCATAAAACTTGAAAAAAGAAAACTCGATGAAACTCGACAAAACTTGAATCTGCTCACAATGTCTCCAAAACAAGAAAACCCAAATAGGAAATAGAGATTAAAACATTACAAAGAACAACAACCTCACTTAGAACCATAGATTTTCTATCAACTGTTTCATGTTTTATTTCTTCATCATCCAAACATCTCTTCCACTCCATGAAAAATTCTACTATCACCCAAATAAAGAACACTGAGTGAACTGCTATACTGACAACTAGTAGTATCATATCCATGAAAGCTTATGAGCATGCAAGAACCCAGTTTAAAGCAAGAGAGATGTTTTCAAAACAGCACAGGAAATCTAATGACTGCAAAAACCCAAGTCCCTAACATTAAGGAAAATGCTGTGAGCCTGTGATAATATCTGAATAAAACTTGTGGAAAAATAAGAACCCAATTCAAGTAAGAAAGAAATTCTGAATCAACTGTAGAAAAATCAGAAGATAAGAGAAACCCATGTCAAAAATATTAAGAAAACTTATGTATATATAACCTGTACTCACATCTCCATCAAAGCTTATGTAAAAGCAAGATAAACTCAATCCAAATAAGACAGAAAAGACTCAGAAACTATAGGAGAAAAAAAAATAAATCAAAAGATTAAAGTGCAAATGGGTGTGGCTTGAAATAAGCAAAACCAAAACAACCTAGGTAATCACCACTTTTATTCTTATTTTCAACAACATGGTCTTATTCACGAGACCTCATGTCCTCAGACCCCTCAGCAAAATGGAGTCGCTTAACAGAAGAATCGACATATTCTTGAGACTGCCCGAGCTCTCCTTCTAGGCGCTCATGTTCCCACACGACATTGGCCCGATGCTATCCTTCCTTCCAAAATATTACATTTTCAGACCCCATTACAGTCTCTGTCAGCCTCGGTCTCTCTACCTACAACCCTAATGCTCCCTCCTCGCATATTTGGGTGTGTGGCGTATGTGCACCTCCCTAAGAACTAGCGCACCAAACTTGATCCATGTGCCCTTCAATGTCTCTTCTTGGGCTATGCTACGCATCAAAAAGGCTACCGCTGCTATGATCCTGCTACCAAGCGTACCTATGTGACTATGAATGTCACCTTTCTGGAATCCGAACCGTTCTATCCTTCTTCGGCATCTACTTCTTCTCTTCAGGGGGAGACACTAGATGAAGAGTTGAATTGGCTGAGTTTTGATTGGCTTGAAGATTGGAATGACGCACCAATAATTAACAAGGAATCAACAAATACATCTTCAGGGCCTAACATATCCTCTAAATTTAGAGGGCCTTCAGCAACTGAGCTCACATCATCAGGAGAAAAAATTGAATCCCCCCATCTCTCAGTGCCTGTAGACCCATCTCCTGAGAATATTCCTGAGGTAAGCAATTTCACTACACCCTCATTTATGAATAACATAGATACGTCTGCTGGGTATACCTTACCTTTCAGGCATAACCGTGGCAAGCCACCAAACAGATACTCTCCAAACATTGAGGAAAGAAGGTCGAGGTATCCAATCGCCAACTATGTTTCCACCGAAAAGCTACCTGAACCTTTCAAGACATTCTCACATGAACTGTCCGCATGTCATATTCCCACTATAGTTCAAGAAGCTTTAGCTGATCTCAAGTGGACACAGGTAATAGAAGAAGAAATGGGAGCACTACTAAAGAATCAAACATGGACCTTGGTTCCACTGCTCAAAGGAAAAAAAAACAGTCGGGTGCAAATGGGTCTTCTCTATTAAACACAAGGCAAATAGATCTATATAACAATACAAGGCAAGGCTAGTCGCAAAGGGGTACACTCAGACATATGGCGTAGATTATCAAGAAACTTTTTTATCGGTAGCCAAGTTAAATACAGTTAGGGTCCTGTTATCTCTCGCAGCCAACTTGGACTGGTCATTGCACTAGTTTGATATTAAGAACGCATTTCTCCATGGTGATCTTGAAGAGAGTCTACATGGATACTCCTCCAGGCTACACAATATCTTCAAAAGCTGAAGTTGTGTGCAAATTGTAGCAAGCACTGTATGGATTAAAACAATCACCTCGAGCATGGTTTGGAAGGTTCAATCTAGCAATGAAGGAGTATGGCTTCCACCAAAGTAATTCAGATCATACATTATTTTTGAAACACCAACGGGGCAAGGTAACAACTTTAATTGTATATGTCGATGATATGATCATCACAGGGGATGATACGGAGGAAATCGCTAAGCTTCAGAAACAATTGGCGGCCAAGTTCGAGATGAAAAATCTAGGAGGACTCAAATATTTCCTGGGAATAGAGGTTGCTAGATCAAGGCGAGGTATATTTCTTTCTCGGCGAAAATATATATTAGACTTACTATGTGAGGTTGGAATGTTGGATTGTAAGCCAGCAGACACTCCAATCATTCAGAACCACAAGCTCAAAAAATATCCAAGACAAATGCCAACGGACAAAGGAAGGTATCAGAGATTAGTTGGTAAACTTATTTACCTCTCCCATACTCGTCCAGATATTGCATATACAGTGAGTGTAGTAAGTCAATTCATGCATCAACCTAGTAAGGATCATATGGAGGCCCTGATCCGAATTTTACGGTACTTAAAATCCTCTTCGGGAAAAGTGCTTACATTTTTGAAAAATAACCATCTCAGAGTTGATGGTTATACAAACACAGATTGGGCGAGGAATACCACAGACAGAAGATCCACCTCAGGATACTTCATGTTTGTTGGAGGGAATCTTGTTACGTGGAGAAGTAAAAAGCAAAAAGTGGTGGCATTATCGAGTGTTGAAGCAGAATTCCGTGGAATGGCTAAAGGACTTTGTGAACTCCTGTGGCTCAAAAGACTTCTAACCGAAATTGGATTTGCTCCTACATCCGAGATGGACCTCTTTTGTGATAACAAGGCAGCTATCGCCATTGCTCATAATCCGATCCAGCATGATCGTACCAAACACGTGGAGGTTGACAGACACCTTATCAAAGAAAATCTCGAAGCTAAAATAATTCAGTTTCCATTCGTGAAGTCCGAAGACCAACTAGCGGATATTCTTACAAAGGCCGTATCAAGCAAGGATTTCTACAACTCACTAAACGAGTTGTGCATTGAAGATTTGGATGCTTCCACTTGAGGGGGAGTGTTGGCATGAGTTGTCAAATCAATCAATGAGTTGTCAATTAAGAGAAAATCAGAAATATTATATTCATTATTGTACAATGTCTATGTATAGCCAACAATAGGGTTGTTAATCTCCCTATATATTTGTACAATATCTCTATAAAGAAAGTATGAAAGAAATACAATAATAGAAAATCTGACACTATCTACTACATAGCTTGTAATGATACACATCTGATAAATTACAACTTTTAGCTGTTCAGAAATCCAGATTGTCCAAATTGCTGACCCAATTGTGGATGAAGCTATACATCACTGTCAGATCTTGTGGATTTGGTCGTATCATAGGTCCCCACAAAAGAAAAGAAAACTAAGGGAAAAGCGATACAGCTTTTGCTTACTTGCTGTCACCAACAAAGTCAGTGAAAACCACATCATCTTCAATTAAAAAACAATCAGTTGGTGGCCAAATATCAAGTTATGAGTTTTTTTTTTTTTTTTTTTACCCAAATGTTTCACTGTTCTTGCAAATATGTCAAATGCAGATTGCAGATTCATACACGGAAAGGCTGAAATCTGACAAGTTGCAACTCACTAAGTTGCTTGAAACCATCTGCCTTTCATGTGGCACTCATGCCAGCCAATCAAGACTTGCCACATTGTGGGGACCAACATGACTGGAGAATCACACAGTCCAGAGTCCAGATTGTGACCATTGATCTGAAGGTTATGAGAAAATGTAAGCAATCAGATGGCTACGATCCTCTAAGCAGTGTGAATTTCAATGTACGCTCCATCCTTGATGAGCCCCATGATTTGGTACGGCATGCCATGCTTACGGTGGATAACTTGCAGCCAATGATGCCCTTGAACCCAATGCACTGCTTCCGCAAAAAAAAAACCAGTTCCAGTTTTTTACATTATGGTCTTATTATGAAGACTATGGTTTCCCATTCCAAACAGCAGATCACATCAGATGGATTCTGCAGATCAATGTCGAAGACATTGATTGCACAGGGCTCTGATAATAGCTCAAGGGGCTCCCTGCCTTTTTCAAGAACTGCAAGTATCCCATCTTCTGAACACATCATGACAGGCAAAATCCTTGCAGATGAAGCTGTTCCTGCATTTGAAGACTGCATGAAACTATTGTATTGGACCTCCCAGACCTCACTTTCAGAAGCTGCATGAGTTGTTTCATACACTCCAACTCCAGATAAAAGGATTGGAGCAAAAATCTCAGAGCTTAAGAAGGCTGTAGATGTCCTTTCTTTTGAAGGTAATTTGCCAAATCTCCCTGAAATCCACCGGAGTACAAGAATCCATATGGTTTAATGACATACATAAATGTTACCCAAACAATGCGGTCTTCAAAATAATATTTTAAGTGATGCCATATGTATCATCAACACCAATGTAAAGAAGTAAAATGTATGGCGAAACTGCAATAGAATGGAATCATGGGACAACTCAAAGAAATAAAAAATTTTAGATCACAAATCAGACAACCAAACTTTTATAGCAGACTGTAGCAACCAAGTGTGCTATTAGAAAATTTCCATATGAATGCAAAGATGCTTACTTTTGGATGGTACTCTGAAACAATCATCATGGGTATATTCTGAGTAACAGCTCCCACAAACTGAACCACATTAGGATGCCAAACCTTTTCTAACAATGTCAGCTCATTTTGAAAGCATTTCTGTTCCCCCCCCCCCCCCCCCCCCCCCCCCCCAATAAAAAAAAAAAGGCCATTTGGGGGGGGGAGGGGAGTAATCACTGCAGCCGAGTGACTCTGTGCATTTGGTTTATCAACAAATTGATAACAGATCATAAACAATTGAAAAATAACAGAAACACACTAATTCAGTTGTACACCATGAAGAACATGATTTCAGAAAGTGGAAACAACATAAAACATTTAAGTAACAATTTTTGAATGATAACTCAATGGTATTTCGCACCAAATTAGATTGATCAATCGATGTTTCTTGTTGAAACCAGATACAGCATTAAGTAACAATTTTTGAATTGCAAACATCCAGTTTAATCAAGCACCATGAAAACATTAAATATGACAGATGGAGATTGAGTTATTATTAGGAATCTGATACCAACTTCAAAGATACGCCTGAGTAGGTATTTTCCTCCAAAGTTTCACATGGATATCCTTGATGAATATTCCGGAAAGGAAGCAAATCAGACTGTGAGCTTAGATCCTACTCAAGTTCCTCATCATCCATCTTCAAATTTATTTGATATTTTGTCTGTTCAAGGGTTATATAAGTCTTCAATGATTTATGCACTAAAGCACGATGATTAAGAAGCCTTTTTCTTTGCCAATTGAAATGAGGAGCTTTTATCAGTTACAAAATTAAAATTAAAACTTATAAGCAAAACAATAAAAGAATTAATTTACATGGTGCGAAGGATTTTAAAACTCACCATAACCTTTTCGCACATACTCACGTCGACCTTCATTCCAGAACTTTTGGTCATCGTGATTGAAGCACATGAGAAGAAAAATAATCTCAGAAAGAAACATGTCAAGCCATGGCTCCAGCAACTAATACATACTACTTTTGAAATGCTGCACAAAACAGAACCAAATTTAATATAAGCCTATTAAAGTTACTTAAGAGAGAGAAAGAGAGAGAGAGAAAGAAACCAATAATAGTTAGGGAGTTTAGTTCAAGAATAAATGAGAAAAGAATTTAGAATTGTCTATGATGCAAGAATGGCAACCAAGAAAAAAAAAATTAGCAACAAAAGTGCCTTTATTTTTCTAGCAAGACAACAGCCAAGATATATGGTAGACATGAATAAAAAAATAAGTGTCTTCAAAGCAGGACCAGTCAATGGATTGGCAAGTTCATTGGTTTGGTCAAACCAGACCATACAAGATCAACAAAAAAATGAATTTATAAAAAGAGCAGATTTTTTTTTCAAAGATTCATCATGATGAAATTTTTGAAGAATAAAAAAAGGAGAAAATTTATCCTCAAGTGTCCTTTCTAATTATCCCACTTTGGTGAACATCACCTCTGCTAATCGACTATTTAACTAAAAGCAATGCATATTTCATGTGGGACCCACGCATATTACTAGGGGACTGCTAAAGTCATGCAGTTTTGCCAAATGTTATGCACATGGTTTCCAGGAACTTATTTCAGGCAAGTCCATGCAAGTCTAAAATCATACTATGGGACATGTTAGATACTATTTGACGCAGGGATGAACATGATGAGGTTGAGCACCGTCTCCCTCAAAAGGATAACCATTCCGAATCCACGGAACTTCTCTGGACTCCTCACAGAAGCTTCTCGAATCCACGAGAAAGAAAGAAAGTAAAATAGAAAATAAATTCTATAAAATTCGAAATTGATTAATGAACGAAATAAACGAGTTCGCAACCCTTTAGAGGAAGGATTACTCCATGGATAATTAAACTTTTCCTAATTGCTATTAAAAGTGGTGGGTGGGAAGTAAGAACATGCTGACCCCATCAAAAATCAACCACCAAATACAAAAACAAATGAAAGCTAATACAGTTTCAATGGAAGCTGTGATGTATGATTTAAAGACTGCATAAATTCACATCCCATGTTCAAGTACATTAGGGAGAATTATATTTATTGGATACTCGATCCGAAGTGTCCTCGGGTTTTCAGTTCTGAAAACCAAATCTAGAAAAAAAATTTCTTCACCCTGTTTTTGAAGGAACTACTCATGAAAACTAGTACAAACTTGTAGCTATGTTGTTGCTCTATCTAATAGAAGTCAGATGATCATGATAAGCACAAACAAATACTTGTGCAGAAATAAACAAAAGAACTACAACATAAATAAAAGACAATTATGGCTATTGTTGCTCCATCTAATAGAAGTCAGATGATCATAATAAGCGCAAACAATATGGCATGACCACATGCAGACAACTCTGGTTTAATCTGGCTACTACCAAACTAAAGACAAAAGCTCTCATCTCTCTTTGTTTGAAGTAGGTCTAAAGGAAACTCCCTATATTAAAAATTGGCAGCAAAAATAATTAAATGATATAGTACAGGAACGCTGAAATAATGAATGAAGTCACAGAAAGGAACGTTGTGATGGGAAGAAAATTTTAACAAGAGAACTATATTTTCATTTATTCAATAAACAACTTACTTCATTGTTAAGTATATGAATTACAAGGTAATGGGTGCCCCCCAAAAAAGGGGCATCAATTGCAAATGCAATGATCGCATGGTATTTTGGATTAAATAGTGGTTTTGGAGTGTGACTTGCAAGGGGGCTGGAACAATTTGCCCCAAATTGTTTGTATCGGTTCCCTATTGGTTGGTTCCGTTCTTTATTAGCCTAGTGACTCGTTTCATAACAAAACAGGATTTGTCCAAATTGGTTCCCTATTGGTCGCTCTTGGTCTGTATCAGCCTAGTGATTTGCTTCAATCGGGGATGAAACTGGAATGACTCGGATGACTCATCCGCTACAAAATTAAATTGAAAAAAAAATGGAATCACCACAGCAAAAATAAATTGCCATCATCTTTCCTTTATAAAAAAAAAAAAGAAGAAGAAGAAGAAGAAGAAGGCTGATCGACACTGCTTTAGGTTTTGTTTGAATGCACAAGGGAATTAAATTGCAAACATTCTTTTGAAAAGATTTTTGTTATTTAAAAAATCAATGTTTCCAGTATTCACTGTGGAAAAGTAGTTATAAAGTTGCAGCTATGTTTCTATTAAGTCCAACTTCAAAGTAACATATTTGCATTTTGGAGCTCAAATCATGAACTTGAACGTTAAGTAGATTACAACTTGACTGTTTCCACTTTATTATCAAATTAAGAACTGCATCCAAACACACCCCTAAGGATTAACAAGCTGACCTTAACAGTCTATACCATAAAACACAACTAATTTGGGCAGTCTCAAATCAATTGGAAGTTCACGACAAGTGATCGCAAGACAATTAACTGAATTATCAGGCAATCTGAACCCCAGGAAACATGTCACTCATTCGGACCAAGTAGATAACGGACACTTCAAAATGTTCCTCAGCATCTCTTTAAACAATAAACCAATCAATTTCACTATTTTTTCTTAGTTTTCAGCTCATTCCTACATTGTCTTCTGAATTTAACTCAGAATGTGGTGAGCAATGCATACCAAGATATCTATTGAAGGAATAACCAGAACAGATTCTATACTTACTGTGTAACAAGAAGCACGTCGATTGTGGACGGATCAATCTCGTCAAAGTAACGCAAAGCAGCCATTCCCGAGTAAGCTGGATGTATCCCACAATCAAACTAGAAACCAAGAAAACACAAACTGTGTCAAAATCTAATGCATGTAAATAAAAAGAGAGAGAGAGAGAGGCAGAATTATCTATTTAACAACAAATCTAGAACCTCCATGTCATGGGGCCCATGGTTCAGTGATCCAAACCATTGATTTGCCACAAGGAATGACATGGGCACCTGTGGAAATAGGATGTAGAGGAAAAGAAAGGCCATCCCCAATGTGAAAGTGGTGAAATTGGCTACAGCATAAGCAATGGAGAGGATTTCATGGTGAGGGAGGCCAACAGGGAGATCTGAAACAATCCCAATGGCAGCAGCCATAATAAGAAGGAATGGCACCCACTAACAAGATTTTTGGGCTCTTAGCACAAACACAGTGCAACCCGCTTGATGAACAACACAAATGCAAGATTGTACTTTCATCTCACAAGAGCACTTTGGGGATGTATCACCCATCCACCAAAGGGCCTGGCCATACCAACGATCCAAATGACCGTAATGTGGACCCCAGACGCTAACTATACACTAAAAAATATAAAATTAGAAAAAGAAAAACCCCAAGTAGATGTTGATGCACTGATATGGAGATCGGAGTTGCCGTTGTACATGTCGATGGGGTCCATGCCATGCTCGTTGCAGATCATCTCCCATAAGGCCCCGATCTAATTGCCACATTGCCCTCCTTGGATGTGGAGGATCTCTCTCATCTTCTCGAGATAACGGAGGGAGAAGGTAAACAGGGGCTAACAACCGAGAAGAGAGAGAGAGAAAGAGAGAGAGAGAGAGAGAGAGAGAGAGAGAGAGAGAGAGTAATAGTTTGGGATTTTGATTGGGGGGAGGGGTGTTAGGGTTTTTCTGATTTTAAGAGAGACAGAGAGAGGCAGAGAGTGAGAGAGAGCATGAGAGAGTGCGAGCAGAGAGGGAGAGGCAGAGAGAGAGTCGACGCATAGGGTTTTATACATATATATATATATATATATATATATATATATATATATATATAGGGACCCTTTGCCCCGTGGCCGTTAAAACTGGCCGCCGGCAAAGGGTAACCCCATCGGTCAGCTAAGGCCCGATTTCTTGTAGTGCAAAGAAATAATTCTGGCACAGCATTAAGGATCGAGAAGAGAACTTCAACTTGGTGGTCATATGGGAGATTATTATTTCAGGATTACAAAGTAGCACATAAAAACGGCATTACACTCTGTCAACTAAATGACCATATAAAGATTACATACACGTTAGCTGAAAGTCAAATTTACAACTAACCCACTAGTACGATACACAAAGGAAAATAACCTACTTAGGTTCGAGCATTTTAGCAACCCAGCATACATGTTCACTCCCCAAGTGCAGGGTTGTGATGTAGTAATAATCTCGGTAAGACCGAGGTCGAATCCCAAGGGACTGAAACTTGTACGTTATCTAAAATTAAGTAGAACTAGAACTAGACTAAGATGGAATTAAAACTAAATGGAATTGAGGAAATAATTGTGAACTAATTATCTAAAACTTAAGAACTTCAAAGGAAAGGAAACTAGGGATTCAGAGGATCCACTTGTAGAGATCAGGGAGATCTTATGCCTGCTTCAAGAATCATGGAATTTACTGAACTGTCATTCACCTCCTAGCCCTAGCTAGGAGGTTTAGCCCAACATGAATAGGCTAGATATCTCAAAATAAAAATAAAATAAATAAACAAACTCAACTCTCTCTCTTGCAGACGTCCGACCTGAGCCTTCCTTCCCAGCTCTGAATCTTCCTCCCAAGACCCTGAATGAATGCTCCCCACGTCGAAAACCTCCTTATATAGCTGCTGGAGTGGTGAAAATCGGATTTGGAAAGCTATGCATGCCCATTGAAAGCTTTTTCGCAGCCAAGTTCGGTGCCTCGAAACACGCCACTTTCCTCACTCAAATTCCAAAGAAACACCGTCCCTTAGGATTTTATTGGGTCCTCCACATGATAGACTGTTCAGATCTGCCATATGATCAAAGATGGTGGGCCAAAACCGCCTGAAAAAGTCGATTTTCGCGGATGTGCAAAACCTTTCGCACCATTTCGCTGTTGTGATCGGTGGGCCCTACAGAGGTATTTTCTGAAAAATCCACCCCGTCCATTGGATTAAGAACGAAATTTCAGTCAAGAATGGGTGGTTTTGAACGTCCATTGACGCTATTCATAGAAGAAATCACAAAAAGATCAATTTTGAACGTCCCAGGATAGCCCTTTTGTGGCCTCTGTAACGCACACGTGTGCACGCATGAGTAAAAAGTGACAATATGGTTTTGAAGTATTCAATGTCGTCTACACGGTGGATGGTTCGGATTGAGCTTACAGGGCACGTGTGGGGCCCACTAGCTTCCGCAAAATGGCCAGCGGCCGTGCATTACGCGGACGCTAAAACGAAAACTTCTTTCGCTGTGGCACTTGTGGGGCCCATTTCGTTAGACACTTGAGAAATCTAATCCGTCCACCGAATTCCTCTCGGAATTTCAGTAAGAAATGACTGCTTTCAGGTTGCTTTTGATGTGGTCCACCTGATTTTCTGATCTACCGTCCAACCTGTGTTTGAACGGTTAAAAACCAATCTTCATGATGTCTTTAAATTCCGTCAGCTAGGCATAGATTATGGCTAATCCAGGGAGTGAATGAACGGTTTAGATTGTCCGTTTGGGCAATATATGAGGCCCACTAAACAAAACCCAAGTGACCAGTGTCCGTTCGCTGGACGCTGGTTGCGTGAAAGAAGAAGAGGGTGCGGTCAACCTCAGTGTTGACCGGCCTCCTTGTTTAGTGCATTTTGAGTGCACTTGTGCACTGTGCACATCCATGGTCAATGGGGTCCAATAGGGATGTGTGTAGGAAATCCGTTTCGTCCATTCCTTTCCATCATATCATTTAAACCGCAGAGACCGAAGATGAAGCATATCCAAACATCAGGTGGGCCCAGAATCATGATTCTAAGGGCTGATTTGTCCGTTAAACCACTTTCACCAAGATCCAATGGCTGAAATTTGACATGTACGGTTTATTTATGTCCCTCAGACCATGTATGAAGTTTCAAACCAAACGGATGGTGGGAACCCCGTGATCTTGCATTCTGGCTAACTTTCAGGCCACTTGAACTTCAGTTTCTCGATTTTCTCGGGTCTCTGACGTATATATTTGTCGATTTTAGTCCCTGGAGTCTGTCCCTTGCCCTGGTGATCATCAGAACCTTAAATCCAAGCTTTTGGCATCCTTTTTCAGTCAACTCTCCTAATCACACCCTGCAACAAAACACGATTAAAACCGGGCGTTAAACAGTATAATGTTCGTAAATCCAGGTAATAACTAGGGTCTAATATGTAATATTTGACCCTCAACAATACAACATTGACTCAATGTATAGTTACAATCATAAACTCTAGATGGACCAAAACGAGAAGACAATTACCCTAACATATTCACGTGTAGTGCATCCTCATGTAGATGAACCGTCTCAAACATAAAAGCTAAGCTCTCCTGAAAACAAAAGAAGAAAATGTCAAATCTGAGCACAATTTTCCAAAATGAAAATGCTCCACTTGAATTCATAATCATAAATAACATTAATAACAATGTAAAATTGATAAACAAGAAATCTCATTTTCTTGGCAAATTCAAAGGTACATGTTAGTTATGAGGATGGACCTTCAAAATGAAGAAGTTACAAAAATTCCACTGGCATGAAGTGTTGTTCACTTAGCTTGCGAATCTCGTCCTTGAACTAGATTATTGTACTTCATTTCAATTGAGAATACAAACGTATGTTATATAAGAAATAGCAAGGGGTTTTCTTTATCTCCAAAATATCCAAAATTCCATAGACATTTCGGTGTAGTCTTTCATGAAAATAACAAGGCTATTCCATAAATGTTGATTCAAAAGAAGAAAAGAAGAAAATGTTTATACAGTTCTTAGAAGGCAATTAGGTATTTTCATCATCCTTGACAAAACCCAAAAACCTGGACATGCTCAAATGCTGAGCTGTATATGAGAAAGCGGAACATACCGCGAACCAGTAGGTGAGAAATGCTCATTGTCATACACTCCTTGAGAGTGGAGGAGTGTCTTGAAAGTGCCACATACAATAACAACTAGGACAAGCTTCAAAGAACAAAGTTTGCAACTTGAGCTCCTATCTTGGATGAAAGTGTAGGTCTTGTTAGTGGCTTTAAAATCATTACTTCTCTGAGATCTTTTGTTCATATCAAGTTTCAAAAGATGGTCTAGATTAAGCAAGCTAGAGCACCTTGACCTGAGCCTTAACCGCTTCAATGAAAGCATCCTACCATAGAAAACAAATTGTAGAAACACAACATAACAGAATATAAAACTGGCATAGTAGAAAAGAATTCATAGTGCTTATAGTGAACTAGTCTACAGTCAAAGCAGGAATATTTGACAGTGTTTATGATGAACTAGTCTATAGTAAACTGACATCCTACCTAGTCAAAAGTACTTTGTTGCTAGCAGAGAATAAGTGGGCAAATCAAATTGTTGCTAGCACTGTTGCATTAAAGAAATGTGGAAGAAAATGACACAACTCACATTGACGCCCTTCTCCCTTCTCCTTTACCCGGGCTTGGGACCGACAATGCAAGAACTTGCATTGGCGGAGTTAAAAAAAGGCTTAAGCTCCATTTGGTTTGAGAAAAAAATTATATTCATAAAGATTGATGTAATGACCAAATGGAGCCTAAGACTTATAACACTAAAAGGTATGATAGGAACTCTAACACTACAAATATGATGACCAAGTAGAGTTGGGCATCAGACCTAGTCGGATCGGATTGGTTCCAACTCGATCCTATCCGAAATCTCATTGGCCTGACCCGAACTCGATCCGTTCGGGACCGAGTCCGGGTCATTTGACTTGAACTGTTCCGAATTGTACATGGCCTGATCTGATCCGAGTCCGACTAAGTCAGGAAAACCGAGTCAGATCGAATTGGGCACAGCACGGCACGGTTCGGTGCATACCTGGCATACAGTAAATCAAATCAGTCCGTCCATATTATGGGTCCCAGTTTAGATGTCCCACGGAGGAAAATTTATGGTTATTGGATGATTTGAAAATGTGCTTGTTCCATATTTAATTTGACGGTTAAAAATTAATCCAAGGATCTATCTCAACTAACTATCAAAGAATCAGAGGTTAAGATTGCTCAGCCGATCTAAGTTTTAGATTGTGAGTCTGCGATGTATGCTATTTTTCAGCATCTGCATATCAAGCGATGTATGCTACCTAAGCATCATATAACCCCTATGCTAGGATCCATCTTGATGTACTATGGCAGGAAACTTCAAGACTTTATCCGTTGAATAGATATCATCTTCAATGATCCGAACCATTTAAAAGATAGGAATAACTCATTATGAGATATATCCATAAAAAAAAATTAAATTAAATAACTAAAGATATCATCCATGTTCAAATGAAAAGAGAAACAGTCTAAGGTCAAAATGTTCCAATGTAAAGTTTTTGTTTCCTGCGGCTCATCATTCCAATGTGAGTAACATCGTATAAACGGTAAGGATACTAGAAATACGCATGAAAATTGAAATATCAAAACTTGCGATGTATAATTATAGTACGTCGAGATGTATAGAACGAAACCTCAGGGCGGATGTTGGGGAGAGAGAACGAGGTGAAGTTGCAGAAGAGATCTCATAATGAGATTACACCTGTTGTTTAATGCATGGATTCGGTGGCCATCGAGACAAGTACCCCTCCCTAGGAAGGGAACTAGCTGGTGTACAACATACCAGCTATATAGCTAGTGTATTGACATCTGCAAATTCTATGGGTCTAATCATGAGGTATGTTTTATATCCAAACCGTCCATCCATTTGAGTCAAATATCATGTAGACCACAACTTGATCCAAAACTTGTGTGGCCCCAATAAGTTTTTAATGGTGGGCATTCAATCAACACTGTGCGGTCCACTTGAGATCTAGATCAAACTAATTTTTGGGCTCATATCAGAAATTGATATGGGGTGGACGGAATGGATGAAACACATACATCATTAAAAGTGGAATGACAAACGGTCTACATATGCACCTGTCCCCCAACAGATGATTGGACAGTCATGGTTCCTGCACGTGGCATGCAAAGAGTGGGGGAGGCCAGATGAACAGCTCGGATGTCACATGTGTGACAGGGAAGCGAAGTAGGCAGAGAATGTCTACTAAAGCAATTAATGTAGGGAAATCGTCATCATAGGGAGGGGGAAACGGATTGGCTACTTCCCTTGCCACCAGCTCTGTGGCTGATGGTCAGTGCTCTATGGGCCCCACCATGATGTATGTGTTTCATCCATTTCTACATATCATTTTATGGCTAGATCCCAAAAATGAGAGGGATATAAATCTCAGGTCGATCACACCACATGAAAACAATAATGATTGGATATCCAACATTAAAATCCTCCTAAGGCCCGCTATATTGTTTATTTGACATCCAATCTGTTGATTATGTCATACAGGCCTAGATGAAGAGAAAAAACAAAGATCAGCTTGATCCAAAACTTTTATGGCCCCCAGAATGTTTTTAATGGTCAACCCTCATTCAACACCATTTCATGTAATGAGGTCCACATGAGATTTGGATATACCTCCTTTTTTAACTCATACCGTAAAATGATCTGTAAAAATAGATGGACGGCATGGATGAAACACATACATCATGGTGGGGCCATGGGGCCCACATGGCACCGACCACCAGCCATTGGCTGGTGTCAGGGGGAGTAGCCAATCCGTTTCCCTTGGATAGCCCAGCCTATCAATCTAGACTGTCCATTTGGTCCAATACAGATTTCATATGATACCAGGTAAACCTCACACCATTCTAAGTAACTATCATAATAACCATTCGTTAGCCACTAATAATATGGACGGTCATGATCATTAACAAAAAATAAGTCCAATAAACAATTAAACTAATCTACTTGTCAGTGACCATCATAAGCAATGGCTACGACGAATGTGATTTTTGCATAGTATCACCTTGTGTTCTGGACTTTATCAACAGTTCAGCTCGATTGACAGGACTATCTAAGCAAGCAACCAAATGCAAGTAGGAGTATTATAACTTTTAGTAATCAACCAGGTGCATTTTTCACTAAGCATGTAAAGATTATTCAAAGTTACAAAAATGGTTTGGGTGGCAATGGGCCGGGTCTGGACTTGCCGGACCCGTCCGGACCCGATCCAAACAGGTAAAACGGTAACCCGTTTTGGATTTTGTACCAGTTCTTCTGCTATAACCCCAAGACCGCCCATTAAAATAATATAAATAGGATTCTTCTCACTTAGAAAATTTTGCAAGAACCTGGCACGGTCTCATATCACTTGCCTAGCCCCACATGGACCCGATGAAGTCCAACAGACTAACCCGGTCCGTTACCACTCCTGAAAAACCCATACCTTGTGAAGGAGACACTGCCCCCACGAACGGCTGAGGATGAAGCAACGTTTCGCTCCCTCTCCCTCTCAAGGGGCGGAGAGCTGTTTCTACCAACTCCCGTATTTATAGAGAGGTTGGTTGAGAAATAATCCTATAAGCTAGAAGTGCATGCAAATCTGCCCATACACATAGTTTGATCTGTACTAGTTAAAATGCTGATGATCTATCAGGATTGTACATCAGGCCAAGTCCATTCCTCATAGGCTTCCTTGAAAAAATAATACGAATTGGACGATCTGAACCTTCTAATCAATGACAAGCAAAAATGGATGGAAAAGATTTTAAATAGAAGTGGGCCTAATAATGGAAGTTATCACTGTCTGATATCTATGATTTTTTCACAGTAGTGCAAGAACAGTGGATCGGACTTATTGGACAGCCCAGACGGGTTATGTTGGTACCAAAAAATTGCAAATACAACAATGTGCATGGAATAAGGTGTTTCTCAGCATTAATAAGATGGCGCGGGTTATGCGAGGCAGGGGCAACGGCTTAGGGACTGTTTGGTAAATTTTAATTTTAGACATTATCACTTAAACAAATGTTTTCAGTAATTTTTTCTGATTTTGATCATTCGATAAATCCAAAAAATTATGTGTTTGATTTTGATTTTCACAGGAAACCAAAAATATCAATTTTTAAGTTTTTCTATTCAAGCTTAGGACTTAATGCTGAATGCATGAATTATTTTGAATTTTTTATTTTATTTTTAGTAAATGGCAACTTTACCCCTCTACTATGGTAGGTGTAAGGTAGAAGCCTGGTTAATCCGGCAAAGATTTCTAGCCCCGACATGAGACTGTATACACACCACCCATTGACTTCTCTGAATCATTTTAGTTTATAAGTGAAAAATAGATAAATTCAAAGTTGAAATGGACCGAACTACGGCAAGCCATGAGGATGATGACACCCACCATTGAAACATTCCTAGGGCCCACCATAATGTTTTGCCATCAAATTCGTTCATAAGGTCATGCAAAATTGGACAAATGCAAAACAAAAATATTAGCTTGATCCAAAACTTTGGTGTTTCGAGAAGTTGTCAATGTTAGGCATTCAATTTTCACTTATGTAGTGTGGTCCACTTAAATGAATTGGAAAATGGATGGCGTAGATATAATACATACATCATAGAGCTTTACGATGTGAAACCGTTGCAACACTGTGTTATACATATGCAAGTTGGCCGTTACGGATCTCCTGAAAAATGGCTCTCAAAGGTAGTTCCTATGTTGGAAAGTTGTGGGGCCCACCATAATATTTGTGAGAGCCCATCCTTTTTTCCACCTCATTTTAAGATGTGAGACCAAAAATCCGGTAGACCCAAAACCCAAGTAGGTAATATGAGAGGAAAATTTGGGAAAAGAAATGCCTTTTATTTAACCATTTTACATATGGTCAAGCTTTGGATCTACTAATTTTTGGGCTCATGATCTCAAATTATTTGAAAAAAAAAAAAAAGGATTAACGTTGTGGATTTAACACATACATCATGATGGGGCCGCCAAAACTTTTACAGTATTGCAGCTCTTATTGGGAATGAAGATTGTGGACAAGATCGGGTTAGGTGCAGCCTTGGTCTCATTCCAGACAATGAGCCCTTTACGTGCATTGCACATTGATGTTTGTATTCAAAATCCACACCGTGCATTTATTTTTCAATTCATTTTAGGGCATGAGCCCAAAAATAAAGCATATCCAATTTTAGATGGACCATACTAGGGAAAACAATGGTGAATGACTACTAATGGACTACAAAAGTTTTGGATCAAGCTGATATGTGCTTCTTTTTTATCCATTTGTCTTTAATTTTAACCTTCTTAATAGGTTGGGATGGAAAATAAACATTACATTGGGCTTTAAGAAGTTGTTAATGTTAAGGTGTTCATTCACCATTCTTTCCTATAGTATGCTCCACCTTAGAGTTGGATCTTCTTCATTTTTTAGTCTCATACACTAAAATGGTATTTAAAAATGGATGGATGACATCAATGTAGGATACACACATCAAGGCAAGTACCACCGTAAGGGCTCCACTATCTTAGATGAGGCTAGGCCACACCTAATCTACTCCTTCACGGATGCATAATGGGGGTGCAGATTGGGCAATACCTACACCCAAACCTAGTTAGAGTGTACAGTCCTAAAAGGCAATTTATGGGGCCTACCATGATGTACATGTTTTATCCATGCCAATCATCCAGTTTGACAAATCATTCTAGTGCATGAGCACAAAAAGATGGTGGATTGAAGCCTTAAGGGAACCACACCACAAGTAGTAGAGATTGAATTCCTATCCTTGAAAGCTTCTTAAGGCCCATCATGATTTTTATTTGCCATCCAACTTGTTCACAAGTCACATAGACCTCAATACGAAGGGAAAACATAAATATCAAATTGATCAAAATCTTCTTTAACCCTAAAAAGTCCCTAAGAACTTTTCAAAGCCTTCGACCCCCACTCCTTCCTATGGCGTGGTCCACTTGAGCGTTCAATCTGTCTCTCAAGGCCCATTGTAATGTTTATTTCTTATTTAACACATTGAGTAGGTCATAGAAACATGGATGTTGGGAAAACACAAACATCACCTTGACTCAAAAACTCGTGGTTCAATGAGTTCTAATGGTGGGCATTCAATTACCATTGTTTCCTATGGTGTGGTCCACTTGAATTTTGGATATACTTGATTTTTTGGGTGCATGCCTCAAAATAAGCTGGCAAAATGGTGGGATGGCATGGATGTTGTTAACAAGGGGCACACTATGGATGGATCATGCAATAATAATAATAAATAAATAAATATTAGAAAATCATAATATTTAAATTAACTTTTATTAATTAAATATGAGATATTTATTTTTCCAATTCAATGACATTGACCGAAGAGTTGTAATTATTTTATTAGGAAGAATATAGTATATGGTTCATCAATCAAAATAATATATTCAAGAAATGTATATGAATTCTGAATAGGTGTGCTAAATTTGGTGGCATGACAATAAAATATTTTGGCTAATATTTACAAAAAATAGAGATTAAGATAATATGGGCAAATATGATAATTTACTATTTTTCAGATATTATGGATTTTGTAATCAAACGAAATTTTATGAAAAAAGTATTCAATTTCATTTATCAAAACCTTTTTTAGACAAATTATCAAACTGATTTGTTAGTTCACGTAAGTGTTGTGAAAATATTGATTAAAATTTATTTTAAATAGAAATATATATATATATATATATATATATATATATATATATATATATTTTGGTGTTTCGAGAATAGTCTTATATTGAAAATAAGAGAATAAAATACTGTGTTTATATATAGGGTGTGAAGTCACATATTATTTAATTGATAGATCTATGGATTACCAGGACTTGCCTATTCCAGTGCGCACTGGAACACCCACGCATGGGTTCAGGCATGGTCTCGGTCTTGGGCTTGGTGTGAGGGCGTAGGCATGTGAGTCAGTATACTTGTAGAGGCACCAATGATGCACTTTGCACCTCATAGATGGGTTGCTCCCTCGTGACTATACGTAAATGGGTGTGCAACGAGCATAACAGAGAATATGAGTCAAGTGGCTGGAGTGTTATGAGTGAATGGTACGAATGAGATTAGTCTAGTTTAACTGCACATGCAACATTAAATCAAACCATGCATAAAGTGTTGCATATGGTCATATGAACTTATGACCCTGTACCAAAACGGCCAGCAACCTTGGCCTATATAAGCAATGTCTTGGTGGTTCCTTGGACTATCACCAACAACTCAAACCACTCTCACATACGATCCAAGAGAAAGAGCAACAATGACTTTCGATCTAGCCAGTCAGGTTCAATACGAACCTTAACTAGCAGTCTTCAAGAAATAGACCAAAGCAGTAGTCTAAACTAGTAACTATTTTCTAATTTTCTTTATGATTTGGGATTTTATTTCATTTATCTACCAAAAAAAAATTATGTACACGGAGTTCCATTCGTGGTTCTTCGTGTTTGCTGAATGCAAAACCACATGCAGGCTTATCATATCCTATAAGCTATTTGTCTGCAACCTATCCGTATTCACAATCACTCTGAGAATTGGCGAATGACTCTTTAAGGACACCATGATCACATCCTTAATATTTCAGTTTATTGATTATTTTACATAAATTGTAAATCTGTAATTTTTGCTAAACATAAGTACGAAAAATTCAATAACTTAAGTTTCATACTCCATTTGTTAGTTTACCGAACAACACCTTAATAGATAGGACCCTAATTGGGGGTGCACCACAATGCTTATGTTGTTTATTTAAGTCATCTATCCATTTTACAAGATCATTTTAAGGCATGGTACCAAGAAACAAGGTAGATGCAAATTTTGGATAGACCACAAAGTAACCATTGAATTCTCACCCTTGAAAACTTCTCAAAGGCACAAGGTTTTGTAGTTTCCCTTTGTTTAGGTTGTGACCTTATCAACAGGCTTCATCACTAGTTTGATTGACAAATAAGCATTACAATGGGTTATGTTGTGCTCTATTTTTACCATTCTCAGAACAACCAATTAAGAAATGACATGTGTCATTGCACGAGAAGTATAAAACACATATAAAATCTTTTAAGATAATTGAAGTACATGTTGCAGAATAACAGCTGGCATTAATCAGTGTTACACTTCATAGTGTGATTGAGAAGATAGAATGTAGGACATGGTTGAGAGAAAAGCAATGTCTAGGCAATTACCGTAACATGTGTCCAAGAAGAGTCTGAAAGGCTCGAATGGTGACGAAGCAAGTATTATTGACTAAACGTGGAGGAGAAGCATCTAAATAGCTACTTCAATGAGATCTATAAACTCTCCTGCTCCAACCTTCTCTAATCACCCCCCTTCTGCTACTATGTTCCTACAACTAGCTGAGTGACCCCCTTCTACTACTAAGTTCCCACAACTAGTTGATATTTTTCATTCATCCTAATTGAATTTGGGAAGATTGAGACCCAATTAAGCGAATTGACCCGATCAATATAAAATATTTGCTTTTATTGTGTTTGACACCTTTGATGGTAAATCAACTTTAATTAAAAAGTAGTTATGCATGATACATCTAGGGGGCTTTGAATTTAATTAGTAAATCAATTTTAATATTTTTAATTAGTGACGTGTGTAATGTTTGACACAATGGTTGTAAGGAGCCAGAAATATATGATTTGATAAAAGATGATGAAATTCCAAGTCTGGGTTGCCTCACAATCACAAGACCAGGTGACTGGCTAACGATATTTAAGTGTCTTTTATCATAGCCTTATCACTTTGAATTTGGATCTCCTTATTTTTTGGGAATACCATGAGATGGTTTTGGCAAAGCAGATGAACAATTAATGGATATACAAACCCATACATACAGGTAAGCCACGTTGCCTCCCCTAACCTGGCCCCACCTATTGTAGACGTGAGTTTCCTGGAGAAATTTCTATACCCCTGTTTTTAGAAATGGCGTGGGATGCACAAAAATTCTTGTGATACATCTGTTCCGCTAATTGGTTTTGGTAATTTCATCTGTTTAGCAAATAAATACATATGGCACGTGTATCATTGTACTCCACTTCCGTGACTTACAACATGATACATATATTGTACGCACGACGATGGGTGGCTTAACCAGATAGGTGAGTATTTGAACAGTATATATGAGATTCATCCCGTCCATCTGACAAGAAAAAACATTTTAACAATGTATCTTAAATTTTATTAAAATAAAATAGTTATGAGGACCACAACACATGGAATAGTGTAAAATCATGTATAAAACCTCTAAATTCATTCTCTCTTTTTTTTTTTGTGTAAGGTCGGATGAATGGATTGGATTGCGTGACAATTAAAAAGATTTTAACGGTGAGATTTCTAATTGCAAATTCTTTTTCTCATTGTGTAGAGAATCTGAACGTTGAATCCCTCTTATTTTTTATTTCCAATATAAATACATGGTGGGCGACTTTATAGGCGGGTTAGATCTTATCCACATGAATCCATCCTGAACAAATCAGCAAATGTAATGCATTCCTTCATCCGTCAGCAATGTAGGAAAAATTTGTAAATTTAGTTACTATTGATTGATGGCATGAGCAGCCAATGTAAGCTTTTCAAGTGAGCGAATTAAATGTGGCCTCAGCCTCACCTAACATGGTGTAGCCCGGGGGGGGGGGGGGGGGGGGGGGGTGTTTACCATATTAAGAAATGTATTTTGTATCTACGCCGTCCATCTTTGTTTTCAGCTCATTGTAGGGCTAGATCCTAAAACTAAAGCACGACCAAATCTCAAGTGGGCTACACCACAAGAAAAGTGGGAATTGAACGCTAACTGTTTATAACTTATTGGGACCATCAACATTTGAATCAAACTGATGTTTTCGTTTTTCCTTCATCGACATCTTTTTGACCTTATGAATAGGTTGGATGAAAAACAAACATTACTACAGGCCATAGTAAGGTTTCAATGGTCCTTATTCCCACAGTTTTTGGTTGGGTGGTCTATTAAGTTTGGATATACTTTAGTTTTTTTTCTTTTAATCTAAAATAAGCTGTAAAAACAGATGACCAGCATTGATTAAACACATAAATTCACTTGGCCGCAGATTATTCACACGTGTGGTGAGTTCTTCACTGCAGGATCCTCGTCTAAGACGGTATACTAACCAGGAACGTAGCCCTAAGTTCTTGTTTGCTGGGTTTGGACGGTACAGCTGTCGACAGACATTGATGGTCCGTATGTCATAAATACTGCACTTACATGACTTACACTCACCGGGTGCGACTAATGTTACATAAAGATCGTTTGTATAATTAGGGCGTGACTTGCACTAATTTAGTCAATAACCTTATCGTACATCAGATGAACCGCCATATTTTTACGTGGATACTAATTTTTATTAAATATAAATCTTAAGCAGACCATAACATAGGAAATGGAATAGAATTGTTATTAAAACTTCTAGATTGCCATGCCGTTCATCTTTATTTTCAGCTCATTGTAGTGCTATATCGTAAAACTAAAGCACAGTCAAATCTCAAGTGGACTATACCACAGGAAAAGCGAGAATTAAATGCTTACTGTTTATAACTTATTGGGACCATCAACAATTGAATCAAACTGATATTTTCGTTTTTCCTTCGTCAACATCTTTCTGACCTTATGAATAGGTTGGATGAAAAATAAATATTACTATATGCCATAGTAAGGTTTCAATGGTCCTTATTCCCATAATTTTTTGTTAGGTGGTCTATTAAGTTTGGATATGCTTCAATTTTTTTCTTTTAATGTAAAATAAGCTGTAAAAACAGATGACCAGCATCGATTAAACACATAAATTAACTTGGCCACAGATTATCCACACGTGTGGTGAGTTCTTCATTGCAGGATCCTTGTCTAAGGCAGTATACTAACCAAGAACCTAGCCATGAATTCTTGTTTGCTAGGTTTGGATGGTACAACTGTCGATAGAGATTGATGGTCCGTATGTCATAAATACTGCACTTGCATGACTTACACTCACCGGGTGCAACTAATGCTACTGTAAAGATCATTTGCATAATTAAGGCGTGGCTTGCACTAATTTAGTCGATATCCTTACCATATATCAAATGAACCGCTGTATTTTTACCGTGGATACTAATTTTTATTAAATATAAATCTTAAGTAGACCATAACATAGGAAATTGAATAGAATTATTATTAAAACTTCTAAATTGACATGCCGTCTATCTTTGTTTTTAGCTCATTATAGGGCTAGATCCTAAAGCTAAAGCACATCCAAATCTTAAGTGGACTACACCATAGGAAAAGTGGCAATTGAACGCTTACTGTTTAAAACTTATTGGGACCATCAACATTTGAATCAAACTAATATTTTCATTTTTCCTTCGTTGACATCTTTCTAACCTCATGAACAGGTTGGATGAAAAACAAACATTACTATAGGCCATAGTAAGGTTTCAACGGTCCTTATTCCCACAGTTTTTTGTTGAGTGGTCTATTAAGTTTGGATATGCTTTAGTTCTTTTCTTTTAATCTAAAATAAACTGTAAAAATAGATGACCAACATCAATTAAACACATAAATTAACTTGGGTACAGATTATCCATACGCGTGGTGAGTTCTTCACTGCAGGATCCTCGTCTAAGACAGTATACTAATCAGGAACCTAGCCTTAAGTTCTTGCTTGCTGGGTTTGGATGGTATAGCTATCGATAGAGATTGATGGTTCATATGTCATAAATACTGCACTTGTGTGACTTACACTCACCAGGTGCAACTAATGCTACCGTAAAGATCATTTGCACAATTAGGGCGTGGCTTGTACTAATCTAGTCGATATGCTTACCGTACATCAGATGAAATGCCTTATTTTTACTGTGGACACTAATTTTTATTAAATATAAATCTTAAGTAGACCATAACATAGGAAATAGAATAGAATTGTTATTAAAACTTCTAGATTGACATGTCGTCTATCTTTGTTTTGAGCTCATTGCAGGGCTAGATCCCAAAACTAAAGCACATCCAAATCTCAAGTGGACTACACCACAAGAAAAGTGAGAATTGAATGCTTACTGTTTATAACTTATTGGGACCATCAACATTTAAATCAAACCGATATTTTCATTTTTTCTTCGTCGACATCTTTTTAACCTTATGAACATGTTGGATGAAAAATAAACATTACTGTAAGCCATACTAAGGTCTTAATGGTCCTTATTCCTACAGTTTTTTGTTGGGTGATTTATTAAGTTTTGATATACTTCGATTTTTTTCTTTTAATCTAAAATGAGTTGTAAAAACAAATGACCAGCATCGATTAAACACATAAATTAACTTGGCCACAGATTATCCACATGCGTGGTGAGTTCTTCATTGCAGGATCCCCGTCTAAGATGGTATACTAATCAGGAACTGAGCCCTAAGTTCTTGTTTGCTCGGTTTGGATGGTACAGCTGTCGATAGAGATTAATGGTCCGTATGTTATAAATACTGCACTTGCGCGACTTACACTCACCGGGTACAAAAAATGCTACCATAAAGATCATTTGTACAATTAGGGCGTGACTTCTACTAATTTAATTGATATTCTTGTTGTACATTAGATGAACCGCTGTATTTTTACCGTGGATACTAATTTTTATTAAATATAAACCTTAAGTAGACCATAACATAGGAAATAAAATAGAATTGTTATTAAAACTTCTATATTGACATGTCGTCCATCTTTGTTTTCAACTCATTGTAGGGGTAGATCCTAAAACTAAAGCACATTCAAATCTCAAGTGGACTACACCATAGGAAAAGTGAAAATTGAACGCCTACTGTTTATAACTTATTGGGACCATCAACATTTGAATCAAACTAATATTTTCGTTTTTCCTTCGTCGATATCTTTCTGACCCTATGAACAGTTTGGATGAAAAACAAACATTATTATAGGCCATAGTAAGGTTTCAATGGTCCTTATTCCCACAATTTTTTGTTAGGTTGTCTATTAAGTTTGGATATGCTTCAGTTTTTTTCTTCTAATCTAAAATGAGCTGTAAAAACAGATGACTAGCATTGATTAAACACATAAATTAACTTGGGCATAGATTTTCCACACGAGTGGTAAGTTCTTCACTGCAGAATCCTCGTCTAAGACGATATATTAACCAGGAACCTATCCCTAAGTTCTTGTTTACTGGGATTGGATGGTATAACTGTCAATAGAGATTGATGGTCCATATATCATAAATACTGCACTTGCGTGACTTACACTTACTGGGTGCGAATCATGCTACCGTAAAGATCAATTGCACAATTAGGGCGTGACTTGCACTAATTTAGTCGATATCCTTACTGTACATCAGATGAATCACCGTATTTTTATCGTGGATACTAATTTTTATTAAATATAAATCTTAAGTAGACCATAACATAGGAAATGGAATAGAATTGTTATTAAAACTTCTAAATGGACATGCCGTCCATCTTTATTTTCAGCTCATTGTGGGGCTAGATCCTAAAACTAAAGCGCATCCAAATCTTAAGTGGACTACACCATAGGAAAAGTGAGAATTGAACGCTTACTGTTTATAACTTATTTGGACCATCAACATGTGAATCAAACTGATATTTTCATTTTTCCTTTGTTGACATCTTTCTGACTTTAAGAACAGGTTGGATGAAAAATAAACATTACTGCAGGTCATAGTAAGGTTTCAATGGTCCTTATTCCCACAGTTTTTTGTTAGATGTTCTATTAAGTTTGGATATACTTCAGTTTTTTTTAATCTAAATGAGCTGTAAAAACAGATAAACAACATCGATTAAACACATAAATTAACTTGGGCACAGATTATCTACATGCGTGGTGAGTTCTTCACTGCAGGATCTCGTATAAGACGGTATACTAATCAGGAACCTAGCCCTAAGTTCTTATTTGTTGGGTTTGGATGGTACAACTGTCGATAGAGATTGATGGTCCATATATTATAATACTGCACTTGCGTGACTTACACTCATTGGGTGCGACTAATACTACCGTTAAAGATCATTTGCATAATTAGGGCGTGACTTGCACTAATTTAGTCGATATCCTTACCGTACATCAGATGGACCGCCATATTTTTACCATAGATACTAATTTTTATTAAATATAAATCTTAAGTAGACCATAACATAGGAAATGGAATACAATTGTTATTAAAACTTCTAGATTGACATGCCGTCCATCTTTGTTTTCAGCTCATTGTAGGGCTAGGTCCTAAAACTAAAGCACATCCAAATCTCAAGTGGACTACACCACAGGAAAAGTGAGAATTAAACGCTTACTGTTTATAACTTATTGGGACCATCAGCATTTGAATCAAACTAATATTTTTGATTTTCCTTCGTTAACATCTTTCTGACATTTTGAACACGTTGAATGAAAAACAAACATTATTGTAGACCATAGTAAGGTTTCAATGGTCCTTGTTCCCACAGTTTTTTATTGGGTGTTCTATTAAGTTTGTATATACTTCAGTTTTTTACTTTTAATCTAAAATGAGCTGTAAAAATAAATGATCAGTATCGATTAAACACATAAATTAACTTGGGCACAGATTATCCATACGCGTAGTGAGTACTTCACTATAGGATCCTCATCTAAGACGATATATTAACCAGAAACCTAGCCTTAAGTTCTTGTTTACTCGGTTTGGATGGTACAACTGTCGATAGAGATTGATGGTCCATATGTAATAAATACTCCACTTGCATAACTTACGCTCACCGGGTGCGACTAATGATACCGTAAAGATCATTTGCATAATTAAGGCGTGGCTTGAACTAATTTAACCGATATCCTTACCTACATCATATGAACCACCGTATTTTTACCGTGGATACTGATTTTTATTAAATATAAATCTTTAGTAGACCATAACATAGGAAATGGAATAGAATTGTTATTAAAACTTGTATATTGGCATGCCGTTCATCTTTGTTTTCAACTCATTACAGGGCTAGATCATAAAATTAAAGCACATCCAAATCTCAAGTGGACTACACCACAGGAAAACTGAGAATTGAACGCTTACTGTTTATAACTTATTGAGACCATCAACATTTGAATCAAACTGATATTTTCATTTTTCCTTTGTCGACATCTTTCTAACCTTATAAATAATTTGAAAGAAAAACAAACATTACTGTAGGCCATAGTAAGGTTTCAATGGTCCTTATTCCCACAGTTTT
This sequence comes from Magnolia kwangsiensis, assembly GCA_037074715.1. Lineage (NCBI taxonomy): Eukaryota > Viridiplantae > Streptophyta > Magnoliopsida > Magnoliales > Magnoliaceae > Magnolia > Magnolia kwangsiensis. Next base: position 88,832,468 of record CM073582.1, read on the forward strand.
TTGTTAAGTTATCTATCAAGTTTGGATATGCTTCAGTTTTTTTCTTTTAATCTAAAATGAGCTGTAAAAACAGATGACCAACATCAATTAAACACATAAATTAACTTGGGCACAGATTATCCACACGCGTGGTGAGTTCTTTACTGCAGGATCCTCGTATAAGATGGTATACTAACCAGGAACCTAGCCCTGAGTTCTTGTTTACTGGGTTTGGATGGTACAACTATCGATAGAGATTAATGGTCCATATGTCATAAATACTGCACTTGCATGACTTACACTCACCATGTGCGAATAATGCTACTGTAAAGATCATTTGCACAATTAGGGCGTGACTTGCACTAATTTAGTTGATATACTTACGGTACATCAGATGAATCGCCGTATTTTTACCGTGGATACTAATTTTTATTAAATATAAATCTTAAGTAGACCATAACATAGTAAATTGAATAGAATTGCTATTAAAACTTCTAGATTGACATGCCATCCATCTTTGTTTTCAGCTCATTGTAGGGCTAGATCATAAAACTAAAGCGCATCCAAAGTTCAAGTGGACTACACCACAGGAAAAGTGGGAATTGAACGCTTACTGTTTATAACTTATTGGGACCATCAACATTTGAACTAAACCGATATTTTCATTTTTTCTTCGTCGACATCTTTCTGACCTTATGAACAGATTGGATGAAAAATAAACATTACTGCAGGTTATAGTAAGGTTTCAATGGTCCTTATTCCCACAGTTTTTTGTTCGGTGTTCTATTAAGTTTGGATATACTTCAGTTTTTTTCTTTTAATCTAAAATAAGCTGTAAAACATATGACCAGCATCGATTAAACACATAAATTAACTTGGGCACAAATTATCTACACGCGTGGTGAGTTCTTCACTGCAAGATCCTCGTCTAAGATGGTATACTAACCAGGAACCTAGCCTTAAGTTCTTATTTGCTGAGTATGGATGGTACAACTATCGATAGAGATTGATGGTCTGTATGTCATAAATACTGTACTTGTATGACTTACACTCATCGGGTGTGACTAATACTACTGTAAAGATCATTTGCATAATTAGGGCGTGACTTGTACTAATTTAGTCGATATCCTTACCGTACATTAGATGAATCGCCGTATTTTTACCGTGGATGCTAATTTTTATTAAATATAAATCTTAAGTAGACCATAACATAGGAAATGGAATAGAATTGTTACTAAAACGTCTAGATTAACATGCCGTCCATCTTTGTTTTCAACTCATTGTAGGGATAGATCCTAAAATTAAAGCACATTCAAATCTCAAGTGGACTACACCACAGGAAAAGTGGAAATTGAACGCTTACTATTTATAACTTATTGGGACCATCAACATTTGAATCAAACTGATATTTTCAGTTTTCCTTCATCAACATCTTTCTGACCTTATAAACACGTTGGATGAAAAACAAACATTATTGTAGGCCATAGTAAGGTTTCAATGGTCCTTATTCCCAAAGTTTTTGTTGGGTGGTATATTAAGTTTGGATATACTTCAGTTTTTTTTTTTTTTAATCTAAAATGAGCTGTAAAAACAGATGACCAACATCAATTGAATACATAAATTAATTTGGGCACAGATTATCCATACGCGTGGTGAGTTCTTCACTACAGGATCCTCGTCTAAGATGGTATACTAATCGGGAACGTAGCCCTATATTCTTGTTTGCTGGGTTTGGATGGTACAACTGTCGATAGAGATTGATGGTCCGTATCTCATAAATACTGCACTTGCGTGACTTACACTCACAGGGTGCGACTAATGCTACTGTAAAGATCATTTGCATAATTAGGGTGTGGCTTGCACTAATTTAGTTGATATCCTTACCGTACATCAGATGAACCGCTGTATTTTTACCGTGGATACTAATTTTTATTAAATATAAATCTTAAGTAGACCATAACATAAGAAATAGAATAGAAGTATTATTAAAACTTCTAGATTGACATGCCGTCTATCTTTTTTTTAAGCTCATTGTAGGGCTAGATCCTAAAATTAAAGCATATCCAAATCTCAAGTGGACTACACCATAGGAAAGTGGAAATTGAACACTTATTGTAAGACCCATATCCTAGCCCGTACCGTTCTGTATGCCTCCGCGGTCCTTCTGGTCGAATTCCGGTGATCCGCGATCTATATCCGGTGTTTGCGCGTGATCCTGAGTTGTATCCTTTTTTTAGAGTCGGCTAAATCTGAGACTTGTACCCTAGCGATTGTATTGTCACCGCAGTTCCAACGCCGTGTCTCGCGCACCAAGGCGATTCCAGGGCCAAGAGATGTGGGCCCACATTTAGTTCAAAGATAAACACCGCTTGTTACAATCCCTAAAAAATATCACATCAATCCCATCGATCAAAGTATACATCACACTCCATCACTCTCCCATCCCCAAGTACAACCACCCCTCCCCTAAAGTCAACTCTCTCTTACACAAGTACACATCACTCACTCACACCCATCACACCCAGCTCTCTCTCTTACACCTCTCTCTCTCATCTCTCATTTCTCTCAAGCTCCATGGGAGCAACTCACGACCATGGCTTCTATGGGAGAGAGTAGTGTGGCCCATCTTTCTACCACCCGATCCCACCCTCCTAAGCCCATCTCAACTGTTGAAATTGTTCATTTGAGACTCTATTATGCATTGACGGAAGAAGGAAGGAGAGATCTCGAGGTGGGTGATTTCTATTAATTTATTTTGTGATTAAAGGGCACACATATGTGGGACCCATTGTAACACCCCGTATTTTTCTGTACTCGGGTGTTACCATAAGAACCCGACTTAGTATGAATACAATCTCGATTTAGGTGAACATTCACACTCTGGCCTATCTTTAGTTAATGCCCTAATAATTCATTTCAAATGTGATGTTACTATAATACAAGGTAATTTTATGGTTATTCATGGTAATACATATGTTACTTGAGTCACTCAAATTCTTGGTATATTATTTAAATTATATTAAATTGTATGCCAACACATTAAAGGAACATTGACTAATAATTGCATTTTTAAGGATGGTAAATAGATACCTATCTATGACTTTTAATATGTTATACTAAGCAAATATAAAAACTTATTTTATTTAACCGTTGAAAACAATCATCAAACTCTCTTGACCAACAGATCACGTCATTCGGGCCAAATTCAGCCCTGAAAGGCATGATACGGCCCACCTGGGCTTTGCCCCCACCCCAAACCGGGCTGCGACCTTCATGACTGGTCCCCAAGACTGTTGATCGGAGCAGATCAACCACCAGGGCCGTGATGTGCCTCAAAAGTCCAGTGCACGTGCACCCCAAATAGTTGTATATGATGTGCACTGAGCATTTGGATGTGGTTAACTGGGCGTTTGACCGAATTGAAATTCTCAAAAATAATTCCCGCTGACCCCTGTTTAAAAATGATAGACTTTGAGCCTCTAGGTGGCCCACCCTGGCCACTTTCCGGCCAATCCGGACCGTCCATTTTATCAGCGGGGACCACCCAAACAAAACCGTATAAGCTTGTGGACCCCCGTAAACCAGCAAAGAAGATCACTATCGACCGTCCATTCCCCTTACCACGAATAACTGGATCCAAGAGAGCGTGATCGGACTATTGGTGAAAGAGGGCGCCCTCCATCGTTTGCCCAGGAGACTTACAGATGTGCACACGCCATCTCTGTGGGTCACCTCTTTCAAACCAAATACAGTTAGGCAAACAGAGACACCGCCGCGGTTTCCATTTCGAGAAAGACAACGGCTGCCACCATCTCGGCCGTTGCATAAGAACCCTTCAAAGCAAATCCTAGCCGTTGGTTCTCCTCCTCCCTGCCTATATAAGGAGGTCCAGCTCTCCCAAGATCTGCACAAGAAAGAAAAGTGAGATGAGAAGAGAGAAAAGAGGGAGAAAACGGTGGGTGGGAGTGATGTTTTTTTGGTGAGCTTGGAGCACACTGCCCCAGCTCAGTCCGTGAAAAACCGGACCGAGCCGAGTCAGTGTGAGCCCACGGCCACACCACCAAAGTAGTAGAGAGAAAGAAAAGAGAGGGAGAGCAGTGAGAATGGTGCCGAGCTCGGATGGGTAAATGATCCATAAACTTCAGTCTTTTCATTCCCTTTTCTTTTATCTGTTTTCCTTCCTCATTTCATGTAGTGATAGGGCCTGTAAGAGCCACGTTTGGGGGCCAAGAATCCATCCATGGTGGTGCTCGAACAGGGCCTGAATGCAGCCCCTGTTTTGGAGCTGAATGTGACCTGAGTTCAGGCTCTGCTAGGGGGCTGAAACCCTGTCAAGAACCAGCTCTCAAACGGTGTTATTTGAGCTGCAACGAGCATCAGGTATTAGACTGATATCAGTCCAGAAACTCAGGTGAAAACGCCTCCTTTTGGGCCGTTTTCTTGACAGAAAGAAATGACAGACAACGTGCCTTGTTGAGCATTGACATGGGTTAAAGAAAATGGCTTGGAAGAGTGATGTGTTGAGCCGAAAATCGAGCCGGAAACGACCTCCAAAAATTGCTAACAACAGAGACTGTCTTCACGTCTAATGCAGGGGGCTGCTCAGACCGTGGGCCTCACCAAAATGCATGTGGGCTACACTGTTGGGCCTCACCAAAATGCTGGTGGCAGCCCAGCATGATGTATGTATTTTATTCCACGTCGTCCATCCGTGGCCCCAGCAGCATAACGGCTGCTGTATTAACGTTACCAAGTTACGTGGGTCTCTCAGGGGTATGTGTTATTCAACACTGGCCATCCATTTTTCTTGAAGTGGGTCCCCACCTAGATGTATGTTAGTTCTCCACCATCCATCCCATTTCTCACCTCATTTTAGGCGTTGACCCGAAAAATGAAGCCAACCCAACTCTCTGGTAGGCCACACCAGCATAAAGACTAATTTAATAAGGGATAGATCATTAGGGCCCTTTGTGATATTTCGGTGCGTCAAGACATATCCAAAATTGGACATTGGACCTTTCCTGAGCCTTGGAACCCAATCAACTGAGTAGATCCTCCTTAAGCGGGCCCCACCTATCAAAATAAAAAAAATATAATACGAGAAACATGCACGTAAAGTCCAGAGGACGCTGCCTCATTTTACTTGAAATTTTGGCTTGGACCATGGGCCCCACCACAAGCTCTACCAAGATGTGTGCTGAACATCAACATTGTCCATTTGATGGGTCCCCTTTATATACAGGGTGCCTTCAAAAACTAGCCATACACAGAGCTCAAGTGGCTCACACCATCTACAATCTTTTGAATACATGTTAAACCATATGAAAGCACTTTTCGGGGTCCATCTGAGATTTGGATGCACCTGAAACTTGATTTGACCCATTAACCTAGTAGGACACACATAATGGATGGGTTGGATTTGTGAACCACAGCTTAGTGAGCCCAACAAATGATTATGAATGCTTTAATGGCGGATTTTAGTATCTGTTGTTATAATTAAACCTACTATTGATACTTAATAGCTATTACTATTATCATTAGTATTACAATAATAATTACAGTTATTAAACACAACTAACCATTAACAGATTATCCGTGCTAAAAGTAGTGCTTACGAATAAAATTATCATTATTACATATTAATCAATTAATTATCATTCTTAGGTACAATTATTAATAGTAGATCATAGCAATACTAGCATTACAATGATTATAAATTGACTAAAGTTAATTATAACACTAATATTAACCATTACTTTTTGATTATTAAATTAATACGGTAAATTATCATCTGCCAACTATAATCCAAATCCTAAAAGAAATTTATCGTAGACCTAAACTTAAGGGTGAACCCTAGACCTAGGAAATCCAAACCCCAGGTTATAATCTCAACCGTAAATAGTGTGAAGAACTCGATCTAACCATGTAATTTCTTAATTCATGATAGGAATTGACTACAATGGGCCACACGTTCTCTAGCCATGCTGGTAGGCGTTCCAACTATAAGGTGATGATTTTTCCCCTTGAGCTTCCATTTTCTCATTAGCTTAAGTTATAGCTTTTTCATAATCGATATCTCTTTTTATACTCACATACGTTAGTTGGTAGAAATTGAATTGTTATATTACATGTTTTATGATTATCCTGTATATTTGTTCATGCTTATGGATTATTTGCGTATTGCTTATGGACTTTAAACTGGTACATTAATGGGAAACTCTCACCTATAAATGTACACCCATACTTGAGATGTAACTTGACTAGTTGCGATCGTAATGGACCTTAGACTTGGTGGTTATTGAGTGGTGGTTTAGATGGATCATTGATATGGGCCTACCATCCAGGGTTATTGTGTCCGATGGTTTTCAAGGATGATCTTTTATCGCATGGTTATGATACTCGCTCTGTGTGGCCTACTTTGATATCGCCCTATGTGGCTTTGTTCTAGTATTTTTCCTATATGGGTTGGATGTCTTATACGGTACAACCATGCGATGGTAAGCCCCACTTACTGTAATATGATTAGCCACTAGTCAACGGGTTTCCATTAAACATCTTAAGATGGTAGTCTCATGGGCCGGGAATGGTAGAATGGGATACTATGCCTGAGCCGTCGGCTTACGCTGGGTTATGTGCTCCCTGTAGTGACCGTGAGCTTATTTAAATTGGCTGGTTGCAATTGGACTAATAACGGGTTGACTAATCATGCATGCATAGCACAGACCGGCATCCATTGCTGTTATACGAAACATACAGATTCGCCTGTCTGGATGTCTTACCCGAGGCACCAACCATCATCTATTGTTATTGTACAATGCTGTCATACGTAACATACAGATTCGCTTATTTGGATGTCTTACCCATGGCACTAACCATCATCTGTTGTTATCGTACATATTTGCCTTTCTGGATGTCTTACCCGAGGCACAGACCGTCTGGATGTCTTACTCGGGTCGATGATCGCATGGGTGACGACCCATATGTCTGTCTGGATGTTTTACCCGGGACTAATTGCATTCACGCATCCATGCATCTAATAAGACTGCATTTACTCTGTTTTGGTTGTTTTGAATATTTTATACTATTTCTTACCTAATGCGGCGGTGTGTAATCTTGAGGGGAGTTCACACTGAGTTGGCCACTCATCCATCAAATATATAACCGTACAGATAGTACAGGTGACCTTGATGATGTTCACATTCATATTGGTGAGGAGCAGGCTATGTTTGACAAGAGTGCATAATTATATTTGCTAAGGGTTGCTACAGGATTTCATACCTCAAATTTGTTGTAATTTCCTTTATTTCACATGTAATATTATTTCATTTTGTAATTGTAAGAATGGAGACATTGGTTTGTATAAGTCATTATGGGCAACACTTTATATTCTAAATTAAATTTGAAATTTCCCTTTATGCTTACTTGTCCATTCTACGCTCATCTGCTTACCCTAATAAAAGGAAAATAATATATACTCAACTTTGACCATCTTTTAAGGTTAACACTCGAATTTTTGAGAAACGAATCGTGGACTCGGGTCCTGAAAAGTCGGGGCATTACACCCATCTTGATGTATGATTTGCAATGAGGGGCCGATAGTGGTGGGGCCCCTCCCACAACCGATCTCTCTCTCTTCTTTTCCCTCTCTCCTTTTTTTTAATTAGTTATTTTTGTGGTGTTGATGGTATGTGTGGCCTACCTGATGTGTGTATGCCATCCATCATGTGGAGCCCACCTTTGTGTGTGTGAGAAATCCACACCGTCCAACAGATCTGGACAATGAGATGCACCTGATATGCAGATCTTATCCACCCTATCCGTCCTTTTGAATAGCCAGCAAGTCTTGTGACCCACCATGGGAGTGAAAGGTCCACACCATCCATTGTTTAGGCTAGCAGTATCAGATCTTATCCACCCTATCCGTCCTTTTGAATAGCCAGCAAGTCTTGTGACCCACCATGGGAGTGAAAGGTCCACACCATCCATTGTTTAGGCTAGCAACCCTGGACACCGTCTAGCAGCTGAAGGGCCCACTGCCGTGGATGTCTTCCACCCAACCGTCCATTTCATGGATGTGGAAGTACACCATGCTGTATGGGATTTATCTACACCATCCACTGCGTGGAACCCATCATGATGTATGTATTTAATCCTGTCCGTCCATCATCAGGACGTGGACCCTACCATGGCAGCGTGTGGGAGCCACCTTGACCGGACGTGTTTCATCTACACCGTGCAACCCATGGACGGTGGACGTGAATCAGTTGGAGCACTTAATGCAGTTGCTACTGCATTTCAGACAACAAGTGGACCCTACCTCACTGGGATCCGACGTCAGCAAATTCTGTGGGTCCCACGTGCAGATGTATTCCATCCAAACCGTCCACCAATGACGGTGGGACCCACTGAATGGACGGTGGGGACCCTTTAATATTTGTGTTTCTTTCACCGTCCATCTGGTGGAAATCCACCTGATGCATGGGATGATGGATACCACCTTGAGCGGTGTTTTGATCCAAGTCGTTCATCTGTTTCGGCAGCAAATGGGATCCTACCTTGATGTATTTATCTGCACCGTCTATTTGGACGGTGCCGTCCAGGGCCACTGTGATGTATCTATTATATTTACGTCGTCCATCATCTGGATGGTGGACCATCCCACCCAGCGACGCCATCCAGATCCATGGATCCCAACATGAGGTATGTTTTTATTCAAACCACCTATCTGCTGCTGGATAGCTACCGTGGGACCCACACGTATGTGGAAACCACGTGTACATGTGCTTTATCAACGTTGTCCATCTATCCTACACCCATGCCGTCCACCTGTTTGCATCCCCACTGTCCAGATGGCTGGACGGTGAGCCACAACCTATTGTAGATGTGTATCCACACCGTCCATCCATTGGACCAGATTCAAATCTCAGGTGGAAACCACCTTTTATTTATACCATCCATTTGGGGACCCCAGCAGCATACGACTGGTGTGTTGATGTGAGCATGTTCTGGGCCCATCTGATATATGGATGTAATCCATACTGTCCACTTATTTGTGGGGTGGGCCCATCCCACACGTGTGGGTAGGTGGGACCCACCTTGATTATGCATCGCATAGCCATGCCGTCTGCCCGGAGCTAAATGCTAGCAAATATAATAATAGTAGTAATAAAATAATATTATATGTGGTGGGCCCCATGTGGGACCCACCTGCTGGATGGATTGGCTGAGGCACTTTACACGTGTCATAGCTGATGTATTAACGTCAATGAGTTTCGTGGGACCCACCTTGAAGATATGTGTTTCCACACCATCCAGTAACTGTTGGACGGTGGGGTCCACATTGATATGTGTTTTACCCATGTTGTCCAAACACGTGGACACCTCCTTGATGTATTTATTTCATCCACACCCTCCAAATCTTGTTGGATGGTGCTGGACAATATTTGGATGGTGCTGATGAGCTAGACAGTGTCCAAATGGTGTTGATTTATATAGACAATGTTTGGATAACGCCGATTTACATGGATAATGTTTGGACGATACTGACTTACTTGGACAATGTTTGGACAATGCTGATCATCATAAGTGGGCCATGTGTACAGTGATACATATGTTGCACCTGCAACTATTGAAATGATTTTAGATGTAATCCAAGCTCCCATCTGTGAGGCCCACCTTGATGTATTTTTAGGGCCCATTCGTCAGGCCCACTTTAATGTATTTTTATGGCCATTCACCAGGCCCACTTTGATATACTTGTAGCCCATCTATGAGGCCCAATGTGGTGTATATCAGGCCCAAGTGATGGGGGCTCGTTGTTATGTATTAGGCCCATTAGTGCGGCCCATTGATGCAGCCCACTTGATGTGTATTGGTCCCATGTCAATGCGGCCCATTTGATGTATGTGAGACCCATTAACACGGCCCACTTGATGTATATGGGTCCATTGGTGCGGCCCATTTGATGCATGTTGGCCCATTAGAGCAGCCCACATGATGCAGCCCACTTGATGTATATGAGGCCCAATGAGACGTATGCGAGGCCTTTGAGTGGGCCGAATGTGATGTATATGAGACCCACTGCTATGTGAGATTCCACCATTATGTATGTAATGATGTTTATGGCGGTTGTTGATGTCAAAATCTGGTCGGCCCTCCTTCCTCGCCTTCTCCACCTTCACGTATTGCCTGTGAAATCTGCACCAAGAGAAATTGGCAAAGGTGACCCTGGCTAAGCCGGGGGACCCTCCGATGCCTAAGTCAAGACAAGAGAATCTGGGTCTAAGTGGAGAGTAGAGGAGAGAGCACTCGCTATTGCGTACCTGTAGACGTGGTGTCATGTGCTATTTATACTTGTCTGTAGAATGGTCTGGATCCGATAATCTCGGCACGATCAAGGGAATTCTCGGATCATGGAGATATTGCCCGCAATCTGCTGATCACGCAGCGTATCGGGCATGTAGTGCGTATCTGCGAGCGAAGTTATCGGTCATGTTCAGTTATGACAGTTTCCATGTTCGTTGAATAGAATATACACCTCCGAGTATCTGCTCGGCTCGGCTCGTCCAACCGTCTGCCCCTGCGCCTGTTCGGTTGGACAAGGGCGGTTCCCAGATCCTAGCAACTTTCAAATTCGATCTGACCTTATAGGTCCGAGCCGATCTTGCTGGTCTGAACCGAAGCGGGAGGCTCTATTCTCCAAGGTTCTCGTCTCCTTGGACTTTACATGTGCTCGGATCTTCATGGGATGCTCGTATCAGGTCGGATAGGTCTTGTCTCGGACGCCGTGACAATGGGCTTACACTGACGTTTCGTCGTCGGATCTTCATATAGGTTCGGATCTCCCCATAACAGAAGCCCCCTACTCTTCGAGCCCGCTTGCGGACTCAAAGAGTACTCATGCAGGAGATCTCCCGCCCATACTGCATTAATGACGGTTTTCGAATTCAAAGCGTCCCCTCTTGAGATCGGGCGTGTGCGAGTTACTTTGGTGGACGCGTGGCGACGGTTATGATTCCAAATATCCTTCCAGCCTATGAGGGGTTTCCATGCAGGTCTGAGGAAACGTGTACGTGACGGCTCCCACTGCTCGGGCATCGCTTCGCATATCGAAGCACGCTGTCCGATGTGAAAGCTGTACCTTCGGTTTAGAAGTCCTCTAATGAAGTGTGGCCACGTGTGCTTGGAGAATGGCTCGTGCCGATTCGGCTGCGACCATTATGGCTTGCCATTAATGCGAAGATCCTTCGTAGCTTATATAAAGGATCCCCGAATTTCCTCGTGTTATTTGCATTGTAGATTTGAGAGCATACCGGAGGAGGCGAGTTCCAACGAGGCGATTCCGTTCGAGTTTGACGTTTTGGGTGGGCGATTCCCACCGATCACCCTTTTTCAGTCGAAAGCGATTTTCGATAGTCATCCGGTGAGTCCCTTCCATTGATTTTCATCCTTCTTTTCATAATATCTTCTGACCTCAAAATGGTACGTGAGTACGGTGAGGACTCCGAGCTGGAGACTTCTTAAGACGAAAGTGGGGCTTCCGAAGGCCCCTTTAAAACTGTATCACTATACCCCCGCCTCGGAGACAGAAGAGGATGGGTGCTAAGACAAAGTAACCTAGCAAAAAGAAAGCTACCCGTGCTCACCAAGTCAGCACTGTCGAGGCCACTGAAATGCCCGTGAGTGGGTGCGCCTCGAAGATAGTTCCTAGAGGTTCCGTTTTGTCAGAATCTCAGATGGATTGGATCTGTTCGAAATTTTAAATTTCGAACTCCGTTCAGATAAAGGCCCCTGAGCTTATGGACAGATTGGTGCTCCTACTGAGGGGGAAGTCGCAATCTTCCTCTGTGCATTGCAGTGTGGGCTTCAGCTCTCACTTCACCCCTCCGTTAAGAAGGTTGAGGCCTACCTCGGGCTGGCTCCGGGACAATTCACTCCCAACGCCTGGAGGGTGCTGATCTCCGCATTCATCATCTAGTAACAAGTCGGGAACCCTGAGCTGACCCCGGAAGAGCTGATGAGTTTGTACCTGATCAAGCACGACAGCAACGACCCATGGTACTACTTCGTGACTCAAGGCAGCAAGGGGTTGGGGCTGGTGATGAACCTACTGTCCTCCAAAAAGGACTGAAAAAATAAATGGTTCTGGGTGGCAGACGAATGGGAGGCGCCCGCAGCGGATCTCAGAACCTTAATAACACGGGTTCCGACCCACTTCACAAAACCAGGTCAGACTTTCACCATTTATATCTATATCACTGCCCTTGTTTTCGTTTATTTTAATCGGAGTAAAGCTTCTCTGTTTCCTCTTGTAGGTTTCTCGAAGAGACTGCCACTTCTCGATTTGGCTCAGAAGAACCACATCGCGAAGGCGAGGGCACCATCGGAGGGGCTTCGCTCCTGGACGGACCTGATTACAGCTGCCAATCTTCATTAGTCCGGGCTTTGCAAGTCACAGCCCTTGTTCACGTCTTTCAGTAAGTTGTCCCAATATTTCTGATGAGCCCAGTTTTGCCTACTTAGTCGCTGACACTGTCATTTATCTAGCAGGCATGGTCGAGGCGTCTGGCTCTTGGAAGAGGAAGGCAGCTACGACAGCGGCGGAGTTGTTGAGGGATGCTCCCCGGGTGAAGATTACCAGGAAAAAACAGGTTTTTCCTTGAGGGGAATCTACTGCCACACCGATTGCTACAGCCCCCGCTCTGAGGCTCATCGGTTCGACGCTTGCGGTGCTTGCTCACCCTCAGACGTTGAGTGCAGCGCCAACTGTGGTGCTGCCCAGTGCGGTTATGGCTCCTCTGGGCAGCTCAGCTTCCTGTGTTTTTCGGTTCGAACAGGGGCCCAGTGGTAGCTCCTCCCTCGATGCTTGCCCATACGACCATGGCCAGCACCCCAACAGTTCGGAGCACTGCCCCTCCTATCACCGTTTCCTCCACCGCGGAGGCTCTTACTGCAGCCCTTGAACCCCCATTGTTATCCCTTCTTCTTCTGAATGGGAGGAGGCCATTAGAATGACCGACAATGTACTTTCCCCCTCGAGGTCGGGGGAGGTGTCCGGGCCGAGGGTTAAAACTCGGCCGGTAGTATGGTAGGAGCAGAGAAGGCTGTGGTCTCACCCCATGTGGGGACGAGTGGTGGAAGGTTCGAGCCGGGCTACCATATGGCCTGCTTGGCTTCGTGGGCCGCCAAGCATGCCCCCGAGGAGGATATTGCTCGGAACCTCGGCAGGTCGGACAACTCCAATCTGAACGATATAGCCGTCGTGTGTTACACGGAACGTCTCCGAGAGGACCCTTTCTTTCCTTTGTATTGCCATTGTATATATTTTATTAGATACTGATTCTCATTTTTTATTTAGGCTGTCTCGAAGTTACTTTTGGTTCGGGAGAGAGCGCGGGAGCATCAGAGAAGAGAGATTGAGCTTGAGGCCCTCGAGGCTGAGATGGCGGCCCTACGAGATGAATCTTCCCTCTTAAGGTCCGAACAGAGTGAGCTGTGCCGGTAGGTTTCGAACTAAAGGGCCAGAGGGAGTTAGCTGCAGGGGGTAGTGGTCGACCTAGAGGCCAGGGGTTGCTGTTGCAGGAGAGGGCGGATAACCTCAAAGCCAGCAGTGATGCAGCGACCGCCGAGCTGACTCGTTCCAGAGCTGACACGGATTCCTTGGCTGTGGAGACCGCTCGACTGGGTGAGGCCTTGGAACGCACTAAGGCTGAAGCGGCTGAAGAGCGGACTCGGGCCATCGCTCAGGCTTGGAGGCTCAGCGGGCTAAGGATGAGGTCTCTCTCGCAGCGGCAGTTGTCACCGCAATTGAAGACTTCAAGGCCTCCAAAGAGAGGGATGTCGAAGCTGCGACGTTTTATAACCGCAGTTTCGATGCTTGTATCGAAGCGGTCCTAGGTTTATACCCAGACCTCGATCTTGACCCTTTGCTGCCCGAAGATCCTGAAGACGCCCCTGTCGAAGTTGTCCGCTCGGACCAAGCTCCCGACTCCCAAGCGCCTCCACCCTCGTGAAGATCATATTCTTTTTTTTTTTTAAAACTGTTGATGTACTTTTTGCCCCTCCGAGGAGGGTTACTGAATGAAAAACATTTTTTGAGTATTCAAAGGTATTTGTCATTGCGTTGATCTGTTCTGGAATATTGCCGAGTTGACCTCTTTATGGGTCTGGCCCTTTCATTTCGTCAGTTGGTTCTCCGAGCCCCCTCGGCCCAAGTTTTAGTTGAGTCCGATCTTTTAGGATACTCGGCTTGTCGCTTGTCCGGCGAGGACCTTCCATTCTGTCGTGTGATGAGTCGAGCTCTCCATTGGAGAGTCGGGTCATTATTAGGCTTTTTTTTCCAAGAGAATGCCTTGTCGAACCTTTGTAGGCTTAGGTTCCGACCCCTTCTTTAAAGGATCGGACCATTAAGTTCGTGCCAGTATCGATGAGATAATTGAGTAAACATTCGTGAAGTAGAATTGGAACTTTTATTAAAAGCCTTAAAGGCTCTCGGAGGCATATGCTTTATTAGGAGCCTTAAAAGCTAGTTCTTCATGGGTAGTAGATCTTCAGATGCTCAGCATTCCAATGATGAGGGAGTTGACGGCCTTCGAGGTCTTCCAAGTGGTAGGAGCCTGGTTTGGTAGATCTGACCACGCGATATGGTCCTTCCCAGTTAGGTCTGAGTGCTCCTGCTCCCGGTTCGACTGTGTTCTGGAAGACCCGACGGAGGACTAAGTCCCCAGGTCGAAAACGCCTGACCTTGATCTTCGAATTGTAGAAACGCGCTACTTGTTGATGTCGAGCCGCTACTCTGAGCTTGGAAATATCTCTGACTTCCTCGAGTAAATCCAGATTAGCGGCGATCTGCTTGGAATTTCGATTCTCTTCGAAGTTCCTCACTCGAACCGTAGGGAGTCCGATTTCTACTGGCACCATTGCTTCCAAGCCATAGGATAACGAAAACGGCGTTTCACCCGTTGAGGTCTGGGCTGTGGTCTTGTAAGCCCAAAGGACGAAGGGGACCTCGTCGGCCCAGTTACCCTTTGCCTTTTCTAGCTTTGTTTTGAGATGGTGCTTGATGATCTTGTTGACTGCTTCCACCTGTCCATTTGACTGCGGGTGCCGAGGCGATGAATAGGCATTCACGATGCCAAGTCCCTGACACATACCACAGAACTTGTTATTATCGAATTGTCGGTCGTTATCAGATACGATGGTTCGTGGGATTCCGAATCGACAGATGATATTTTTTCATACAAAATCGATCACTTTTTGCTCGGTGATCTTTGCAACAGGCTCGGCCTCAGCCTACTTGGTGAAGTAGTAGACCACAACTATGGCAAACTTGACTTGTCCCTTCTCTGTAGGCAAAGGCCAATGATGTCGATCCCCCATTGGGCGAACGACCACGACCCACTCATATGAGTCATCTCTTCTGCTGGTTGTCTCGGTACGGCCGCAAAACGTTGACATTTGTCGCACTTTCAGAAAAAGTCCTTCGAGTCATGTTTAAGAGTTGGCCAGAAATATCCTTGACGAACTATCTTCATGGCTAGGGCTCGACTACCAGAGTGGTTTCTGCAAATTCCCTCGTGAATCTTCCGGATCACGTAGTCGGCCTCATCCGGTCAGAGGCATATAAGGTAAGGCTGAGAATGCCCCTTTTTATACAACACTCCATCCAATATGACGTACCAGGCCGCTCTGACCCTAAGTCGCCTCCCCTCTAGCTTGTCCGAGGGAATTTCACTGGACGATAGATAATTAAAGATCGGGTCCATCCAACTTGGAATGGACTGAACAGGATTGACCTTCTCCGACTGGCCAATACTCGGATGCTCAATGAATTCGATGAGAACAAAATGCGGGATCTTTCCTTCAGAGGCCGAAGCGAGTCTTGCTAAGGCATCAACCCATGAGTTCTCAGCTCTAGGGATCTGTTGGATGGTGCAACTCTAGAATTTCTAGATCAGTTTTCTCGCCTCTTCGAGGTAGGCGATCATTCTGACTTCTTTGGCTTCATAATCTAAAGAGATATGATTTACCACTAGTTACAAATCGTAACGAACTTGCAGGGTTTGAACTCCCAGGCTTGCAGCCAGCCTAAGTCCAACTAACAACACTTCATATTTCGCCTCGTTGTTAGAAGCTTTGAATCCAAGTCTGATTGCATATTAGATTGTCGTTGAATCGGGTGTAACCAAGACGACACCGGCTCCTGCTCCTTTAACGTTGGACGACCCATCAACATAAAGGACCCATCCCGGATCCGACACTACCTCTTGCTCGCTCAATGAGACGGACGGCGTCATCTCGACTTCCTTACTGATTTGTTCCTCACTCGGCGATGAAGTCGACTACAACTTGACCCTTGATTGCTGCCTTTGGGCGAAATTGAATGTCGAACTCTTTAAGCTCAATTGCCCATTTGGTCATCCGACCCGAGACCTTGAGTCTTTGGAGAACCTGCCTCAGAGGAGAGTCGGTCAACACCATTATGTAATGAGCCTGAAAGTACGGCCGTAATCTTCTAGCTGAGACAACGAGGCAGAGCGCTAGCCTTTTCAAGGATTGGTATCTTGTCTCCGCTGGTACCATGACTTTGCTCACATAGTATACGGGGTATTGCTTGTTTCTAACTTCTCTGATCAGGGCCGAGCTGACAGCCGAAGCTGAAACCGTGAGGTAGAGGAACAAGGGCTCCCCCTCTTCAGGCTTGGATAAGAGAGGAGGCGAACCCAAATACTGTTTCAACTGCTGGAAGGCTTGCTCACTTTCCGGTGTCCACTCCGCTCTCTTGTGACCCTTTAGCTGCTTGAAGAAGGGAAAGCATTTGTCTGTAGCCCTGGATATGAAGCGTTCGAGCATTGCAACTCTTCCCGTGAGACACTGTATTTCTTTAATGGTTCAAGGTGAGTTCATGTCGAGAAGAGCCTTGATCTTTTCCGGGTTGGCCTCGATACCTCGCTGACTAACTTGAAAACCAAGAAACTTCATTGATTCAACTCCGAATGCACACTTAGTAGGATTCAGCTTCATCTGGTACTCTCGAAGGACGTTGAACATTTCCCCGAGGTCGGCAAGGTGGTCGGAGGCTCTGGTACTCTTCACTAGCATGTCGTCAACGTATACTTCCATTGTGCACCCAATCTGCCTGGCGAACATCTGATTTACCAGCCTCTGATATGTTGCCCCAGCATTTTTCAGGCCGAATGGCATGACCCGGTAACAGTAGAGCCCTTTGTCCGTGACAAAGGTAGTCTTCTGCTTGTACCCGGAATAGGCGTCCAAAAATGAGAGTAGCTCATGTCCGGCCGTGCTTTCCACCAGTTGATCGATTCGAGGTAACAGGAAGTTGTCCTTAGGGCATGCCTTATTCAGATCTGAGTAATCTACACAGACTCGCCACTTCTCATTGGATTTCCTGACGAGCATGACATTCTCTATCCAGTCAGGGTAATATACTTCTTTTATGAAGCTCGCATCAAGTAGGACAAAGACCTCCTCGACAATGACTTTATATCGTTCTGCATCGAATGACCTTCTTTTTTGCTTCACTGGCCTGTGATCTGGATCCACGTTCAATCTATGAACCAACACGTCAGAAGAGATCCCTGACATATCTGCGTGTGACCATGCGAAAACATTTCGGTGCTGCTTTAAGAATGCTAACAATGCGGTCCTCTGCTCAGAATTCAACGATAACCCGAGCTGAACAGTTTTACTTGGGTCTGATTCATCGAGGGACACTTTTTTCAGATCTTCGACCGATGAGCTTCCTGTCGGTCCTCGGGGATCCAAGGCATCCACGACGAGCGCCTGCTTAGCAGCTCCTTTTCTAACTGTTATTGCATAACATCTTTGGGCCTCCCGATGGTTGCCTCGGAGATAGCCGATCCCACCTTCAGCTGGAAACTTCATCATCAAGTGGTAAGTTGAGACAACCACCCTCATCGCCTTGAGGGAGGGTCGTCCTAGAATTACATTGTGTACAGAAGGGACATTGACAACTAAAAAGTCCACCAGGAGTGTGACTTGATATTTTCCTTCTCCCGCTGTTATTGTGAGGGAAATGGCTCCTTCAAAGATTACCCTTTCTCCAGCGAAGCCGTGTAGGGGAGTCTTCACTGGTCGAAGTCGTGACCGTGGAATTCCCATCTTTTCAAACGCTTCGGAATACATCACATCGGTCGAACTTCCGGTGTCGACCAGAATGCGATACACCTTGTGATTGGTTATGGTTATCATGACCACTAGTGCATCATTGTGCAGATGCTGGATCCAGCGTGCGTTATCTTCTGTGAAAGTCAGGCTGCACGGAGTGACTCGGAGTTCCTTGCTGGGACGCTCTGTCAGGTGAACGTAGTGTTCCGGCTCGGATCTCCGGGAATGAGCTTTTCGAGCCCTGTTTGAATCCCCTCCCCCAGCTGAGCCCCCGAAGATAGTATGAATTTCAGTGGGTTCTTCTGGTGGGTTGTTCGGCTGTTCTCGAGGTCGTTCTTCTCTCCGAACGGACTTCTCTTTTTTAGTGTATTAGCGTAGATGTCCCTTGCGGATGAGGGATTCAATCTCATCTTTTAGGTCCACGCAATCATCCATGTTGTGGCCGTGATCCCGGTGAAAGCGGCAGAATTTCTTCTTGTCCCGATGCTCTGGGTCAGCCCTCATGTAGACTGGCCAATTAAGTAGCCTGTCTCCTCGGATATCCAGCAGAATTTGTTCGGAAGACGTATTAAGAGGAGTATAAGATGTTGGATTAGGAGTCTGTATGAGGGCTGACCCAGGGCCTGTCTCCTCGGATATCCAGCAGAATTTCCCTTTTGGCCTGCGGCTCAGTCAACGATCACAGGAAGCGCGGTGTCCGCCCCTTTGCCGTTTGACTAGGAGTCTTCGTTCCTAGGCCTCTTCCCTTTGTTTGTCGGGTCAATTACTTGCGTACCTTTACGAGCATTAGTGAACTCATCGGCATTGATATACTTCTGAGCCTTCGCCAAGAAGTCTGCTAGTGTTCTTGGGAGATTATTTTCGATGGAGAAAGTGAACTTTCCTTCCTTTAGCCCACTCAGAATGGCAGTAAGAGTCATCTTGTCATCATAGTCTTCAACCTGCAATACTTCCTCATTGAAACGGGCGATGTAGTCTTTCAATGATTCTTTCGGAGCTTGCTTGATGGTGAGCAGGTGAGTGTTGGGTTTCTGACTTCTCTTACCGCTTATCAACCGCGTAAGGAATAATCAACTTAGCTTCGTGAAAGAGCCCACGGAGTTTGGTTTGAGCTGATGTAATATCCCAAATTTTTCACTGTTTCGAATTTTCAAAAATCCTTAAATTTTTTAATTTTTTTTTATTAATTAACTTAACATCACTTAATGACCATTAACACTCAATATTAGTTTATACAGGGGTGGCACCAGTAAAGAACCGCACAAGTCCGATTAATCAACTGTAGGAAGTCAACGAATCCACCTGATCGCTTGAACATCAGGTGTAGCCCCATAATTTACTCACATAGGACCCAAATCTAACTGACCCGTCGTTAACTAATAAAGACAAGCATAGTTAAATTAAAGATCTAACCAAAGCCGAGTCAAATGAGGCTCGAATCTTAACAGTAGACCAAATCAATCCTTGTAACGTCTCGTCCAACCAGCACAGTATCCTGGGGCGTCAACGTAGGATTTTTCGCAGGACCATTTGTTTAAGTCACTCATGGTGGGGTACCATAAGTTGATTAACCTAGGATTAACTCATTAGAGTAGACCAGACAGGTCATGATAGGGCCTAGTGTGAGCCGCCAAGCCAGATGGCATATTTACACTTAACAACAGCCCGTGTGGGCCACCCAACGACTGAGGAGGGTCAGAAAAATCTAAAAATTTAGGAAATCATAAATCTCACTGGGCTTGTGGTCCATCGTGGATTACAGATCCAGTAAACACCCATAATTGGGATCTGACACTTGCCAAATGCACCCTACCAATGCCAGAATTGGAATCTGGCACTTGCAAATGAAACCGAGACTCTAGGCTTTTCAGCCGTCGGATTTCTTCCAAATTTACAGCGAAGGTCCAATGTATTTTCCTACGCCCGTCCACAAAATCTGGAACCCGATCATGGCACGCTAACCGTTGATCACAAATCAGACCCATACGATCAAACCAAATATCCGATCGTCCCTAAATTTTACATGGCCCTTCATAGGGACATGATCCACCTATCCTATAAGTTTCATGGCCAGGGGACCACCAGAACCTCTCCAATCACTAGAATAGACCCCGCAGGGCCATTTAAGGATCGGGACCATATGATCAAACCCCATGTTCGTTCATCCATTTGCTCTCAAACTTTGCATGATCCCTCGTCGGGCTATGGAGCACTTGTCTTATAAATTTCCTGACCAGGGACCCATCAGAGCAACCCCGTTACTCTTTTAGCCTTAAACCGATGGTTTAGAGTAATCAGGACCAAATCTCCACTTTCATTAGTTATAAATAGGCCATACTATAAAAATAGTTAATCCAAACCTTAATCAGTGCCCACGAGAAATCTCATTACCTAATTCATTCTAGAAATGCTCCGATTTCCTGAACAAGCTCTAGACCCCTCGTTGGTGGGCCACTAATTCCAAAACTATAGAATAATGTCTGTCTTACTGGGCTTGACGTCCATCGCGGGAGTCGAACCTGGGAACTGTCCAGAACCTCTCAACTTGAGCCAAAGGACGAGTGCATGAGAAATGCAAATACCCTAAAGAAAGGAGTTGGAACTTAAGTGAATTGGGTCGTCCACTCTTATGCAAAGTTGAGGATTTCAGACCATCGGTTTGTGACCAAACTTCACACGTAGAGTAAGGATATTTCCCTTCTCATATCCGTATAGTCGCGGCCCCGATCGACCATCGGTGACCGTTGAAGAGACTTCTAATCATATTTATCGATCGACGCATCCAAATGGCGGGCTGATCATATCCATACGTAGATCATCATTAGGGCCAACTATCCTATGGTGTATATCACCATGTACGCCCCATAGTGGGCCCTAGAGGTTAGAAAAACCCTCCTATAGGGCTATTATGGTAAAAACCTAGACATTGGGGCCATTTGTACCAAATCTGGCACTATAAAAGGGCCTCACTTGGGGCACTCCTCTCCCCATACGAATTTTCCCTAGAGAAAAGAAAGAGAGAGAGAGGAGAAAAGAGGAGAAAGAGAGAAGGAGAGAAGGAAGAAGGGAGAGAAAAGTGGGCCTAAGGGAGGTGAGATCTAGAAACCCTTCTTTTCTTTTCCTCAAGAAACTCCACATCCACAATGCAAGTAATTTTTATCTGATTGGGGAGGTAAGCACCCATATTTTTGTAATCTTTTGTGTCGGGCTAGGATTTGTATGAAATCCTAACATGCAAGTGCATTGTCTTAGGATTCTGGCCGATCAACATCGAGTTCGACGCTTCTAGGTCGTTCTCCAAGATCTCAACGATCCATAGGTGCGGACTATTACTCTTAGGTGGCCTAGCACCAATTTTAGTATGTGTTTAATGATTTTGGTTGCTTAGATGCTATGTTAGGAGAACCTAGAGAAATCCTAGGACTTGCATGTCTGTAGAATTTTATGTTTAGCTCTCATATGATGTTGTTCTTACCCCTCACATGACTTTGTGTATGAACAATTGCATGCTCATGCCTTGTTTGATTTTCTCATATGATTTACCCTATAACATGTATGATTCATTGATTTTTGTGTATTTCGGTTCTAAGGGAGGTAGGAAGTGCTTAACTTCCTTATCCACCTACACAACACACACACACCTTGTTCATGATATTGTTAGCTTTACATGTTAGTAGAAGTTTAGAAACTTTATGTTGAAAAGCATGAGAACATGGTATTGTTTATGTTAGATGATGCATTGATAGTTGACATGTTCTGAATCACCTTCCAAACCTTTGGGTTGGTCAGTAATTCGAGGAGAGCGAAGGTGGCCCCATTGGTAGGACCTCCTCGAGGCTAAACCCATGGATTTGAGCGAGTGCATGTGGGCGATAGTAGTTAGGCTATATGGGTTGCTTGCACCCGATGCCGTTGCGCCATGTACTGGCATGACTCTTGCGGTTTAATCTACTGTCTGACTAACCCTGTTTGTTAACCCTATATGCTCACATTTGTATGGAACCTGAATCACCCTACAACTATTGTAACCCATTATTAACTCACTGAAAATTGGTTCACAGCCTCGTGAGCCGAGCATGGTGGAATGAGACACTGTGTCCGAGCTGTCGGCCTACACTAGGGTGCCGCGCCTCCCCGTAGTGACCGCGAGCGATCCCTTTCTCTTGGCACTCCTCATGTGCTTGAAGTCAGGGATGAGGAACCCGACGGAATCACAGACTGCGAGGTCTTGGCCTCACGCATTGGGGGGTCTTGGCCTCGCAACCAGCTTAGGGCATTGATATGTGGGGTGCATTAGATTCTCAAACCTTCTGGATGAATGGACTTAACTAACAACTCGGCTAACACAATCGCATTGCATCGCATTAGTTAGGGTGGCGACTTGGAAGTCGAGGTCGCAATGAGGGAGTGCTGACATACGCGATCGTTAGATGGAGTCGCTCGAGGGCGTGTTGTGGCGAGGGCATGCATCATATCATTTTACATGCATGCATTTTAAATAAGAGTTGAAAGGTATTGTTGATTATCTGTTTTTCATTAAATTCATATTATAATTGATGCATGTTGTAACTTAAGATTAATAGCACCCATTGAGTTGATTACTCACTCCCACTTTGGGACGGTGTTTTAAAACACCACCCAGACTTTTCAGTAGCTGCAGGTTGTGTTGAGTTCGACGAGCCTGGTGGCGAGAACTTGAGCGAGGAGGACGAGTTTTTCTACTTTCAGTTGATGAGCGGCTCTCCATCGGCATAGGAGACTGGATTCTAGATCGTTGAGTCGGGGACTCAGCACATCATTCCTTTGGATATATGATTCTTTTTGTTATTTTTATTAGACAACGCCTTGTGCGACCCCTTTATATTCTTTTGGACTTGTACATATTTATATCTCTTTCACTTCAATAGAATAGTTGTGATTGCATGCTCCTAGTAATTTCAGGTCGCGCGTTTAAACTTGATTAATCATAAAACTATAAAATTGATGATAAGTGACACTCGGGAACTCGAGAGTCGAGCGTATGCACCACCCTCAATTTTTCGGAGTGTTACAGCTGACGATACCAAATCCAAGCGGACCCCGTAAGGGTGATGGAAAACCCTCTACACATCATCTCGTCCGTTGCGGTCTGAATTTACATCCACGATCGATAAGCTTCCAGATGTTCGGATGGGTCCCCAGATCCCAAACACTGGATAATAGGAGGCATCCGAAACCTCTGCCGCATCACTTCAGCCATGATGGCAGAGGTAAATGGAGGTTTGGTCTCTTCTATCATTGCTTGGATCGTAGTAGGAACTGTCGATTACTGTTGCTTTTTCTCCAATATCAAGAACTTGTCGTTAAGTTCCACAAATCGTACCTCCTAAGGATCTTTATTTTTCGCGATTACCTCTGGGGTGTCCTCAATCTCCGGAGTTCTTCTTTCTCTCCTTCATTCTAATTGATGGGGAAGATTCGTGGGTGTCAGAGCGGAGGTGGCTGAATGGACAGTAGTAGGGGCTCGAGTAGTGGCATTTCACCCGGATCCTTCAGCACGCGCCGCGGGAGGATTTTGACCTGAACGCGGTACCCCCGAATGCTGGGGAGTTTCAGGTCTCACATTCCTCGGCACAGAGCAAGTCTTCATGAACAAACCTACCGGCTCGAGAATGGGGTTTTCTTGAATCGGGCGTGACTGTGGCTCCCTCTGCTGTTTCATCCTATTTATCTCATCGCGCAGGGCCTGGATTTCGTTCTACATGGCGCGATATTTACTCGACCGGTTGCGAGAACGTTGGGAAGGCTCTGGTGCTTATTCAGCTTGAAGTGGCGATGATGACGAGTTCGTTCATTCGGTTCCGGTTCCTCAACCGCAGCATTCTTTTTCCTCGCCATTGCTTGGAAGGAATATAAGAAACGAGAACCTGACTTTCAGTTTCAGGTTCCCACAGACGACGCCAAAAAATGTTGATGTCAAAATCTAGTCGGTCCTCCTTTCTCTCCTTCTCCACCTTCACGTATCGCCTCTAAAATCTGCACAAAGAGAAATTGGTAAAGGTGACCTTGGCTAAGCCGGGGGACCCTTCGATGCCTAAGTCAGGACAGGGGAATCTGGGTCTAAGTGGAGAGTAGAGGAGAGAGGACTCGCTATTGCGTACCTGTAGACGTGGTGTCGTGTGCTATTTATACTTACCTGTAGAATGGTCTGGATCCGATAATCTCGGCACGATCAAGGGAATTCTCGGATCATGGAGATATTGCCCGCAATCTGCTGATCACGCAGCGTATCGGGCATGTAGTGCGTATCTGCGAGTGAAGTTATCGGTCATGTTCAGTTATGGCAGTTTTCATGTTCGTCAAATAGAATATACACCTCTGAGTATCTGCTCGGCTCGGCTCGTCCAACTGTCTGCCCCTGCGCCTGTTCGGTTGGACAAGGGCGGTTCCCAGATCCTAACAACCTTCAAATCCGATCTGACCTTATAGGTCCGAGCCGATCTTACTGGTCCGAACCGAAGTGGGAGGCTCTATTCTCCAAGGTTCTCGTCACCTTGGACTTTACATGTGCTCGGATCTTTATGGGATGCTTGTATCAGGTCGGATGGGTCTTGTCTCGGATGTCATGGCAATGAGTCGGCTCAGACTGATGTTTCGTCGTCGGATCTTCATATAGGTTCGGATCTCCCCATAACAGCGGCCACTGCCTGGGAGTGATGTTGGTTAAATATCCACATTGATGAACGATGATGGTTTAACTACATTGTGACCTTTTCCTAGGCCTTGTTCGGCCGATCATCGAAGCCGATTATCGATCGATTCCGATTGTTGTGGTTGATTGCCGATTCTAAGTATCAAGGCTGATTCCGATTGTCGAGGCAGAGTATCGAGGCCGATTCCGATTTGTCGAGGTTAATTGTATAGGCCGATTCCGATTGTCGAGGCCGAGTATCGAGGCCGATTTCGATCGTCGAGGCCGAGTATCGAGGCCGATTCCAATTTGTTAAGGCCAATTGTATAGGCTGATTTCGATTATCGAGGCCGAGTATCGAGGCCAATTCCGACTTGTCGAATCCGATTGTATACGCCGATTCCGATTGTCGAGGCCAATCCTAATTGTTAAAGCTGATTAAATAGACCGATTCCGATTGTCGAAGCCGAGTATCGAGGCCAATCCCGAGCGTCGATTTTGAGTGTTGAGGCCGTTTTCGATTGTCAATGTAAATTTTGATTACCAAGGTCGATTGCCGAGACCTATGTGATGCGTATTCAGCCCATGTTTAAGGCTCAATGTGATGTATATGAGGCCTATGTGATGAGGCCCATTGTGATGCATTTGAGGGCCAGGCGATGGAGCTCATTTTGATGTATGTTAGGCCCATGTGAAAGGCTTATTATGATCTGTATTAAGCTCTTGAGTGAGGCCCATGGTGTTTTATATCAGACCCTTTGTGAGGCTATGGGTCCACTATATGTTAAGCTCTATGTGGGTCATCCCTTGGGGGCAATGTTGGTTAAATGTCCACATTGTCGAGACCGATTGTCGATGACGATTATTGAGGTCGATTATTGATACCGATTATGAGTATGTGACAGCATAATATCATAATACATGCCCATATGCATCATCTGTATGTTTGTTATGAGAGGTGATTGACCATTGTATATGTCAAAGGGTAGGTTGTTCATGGGACTCCCTGCTAGGCGAAGTTGTCCCACATGAGCGCATGGTATGTGCAAAGTTGATGCATGATTGGACTGTGTGACTCATGCATCTCGCATTTGTGTGATATGACCACCGTACGCCCTAGCGACATCAGGGTCATAGCCTCCACAGGTATTTTATGGATGGCCAGATGGGACATTAGAAATCTGTTCTATATGGGATGCTATAGATATCCCTGAGTGAAAGTTCTTAAACCCTCTTAGTTCCAGAGGTTGCTCCAACGTCTACACCGAGTGGATGCATGAGCACATGCATGAGGGTCGTATACCGTTACGCCGCGTCTCCCACTGTGTCGTGGTCGGTTGGAAGGGGGTACGGCCTTACCTACCTGAGAGGAGGGGGCAATATTAGGCTGAGTCTGACCAGCTCGAGGAATAGGTTTGCTATCGACGAGTCGGGCCCGATATTGGCAGGCGGATAATGAGGTCTCTTTCACTCACCTTGTTGTGCGCAATGGGACAACAATCTAATTTGGAGTGTAATAGACCCCAGTTATTCCCTAGAGAAGAACTGTACTGATATGTGGACTTATTGAGCAGAATTGCATATTCATTAATTCATTCATTATCCACTTGGGCTGGTGGTGCATAACTATTCATTACGTGTACCTTCGCATGGCTAGGATTTCAGTTGGGCGCGCAACTAACCTAAGACTAAGAGTTTACCATATTGAGTTTGACTATCCAAATTTAGGTATGAGACTGGTTTAGATAGAAGTCCCTTGTGGTGGACCCCGTAGCCTGTAATACTACGTACTACCATCCCGACCTCATACTCTAGCTTACTCATTTCATTCGCATCACATATTGCATCCGCATTCATATAACATTTTCGGGTCATTATGTTTTCTATATTTATATGGCCTAGACGGACTTAGCAGAATTTACATATTGCATTGTGCCATCTGTATCTGATATATGGCTCTCTACGACTCCTCATTTGCATTGCTAATTTATATTGCGTATTTTGATATTATATAACTCATGGACTTACCAGTATATTTTCGCTTACTCTGATTACTCTGATATCGTATGATTCATGATCTTGTCAGTATTTCCGTTCATTCTGATGATGTATGATTTATGGACTTTATGGTATACTTGACACTTATCTTGCTCACACACTTTCACTACCCTCTAAGCTTTCTATAAGTTTATGCACGATAGATGCGTGCAGGTGGTGTTAGGTTGCAGCAGCGTTGAGCTTGAAGTGTGCTGCTGTCTTTTGGAGCTTTGATTTCAATATATATATTTTCCTTTCAGCATTGTATTCAAATGATTATATTGGTAGATATGTGATGATGATGTTGTTCTTATGATTTGGGTATGCTTGTGGTTATGTTTCTTATGAGATAAATTCATATTGAAAATCCTCCTTGTAGGATCATAGGATCGGAATCTGGCGTATGAGTACTAGGAACCGAGAATGGGGTACTACGGAGGCTGTCGGCACCTAATTCAGTGATCGGGATTCCTGTGAATTTGATTTCTAGGTTTAGGGCGTGACACTTACTGTTTATAACTTATTGGGACCATCGACATTTGAATCAATTTAATATTTTCATTTTTTCTTCGTCGACATCTTTCTGACCTTATGAACAGGTTGGATGAAAAACAAACATTGATATAGGCCATAGTAAGGTTTCAAAGGTCCTTATTCCCATAGTTTTTTGTTAGGTGGTTTATTAAGTTTGGATATACTTTAGTTTTTTTTTTCTTTTAATCTTAAATGAGCTGTAAAAACAGATGACCAACATCGATTAAACACATAAATTAACTTACGCATAGATTATCCACATGCGTGGTGAGTTCTTCACTGCAGGATCCTCGTTTAAGATGATATACTAACCAGGAACCTAGCCCTAAGTTCTTGCTTGCTAAGTTTGGATGGTACAACTGTCGATAGAGATTGATGGTTCGTATGTCATAAATACTGCACTTGCGTGACTTACACTCACCGGGTGCGACTAATGCTACCGTAAAGATCATTTGCACAATTAAGGCGTGACTTGCACTAATTTAATCGATATCCTTACCGTACATCAGATGAACCGCCGTATTTTTACCGTGGATACTAATTTTTATTAAATATAAATCTTAAGTGGACCATAACATAGGAAATGAAATAGAATTATTATTAAAACTTCTAGATTGACATGTTGTCCATCTTTGTTTTCAGCTCATTGTAGGGCTAGATTCCAAAACTAAAGCACATCCAAATCTCAAGTGGACTACACCACAGGAAAAGCGGAAATTGAACGCTTACTATTTATAACTTATTGGGACCGTCAATATTTTTATCAAACTGATATTTTCATTTTTCCTTCGTCGACATCTTTCTGACCTTATGAACAGGTTGGATGAAAAACAAACATTACTATAGGCTGTAGTAAGGTTTTGACGGTCATTATTCCCATAGTTTTTTGTTGGGTGATCTATTAAGTTTGGATACACTTCAGTTTTTTTCTCTAAAATGAGTTGTAAAAACAGATGACCAGCATCGATTAAACACATAAATTAACTTGGGCACAGATTATCCAAACGCGTGGTGAGTTCTTCACTGCAGGATCTTCGTCTAAGACAATATATTAACCAGGAACCTAGCCCTAAGTTCTTGCTTGCTGGGTTTGGATGGTACAGATGTTGATAGAGATTGATGGTCTGTATGTCATAAATATTGCACTTGCGTGACTTACACTCACCGGGTGCGACTAATGATACCGTAAAGATCATTTGCAAAATTAGGGCGTGGCTTGCACTAATTTAGCCGATATCCTTACTGTACATCAGATGAACTGCGATATCTTTACCGTGGATACTAATTTCTATTACATATAAATCTTAAGTAAACCATAACATAGACAATGGAATAGAATTGTTATTAAAACTTTTCGAATGACATACCGTGGCATACATTAGTTTTTGAACGTATTGAATTTCAGAAAATTTATATGTTCTTTTGTCATGGGTCGGACGGCATATTTATAACACACTTACTTGTACACAATTTAGAAGATTTTAATATAAGATTTCCAATCTTAATTATTTCCCTTGATGCAGCCCATATAACCGTTAAATCATCTTCGTCTTTAGGCCTTTATCCTGATATGAGATGGGACATTTAACAGACGGTGTGGATATTATCCGTATGCAGTTATACACTACAAAGTAAGGAAACGAATTGGCTATTCCCCCTGCCACCAGCCATTGGCTGGTAGTCGGTGCTCTGTGAGCCCCACCATGATGTATGTGTTTCATTAAGGCAGTCT
The DNA here is from genome assembly GCA_037074715.1 of Magnolia kwangsiensis. Lineage (NCBI taxonomy): Eukaryota > Viridiplantae > Streptophyta > Magnoliopsida > Magnoliales > Magnoliaceae > Magnolia > Magnolia kwangsiensis. The sequence continues at coordinate 88,861,567 of CM073582.1, forward strand.
ATGTGTTTTTATAGTTCATCTTATGATATGAAAGAAAAAACTGAAGCATATCTCAATCTCAAGTGGACCATACTATAGGAAACAGTGTTGAATGAATGTTGGGACCACACTATAGGAAACAGTGTTGAATGAATGCTGACTATTAAAATGTTCCGGGGTCATAAAAGTTTTGGATCAAGCTGATATTTACCTTTTCCCTTCATCTGGGTCTTTAACCTAATCACCAGATTGGATGTCAAAGAAACAGTACAGTGGGCGTTGGAAGGATTTTAATGGTGGATATCTAATCATTATTATTTTCCTGTGGTGTGGTGCATCTAAGATTTATATCCCTATCTGGTTTTTTTTAATAGATTCCTAAAATAATCTCTAAAAATTGATGAACGGAATGGATGAAACACATACCTTATGGTGGGGCCCACAAAGCACCGACCACCAGCCCTGGAGATGATGTCACGAGAGCAGTCAATCCATCTCCGAAAAGTAAGGCGACCAACCGTACTTAAAGTTAGCTGGCGGTTTTTTTAATGCGAGATAACCGTTGATATAGACTTACCAAAGTTACACGGGCGTCTTCTAAATTTGAGATGACTATTGGAGGGAGCAGAGAATGCAGTCTCTTCGCACAGATGACGACCTAAGTACGACGGTAGTTTTGCAATACCGGTTACAGAGAGTTTGCACTACACGAATTATCGTGGGCTAACTTCGATGACCATGTAAAATCCACTCCGTCCATCATTTTCTCCTAATCATGATAGAATGAGATCTAAAAAATGAGATAGATCCATTTTCTAAGTGGCCATACTACGGAAAATAGTAAGAACGGAAACATTCACCATTGAAATCTTCCCGACGATCGCCGTGATGTTTTATGCCATCCAACCCGTTCATGAGGTGATTCCTACCGGGTGAAAGGAAAAAGTAAATATCGACCTATATAAAAAATGATTCACTGGCAAACGTTCAATGCCTACTCTTTTCTTTGGTGTGGATCACTTGACCTTTGGATCTCTTTAATTTTTGGTCTTTCTTAATAGAATGTGTTGAAAAAACTAAAGGACGGATTGAATTCTACGAAGATATCGTGTGGCCCAACAGGATTTCGTGTTGGAGGAGGTGATGTAGGGAAGTCGTGTGCGTCGCAGTATGCTGCGATGCGGACCCGATTCCCCAACAGCTCCAGTTTTATTCAGTGGATAAAATGACGCACTTTAGCCAGTGACGGTGCTACTAGCAAAGTAGCTGGTGTTCGGAAACGGATCGGCTACTCACCTTGCCACTAGCCAATGGCCAGTGGTCGGTGCTCTGTGGGCACCACCATGATGTATGTGTTTCATCCATGCTGTCCGCACATTCTTCCATATCATTTTATAATACGATCTCAAAAATAAATTTGATCCAAATCTCAAGTGGACTATATGATATTGATGGAACGCCCACCGTTAAAAACTTAACAGGACGATAAAAGTTTTGAATAAAGCTGATATATATATATATATATGGAAAAGGTACGATGCGCTTGGGCTCATGATAAACTCCCATGAGGTCGAGCTGTGTGGGCTCCACGGTAAAGCGTTCCGAACATCTACCCCATCAGCCAGATGCACCATTCCATCTTGGGCCTAGGTCTCAAAAATCAAGTCAATCCATAACTTGTGTGGGCCACACCACATACAGAAGTTGAGAGGGGCCGTGCACCATTAAAACATTTATAATCATTTTTGAGCCCACCGAGATGTGGTTTGCAAATCCAACACATCCATTATGTGTGTCCCACTTGGATGAGGGTTCAGACTAAGTTTCAGAAGCATGAAAATTTTAAGATGGCCCCACCAAGTGCTTTTATATGTTTTTGGCACGTCTTCACATGATTTTAAATGTTATGGCCTACCTGAGTTCTGTATACGGCCGATTTTTGGGGTATCCCATAATTTAAAGGGGATCCATCAAATGCACGGTGTTGATGGTCGACACGCATCACGGTAGGGCCCACACAGCTCGACCTCACGGGAGCTTATCGCGAGGTCGAGGTCATACCACACCCCCGTCCAAGTTTTGAATTGCCATCCAACATGTTCAAAACGCGATATCAGGTTGATCGAAAACTTCTATAGCCCTTGGGAAGTTTTTAACCGTGGGTGTTTAAACCGCACTGCATGGTCTACTTCTCTTGAGCTTTAGAAATGTCTCATCTTGTATCCGTGCTCTTGCTCGGGTGGTAGAATCTTAGGAGTTTCAACACCCAATCAAGGGTTCGAGCATCCATGTTTCACCCGATATCGTGTGAGTGTTTGTTCGCCTGTTAAATTTATTTATTTATTTATTTTCCAAAAGTAGTAGGAGAAGAAATAGAAAGAAATGTCTCATCTTTGGGCTTGTACCCTAAATTGATTAGACAAAATGGACCGACGGTGGATAAAACTCACTAGTCCGAACTCTGTCGCTGGTGAACAGGACTTTCCGGATTCCTGCATTTTCGTTGGGCGATGTCATCGTGCATTAATAGGAAAGGGGGCTACTCCCCCATCAGCCGATGGCTGGTGGTTGGTGCTCTGTGGGCCCCACCATGATGTTTGTGTTTCATCCATGCCGTCCATCTATTTTTCCAAGGTCGTTTTAAGGTATAAGACAAAAAGAGGTATATCCTAATCTAAAGTGGACCACAGTACAGGAAGTAGTGTTGAATGAGCGTCGACCATTACCAACCTTTTGAGGCCATAAAAATTTTGGATCAAGCTAATCTTTGTTTTTTCCCTTCATCTGGGAATGTATGACCTACTCAATAGATTGGATGTCAAATAAACAGTACAGTAGGCCTTAGAAGGATTTTAATGGTGGACACTATTGTTTTCCTGTGGTGTGGTCCACCTGAGATCTATCTCCCTCTCATTTTTTTCATCATGCCAAAAATGATATATAAAAATAGATGAAAGGAATGGATGAAACACATACATCATGGTGGGGCTCACAGAGCACTGACCATCAGCACAGGCTTGTGGCAGGGGAGTAGCGAATCCGTTATATGGTTTGCAACAGTGATGATGTCACGACCTGGACGAATGAAAATAAAAGAAGTAAGAAATTCATAGGTATAAATCTAAGGTGGACAACACCACAGGAAAATTATAGTGATTGGATATCCACCACTAAAATCTTCCTACGGCCCATGGTACTGTATATTTGACATCCAATCCGTTGATTAGGTCATACATACCATTAAAAAATTTTAATTTAATTTTTTTAAAAAAAAATCAACTTCATCCACAACTTTTATGACCCCAAAAAGTTTTTAACGGTCTATGTTCATTTAATGTGGTCCACTTGAGATTGGGACATACCTCATTTTTGTGGTCTCGTAACATAAAATGATCTAGAAAATTAGATGGATGGGGTGGATGAAACACATACACCATGGTGGAGCCCACAATGCACGGTTGGTGGCAGGGGGAGTAGCCAATCCGTTTCCGTTTCCCGACGAGGTAGGATCCGGATTCGTACGGGAACCGGACTTCCCGAGGACAGCAACGTACACATTTCCTTCCCGCCCTTTTCACCTATTTGAAATCTGAACAACCCAAAACATGACTTCCGCACCCTCAATTCTGAACTTTTTCACCCCTCCAAACCCCCAAAAAATGACAACCACCCCCCAAAATTCAAACCTCTCTCTCCTCTTCCTTTGCACCCACCTTCAAGAAGCCAAGCAAATCCACTCCCTCATGATCAAATCCTCCCAAATCTCTGACCCCTACTCAGCAAGCCGACTCACCGAGTTCTACGCCATCTCCGACCATGGTTCCCTTGGATGTGCCCAGAAAATCCTCGACTCCGTAGAACAATCCTACCCATTCATATGGAACATTGTCATTAGGGGCCACCTCAAGAAACATGACCCCATCAAAGCCATCCATCTCTACCATCAGATGATAAGCCGGTCCGTCGAGCCCGATCACTACACCTTCACATCCCTTCTCAAGGCGTGCACCCAACTGCCCGCGCCTCTGATCGGAAAACAGCTCCACTCTCAGATCATCAAGCACGGGCTCGAATCCAGCATCTTCATCCGCAACAAGCTCATCCATCACTACGCCATCTCTGGTGCACTTGCAAATGCTCGCAAGATATTCGATGAAAGTACTGAATTGGACATTGTCACTTGGAACAGCATGTTAGAAGGGTATGCTAATGATAGAGATGGCAAGTCTCTACACCAACTCTTCGATCAAATGCCGTATCGGGATATAGTGTCTTGGAACACGATGATCGCATACTATGTGCAGGTGGGCCAATTCAAGGAAGCGGTTATGATGTTTCGAACAATGCAAGAGAGTGGAGACCAGCCAGATCGAGTGTCTTTGGTTAGTGTTTTATCTGCAGTGGCCCACTTGGGTGGTCTTGGACAAGGAATGTGGGTCCATGCTCATATTGAAAAGCATCAAATTGAGATCAATGAGAACCTTGGTTCAGCGCTCGTTAGCATGTACTCAAAATGTGGGTGCTTGGATGGTGCCATTCAAGCATTCCAGAATAGCAACCGCAAGAACATCGATACTTGGAATGCCATGATCTGTGGCCTAGCTGCAAATGGGCATAGTATAAAAGCTCTCATTTTTTTCTCAGAGATGAAGAATTCTGGTGTGCAGCCCAACGCAATCACCTTCTCTTGTGTCTTGAATGCTTGCAGTCATGGCGGGATGGTCGATGATGGCATCAAGTATTTTAGGAAAATGAAGGATGTTTATGGGATTGAACCTGACATTGCGCATTATGGATGTATGGTTGATCTATTCAGCCGGGCAGGTCTGTTCGATAAGGCAGAGGAGATTATGAGAAAGATACCAATGGACCCAGATGCTGTTATGTGGAAGGCTTTGTTGGGTGCTTGTAGAATCCATAGGAATTTCGAGTTGGGTGAGCGTGCAGGCATTCGACTGATCAAATTGGCCCCAGGTGATCACACAGGGTATGTTCTGTTATCAAACTTATATGCAATGGCAGATAATTGGGATGGGGTTTATAAGGTGAGGAAGATGATGTTTGAAAGAGGGATAAGGAAGTTACCTGGATGCAGTTCAATCGAAGTGGATGGCGTCGTTCATGAATTTGTAGTCGGAGATGCAACCCATTTTCGGAAGAAGGAGATTTATGAAATGCTTGGTGAAATGGGTGAAAGATTGAAGGTTGATGGGTATGAGCCTTATACTGAACATGTATTGCTTGATATTGATGAGGAAGAAGTGAAGCAGACTTCATTGAGTCATCATAGCGAGAAGCTGGCAATTGCCTTTGGATTCATCAGCACAAGCCCTGGTACGACAATACGTGTGGTGAAGAACCTACGTGTATGCAGCGACTGTCATTCAGCAATCAAGCTTCTATCGAAGATCTATGACCGGGGCATCATTGTCAGGGATTCAAATAGGTTCCACCATTTTAAAGATGGGTCCTGTTCTTGCGGGGATTATTGGTGATGTTTTTGAATTTTTTTTGTTAGGAGTGCTTTTCCAGTGAATCTGAGGCTCACTAGTGTACAATATCAGGTGGACCCACCATGCAAATGCACTGGAACAAAAGTCAGGCCAGTCCATTCATAGAGTGGGTCCATCACAGTGCCTGTAATTCGGCCAATGAGACGGAAAAAAAAAGGAAAATAGAAATACAGATCTTCTTTATTTACTTCTCCAACATTTCATTACATGAGCTGAGCTGTATCAGTGGCACAAAGATGGGAATATACATCTATCTGTAGATTTCCTTCCTACAACTGAAGAACAAATAACTGCCATGCAGCTTGCCATCAGTACACAGGCTGATGACTGGGTTTTATGTTGAAATGGAGCCAACCACAACATATGTTGACTGCCATGCAGCTTGCCATCAGTACACAGGCTGATGACTGGGTTTTATGTAGTAATGGAGCCAACCACAACATATGTTGAAATACATGAATTGCAGAAGGCCGGGTATGAATGCATGGCATGGTTCTCGGTCTTGCAAGGAACTCCATGTTTCTTAACTCGTTGGTCTGTCTTTACCCGCATTCTCAACCTTCATCGCCATAATAGAATCAAATATGGATTTCTTCATCTATAAATCAAAAGCACCAAAGCATCATGCAACATAATCGGAATATGAAGGAAAAACAAACAAAAAAGAAAAGAAAAAGAAAGGCTACAATAAATAACTTATACAGCTTCATAGACCTTAAATTGAAAATTTTGCAAACATCTGTGAGTCGACCCCAAAAAGCTGGGAGAAAGGCAATGAAAATGATAATGGCAATGATGATGATAGAGCTTCATGGCCAACAAGCATTCCATGATATCAACAGCTACAGAATGGATTTGATGCAATCATAAGCTACAACGGCAGTCCACAATATTGTTAGCTTGCATCATCAAAACAATGTCCATGATATCTATCTACATCTTGAGACGACATCCATGAATAACATTTTATTAATCATCTTCTATTACCAATGGGCAACATTTGTTTTACACAAATGAGCAAAGCATGAGAACTTCAAAGACCATTATGTTTCTCCACATAAAATTCATAGCAAATTACGTCATCATTTTGCTTTGTTTTCAGTGTAATAGCTTATCCTAGGGTGAAAAATATGAAGAAAACAATTGAGAGAGAACCTTCAATACACGGCCAATAAAAGCCTACAGATTATAAGATCATGTGAAGCAAGCATACCAAAAATCTCAATAAAGACTGTAAATTCTCAGCTGTATCTCATGCAATAAACAAAGCAACCAGAGAATTTTAAAGACTATTATGTGCTCCCATTTTTGGTTTTCCACACCATATATGTGCAACTAGAGCATATCAACCCACCATTTTGCATTGAAACCAGATTATCATAGGGTAGGGAAATGCACAAAATCATGCAGAAACAAAATCTAAGATGCATCCCCAAAAAGGACATAGGAACTACAACGACACATCAGAAACAAAGATAAGCAAAAAGCCAAGCACTAAGAAAATTGTGACGACTATGATGTGAATCTAAATGATGTTCATTGAACTATTTATTGCAATTTAATTCAGTTGTGCATACAGATGCAGCCTCTAGTAAGAAAATCAAGCAATCTCTACAAAGAGAGGGGAAAAAAAGAAGCCATCTTCCGTCTACCCTTGAAACTACTGACTCGGACTAAGAATGACCATCCCCATAGTTCTAAGGGATTGCACTTTTTAAGTTGCCTTCAACAATCAATGTGCTGGATGGATTTTATGCATGTAAGCAGAGCAATCAAAGAACTTTGGAGACCCCCAGCAAAACAGAATCCTAACTATAAGGTCACATCACAAGAAAAGCTGACTAAAGATCTGAATAAAACTAAACACTGCCACCAATTTAAAATTCTCAGTCATATCGTATGGAGTGAGCAAAGCAATCAGAGAACTTAAGATGGTGCTTCCACGCTTGTCATTTTGCTTTGTTTTTACAAAACCAGATACTACAGGGGAAAAATGAACTAAACTATTTAAGAAAAAAAAAAACTATAGTGCATTCCAAAAAACAATATGGGAACTTCAAGGGCAAATCATAAGCTTAAAAGAAGAAGAGAGTAAAAAGTAACAATCCCAAGAACTGCTCTCCTTATGAGACAAATTCTCACCCTTATCTCAGGCAAGGAGCAAAACAATCAGAGAACTCTGAAGAATATTACATGTATGCACATCAACTTCAGAGAATATTAGCTCATCTTGCTTTTCTTTCACAAAAACCCCTGTTCGTAGGGTAAAGAGTTAACAAAATCACGCAGAAACAATAACTAACTCTGCATTAGGAAGTTTCTCATTTCCCATGGTCAATAGGATAGCCTAGCAGCACTAAATAGCAAGTGTGATGTGTTCATGACATTTCTGAGAGTTGCCTGCTTGTTGTTGAAGGACAGTGATCAAGGCTTGTGATCATGTGTGGCCCACCTCATTGATGGATGATGATGATGATGATAAGATGGTTCGGCATGGTTCGTGTAATAGCCCACATATGTTTCTTATGTTAGTTGTTGGTTAAGTGATGTGGGGGTGGTTATGTGCAAACTTAAGACCATAAGGGCAGTTTCTTCCAATAAGTGTTGCTCTAATATAATATAAGGAGAAGAGAGGGGGCATCAGCACCTAATCTCTCTCTCTTTTCTTATATTCATCTCTTACTCTCCTTTTTTTAACTTGCTTAGCGAATATGGTATCAGGGCAGGATTAAAATCCTGGGTTCTCTTTGGTCTCTATTCATCTACATAATCCCTTCTCTTTTCTCTCACACTTTTTCTTCTTCAAGGTGAAACCATAGACGTTTTGGGGTTGATTCTCTTTTTCTCTTTGATCTGTTTCTATTTTTCTACCACCATATGGAGTGTGTTCTTCCTTGTGAGTGTGAATGAGGCTAGCTTTTTCATAATCCAAGTAGTGATGGTACAAAGTGGGCCTTCATACATTAACAGCCAGACTAGAAGAATATATTTATGCATGGAAAGTGTTGATGTGTGGGTCAAATCCAGTGTATCTAATCCGAATCAATGGAGAATCCCGTGTTTATGCAGTGAAGATCATCAGTTTATCATTGTCCGATGGCATAATTTAGTGAGCTCAAGTTTCAATTTTCCCCTTGATATTCTATCTTTTCCCAATCTCATTTGAATGGAGCAAAAAGGTGATGCCAAGAATAATCTTTTGACTCAAAGTGAGTCCTTGAGTCTTTAAATCAAATCAACTAAAGTTAATGGTGCGAACCGTTTACAATGGCGACGTCAATAGAACTTTTTCTCACAGGTAAGAGAAAGTTAAATACTAAACGTCTGCAAAGCCTTACAAAACTCAACAGGGTATGATGATTGGATTGCTGAAGATGCTCAAATATGGCCCTCTAATGGAATGACATGGAACCAAATATTAGAGCCAATGTTACTCATTTCATAATGGCAAAGTGTGGGACATTTTGAAGGGGATCTATTCTAGTGAGAAAAATCTGACTCATATTTCCGAGTTAATATGAAAAATATATTTGTGATACAACATGAGAATATTATTCAAGTCTACGAGGTATGTGGGAAGAACTGAATGTGTATCAACCCTTGTCGGCTGATCATGATTTATGAGACTGTGGAGACAATGAGAGGAATTCATGTTACTAAACCTCTCGGTCTCCATCCCAAGCCTGGATTCTTGAAGGTAGTGAAATCACGTGTTGAATGTGCGGTCCAAGCCTATTAATTCTAAATTTCTAATTGCTTTGCTTTAGTTTTTTCCACCATGGGGAGATAACGAGAGGAATTCGTGTTGCTAAATTCCTCTCGGGTCTCCATCCCAAGTTTGAAGATGTGCACACCTAGATTCTTGAAGGTAGTGAAATCCCTTCACTACGGAAGCCTTTGCATGTGTTCAATATGCAGTCGGTATATCTACTCCAAGTTTATTAATTCTGATTGGTCTGCTTTAGTCTCTTCGTTTTGGTAGAGGTGATGGAGGAACCATGTTGGTGGTGGTGGTCATGGTGTAATGGTCATGGTCAATTTGGTGATAGAGATTCAGTGGAAGATGTTTTGGTGGTAGGAACCATTGGGGAGGCAAAGGTGTAACAACCCCAAATTTTTTACGTAATCATTTTTTATTTCTTTTGGGTTTGCTTGTTAGTACACACACTCCATGTTAGCCACCCCCAATTTTGTACGTAATCATGACACATGTATAACTCAATAAACCGGGTTAAGTATAAAGTTTGGTCTTTAAGAATCAACAAACAGCCAGCTAGCCTAGTTGTAAAGACTCCTCCTGGTGGAGTAGGTCGAATGATCAATACCCACCATTGCATAGGTAGAAGGATTGATACCTTTCCTCACGATACGATAGAGACAAAACCCGTTGCTTAACTTGTTTTTTAATGTGCTTTATGATTTGACATAAGTGACATGTGGACCTATCTCACTGAAGATGAACTTGCAACTTTAGATTGATTTTTGCATTATTAATTTAGATTGGTTGGAACTTGATAATTGGTTCATTTGGTTTTAGTTTAATTATGGTGGACACGAATTGCATGATGGACATTGATTGTCATCCTTTGATTTAATTATTGGTTATTTAATTGAATAAGGCCTCAAATGGGTGGGTCATTTGATGGATTCTTAGAAAATTAGAAATGGATGGAACTTACTTGGATGTTGCTTATACATGATTGCTAGCTGTGACTATATGTATTTGTTTGGTATAACTATAAGTACACTTAGTGAGCGAGTTGCACAACGGAACTCGGGACTGGGATGCATACTCAGTCTCCAAATTTCGAACTGTGACAAAAGGTACAGTCGTACAAATTTTGGCAAATCTGGTGACAGTCATGGTAGAGGCCATGGAAATCGATAGTCCAGTGTCATTGTGGTCTTCCTAGACAAACAGTTGATACTTGTTCAGATCTTACTGGCAATCAAGCTTGGGCAAATTAAACCTAGTTTTTTATAATACTATTCACTGTTACATCATGATGCCTACTTCTTGATGTAAATCAAGTACAACAAATGATATGGTTACATTGTCCAAGGACGAGTATGTTGGATTGTTAAAGTATCATTCTAATCAAGCATCCTCCATTGTTACCCTTGCTCCTAACACTACAAGAAAAGGCAACCGGCGGTCAGTTAACCGCCGGTAAAAGTTATGTCGGTAAAGTCTTTACTGGCGGTCAGGGACCTTTACCCGCGGTTGTGCTGGACGCCCCTAAGTCGCAAGTTTTTCAGAAAATGATAAAAAACTACGAGTTAAATCCGTAGCTATATAGCTTAAGGCTTCAGAAAATCCGTAGCCATAGATCATATCTTTCTCATAAAAATAATAATAATAAATATATTTATGTATAAAAAATACAACCGATGCAATAAAGATCCGGATGCCCAGAAATCTGCCACTTGATGTCATACATGAATGATATATTCATGACATCATTGCCTTTGAAGAATTTCAGTAACTGTTTAGATTACCAGAAACATCCGGAAAACAGTTTAGATTACCAGAAAAATTCTGAACAAGCAAGTGACAGAAGTCTGAAATTCAGTTACTGCAAAGGAGCCTCACCAAAACAGTCTCCAATCATAGTTTGTGTGGAACTGCACCACGTGTCAAAAGAATCATCATCATTAGAAGCAGTGTTGCCTTGTCCCAGCTAGTTGGGATGAGCTTCACAAATATTGTTTCACCAACCAATTCAAAACTGGAATTCTCATCATTGCCTTTGAAGAATTTCGATAACCAGCTGTCTACCAGACATCAATCCTCCATTACCTGGTCTGTCTACTGGCTGGTGCATTGCCTCGAGCTCATTACACGTAGAAGAATCTCTCTTCTATTTTTTCCAGTTGCAGGTAAAAATAAAAATAAAATCAAATAAAACTTAGTTTTTTTAACAATCTCGACATAATATGGCATCTACAAAGGGGTTTGTATATTTCCCCAATCTTCTGAAAAAAGGCCTATAATATCAAACAAATGCCCCCAAGTTTCCCAAATTAAATGCTATTTCCTAAATAAAAACACAACAAACAATAGCTAAAGGGCACTTGAACTTCTAAACACTTTTCACTTTCAAAGTAAACAAAACTTTCAATACGGAATGAACACTATCAAATCTGACCCTACCAAAATACATGTCACACATGTGCTCCACATATACCTCTCAAAATTAATCACATGAAAACCATGCATGTGGGCCCACATAACCCTACAATAGGCTTCTTTAGAAGAGCCTTTAACATAGCCAATGAGTGCACTTTTTTTATTTATTTATTTTATTTTATTTTATTTTATGAAAGACCTCAATGGTAGGCATTAAAGCTTCACGAAATAAACACCAAAAATATCCCCCCAAGGTCCAGCATCTCACCCGGCATGCATTAGGTATTTAGGAACAAAAGGCCCCTTCTAGTTCAGCACACAGAAAGGCAACACCTCTTCAACCAAGTGTTATTTTTTCTACATCTTTGTATGCATTTTAAACTTTCTAAGTGAAAAAAATAAAAATAAAAATGGAGTTAACAAGCTACTCATAAATTTTGAGATCAAGGAGAGGAAACACCATTTTTAAAGTAGGGAAATTATCCCGTAAGGAACTCCAATTGCAGATGGCTATGGGAACATTAAACAAAACTACTGTGTTTTGCAATGGATCATTTCCCACAACACTATTGGTATCAGAGAAATAACCTCTTATTAGTACCCAACTACTTAGTGAAGCTGGTTATACTCATCGTGAGCATGATGGGGGCTCAGGTCTCCTTGATAAAGTGATGGGGTGAGGCAAAGGGAATAGAGTAACTAATTTAAATTGCTTTATACCACATTCTGCCTGGTCTTAAACGCTATGACCCATTTTTGAGATACGGTGATAATTAACTCAACCAAGCCACTGGAGAGCATTATATAGGAAACTGTTGGAAAATAATACTCACAAACCTTTTGAATACTAAGAGCAGGCAATGACTGATGCTCTAGTCACTCTGTCTTTAGGAAGAGTTTTGGCTACTTCATATGCCTCCTGGAAAATCAAATCCTCAAATTCCACATTAAATGAGGCGATTAAAATAATTAAATCACTAAACTAAAATTTGAAAAAGTTCAAACTGAAATAAGACAGACTCGTGTGTTATGTGAGCACAAAAGAAAGCAATAAACCTTACTTGCCAGATTGGCTCTGGTACACAGTATTTACAACACATTTTAACAACCTTGACAGATGCATCGAGAGATATGCGATATCCAATCGATATGAATATTAGTTTTGAAGAACCTCGAGTACCTCGCATTGCCTGCACAAAATTTTGTAATTCAAAACAAAACCATATGATGTAGAGTTAAGTAGCCTAAGCTGAATTCTCTTACCGCTCCCCATATGCACTCAGAGTTCCAATCAAAATGATCAGATCCTTGGCACAATTTTCTCACTTTCCACATATTTCTATCAATATTGGATGATGACAACCAATCACTAACTTTAAATTACCCTAGAAAGTTTGTTTTGTTTTGTTTTTTTTTTTTTTTTTTTTAAAGAAAGACATTTCTACTTTTTTTTTTTTCTTTTTCTGAAAAATGAGTATGGTTCAGTTTTCACAGGAAATACATCAACTGAAAATACAAAGAAATTGAAAAGACCCTAAATGTGTCTAGTGAGTACCAAATGATATAGGTTTGTATTGAATTCCTTGAAGCCTAGCAAATCTGCCTGACCTGCAGCCCACAAAATGAGAGAAGACCATAAATGAAAGGACTAAGGAAGGTAAATGGAAATCAATCAGTATATTGAAATGAACAATCATACAGCTCAATAGAGTTTAAAGAATTAAACATTCAACATGTAAATCCATGTTTCTAAAGTTAATCAAGCCTTCATTTACAAGATGATAAGAGAACAAATCAAACAAATTTACAATTCAATCAACACAAAAGAATGAACTTTGAACCCATTTGAACTACCTCAAGTTGCTTGCGAACATGCAAAAGCATAACATCATCTCTGCCAGCAAACGCTCAACACATTCAGGCACAAGCATGAAGAACGCAAGTAAATAGAAAACAAACTGTTTCACACTCACCCAACAGAGGATGCATCCAGCTCCTTGGACAAAGTTATCTTGATCACTGACACGTGCCTTGTGGTTTCAAGGCTAAAAGGAATGAGAATGCAGCCAGCAACATGAGTTGATAATGAATACAGGTGGTCCTTCCCATCTTTACTACTTGGAACTGAACTTATAAAAACCTTTAAAAAAAATAAAATAAAATAAAATGAAACATAGAATATTGATATAAGATACTCCACCTTAATCAGCTCCACGATCATAACAATTTTATTTATAGCTCTTTCCATCGCCTTGAAGACAATTTCATCTGAGCCCTTCTCCTATGCAAATAGTAAATACAATGTTATCAGGAGTCGACCAAAAAAAAAAAAAAAACACCATGCTCACAAAAAATACAATACTTTTTTTCCCAGAAAAGTAGAAGCACGCCACTTGTAACTTTATTGATAATTCAAACAAGATGTACAACCATTTTATAGAACTAAGATTGGAATTTCTAAAACTTGTTGCCTGAAAATTACTAAAAAAGAGAACATAAATCAATGATAAGAAATTATGTTTTTTAGATGACAAAAACAGTGTCTCAGAACAAAATCTGGTAATCTTTGTTTCAATAGAGAAGTGCATCAATTGCAAGTTCACATCAATAGGTAAGGATTTATGTAAGTGTTTAGGTTCCACATTGATGAGAATATCTGCTTAATTGGAACTTCAGTTTTTTCCTGCTGAAGACTTTTTGAGACAGCAGCCTGTGTCGTATGAGGAGATTTGACATTCCATTACAGAATCCTCCCTGAATAGTTTGCACCATCTCCTTCACCTCCATCCTTGCAGCTACTACGATTGGCCACTCCTGTGTTACTGTCAAATTTTCATAGGTAATGAACCTACAATAACATAAGGAAGCTACGAAAATTACAAAATTTTGTCTATAAAAGCAACAATCTATATGACAGGTTATATCCATCTAATGCCGTTCTCATCATAGTTAATAGCCAAGAAGAAACAATCCATGAACAGATTCCTATTGATACCACAACAATGTCTGTCTTTATGGCTCTAACACAAAAGTAACAGTGAAAGCACAATCCCAAAAGGCATTCCCAACATTGACCAAAAAAAAAAAAAAAAACAAATACCCAAAACCCCATTCCCCTCTTTTTACATGCTTTTTATCGACAACATGCAACATAAGTGCATCAAATCACAGCCAGTACCACCTGCTCCCCACATTGCTCTCTGCCTTTTTAAAGACATTGGAAGCATCCCATGCTTCCCAACCCCCACCAAAGGAGTGTCTGCAAGGCAGATATTTAAATAATGCATAGAAAAAAAGAAAAAAAGAAAAAAAGAAAGAAAAGAAAAAGACTCACACCACTGATTTTTATTTTTTTTTCCTGGGTCCCTACCAAAATTCTACAAACAACTAAAGAAATACAAATAAAACGAATATTTGGGCAAGGTTTTCATGTATGACAATGGCTATGAACCATTAGATTTACAAGCACAAAACTAAATATATCTCCAACCCTACAGAAGCCAATTCAGGGAAAAATCACATATCAAAATCTTGAAAACAACAAAAGAAAAAAAAGTGGATGCTTCACAATTATTTATCATTATGAAAACAACATAACTTTGAAACATTCAAAGTGAGTGCAATGGTAACATACTGACTGAGGGTAGCAAGCATCTACTATTATAGCATACTGGTTCTCCTGCCATTTTAAATGCATTCAAATTGTCATTAATGGAAATGGAAAAAAAATTGGACCAGAGTCAATTGCATTCACATCATACTATAGTTAATTGCATTTAGGGTGCATTGTTATACACGTGCAGAACAGAAATGATCCCAAGTGTAAAACCAAAAGGCAGAATGCAAGAAAAATGAAGCAATAGAAGCATTTGAAATAAGGAAAATACACATGGTAAATGAATGTTGGTGAAAAATAGGGTATTGTAAACTATGAGACAAACATATGAAACTGACTGCAACACATTTATGTCTGCAATTCAGTTAAAAAAATTGCTGACCCAACTGTGGATGAAGCATAACCGAAAAAAAAAATAAAAAATGCAATGAGAAAATAACATTCGATTTTCACTTTTAAGTTGGACCACTTACTATCTTACTTCTAGCCGGTTGCTAGGTAGCTGTAATTGGATAGTTAGGATTGCTTGATTCATGTGATTATATGCTCTGTCCACAATTGATGTGCCAAGACTATATTACCTTCCTTTTGTCGCTGGCCTGAAAATAGAAAACTTTATAATCAACATTTCACATTTAATCTGTCTAACCGGACAGAATCATCCACCACGGGGCCCGCTGCATGAGTGATTTTAGCAGGATCTTCCATCCATTCATCTAGTGTCCCACCATGAAGCATGCCTATAGGTCAAAAGTCACAATTTCCGAATTGCTGCGCTGCATTTTTCCGAAAAAATGGGCCAAATTTACATCAATCAGCATACCTAAGGACCATTCAATCACTGATCTTTTGGACTGCAACGAAAGCTTGTATGGGTAACATACCATATATGCCAATGCACCAAAAAAAAAAAGGAAAAAAAGTGGAGGCAAAAGTCTTGGGTTCTGGTCAATAAATTTGCATTTCATGTTCAGTAATGTAAGCCATAATGAAGCTAACCAAAACACCTGTAGACATACCAAAAAATAATAATAATAAATTAATTAATTAATTTTTTTTAAAAAATAAAAATCAGTGTCACTCATCCTAATATGCATCAACTCTGTAGACTGCATGTGAGAAAGAAACTACTTTATTCATTGGGCTACTCCAAAGTTTCCTTCAATGTGTTCATTTACCATCTTGCCGCTATCCATCTCAACTCATCCTTGTTTCAGCCACAGTCATTTCCTATGTATCAATGTCACGCGGAATTCTTAGGTGAGGTGTAAGAACAAAATGAATTGTAATATTGTAATGGACAGATGCCACCTTTAGGTTTTTGCATAAGTTTTATAGAATTTGAATTGCTATGACCAATGATTTCAATGGCGATTATGTTTTAACTGTAAAATTTATACAGTCTAATGACCCCGAAAAAATGTAGAGCATGAACTTCCATGATTACATTAAGGTAACTTCAAGTTTTCAGTAGCATGCTTTATTAAAGAAAACAAAGACTACAACAGAACGGCATAAGAAGAAGAAGAATATTCAAAAAAAAAAAAAAACCAAAAATAAATTTAAAAAAAAAAAAACCAAAAACAAAAACAAAACAAGGGTTTTCCCATTTATTGTCAAAATCGATAGATTCAGTGTTACATCATATAGCCCACACAAGCAGCATATCAGCGGGAAATAGCAAGATGGGGTACCATTACCTATTTTGGGTTGGCTTTGCCAGAAGAATGATAGGGCCTGACACCTACAAATTGAGTTTTCACAAAAAACATACAATAAATTCATTATATTTGACTAACTAAATCATACAAACATTCAGCTCAAAAGATGTCCATCAAAGTAAATGCATTACATAACCAAAAAAAAAAAAAAAGTTTTTATTGAAAAAATGCACTACAGAACTATTCCAATCACATAAGATCTTAATAGGCTATGAGCAATACCTTTCTCTTGCCACCCCCTTGATCAACATAACGGGCAGTATCATTGAACACCCGTAGCATTGGGACAATGCCATTAGAGGTCCCATTTGTACCACGAATGTAACTGCTTGTCGCACGAATATTATGAATGGAAACACCAATGCCTCCTGCTGATTTGCTAATGACAACACATTCCTTCAGAGTATCATATATTCCTTCAACGCTATCATCTTTCATGCAAATAAGGAAACAGCTACTCATCTGAAAAAAAAAAAAAAAGGAGCTCATTAAGAAACAAATCCAAAACCAATACAGTAGAACAAAAACAAAACTCAGCAAATGGTACCTGAGGCCTCGGAGTCCCAGCATTAAAAAGAGTAGGGGAAGCATGTGTGAACCAACGTTGTGACATCAAATGGTATGTTCTGAGGGCAGAGTCAATATCATCCTTATGAATTCCAACAACAACCCTCATTAGCATATGCTATGGCCTTTCTACAACCCTACCCGAATCCTTGAATAGGTAGGATCTCTCAAGAGTTTTGAAACCAAAGTAGTCATAGTCGAAGTCTCTGTCATAAATTATTTCACTATCCAGAAGGCCAGCATTCTGGAACCATTAACATTCTGAAATTCGGGGGTCGAGCATAACTTAGCTCCCGAGTTCCAAAACATCACTTATGCAGCATTTTTTTATGATGGATGAATGTTATCAGCATTGGGGCATAAAACATGAGGTAGATTAAGCCAAAACAGTAAACATAAATCAGGGACAGTCTGAAAACACGAGTTGAAGACTGAGATAAATATATAAATCAACATAAGTCCCCAAGATATGTATGCTCTGCCAGGTCATAATTACAAAACGTGTCTCAAAATACATATATCAAAATAGGATAAATCACTACCAACATAGCCCTGAATCCCTGTCAATCAGGGCGTTGTTCACATGAACCCGCCTGAGAACAGCATATAGGAGAAATCCTCCTCATCGCCAAAAAGACCGGCTCTGCCTCGCAAGCATCACCACCATTTGAAACTAAGACAGGGACTGGTTGGTGTTGCAAATACCGTCCCGTAACGTGGGAGTGAGTGATCAACTCAGTGGAATCATAGAGCAAAGGTTAACATGTTATCAATTCAGTCAAGCAGTAATGATAAAGCAAGCAAATCAAATATTCCTAAATATTGTAATTAATGCAAGGATGAGATGCAATAATGATGCATGCCCTCGCCAACATACTCCCTCGTGCGACACCATCTTACGTTCGCGGCATGCTTTCGTCACTCAAGTGTTCCACATATTTTAAGCACATGCAATGCGACATGGGCATGATTACCGAGTTGTTATTACTCCTTTTCATACAGCAGGATTGGGAAACTAAGGTACCTCCCTTATATCATTCCCAAACAAGGATCCTGTTTAGGGTCATCACTCCTAGTTAATATCATACGATGATGCGGTTCTAGGTCGCTGCAAGGGCTGTTACACACACTCGTTGCACCGATCCCCCATCACTTTATCAATACAGGCCTAGTTTATACTCTGTTTACTACGGGAAGGCTCGTTGCCTCTCCACAGACTCAGAGTATGCTCGAGGTCACTACGAAGGGGCTGTCAGGGCTGTTACACGCACTCGTTGCACCGCTCCCCCATCGCCTTATCAGTGTAGGATAACAGCTCAAATACAGTGTCCCATACCACAATAATCGGCTCACGAGTCTGGATTGCTCACTGGTCACTACGGGGAGGCTCGTGGCCTCAGCGTATGCCGACAGCTCGACCACGGTGTCCCATACCACCATGCCCGGCTCATGAGTCTTAATGGATCAAGGTACCACGGTTATCAGGATTTTCACTGGTAAGTTCAGTACCCTAGGTTCAAGCAGTTATGACCAATACAAGGTGAACATACAACGGTCAATCGGGTTACTTGACGAATTCGACTAGTACGAGCGCCCGTTGAGTTGTACAACATGAAGTGCATAAGCACTTCGTGTGGCCTAACCACTGCCGACAAGCAACGCACGACTCGAATTCGTCAAACACTTCTTGCGTGGCAAATAAAGGCCAACCACGAGCTCAAATCTGTTACCGATTTCCTGGACCATAACATAGCCCCAAATACATTCCATATTAACCAGTAAACATGTACAGTAGCCAGAACAGAAATAACCAAATAATTCAAGCATATTTCCCAACATGTTATAAGATACAACATGAACACGAATCCATACGCATGCATTTCAAAGTAAAGCGACTAAGTTAAACAACTTGCATGGAGGAAATCATAAACATCGCTAAGGTAGTTGAGAATCCTATCTCAACACCCAAGTAAAGCATTATTTACTACGTATATACTCATACAAGTATTTATACAAACACTTAAACTACACATATTAGCCTACACATCATATGTTGGCTAAAACCTGTATTAGGACGAATCCTTTCGCCAAACAGATACTGCATCCATTACTCGCATGTATATACGACAAATACTCATGGCAATCACATTTACAAAATTTATACGTATACGATATTTTCTACAAATACCTAAAATACATAAAATTCCATATACTTCGTATGTATTCAAAATGGAAAACGGACAACATGTTTTACATGTGAAATAGCATCCTCGTCAATAATCTACTATTAGCCGACATTGAAAGCTTTGAAAAATGACAACTTAAGCGTCTAAAATCCGCACCTTACGCCGTAGAAGTAACGAATTCAATAGAGACTCTTAAGTCTTTGTCAACGATTGATTGACAACCTACAGTATGATTTAGGTTAGCTACTTCACCACTTGCACCAATTGAAACCCTAGAATAGGTTAGGGTTAGGCTTTCTTACCTAAGAACGAAGCCGGAGTCACCGGAAAAGCGATTAGATCGTGATGGTTAAGCACGTAGGATAGCAGGGTAGGATAGCAGGAAGATCCTCCCACTTCTCTCACACTTTCTCTCTCTTTTCTCTCTTCTCTCTCCTAGGTTTTCCCAAATTCGTATGGGATGAGAGAGTGAGGGTTTAAGGTCCTTTATATAGGCCCAAAACTCTCCAAATTAGACTCAAGGCCATGGTATACTTAGGTTATATCCAAATACGGAATGTTCCGTCTCAATAGAGCACTTTTGAAGGTCCTGTTACTAAATGCGGTCGGACTTAAGCTCACCAATATTGGATCTAGGTGGAGTTAAGTTTTCGTCCCAGTCGGACTTCCAGATCGCACGTGGCGGACCAGTTTCAATTCAGCGGTCACCGAACTTCGATTAAGGCCACAAGTACTTAGACATGTAAGGGCCACCTATACTGATCCGAGGGTGAATTTGAGTCGAATTCTAACGGTCAGAACGCTTAAAAACAACGTGCAAGTATATGTGCCAGATTTCATAAAAATATAATTAATTTTTTAAATATCTTCCTTTTCTCACTCTCTTCACTCTGGACGCAATAAAATGGTCTTAGGACATCGTTTGGGCGTGATTTTCGCGGTGCTTATCAAGTCCAACAACGTGGTCAATATCTTCTAAGTTTATCGCTATCGGACTTTCGACGTGCGGTCCAAGTCTGATACAAGGTTTCAAAGTGCTCCCGAGAGCAACTGGGTTCAGAGATTGATCCTGGATTTTAGAATAGCATAGCATTACTGATTCTACAGGTTTTGGGTCTTACGGATCGTATTTAAAGTGGTTGGTGCTTATTTCACAGGTAATCTAGTGTAGCGCTAGTTAATTCACGTTAAATTTCTAAAGAATTTCATTCTAAATGATTTATTTGACTTTGAACTTGGGTTATGAGATGTTACCAAGGTGTTATGGTTGACCCATTGCCTAAGGACGTCTAAATTCGGGTTGGCAAAAATCCAGGGTGTTACACAATAGAATCAGAAAAGGATGTTAGAAGCCCAACATTAGAAGAATTAAAAAGAGCAGTATAACCTATCTGTTGATTCTCTAAACCATTATGTGCAAAAGGAGAATGGCCCAACATGAAATCTTTCACGAGTATACTCTCAAAAGGGGAATTCAAAAGAGCACCATAACCTATCTGTTGATTCTCTAAACCATTATGCGCAAAAGGGGAATGGCCCAACGTGAAGTATTTCATGTATATACTCTCAATTTATATCACAACTCAAATGCTTTAAAGAACATAAGCAGGCCCA
This sequence comes from Magnolia kwangsiensis, assembly GCA_037074715.1. Classification (NCBI taxonomy): domain Eukaryota; kingdom Viridiplantae; phylum Streptophyta; class Magnoliopsida; order Magnoliales; family Magnoliaceae; genus Magnolia; species Magnolia kwangsiensis. The sequence goes on from CM073582.1 coordinate 88,882,893, forward strand.
CCCTTGAAGAACAGTGACTGTTGGATGGTGAATGCCACCTGGATTGTATTAAGCCTAAAATTCACCACAATCAAATGATCCACATCAAATAATCAAGAGCATGGAAACAGATGGCCAGACCAAACCCAATCTAGCCCATTTTGCAGGATCTTGCTCATAGGATCAGGATCAACCAATCAAGCTGAAAAATAGGCTAATTCAACATAAAGTGGATCCCTCCTACCCAGCAGTGTACAACATTCTGAGGTGGGGCCCACTATCCAATGCCAAATGATGCAATGGGCACTTCTTCTGAGTTTGATACAATGAGGAGTTACAATCATTAAAAAGTGAAACCTCTAAATTTTCAATTCTAACAACATGCGGTCTTGCATATTCAAGTCATCCCAATTTATTATCAAGTGTTCAAAATTGCTATCCACCAGTAGAAGAAATCATAGTAAATATTCACAACCGAAAAAAATCAGAATCCCAACATTTTTATGCAGAGCAGGGGAGATCACCTTCATGATTATCTCATAAACATCATCTGCAATTAACGGAGCCTTCTGCCCTGATCTTTCATTGAAATGATAATACATCTCTTTGATTCTGCACAGATCATCCAATTCTGGTTTTTTTTTTTTTTTAAAGTAAAAATTTTAAAAAATATATATTTCAAGCAAAAACAAGTCAACAAACACTCACGTCTTAGAAAACGATTTCTTCGTGCTCTTATGCAGATTTGAAACAACAATTCTCGCTGAACAGCAGTCATAGAGAGAGAAGGCCGATTACCATTGAGAGGGTCGAATTGCAGTAGAGGGCCAAGGAGATAGAGAGACAGAGGACTAGGGTTTTGAGAGAGAGAGAGAGAGAGCAAGCGGAGAGGGTGAGGGAGAGGGAGAGGGAGAGGCAGAGAGAAAGAATTGGTGGGTGGAGAGCGGAAATGAAATTAGGGCTATGCCTCTTTTTATTTTTATTGAGACCCTTTGTTGGCGGCCGTTAAAACTGGCCGCGGGCAAAGGGTAGCCCATGCGTCGGTTATGCCTCTTTTTCTTGTAGTGTCAATCAAGTATGATGTGTTTTTACCTCCTCTATGAGTGCTCCTACTCCTATTTCTTCTGTCACTTTAGCTTATGGTACATTAACTAGATTGGGCAATGCTCAACCTATGCCTTCTCCTTCGTAAACAGAGAAGAAATGAATGGAGAAATCAAAGAGGGGAAGAGAAGACTCAAAACTTGATAGTATCTCCCTTCCACCCATGCTTTATTATAATCAAAGTGTTTTATAGAGGTAAGCTTGTAAATAAAAAATAAAAATAAAAACTGGTTAAACTCAAATACAAGAAGCCCTAAGCACACTTACATTCCCAACGATACTAAGATAAACAAAAGGTATGGTACACATCATGTGCACAAACATATGTGAAAATTATCATTCCATATGGTGCATTGCAGGTGCATTCCAGATGAAGAGAAAAATTGGTTGAGGACATGACGTTGGCAGCCTTTATTATCTCAATGGTGGAGTGGTTAGCGCTGCACTATAGACAGAGGTTTTCCCTATTTAAGTGGCATTACAGGCTTGTTAATCTTTCCTTTAATTTAAAAAGCCTAATTTGGTCCTTGTCTTCTGTACCTAAATTAGAATGTGAAGCTTGTGAGTTAATCAAGCATCAAAGTCATGTTTCCAACCCATGTGGAAAAACAGTGTAAATCCTTTTTTTATTACATTATGATGTGTGGGAGCTGGTACATGTTCCTAGTTCATTTGGTTTACAGTAATTTATTACTTTTGTGAATGTTCATTCTCATATGACTTGGTTACATTTAATGAAAGACTCATGAAATTCTCTTGTTTCAAAGAATTTCATATGAAGCGCTAACTCAATTCAATGCTAAGATTTGTGCACTACGTTCAAATAATGCTAGAGAATGCGTCCAATACTTTGGACTCATATCTGTCTTCTCATGGTATTATTCATCAAACTTCGAGTTGCCAAATGAAAGAATTGGCATCCTAATACTCTTGTGTTAATTATTCCTCCTACGGAGGACCATTCACTTGACAAATTTGAACCCAAAGCCATAGAATTCTTCTTCTTGCTTAGAAGAACTCTTGTGATTTGGGGAAACATGGAAGCAGTGGGTTCCATTTTCTACAGGCCTGAAATGCCGTGTACTTTGTCGTCTCGGAAGTCCAATAACCACAATTTAGCAACACTTCCGATTAAATAGAAAAATATCTTACCACATTCACTTTGAGGATTTAGATTGGGGATTTCAAAATCAGTCCTCTCTTTCACAAGAAGGAATTTTAATGTTACATTTTGATTTTTGACAAAAGAGAATCCATGAGTGAAGCATTCTTAATCATCCCATAGATATAAATACTATTGCCAATTCATTAATTTAGCACCTTAACACCCAATTTCTCGATGTTTCCTTGCACCTACACTTGAGATTGCAAGGGGCTATTTGGTGCGCAATGTTCAAAAACCAAAATTACATCTCGAGTGGATGACCCTAAACATATGATCAAGCTCAGGAAAAATGTCGCAACAATGGACTACCTATGGGCCACTAGTTTAGATTGAATGGTATGATTTTCTATGGTTAAAGTTTCATCTCCATTGGATGATCCTATCCATACGATCAAGAGCTTGCAAAATGGATGGTAACCATGGACTGCCTATGGTTCCATTTAGTTGGACAGGTTGATATGTTGAAAAAGGCACCCTAGAATGGATTACCCATTGTTAAAATTTCTTCTCGTTTGGATCATCCAATGCATATGATCAAGGGCATACAAAATGGATGGTAAACATGGACTGTCCATGGGCCACCCACCATGCAATGTTAGGTTCTCAATTGGGTGATCCTGTCCATATGGACAATGGTTTACAAATGGACAGTAACCCTAGACTCCTATGGGTCATTTATTTGGGACCTTATGATATGTTGAGGCGAGGCACTCCACCACGGATCATTGAAGAAGAAACTTTTATCTCAATCGAATGGTCCTATCCAGTGTTTTAAATATCAATGATATTGACCAATATATCCCACGATATATCTTGCATCCCACAAGTGCGATATGAAATGCAAGAGTAGCGAGATATATCCCACGTGTTCGATCTGGTGAGCATTTTTTATTTGCGATCCTTTTTTTTCCTGTAAAGCAATGTCAAATTGTTACAAATCCATGAATTTCATGTTTTGCATGAAAAGTTATGGATTAGGAGCTTCGATTTCAAGATTTGGAGGAGAATGACCAAGTTGCAGAAATTTGAAAAAAAATCAAAATTTTTCCAATTTCTCGCAAATTAGTTGCAATCTTTGTGTCCAAACAGAAAATCAAACATGTATGTAACCTAATCTAGTGGTTATTCTTTTCTTTTGAATGTACTGCTTGTGTTTCCATACGTCTTCTTACATTTACAAATTACAGGAATAAACTTTGAATATACTTGCATCAATTCGGTTAAACAACGCATAGATTAGAACCCCATAAAAAGAAAACCTATTATGTGCACTTGTTTTTTGTAATGTTTTGATTTGTAAGTGTGCAATGAGGTCTTTTTTAGTGATTATTCTTTTGCTTTTTTAGTGATTTGTAACCTAATCTAGTGATTATTCTTTCGCTTTTGAATGTATTGCTTGTGTTTCCACACGTCTTCTTACATTTATAAATTACATGAATAAACTTTGAATATACTTGTATCAATTCAGTTAAACAATGCATAGATTAGAACCCCATACAAAGAAAACCTATTATGTGCACTTATTTTTTGTAATGTTTTGATTTTTAAGTGTGCAATGAGGTCTTTTTTAACCATCACTAAAATTTCACTGAAAAATTCAACCAATTTCCAATATTTCCCATGTTTCCAAAAACAACGATACATTACACGATACAACCAATATTGGATCCAATATATCCCATGTGATAACTGATACGCATCCATATCCCAAGGGTGCGATGCATAACACGATACCAATATTTCGAACACTGATCCTATCCATATGATATAGGATGCAAAGGGATGATAAGCATGGACAGCCTATGGGCCACATTTGGATGGTGTTATACATTGAAAATGGCCACCCCAATCATATATCATCCATGAGCTTCTTCTTCTTTTTTTTTTTTGAAAGGTAACAGTACCAAAGATTGAACCCTGGATCACTCACACACTACATAGTCTCTGCCAGCTCATTTAACGAGCCAGAGAAATGGATTGTCCATGGTTAAAACTTCTTCCTAACTAGATGATTCCATCCATATGATCAAGGGCTTACAAAAAGGACACACCCTATGCACCAGCTATTTGGATCATATGATAAGTTAAAAGGAGCACCCCACCACAGATTGCCTACGTTAAAATTTTATTTTGATAGGATACTCCTATCCATATGACTCAAGGCATGAAAAACAGATGATAGCCATGGACTGTTTATGGGGAATTTTATCTAGACAAGGTGATTCATTGAAATGGGGTCTACATCACGACTTGACTATGGTTAAAGTTTATCTCGATTGGATGAACCTATCCATATGATCAAGGGCACGCATACAGATTTTCAAAAGGTATTAGTGGGTTCGTGATTTTTCATATTTACGGGGTAATTGACATTTTAGATGGGCATTTTGGTCATTTTACAACAAGAGTGGACGTCCTTCATCAATTCTGGACAGGAAAGTGATTCAGTTGAACCTCCCCAAAAATGTGGGCAGTTCCATCCAATCCCAATTAAAGTTTCCCCCTGAATATGCCACAATAAGGATGGCTGTACATAAAAATCCCATTATTATATTTCCTAATAAAACAATGCATGCAACAAACCCAAGAAAACTAAGACTAATTCACACTGGCAATGTTTGGCTGCCACTTAAAAATGATTTTATCTTGTTTTAAGTGAGCAGTAATTATGTATTTAGATATCATAGTTTACATAGATTATGGGTTATCAAGATTTATTTTTATCCTTACCAAAATCTCTAATACACACTTACTGTTAGGGCATGTTTGATTTTCTTAAGCAAATGTAAATGCAATGGAAATGGGCAATAATTATTTCCCTAAGTAATTACCGCATCGTTCCCTATGTTGATTTGACTCCTACTTTTTTCAACGCTAAAATCGAGGATGTTGCCAAATATATGGGGGGCCCAAATATGTGAGGGGCCCACCATGATGTATGTGGATTATCCACACCATCCATTTGTCATGCCAACTGAATTTAGGGCATGAACCAAAGAATGAGCCAGATTCAAAGTTCAAGTGGACCACACCATAGTAAAAATTGAATCGAACACTATCGTTAAAAAATTCTGGAGGCCACCGTTTACTTTGGTGTGGGCCACTTGAATGTTGGATTTTCCACATTTTTCGGCTCATGCCTCAAAATGTTCTGGTAAAACGGATGGACGACGCGGATATGTCATATACATGACGGTGGGGCCCACAAATTTATGACAATCATTTTGGACCGTTTGTCAAAGTAGGAATACCTTTGTATTTTCAAACAAGTGAAATTGTAATAATTGGCTATTCAAAGGGCATTTACCCTGAATTTGGAAAATCAAAGAGGCCCTTAGGGCCTGTTTGATTTTTTCAATGCAAATGTAAATACCTGGTAAATGGGTAATTATGACACTTTCACCCGTTTGGAAAATTTTGGGAATTCCTGCCTTGGAAACCGGTTCAAAAGTACTAGTTAAAATTTTTGGACCTCACGGTGAGGTATATGAAATATCTGTTCCATCCATCCATTTTACCACAACATTTTGAGACATGATCTAAAAAATTATGTAGATCCAACACTCAAGTGGCCCACACTAAAAGAAACAGTGGCCCTTATAAGTTTTTAACGGTAAGTGTTTGATTCACTTTTTTCTATGGCGTGGTCCACTAAAGCTTTGGATATGCCTCATTTTTTAGCTCATGCCATAAATTTAGCTGGTATAATAGATGAACGGTTTGGATAAGCGACATGCATCACGGTGGGACCCACAATTATGTTGTAGCCTTTTCGATTTTTGCATCCAAAAAGTTACCAGTCAAAGAGTGCGGTAAATACGTAAGGAAATAATCATTACACATTTACACTGCATTTACCACCTAATTGGAAAATCAAACAAGCCCTCGAGTAAAATGACATGACCTCATTTTGAAGTAGCAATAAAAAAGGGCCTAAGTTACTCTACAAAGATCAGTTTAAGAGAGAGGCAAAGAGGTTAAATATGAAGAGACTCTCTCTTGACACACCTTACTCGAGAAAAGTGTCTATAGCCTCATTTGTGTCTCTCAAAAGTCAAAACATGGCTAAAGACAACATGAATGCTTGACCCATGAATCCATGGACTAAGAAAGACAAACTCCACATTCCATCCAATGGATTGCACTTTGGGGCTTCTTGGAAACCGGCAAATAAGTTACTTTTTAAGTTATTTTAAGTCATTAAGTTACTTTTTTCACTTTAGTTTGGTATGCATCACAGTAAAAGTAACTTATCTACCAAAAGCTACTTATTGAGATTTTTTTTTTTAAAGCGTCTCAACTTATTACTTTTCTACTCCTCTGCCTCTCTCACGGTGGATTGTCCACATTGAAGGTGGGGCCCACACAATAAACGGTCCATATCAAAGGTGGGCCCTACAAGATGTATGATCCCATATTAATGTGAGCCCACATAATAGATGGTCCACATCAAAGGTCAGCCCCTAATGATACATGGTCCACATCCGAAGCCAGCCAGTATGATGGAAGATCCACTTCAAAGGTGGAGTTTACACGATGGATGGTACACATCAAAGGCCGGCTCTTCATGATGGGCAATGGGATTGAAGCTGGCCCCCACATGATGGATGATCCACATCAAAGGTCAGCCCTTAATGATGAATGGTCCACATCCAAGGAGAGCCTCGCATAAGGGGCAACACACATTGAAGGTGGGGCCCACATGATGGACGGTCTACATCAAAGGTGGGCTTCACAGGATGGGCAATTGCTAATGAAGGTGGGCCCCACATGATGGATAGTCCACATCAAAGGTCGGCCCTAATGATGAGTGCCCCACATCCAAGGTGGGCCCCGCATGATGGATGGCATGCATCAGAGGTGGGGCCCACATGATGGACTGACATGAAGGGTGGGCCCTACATAATGGGCTGCACATTAAGGTTCGGCCCTAATGATGAATGGCCCGCATCCAAGGTGGGACCTGCATGATGGACAACCCATATTAAAGGTGGGGCCCACACAATGAATGGTCCACATAAAAGGTTGGCCCCACATGATGTATGGTGAATATGAAGGTGAACCAAACAAACTCGGTGGATAAATACTTATGTGATGTTGGAAACGAAACATGCTTTTCTACTTTTTAATTGACGAGTATGTTGTTTACCAAACATGCTTCTCTACTTAATAAGTAGAAACCAAGATAAGCTACTTGAGGCATAAGTAACTTACAATCCAAACACACCCTTTGTGAGTTGCCTTCAACAATTTTATGTGCTGGATGGATCTCATGCATATAATCAACACAATCAAAGCACTTTGAACACTTCCAAAATAAAAGGTCACATCACAAGAAAAGCTGACCAAAGATCTTGATAAAACTATATATAAAAAAAACCCATGCCAAAATTCTCCATCATATCTCACGGAGTGAAGAAAGGAATCAGAGGACTTTGAAGACCGTTATGTGCTCCTACATCAAATTCAGAGGATGGCTCATCTTTTCACTTGCTTTTATGGGTAGAGGAAAGAATGAAGAGAACTGTTTAAAAAAACAAAATCTGAAATGCATTCCAAAAAACAATGCAGGAACTACAAGGCACATCACAAGCAAAAGAAGACTAAACAATTCCAAGAAACACAAACCTTATGAGACAACTTCTCATTCACATCTTACGTAACGAGCAAAGCAATCAGAGAACTTTGAAGACCATTACATGTTTCTTTGCACATCAGGTTCAGAGAATACTAGCTCATCATTTTGCTATCCTTTCATAAAAACATGCGATCTTAGGATAAAGAATGAACAAATTATGCAGAAACAAAAGCTAAGACTTCGTTAAGAAGTTGCACGTTTCCCACAGAACAGCAAGTGTGATATGTTCTTGACGTTCCTGACCCTTTGCTTTCTTGTGATTTGCAGAAACATGGAAGTGGAGTTCCATTTTCTACAGGCCTCAAATGCCAAGCCTACCTTGTGGTAAGCTTGGAAGTCCACTAACCACTTCATAATATAGAGAATCAAAATAAAAGTTCCAGGCTCAAATTCACTCTAAGGATTTCGATGGTGGATTTCAAAGTCAAGCCTATCTTCTAAAGCTACAAGACGTATGGATGTTTGATGTTGGATTTTAAAACAACATTAGAACTACAAGGCACATCACAAGCGAAAGAAAACTAACAATCCCAAGAAACACTAACCTTATGAGACAACTTCTCACCCACCCTACGCAACAAGCAAAGCAATCAGAGAACTTTGAAGACCATTACATATTTCCACATCAAGTTCAGAGGATATTAGCTCATCATTTTGCTTTGCTTTCACATAAACACATGATCGAAGAGTCAAGAATGAACAGAATTAAGCAGAAACAAAAGCTAAGGTTACATTAGGAAGCTTCCCATTTTCCATGGAATCACAAGTATGATATGTTCATGATGTTCCTGAAGCTTTGCTTTCTTGTGATCTGGGAAAATATGGAAGCAGAGTTCCATTTTCTGTGGTCTCAAATACCAAGCCTATCCTGTTGGCTTCAAAGTCCCCTAACCACAATTTGGAAATACTTCATAGTATTGCAGGGGAAAAAATTTTGCCTCAAATTCACTCAATGGATTTGGTTGGTGGATTTCAAATTCAAACCTATCTTTTAAAGCTAGACATTTGGATGTTAGATGTTGAATTTTAAAAAAAATGATTCGTTTCCAAAAAAAATTAAAATTAAAACACTGATCCTTTTTTATTGCTGTTGATGCTTTTATTTCACTAATGTTTTCATTCCCAATCAAACTAAAAATAAGTAATTTGATTGGTATGATCCACGGTTTAATCATATATTTATCATAAAGTAGCACAAATTCTGAGAACCACCAGGGTTCTAGATTCGATATGGGACGAACAGTGGAACTACAAGGCACATTATACGCAAAAGAAGACTAACAATACTAAGAAACACAAACCTTATGCGACTACTTCTCACCCACATCTTACACAATGAGCAAACAAATCATAGAATGAACAAAAAATCAGGGCATATTAGCTAATCATTTTACTTTGCTTTCACAAAAACACAGGATCTTAGGGTAAAGACTAAAGAATGAACAAAATTACATAGAAACAAAAGCTAAGGCTACATTAGGAAGTTGCCTGTTTCCCATGGAATCGCAAGTGTGATAAGTTTGTGACATTCCTGAAGCTTTGCTTTCTTGTGATTTGAGGAAACATGGAAGCAGAGGTCCATTTTCTACGGCTTCAAATGTCAAGCCTACCTTGTTGGCAATTGGCATTGAAGTCCACTAACCAAGTTTTGGCCATACTTCCTAATATTGGGGGTGGGGAATCTTAGCCTTACATTCACTCCAAGGATTTAGTTGGTGGATTTCAAATTCAAGCCTATCTTTTAAAGCTAGGGATTTGGATGTTAGATGTTGAATTTTAAAACAACATTGGAACTACAAGGCACATCACAAGCAAAAGAAGACTAATAATCCCAAGAAACACAAACCTTATGAGACAACTTCTCACCCACATCTTAGGCAACGAGCAAAGCAATCAGAGAACATTGAAGACCATTACATGTTTCCACATCAAATTCAGAGGATATTAGATCATCATTTTGCTTTGCAACCTCGTGTGTCTTTACCATTTCAAAAAAAAAGAAGAAGAAGAAGAAGAAGAAAAGAAAAGAAAAGAAAAAAGAAGATGAAGTAAGAAAGAAAGAAAGCAATCAGAGAACTTTGAAGACCATTACATGTTTCTTTCCACATCAACTTCAGAGCATATTAGCTCATCATTTTGCTTTGCTTTCACAAAAACACATGACCGTAGGGTAAAGTATGAACAAAATTACACAGAAACAAAAGCTAAGGCTACATTAGGAAGTTGCACATTTCCCATAGAATCTCAAGTGTGATAAGTTCATGATGTTCCTGAAGCTTTGCTTTCTTGTGATTTGGGGAAACATGGAAGTGGAGTTCCATTTTCCACAAGCCTCAAATGTGAAGCCCACCTAGTGGGCTTGGAAGTTTGCTAACAACAATTTGGCAGAACTTCCTAATATAAGGGGGGGAATATAAGCCTCAAATTCACTCTAAGGATTTGGTTGTGGTTTCAAAATAACATTGGATCTAAAAAGCACATCACAAGCAAAAGAAGAGTATCCCAAGAAACACAAAGCTTATGAGATAACTTCTCTCCCACATCTTATGCAACGAGCAAAGCAATCAGAGAACTTTGAAGACCATTGCATGTTTCTTTCCACATCTAGTTCAGAGCATATTAGCTCATCATTTTGCTTTGCTTTCACAACAACACATGACCGTAGGGTAAAGAATGAACAAAATTACACAGAAACAAAAGCTAAGGCAAAATTAGGAAGTTGCCTGTTTCCCATGGAATCGCGAGTCTGATAAGTTCATGACACTCCTGAAGCTTTGCTTTCTTGTGACTTGGGCAAACAAGGAAGCAGAGTTCCATTTTCTACGAGCCTCAAATATCAAGCCCACATAGTTGGCTTGGAAGTCCGCAAATGACAATTTGGTAGAACTTCCAAATATAGGGAGAGAGAGAAAAAAAAAAAAAAACCTAATCCTCAAATTCACTCTTAAGGATTTGGTTGGTGGATTTCAAATTCAAGCCTATCTTTTAAAGCTAGGCATTTGGACATTAAAAATTGAATTTCAAAACAACATTGAAACCACAAGGCACATCACAAGCAAAAGAAGACAAACGATCCCAAGAAGCACAAACCTTATGAGACAACTTCTCACCCACATCTCACGCAACAAGGAAAGGAATCAGAGAACTTTGAAGACCATTATATGTTTCTTTCCACATCAAGTTTAGAGCATATTAGCTCATCATTTTGCTTTACTTTCACAACAACACATGACCGTAGGGTAAAGAATGAACAAAATTACACAGAAACAAAAGCTAAGGCTAAATTAGGAAGTTGCCTGTTTCCCATGGAATTGCAAGTCCGATAAGTTCAAGACGCTCTTGAAGCTTTGCTTTCTTGTGACTTGGAGAAACAAGGAAGCGGAGATCCACCTTGTTGGCTTGGAAGTCCGTCCACCAACGACAATTTGGCAGAACTTCTAAATATAGGGAGAGAAAAAAAAAATAAAAAAAATCTAAGCCTCAAATTTACTCTTAAGGATTTGGTTGGTGGATTTCAAATTCAAGCCTATCTTTTAAAGCTAGGCATTTGGATGTTAGAAGTTGAATTTCAAAACAACATTGGAACTACAAGGCACATCACAAGCAAAAGATGACTAACGATCCCAAGAAGCACAAACCTTATGAGACAACTTCTCACCCGCATCTTACGCAACAAGCAAAGCAATCAGAGAACTTTGAAGACCATTATATGTTTCTTTCCACATCAAGTTCAGAGCAAATGAGCTCATCATTTTGCTTTGCTTTCACAAAAACACATCCCATTCCCATGGAATCACAACTGTGATAATTTAATGACGTTCTGGAAGCTTTGCTTTCTTGTGATTTGGGGAAACATGGAAGCAGAGTTCCATTTTCTACAGGTTCAATGTCAAGCCTACCTTGTTGGCAACTTAGCATTGAAGTCTGCCAATTACAATTTGGAAATACTTCCCATCTTAGCCTCAAATTCAATATTAAGGATTTGGTTCGTGGATTTCAAATTCAAGCCTTTCTTTTAAAGCTAGGCATTTGGACATTAGAAGTTGAATTTCAAAACAACATTGGAAGTACAAGGCACATCACAAACAAAAGAAGACTAACAATCCCAAGAAACACAAACCATATGAGACAACTTCTCACCCACATCTTATGCAACGAGCAAAGCAATCCAAGAACTTTGAAGATCGTTAAATGTTTCCACATTAAGTTCAAAGCAAATTAGCTCATCATTTTGCTTTGCTTTCACAAAAACACATGATCGTAGGATAAAGAATGAACATAATTACACAAAACAAAAGCTAAGGCTATATTAGGAAGTTGCCCATGGAATCGGAAGTGTTATAAGTTCATGACGTTCCTGAAGCTATGTTTTCTTGTGATTTGGGGAAACATGGAAGCGGAGTTTCATTTTCTACAGCCTCAAATGTCTGCTAAATTTGGCAATACTTCTTAATTGTGGGGGGGGGGGGGGGGATCTTTGCCTCAAATTGACTCTTTAAGGATTTGGTCAAGGGATTTCAAATTCAAGCCTATCTTTTATAACTAGACATTTGGATGTTACATTTTGAATTTTAAGACAATATTGGAACTAAAAGGCACATCACAAGCAAAAGAAGACTATCCCAAGAAACACAAAGCTTATGAGACAACTTCTCTCCCACATCTTATGCAACGAGCAAAGCAATCAGAGAACTTTGAAGACCATTACATGTTTCTTTCCACATCAAGTTCAGAGCATGTTAGCTCATCATTTTGCTTTGCTTTCACAAAAGCACATGATCGTAGGGTAAAGAACGAACAAAATTATGCAGAAACAAAAGCTAAGGCTACATTAGGAAGTTGCCCATTTCCCATGGAATCGCAAGTGTGATACATTCATGACGTTCTTGAAGCTTTGGTTTCTTGTGATTTGGGGAAACACAGATGCAGAGTTCCATTTTCTACAGGCCTCAAATGTCAAGCCTATCTTGTTGGCTTGAAAGTCCTCTAACTAAAATTTGGCACTACTTCCTAATATAGGGGAAAGAAAAATCTTAGCCTCAAATTCACTCTAAGGATTTGATCAGTGGATTTCAAATTCAAGCTGATCTTTTAAAGCTACACATTTAGATGTTAGATGTTGAATTTGGACAAAAGAGAATCCATGAGTGAAGAATTCTTAATCATCCCTTGCTGTAAATGCTTTTGCCAATTCATTAATTTAGCACCTTACTACCTAATTTCTCGATGTTTCCTTGCAACTAGTCTTGAGATTGCAAGGGGCTATCTGGTGCATGATGTTCAATAACAAAAGAGAGAAGCATGCAAAACACCAATTCCAAGTCACAGCACCTTCAATTCATTAATTTAGCACCTTACTACCAAATTTCTCAATGTTTCCTTGCAACTAGACTTGAGATTGCAGGGGGCTATTCGACGCATGATGTTCACTAACAAAAGAGGCATGCATAAAAAAACACCAATTTCAAGTTTGAGAGAGAGAGAGAGCCCCTTAGCTCATGAGCTTAATTCGATGAACTGTAAGGGGAAGTGACAGCAGATTAGGGTGCAGGAGCAGGGAGTGTCTATTTTGAAATGTTAGACAGTGTAAAGGCTTAGGGAGCAAGAGCAAGATTCACAAGCAAGGGACAGGAGGGAGAGAGACACCTTGGGTAGAAGGTTCTTGCGCTAAGCCCAGAAATCAAGCCTTATGCACTTTTTTTTAAAAAAAAAATTTCCTTTTTATAAGGAAAAATGATTTTCTTCAACTTTCAACACTCAAACAGGCATAAAATAAAATGTTCCTATGATGGCTTGGATTCTTTTGAAAAAACCAGAGGATGGAATCCTAAGACTTGGACTCAAGATCTACCTAGGTTGATCAGGTGACCATTTCATCCAATTTCAGGTCATTAAAACTCCCAGTATACTGCCCAATATCATAGTGGGGTAAGATGATCAACAGCCAAATGTGCATGCAATCAAATGAAATCAAAGCAATGTACAGTCCCTTCTCTTTGATTTTAAATGTAAAAATAAAAATAAAAAAGAGTACAACTGTCATAGGAGAATTGCTGCTGCGAAGATGGAAAACAATAAATACGGACAAGGTCATGATATGGCTTCGGAATTGCTTAATGAAGCTGTTGGTATTAGAGAAGTAACCAAAGAAAGCACTCAATGACACACCAAAATTGATCATTACTCAACGGCAAGGTGTTCCGAAATGGTAACAGTGACCACCACCATTACCGTTATGATACGGGCCATAATGGCCGCTACGACCCTTTTTTATTTTTTGAGAAAACTGTTACAAGACCATTATGGGTCCATTACGGCCTGTATTTTTTTGTAACGGCCATTAAGGCCATTTCGACCCCGTAACACGTTACGGTTATGAATGTTATAAAGCTGCTCTCTCCAATCTCCCGATTTATTTTATGTTGCTTCTGAAATGCCCGGCATCGGTTAGGGAGTACATTGACAAAGTGAGGCGGGAATTTCTATGGCAAGGTAAGGAAGCTAGGAAGAAATTCCATATATTAAAGTGGTCGGAAATTTGTCTCCATCTGTCTGATGGGGGTGCTGGGGTCAAAGATTTAAAAGAGATGAATAAAGCGCTCCTAGCTAAGTGGATATGGAGGCTCGGGACTGAAGAGGGAACTCTTCGGAACTCCATCATTAAAGGAAAATATGGTACTTCTCCTGGTGGCTGGTGGGTTAAACAATTACTATCTCATGAAGTCTCACACATATGGAAAGGCATTATGGATATGATGAGGACTATTCGGCCGAGCATTGGTTTGGTCCTTGGCAAAGGTGACAAAATCCGGTTTTGGGATGACATTTGGATAGGAGAGCAGACACTCAGAAGCAGATTTCCCTTCTCCTACCAGAACGTTGTTTCCAAGAAGTCGTACGTTGCAGACAACTACCATGAAAGGGACAGAAAAATCGTATGGAATGTGACTTGTCGAAGAGGCCTCCAAGATTGGGAGATTCCGGATTTCACGGGTCTCCTAGAATGTCTCTATTCGTCAGCCCCTTCCCCATTGTCTCAAGATGCTATTTTCTGGAAACCTAACAAATCGTCTTCCTTTTCAGTACGGTCTCTGTATAACCAAATGCACAGACTGAAGCACAATCTAAAGCCAAATCTCTCCCTTCTTTGGAAATACGATGCCCCCCCAAAAATCATTGTGTTCAGCTGGCTAGCAGGGAAAAAGAAGATTCTTACGGTGGACAATCTGAGGAAGAAAGGGATGATCTTATCCAATATCTGTTTATGCAGTATGCGGGCTGAAGAGATTGTGGATCACCTGCTGCTGCACTGCCATTTTGTTAGATTGATTTGGGCGGAGATTTTAAATGCTTTCGATGTTCACTGGTATTCTCCGGGGGAGGTTAGTCATTTCCTTCAAGCTTGGCAAGGAGTGTATTTGGGTAAGGTGAAGACGATTATTTGGAGGATGTCGGTTCTTGCGGTCTGGTGGTCAATGTGGGGGGAGAGGAATAGTAGATGTTTTAGGAATACATCCAATTCGGCTGGTTTTGTCGCTACTAAGGCTAAGCGTCTCATGATCGAGTGGGCCTCCAATGTTAAGGACCTCTACGGTCAAGATTTCTTCTTCGTAGGGGTGTAACAGTCGTCTACTTTCTCAGCAGCCGTGCTATGCCTTTTGCCTTTCTCTGTTAGTGAAACTTTCATCTTTAAAAAAAAAACGGTTATGACTGTTACCGATTTTGAATACCTTACTCAATAGGAAAAGGACTGTAACATTTTGGGGCGTGTTTGAACGGGCGACTTAAGATGGAGTAGGGTGGAGTAGGTGGGATAGGGTTGTCGAATCTCATCCCGTCTGCATGCAGGTCTGTTTGGGTGGCGAGGGATTGAAGACTGTGTGCAGATTTCGCTAGATTCCGTCGTCTTTTGTAGGATTGCGAAATCCCGCGCTAGAGAAATCGCTGAATTAGGATCCCTTCTCGAGCCCATCCCATGCCCGTCCGCAGTCCATCGTACGGACTGCGAGATGAGACTTCATAGGGTTTACATGTGGCAAGAGAGATGTTAGATGGAGGGTTTTTTTTTTTTTGCACGAAGAAAACGGCAAGGAGGACAGGCATTCAATCATTGTATCAAAGAGGCGGATCGTCGGGAGAATTATTTACGGTTTGGAAAAGATCGATAAAGGGAGGAAGGGAGAGGAGAGGCGATCGGAGAAGGAGACGGTTTTTTTTAATTCTTTTATTTTCTTTTTTCCCTTTTCAGGTTTTCTCCCTCTCGCTCCGTCCTCTCGCCATTTCTGATCAGATGGTGCAGAAATTTATCCCTTTCATCATCTTTGAGAGCTCATTTTATGTTATTCGATCAAAAATGAGGTGGATCCAAAACTTAAGTAGGCCACACGAGAGGAAACAACGAGGATTCACTGAGAACCGATGAAAAATTCCTGTAACCATAAAAGCTTTGTGTAAGGCTAATTTTTTCATATTTTAATTTCACTAGTTGTAATGACCCTATAAACGGTTTAGATGACATCTAAACCGAATCTGCCCACCCTTGCTAGCCTTTGAAATCTATGCCCGGCCAAACACGGCCACTTGTTGTAATCCCTGAATTAGTCCGCTCGGCCAAACATGTCATATTTTGGGCCATGGGATATATGAATCCCATGGGATTGGCACGAATCCACTGACGCAACCATCATTACCTTGAAACCGATGCCATCCAACCTAATACCATCCAATCCCTTCCAATCCACCCAGCCAAACACGCCCTTAATTGGATTGTGGGGTACACAAATCCAATCAAATGGCTCTATATGTCAATCTGTTAAATTGTGGGGCTCACTAATCCAATTGTACTGCTTTATAAGCTATATATTCGACTGTAAAATCCTATTTGTTGTTCTTGTCAAATTTGTGTACAACACACTTTACCCGAGTATTAAAGAACTCCATTATCATTAAGGATTCTAATGCAGGACCGTATGGTCTTGTGGGCCCCACAGTCCATCTGGTTGACATCTAAGTGCCTGCATATCAACCATCACATTCTGCCCGAGTATCAAAGAACTCCATTATCATTAAGGATTCTAATGCAGGACCGTATGGTCTTGTGGGCCCCACAATCCATCTGGTTGACATCTAAGTGCCTGCATATCAACCATCACACTCTGCCCGAGTATCAAAGAACTCCATTATCATTAAGGATTCTAATGCGGGACCGTATGGTCTTGTGGGCCCCGCAGTCCATCTGGTTGACCGACAAAGGCCACCTGGTGCGGCAAGTATTTTTCTCGCAGGATGACTATTCTAGCAATTTGGTGGTCCGTTTAGGAAGAAAGAAACGGGAGATGCTTTACTGATTCTTCCAATTCTGCTCAGGTGGTTGCATCCAGGGCCAAGCGCAGTCCAATTGAGTGGGCCTCCATTGATGACAAGCTCAGAGATTGTGATCTGCTGTTCTTGGGACTTAGTTTTTTCTGGGTTCCCTTTTTCTCTGTCTTTCCCTGACTTGGGTTTTTGTTGTTTTTGGGGTTTTCTTTCCAGTCCTTTCTTTCTTTATTTCTTTTGTTTCTTTCCTGCTTTGCTTTTCTTTCTTGCTGTCTACTATCTCGGCAGGCTTGTTTTGTTCCCTCTCTTTTGTTCTTTTATTTTGTTTTAATAGAAGTGCGTTATCTTTCAAAAAAAAATAAAGGCCACCTGGTGCACGTGTAATCAAGTGGACACCACTTCTAGTCTCCTCCAAGGGCGTGTTTGGCCGGCCGGATTGGAAGGGATTGGAAGGGATTGGGTGTATGGCATCAGTTTCAAGGTAATGATGGCCGCGTCAGTGGATTCGTGCCAATCCCATGGGATTCATATATCCCATGGCCCAAATTGTCGCATGTTTGGCCGAGCAGACTAATCCAGGGATTGCAACGAGTGGGCGTGTTTGGTCAGGCATGGGATTGCATGCAATCCCATAGATTTCAAAGGCTAATTTCAAAGGCTGCCAAGGGTGGGCAGATTCGGTTTAGATGTCATCCAAACTGTTTATAGGGTCATTACAACTGGTGAAATTAAAATATGAAAAAATTAGCCTGACATAGAGCTTCTATGGTTATAGAAATTTTTCAATGGTTCTCAGTGAATACTCGTTGTTTCCTCTCGTGTGGCCCACTTGAGTTTTGGATCCACCTCATTTTTTATCGAATAGCATAAAATAAGCTCTCAAAGATTATGAAATGAATAGATTTTTGCACCATCCGATCAGAAATGGCGAGAGGACAGAGTGAGAGGGAGAAAACTTAAAAAGGGAAAAAAGAAAATAGAAGAATTAAAAAAAAAAACCCTCTCCTTCTCCGATCGCCTCTCCTCTTCCTTCCTCCCTTCCTCGATCTTTGACAAACCATAAATAATTCTCCCGAAGATCCAACTCTTTGATGCAACAATTGAATGTCCATTCTCCGGAAATAGATCATCTATCATCCATGGATTCATCAAAACCCCAGATTTGCGCTATTTCCTCCCATAGGCTCAGCTTCTCAAATCCCAAGTCTAACCATGGAAATATCTAGATCTTTGTTGCGGCCATTGTCGTCATCCTTGCCGTTTTCTTCGCGCAAAAAAAAAAAAAAACCTACATCTAGCATCTCTCCCACCACATGCAAACCCTATGAAGTCTCATCCCACAATCCGTACGATGGACTACGGACGGGCATGGGATGGGGTCGAGAAGGAATCCTAATCCAACGATTTCTCCAGCGCGGGATTTCACAATCTCACATAAAGACGACCGAATCCAGCGAAATCTGCATGTCGTCTTTAATCCCTTGCCGCCCAAATAGACCTGCATACAGACGGGATGAGATTTGACAACCCTATCCCACCTACTCCACCCTACTCCATCTTAAGTCGCCCGTCCAAACACGCCCCAATACACACCGGCTGTGGAGCTTGGATTATCAAATCTATTTCACAAAGGATGGATATCTAAGAAAGATTTTAATCCAAACTAGATCCAATCACCAATCTGAGAGACCCATTTGATGGACCCCAACTTGGTTTTCTTATCATTCTGAGGAACCATTTTGTTCAGATGATCCTAGCCATGCCATAATAGTTTGGAAATAGACAGTTAAAAGGTCAGTCTTAGTTTGGATGGACAGGATCATCCAATCAGTGAAATTTTTGCCTAATTGTCCATGTAGTGTAGGATGGACCAAAAGACAATCTAGAGCAATCAATTGGACTGTTCACATCTCCAAATGCAGATCAACTGTCCATGAGATGCCCACAGCAACAACAATAAAAACAATGCCAAGATGACAAAGGTCAAGTTCCATACAAGTGGGGCCCACAGTTAGGTCCTATGGACCGTTGATCTGGACTCAGATTGCATATTGTAGCACACAGAACTGAGTTTGGTAATGTGTACTACTGGAAACACTCTGTGGGCCCCACCATGATATATGAGTTTTATCCATGCCGTACATCCACGTTGCCAGCTCATTTTAGGGCATCAGCTCAAAATTCAGATCCAAATCTCAAGTGGACCACACCACAGGAAACAATGGTGATTGAAGGCCGACCATTAAAAACTTCCTAAGGCCCACTGTAACATTTATTTGCCATCCAATCTATTGATTAAGTCACATAGACCTGGCTGAAGAGAAAACACACATCTCAGCTTGACCTAAAACTTTTGTAGCCCCCACTTAGTTTTAATGGTAGGCGTTCAATCGCCAATGTTTCCTATGATGTGCTCCACCTGAGATTTGGATCTGTCTCATTTTTGGGCTCAAGCCCTAAAATGATCTGGAAAAATGGATGAACGGCGTGGATAAATCACATAAATCATGATGGGACAGCACACAGTACCGACGTCAGTACTGTGTTACATTACGAAATCCGAGTCCCGTTGATCTGACGAGACCTGCTGTGAACGGACTCTGCCACAAAATCTTCCAAATACGACCATCATGACCGCCTGATTATCGGATTTGAAAATTAAAGCAATCAATCTACATCGGACGGTCGAAAAAAGAATACCAATGATTGAAAGGACAGGATCTTCCATTCTAGGAGATTTTTGGGCATGGTCCCATTAAAATCAACATGATGATGATGATGTGATTGGGGTTTGAATCTTACAGCTGGCCAATGCGCAGATGAAGTCGGCGGCGAAGCTGATGGGAGCAAAAGCGGAGAGAGAAGAAACGAGTTGTGGGATGCATGGATGCTGCAATGGAGATAGTCAGAAGCGATTGGACGGTCAGGATTGCGTGACTCTTGCGGGAAAAAAACCCATCCAGGGAGAATTCCGTACGGTCCAGCCCGTTGAATCGAGCGGCGGCTTCGCGCAGGCTTTCGCCTCGCCCTGTTTCGGGTGGTTTTACCTCCGAGAAAAGGTTTTCCTTCGCTGCGCTGCACCTAAGGAGAACGTTCGTCGCGGTATACATGACAAGTGGTAGGCAGAACTTCGAATCCAGACCGTCTGTGTAGATGGTCCAAAATCGTAAATCAAGTGAATGGATTATCCGGACTCGGATTGGGTGGTAACCCCAACACCACCCAGCTAGCTTGTGGAAAAGCTATCTGGGCCCTCCATGATATATATGTCCATTTTTGCCAGCTAATTTAGGGCATAAAGGGGCGCGGATTAGGTACTAGGCCCTCGGACAGCGGAGGCTCCGAGGGCCACTGAGGGGCCACCGTGATGTTTGAATTTTATCCTCACCGTCCATCCAGTTTTTCATATCCTTTTAAATTATCACTCTAAAAATTACAAGGCTCAAATGGACCATATGGTGGGGAATTTAAATTCCTACGGATGAAAATTTCAGGGAGGCTACGCAAGTTTTGGATCAAGATGATATTTGTCTTTTCAAATTTCTCGGAGAGCACGTAAGCTTTGGATCAAGATGATATTTGTCCTTTCAATTCACCCACGTGTACATGACTCTATCATCAGGTTAGATGGCAAATAAAAAATACGGTGCACCTTAAAAAGGTTTCTACGGTGGGCATTTTTATCACAGCTTCTTCCTAAAGGTGTGGTCCACTTGAGCCTTATTTTTAGTTGAGCATTCTAAAAGGATAAGGAAAAAGCTCGGGACGGGGGATGATGCCTTATCCATACCTCGGCCATAAGCCAAAAATGGATGCAAATGATCCAAAGCTCAAATGAACTACACGGTGCAATGTTTATTTGCCATCCAACTTGATCGAAAGTGTGCATTCAATCTCCAATGACCAAGTGGTGTGGTTTAGTATTTACTTCAGTTTTTCGATCATACCTTAAAACAAGCCAGTAAAATAAATAGATAGCATAGATTAAACATATAAATCATAATGGAGCAACATAATTTTTTCACAAGTGGTGTAGGGTTTATCACCTAAGCAAGTAAAATTATCTCGCACATATTATTTTAATATACAAGATCATATGCATTGATAATAAATAACTCGCATTTCATTAAATGTATGTAATTAAGATAGTGTTGAGTATACCAGAGTCATATTCACTTCCTAAAAGCCTTGATGGTAAAATGGTAAACATTTGAGACTCAAAAATCTCATGGTAAAAAGTGTGATTAACTTGAGTTCAATTGAATGCTTGACATCATGCATCAAATCGGCCATAAGATTAGACTTATGAAAGTCGACCAACTATCCAACCACTAATATTGTAGTAATCAGGCAATTTGGAAGGAAAAGGTTAGTTCCTTAATGAAATCTATTTATCTTAAGCTAATAATTTTTCTTTCAACAATAATCGCAACCTAATATTTTTTAAATAATGCAATAATTGACAAATAAAATAAACAATAAAAACTAGATTGCCAATTTTACGGATTTTGAATTAAGATCAATACAAATTAGTGACGGTAAACTAAAATAAATAAAGTAAAAAAAACAATTACCTATGATTGTCCGTGTGAATAAACAATAAAAGTGAATGGTTAACTGGATGTGACTAATGTAATTTTCTAATTATATACTTCGTTAATTAGAGATCTAACAATTGTCCGTGTGAATAAACAATAAAAGTGAATGGTTAGTTGGATGTGACTAATGTAATTTTCTAATTATATAATTCGTTAATTAGAGATCTAACAATGGATGTTATAGATATTTACTTTATTCTTAAGGCGTACTACAACAATGGTGCTGGACAGTAATAGCTTAAAAATATGCTAAACTCTGAACTTGTTGTAGTAAGGGCTTGATAAAAGTCAAGGACTTAAGGTTAAATTTAAGATAGACAACATTATGTTGTGAGAGATATTATGTGTGTTGGCTCGGTTGGTTTCAAGTGCTCTTCATCAAATGCTTCTTTTATGTGATTGGGAATGGCAGTGGGCGCATGTAAATTTTTGTATCATTAGAAATTTGGACAAACGATCATAAAAATCTCATTGATTCTCCACATAAAAATAACTAACTGTGTTAAGCCATATATATTAGAGATTACGTACACCTCTTACTATTTCAATTATGCATATAAAGGTGTATTGAAATCTCACATTAGAACTCATGCATCTATAGATGTTGCTTTTGATGAGACCCTAGTAATTAATACTTGCATAAAGACTTGTTTCAATGAGACTCTTGCTCTCTAGTATTTAATACTCTTACATATTCATGTCTCTAACTCTTCCCTTTGAGCCTAAAATTGAAACAAATGTAGATTACAATACAAGAAATAATGAGGATTAAATGCCCACTATTGATATCTTATTAGGTGGCATAGAAGTTTTAGATGAAGTTGTATTTGTGTTTTCTCTTCATCCATGTCTATAATACCTTATGAACTAGTTGGATGACAAATAAGCATAACAATGGGCCCTAAGAAAGCTTCAATGGTGCATACCATTATCCTCATTGTTTCCTAAGTGTGGTTGGTCCACTTGAACATTGGATTGCTTCAATTTTAAGGGCATGGATGGGGAACTACCCCACTAAGACCTAACTAGAGATAGAAAATCTTGTCAGGGCTTTGTGGGCCCCACCATGATATATGTGTTTTATCCACACTGTCCATCCACTTTGATAGACCAATTTAGGGCATGAGTTAAAAAAGAGGTAGTTCAAAGGCTTAGGCAAACTACACCACGATAAGCTATGGTGATAATGACACCCACTTATGAAACTTGTTTAGGGCTCCTCGTGAATTTTACTTGCCATTTAACTTGTTCGTAAGGTCACATAAACATGAATGAAGGTAAAGTATAAATATTAGCTCGTAAGGTCACATAGACATGAATGAAGGTACGTGAAAGAAGGTAAAACATAAATATTAGCTCGATTCGAAACTTCCGTGGCTCCTAAGATGTTTTTAACGGTAAGTGTTCAATGTTGTTAGATGTCTTAAATTTAAAAATTATTATCGTGCTCGACCAGTCGAGGGACTGGCTCAACCGGTCGTGGGAGTTTGCACGACCAATCATGGCTCGCTCAACTCAAAGTCCAGCGAGCTCACCTTTTGATGTTCAGGCCACTCGATCGGTCGTGGGGATAGCTCGACCGATCGTAAGGGTCCCTCGACCAGTCGTGGCTACCCTTCGACCGGTCGTGGTTACGTAGATTCGTTCCGTGATTTTGCGGATTGCGGAAATCTAAGTCCTTTCACAACTAGGATGCGAAAGGAAAGTTGTCTAAACTATAAATAGGTGTTCCTAGGGCTTTTCTAAGGAATGAGAAATAATTCTAAAGCTTTCTAAAGGGATTCTAGGGAAATCAAAGGGTGTAGCAAGGGTGAGATTTGAGGTTTTTCGAATCGGGTAAGTCGTCTCTCTTATAATTTTCTTTTCATAGTGGATTTCTGTCGCTTTGTGCCATGATTTTTACCACAAGGATTTTCCATGTTAAAACTTTGTGTTCTTCTGTGATTGCTTGTTACTATTGAATTGCTCTCCTAGATTTAGATCTGTGTGATTCCGCAGCATAAATCCCCAACAAGTGGTATCAGAGCGATCGTTGGGGCATAGATCTGAATCTTCAAGATTAGTAATAATAGGAAGTGACAAGTTTGATATTAAGAAGTACTCGGGCAAAAATAATTTGGAGTTATAGAAGGTTAAGATGATTAGCCTGTTAACCAAGCAAGGCGAGATTAAGGCTCTTGAGGAGCGAAAATCTACCATGAAAGATGATGAATGGGAAAACCTTGATAATAATGCTTTAACCTCCATCCGTTTATGTCTCACGGATGAGGTTCTCTATAATGTCTTGAGGGAGAAAACTGCGGGTAGTTTGTGGGAAAAGTTAGAGAACATCTATGCAAAGAAGTCCTCTGAAAATCACCTACACTTGAAGCTACAGTGTTATCCCTTCAAGATGACAGAGGGTGGAGATCTAGAAGCACATATCAACAACTTTAATAAATTGATGTGCAAATTGCTGAAGATGAGGAACAAGTATGTATATTATTGAATTCTCTTCCTGCATTATATGAGTCTTTCAGGGACACGATGTGCACCGCAAATAAAACTCTAACTGTTGACACCGTTATCTCAGCCCTTCAAAGGAAGGCTATGAGAAAGTAAAACGGTGACATAGGGGCAACTTCCGATGCACTGATTACGAGGGGCAGAGATTCTGAGCGAGGTACAAGATCCTCAAGGCCTAGATCTAAATCTAAGGGCAAAGGCAAAGGAAGATTAAAGTGTTGGAATTGTGGGTTGTCTAGGCACATGAAGAAGAATTGTAGAAATCCTAAAGCAAAGAAAGAAAATTCAGCGGTTTCTTCCAAGGAGGCCAATGTGGTCACATCTGATGAAGAATCAAATGGTGGTGAAGTTCTGTCCGTGTTCATGATCGGACATGTTCACGACAATCATGCAGATGAGTGGATCCTAGACACAGGAGCATCATATCACATGACTCCTCATCGGAGTTGGTTCGCCGGTTATAAGGAGTGCGATGGTTGACAGGTTTTTATGGGCAATAATAATGCCTGTAATGTGGTGGCTATTGGCACGGTGAGCATCAAGATGTTTGATGGGATGGAGCGTACCTTGACTGACGTCAAGCACATTCCTGATATGAAGAAAAGTCTGATTTCTCTCAGTGCACTTGAAGCTATAGGGTGCAAGTTCACCGGTATTGATGGTGTTCTTAAAGTTTCAAAAGGAGCACTCGTGCTTATGAGAGCACAAAGGCACGAAAACCTTTACAGGTTGATTGGAAGCACTTCAGCAGGTGGAGCGGCAGCAGCTATTGCAGACTCCATGTCTCTATGTATGTGGCATGCTCGTCTGGGCCACATGAGCGAGTGGGGCATGAAGGTACTTTCTGATCAATTTTTGATTCCAACTTTTAAAAATTCTGATTTAGATATATGCGATTATTATATATATGGTAAACAATCTAGACTATCTTTTAAATCTGGAAAACATATTTGTAAGGGAGTGCTTGATTATGTGCACTCTGATGTATGGAGGCTATTGCCAGAAGTTTCCACTGGGGGGTCGTCATGGTTGTTTCATTCATTGACGACTACTCCAGGAAAGTTTGGGGTTTACTTTATGAAACGTAAATTCGAAGTTTTTACCATATTCAAGCAATGGAAGGCAATGGTGGAAAAACAGTCAGGGTAGAAAATAAAGGTTTTAAGGACTGACGATGGTGGAAAATTTACTTCCACTGAATTTAATGACCATTTTAAGGATGAAGGGATCATCAAGCACAACACAGTACGCCACACGCCCGAGGAAAACGGTGTGGCTGAGCAAATGAATCAACTCTCTTAGAGAGGGGCAAATGCATGTTAAGTAATGCTGCATTGGGCAAGGACCTATGGACTGAGGCCGTTAATACGACTTGTTATTTGGTGAACCATTCTCCTTCAACAACAATTGAATGTAAAATCTCAGAGGAAGTATGGAGTGGTTAGAAAATCGACTACTCAGAACTTCGCATATTTGGTTGTGAGGCTTACTCTCATGTACCATCAGTTGAGAGAGATAAGCTAGATTATAGGGGCAAAAAGTATATCTTTGTGGGCTATGACATTAGTGTGAAAGGTTACAGGTTATTCGACAAGGTCACACGTAAGGTCATCACTAGCCGTGACATTAGATTCGATGAAAGCTCCCTATTTCATAAGAATGATCAAAATGAGCAAGAGGAACCAAAAAGGGTGATCATAGACGTCCAAATTGACACAGATGATACTCAGGCAGAGACAAATGCGAAGACAGAGGTACAAGATCAGGTGGAGCAACCACTTGTGAGAAGGAACCCACCGCATGATCGCAGGTTACCAGTAAGATACAGGAACCACTCTAATATTGCATATGCCCTCATTACAGATGAGGGGACCCGTCTACTATTCAGGAGACTCTTGATGAGCCTGATGCAGAAAAGTGGAAGATGACTATGGACGATGAGATGGACTCGTTGCACAAAAATCACACATGAGAGCTGGTGGAACTTCTTGTGGGCCGAAAAATGATTGGATGCAAGTGGTTATTCAAAAAAAAAACAGGATAGATACAAAACAAGGTTGGTAGCGAAGGGGTATGCTAAGAGAGAAGGCATTGACTTCACAGAGATATTCGCGCCGGTGGTTAAGCAAATATCTATCAGATTCGTATTGGCATTGGTTGCCCAATACGATCTCAAGCTGGATTAGATGGATGTGAAGACTGCATTCCTGCATGGGGAATTAGAAGAGCAAATGTACATGAATCAACCAGATGACTACGAAGTTAAAGGGGCAGAGAAAAAGGTTTGCAGGTTAATGAGGTTGTCGTACAGCCTGAAACAGTTGCCTAGGCAGTGGTATAAAAAATTTGATTCTTTCATGGTGAGTCAGGAATTTATTCGGAGTGAATATGATCACCGTGTCTATTACAAGACACTGAGTGATGGAAAATTCATCATCCTAGTACTGTATGTTGATGATATATTGATCGCCTGTCATGATATGTCTAAAATCAACATTCTGAAGACTCAGTCATCTGGGACATTCAAGATGGAAGATCTAGGGGTTGCAAAGAGGGTTCTCGACATATATATTCATAACGACAGGAAGAGGAGTAGGCTTTGATTATCACAAGCAAAATACCTTGAAAAGGTATTGATCAAGTATGAGATAGATCAAGCAAAGCCGGTGAGCGTTCCTCACGCAGCCCACTTCAAGCTTTCCTCAGAACAATGTCCTAAATATAACGAGGGAAAGCAGGTTATGTCTCATGTGCCTTATTCAAATGCGGTTGACAGTTTAATGTATGTTATGATCTGTATGAGACCAGATATTTTACAGGCAGTTGATATTGTGAGCAGATACATGTCAAACCCCGGTAAGTAACTGTAACGCCCATGAAAAATCCGTACTTGGGCTCGAGTACCAACTCGACCCGAAATCGCGTAGAATTAATTTCTATGAAAATTAAGCGTAAGTTAGCTAGCGTAATGCTAGAGTGGCTGGGAAATAGTCCCTGATCACTTTAAATACGTTCTATAAGACCCAAATCGAGTAGAACCAACGACTCTATAACACTCTATAACCTCGGACCAAACTCTAAGTAGGTTTGTTCTCTGGACCACTTTGAATCTTTGTATTGGATCTACACCGCACGTCGAAAGTCCGATACTTCCTATCTTAGACCGTTAGAACCGCCTTGTTGGACTTGACACTCATTTCGAAAATCAAATCCAACCGACAATCGCAGGCTATTTCATTGAGCCCGGACTGAAGAGAGTACGAATAGGGACACAATTGAAATTTGAAATTCAAATCTGGCACACGACTTGACGCGTCAGTATTAAGCGTTCTGACCGTCAGAATTCAGCCATATTACACCCTCGGATCAGGAAAAATTTCTATTTTATATCATGAGACTTTCAGCCCTGATCTACGTGCGGTGACCGCTGAACTGAAACTGGTCCGCCACGTGCGATCTGCGAACCCTGCCAGACTGAAAACTTAATACGTGCTATATCTGGTATGCATGAGCTTAAGTCCGATCGTGTTCGACCAGGGGATCACCAGAAAGCATCTTTTGGACCGAAACAGTCCCGAATTGGATATGCACTAAGTAAACTTCGTTCCGGAGCTTGTTTCCGGCGTTTTTAAGCTTATAAAAGGGGTTGAAACCCTCATTCCTCTCTCCCATCAGAAAATTGCAAAACCCTAGCTTTGGGAGAGAGAAAAGGAGAGAGTTTGAGAGAGAGAGTAGAGGGATTTTTCCCGCCTTCGTGCCGCTAGTTGCACGTGCTTCAGCAACTCTTCCCAATCACCTGGCCGGTGATTTCTCCACTTTTTCAGGTATGAAATGACCCTAAAAGTTGCTGATTTAGGGATTACTTGGATTCGTAGCGTGTTAGCTAACGTACCTCGTAAAACAGGTTCTCCTACTGCCGTAGACGAAGCGTATACGCTCCGTTTCAATTCACGAGTCTACAAGACATAAGGTGAGGATTTTAGACTCTTTGATTGACGGTTTACAACGCTTTCAATGTCGTTTAATAGTATATTATCGACGGCATCGCCGTTTGACATGTACAACATGCTCTCCGTTTCCTGTTTCGTAAATTAACGAAGAATATGAGATTTATGGCATTTTAGTCATTTGTAGGAAGTACAGATTACGTTCATATTTTGCTGATGTGATTGACATGGTTTGTTGTCGCATTAGGAAGTTAGGAATACGTGCATAATTATTTTGGCGAAGAGATTCGCCTAATTGCGCACCTCGGGTCGACATACTATATGTAGACTTAAGTGTGTAGTGTATGTGTTTGTATAAATGCTTGTATTAGTATGTATTGAATTAAATGATGTTATGAATTAGTTTGAGATGGATTTCTCAATTAATGTGCTGACCTAAATGATTTCCTACATGTTGACTATATGCATGATTTCATTACATGCATGAAATATATGTGTTTGAAGATTTACTTAAGTTGAATGTTATAACATGTGTTAACATGCTCACATGATTGTATTTCAATTCCAATATTCCTATATAAATTGCTGATGTGATTCCATAATTGTTTGGGACTATATTTAGTCCAGGCAGTCGGTAACCGATCGAATTCGTGGCTGGCTGGTCTTGGCCACGAACGACGCGTCAATGAACGCGAGTCGTGTTTGAAGTTGGCGGCAGTGGTTAGGCCACGCGAAGTGTTTTACGCACTTCATGTCGTTCGACTTGAGATGCGATCGCGCTAGTCGAGCCCGTCAAGCAACCCGACTGGCCGATGTATGTTCACCTTGTATGAGTCATAACTGCTTGAACCTAGGGTACTGAACTTACCATTGTAAACCCTGTTAACCATGGTACCTTGATCCACGAAGACTCATGAGCCGGGCATGGTGGTATGGGACACCGTGGTCGAGCTGTCGGCCTACGCTGGGGCCACAAACCTCCCCGTAGTGACCAGTGAGCACCTAGACTCGTGAGCAGATTATGGTGGTATGGGACACTATATTCTAGCTGTCGACCTACACTGATCAGGCGACGAGTCCTTTGTAGTGACCGCGAGCGTATTCTGAGTCCACGGGAGGCGACGACCCTTCCGTTGCAGTAGAGTACGGTAGGCCTGTATTGATAAGGTGATGGGGGAGCGGTGCAACGAGTGCGAGCAACAGCCCTTACAGCCCTTGCAGCGACCTACGAAATATACATCGTATGAGATTACTAGGAGCGACGACCCTAGACAGGATCTGTGTTGGGATTGATATAAGGGAAGTACCTTAGTTTCCCAATCCTGCTGTTTGAATGGACTAATAACAACTTGGGAATCATATCACCATGCCATTGCATGTGCCTGAAAGATGTGGAGCACTTGAGGGTCGATTGCATGCCGCGGTCGTAAGATGGTGCCGTATGAGAGAGATTGTCGGTGAGGGCATATATCACGTCATATCATCTTGCATTAACAACAGTATTAGAATTGTCTGATTTACTGCTTTACTATTATCGCATGATTGAATTGTGAACATGCTAATCTTTGCTTTATGATTCCACTGAGTTGATCACTCACTCCCACGTTACGGGATAGTGTTTGCAACACCCACCAGACCCTGTTGTAGATGCAGGTGAGGCTGAGATCCAGGAGGGAGAGCCAGACTTCGACGAGGACCAGGACGAGTTCTCGTACATGCAGTATCATGATGGCTTTGCGTAGGCGACCTGGATTGATGGGACTTTAGTGGGACTATTTTGAACATTTCATTTTGTTCATGTATATGCATACGAGACTCAGAGATGTATTCATACCTTAGAGATAGATGAGATCTACTTTATTTTTCCATACAGTGATATATATATTGTTTAGTCTTCCGCTTACTTTTATCACTGGATCTGAAGTATGAATTACAGTTTTGGTATACTTTTACTCATGTGAATGCTTTAAATCAGACAACATTGAATCATAATCATTTTTGTTACATAAGTGACACTTCCTCCGATTTTCAGGGTGTTACAAGTTGGTATCAAAGAGTGAATAAAAGTATACTGGGCCTGGGTTATGGTCTCGCGACGTACGTTGTCGCTTTCTTTGACATAGGTGGGTGCGAGAAGGGTCTAGAAACATTTCTAGGATCGCAGATTCTCCAATAGACGAAGTCTATTCGGATCGATCGCATGATCGAGTCTGTAACGCAACTCGAGTCGCGTAAAGCAACCCGAATAGCTCCTAGGTCGTAGGAAGTCGGGTTGAGACGTTCTTTGAACGATTTTAAACCTGTAAAAGTAAATCCTTGGGCCGTGGGATGACCACGACTCCTGTATTCAATCGTCAGGGCTTAAAAACCCTGTTTCACCAAAAATCTTCAAAATTCTTCCTCTCACCACTCCAATCTTCATTTCTTTCTTATCCATTTCATGTTAGGCATCAAACCTAATGTGAAAATAATACAAAATAATACTTTCACAAAATTTTACAGTGAATAGTAAAATTTCATGAAAAATGGCCATAAAGCCATTCTAACTTCACTTTATTTAGAAAATAAGGGTCTAGATGGATGTACTGGATCCTTCTACCCCAAAATCATATGCTGCATCATAGGGTTTGGTATTCGAGATCGTGGAATGGTCCCGGAAAGCCCTGAACACATGTTTGGGCTTACATAGGTCAAAATACAATGAACCAGGGGTCGAACCGTACATATCTGGGGTCCTTGGACCATGGGGGACCGAACCCATCTGGCCCCACCGACCAGATGCATCACCGGTAGGCGATGCCATCGCCGATCCGGCGATGCATCGCCATATAGGTGGGCCCATTTGAAGTGAGACTCGGGCGCACGCCCTTAAATCCCATGTACACACTCCCCATATATGTCCCGTCCAAAGAAAACCCCCAAAACATGCCCCTCCTTCACAAACAGCCCTCCCCATAGCCCTATTTTCATTTTTCAGCAACCATCTCCAAAATTCAGGATTCTAAATCGTCCCTAGATCCCTCCTTGGCCAAAAATGACTATCATCCATCATTCCTTTGGAGTTGGCAGCCCTTCCTCTTGAAGATTTCATCATTTGGAGCTCCAAAAACCCCCAAATAGAGCTGAAATCGTGAGGTGCTCCATTCCACTTTTCCATTTCCATTTCTCCTTGAAAATACATCCTTGGGAAGCTTGAAGCATCCCTCTACGACGCCTAGATTTCTTTTTTTCAGATTGGACAGCCACTTCTCCGCATTTTTTCCATTTTCCATGGCTTTCGTGGAAGCCATTTTAGGCCTTTTATCACTCTCATCCATCATATCTTTGATGGGTAAAAGGAAAACCATAACAGACGAGGCTGGGCCAAGTCGCCCTGCTCAATCGAGAAGATCGCGGGGTGGTGCCGCAAGTTCAAGCGCCGCCGCAGGTCCAGCTACAGCCCTAGAGTGCCGTACAAAGTGGGATTTGGATCCCCATACTCACCTTGGGCGAGTAATTCTATCAGAGATGCCTCACTGCCAATACACTGATCGCAAAGTGTTATTTGAGTCGGACGTGGAAGGGTGACTGTTCGGTGAATTTTTGTTGTTCGAGTGCATTGAAGCTGCGCATTGGGGTCCGATCTTTGAAGCTCGCGCTCGTGCTAATGTGAGCACCGTTCGTGCCTTCTATGCTAGTATCTAGAATCCTACCTTAGAGCCATTGCAGTTTAAAATCCCTTTTGGTAGAGATCGGATGGCTACGATTGATGTGCGACTGATTGCGTGACTTCTGAACGTGCCTCTTGGTGATGTTCATCCTAGTGAGAAGAATCTGAGGAGTAGGCATGAATGAGATCGCCGCATCAGATTTCTGTGCGGTAAGTTGGTTCCATGGCAGCCTAATAATAGCCTTAAGGTGACGTATATATCTGATGATTTACGCCTGCTGCACCATATCTGCACGTACAATGTGTATCCCAGGTCGACAAATCACATTGAATATACACGCCTTATGGTTGATTTCCTGTATCTGGTGGCCCAGGGAGAGAACGTATGTATGGCCACTTTCATCTTACGACAGATAATCCTCATAGCCAAGTCAAGAAGAACATCCAAATCGCTTCCTTTTGGCCGACTGATTTGCAAGATTGCGCTTAATTTTGCCTACAGACTTGGGCCGGAATTGCCAGTTTCGATTCATACCATTGATGAGTCGACTATGGTCAAGATGAAGATTGGGTCGCAGTACCGTGAAAATCAGCTTGAGGAGGACAGCGAGGATGAATTTGATGAAGAGGAAGATCAAAGCGAAGAAGAACCTGGAGCAGAGGTTCAGGAAGAAGTTCAGGAAGAGGCAGAAGAGGAGACTCAGGATACAGATGAGAGCCCTCCTCCTTCTGCGCAGGTTACTAGCGATGATCGCATTGCTCGGATCGAGGAGAGTCAGATCGCCTTGCGAAGAAAAGTTCAGGAACTTCGCGCTGAACTCGAGGATGCCAAGGCCGTTACAAAGAAGAAATTCGGCAAGGTGACTCGCACCTTGAAGGCGATCCTGTGTTGCTTGCAGGATAAGGGTGCTCCTCCTCCGTTACCTGATTCAGACTAGCGATGCGACCTTTGATGTAGTTGTTAGTAGTTAGTCATTTTCTGCTTTTGTTGTGTAAGCCTGTTAGGGCTAGTGCTTTGTTTATGTTGCTGTTGTAATTTTAACCGTCTTAGTTCTCATGTATTTCTCGTCATGATGCTTGTAAGGATATATCCCTTGTATTGTGACAATTTTGATTAAATGAAATGCATGGAATGCATTTGACTCCTTGTGTGAATGTTGCGGTGAATTTGTGCTATTGAGACTGAAAAGGTTGCGCCCTATTTTGAATATAGGGAATGCCGCCTAAGGCTACGCGGAGCACGGTTCAGCTTGCATTGACTGAGCATATGGATCGGACTCCTTCGCAGTCTGACACCCATGCGGACCCTGCTATGGGCCCAATTCCTGAGACAGTTCGTGCGTCTCAACCTACCGCTGGTCCTACAGTTGGACCACCGCCATTTACGCCGTCAGTCAGAGAGCCTTATCGTGCATCTACTTCGACACAGCATCCGCCACAGCCTGCTCCACCTCCTGACAGATTTGAGCAGATGTTGGCTATGATGCAGCAGCAGCAGCAGCTTCTGACTACCATCGTGGGGACATTAGCACAGGGTGGGGGTGTGGCTCCACCTGCACCACCTGCGCATCCAGCTGAGGATGCTTATACATATGCCCATGATGAGGGCATGACTCATCCTGTGCCACCTGCTTACCCTGCGGGGAATGCCGCAGATGCACGAGGCCTATTAGAGCGATTTCAGCGCTCACGGCCTCCCACTTTCACAGGTTCTCACAGACCCGAGGAGGCTGAGTACTGGCTCGACCGTGTGTCGAAGATTTTACAGATGTTACATTGCACAGAGGCTGAGCAGGTAGAGCTGGCTACATTCCTGTTTGAGCGAGAGGCCAGCCTGTGGTGGGATAGGGTACTGCGGACCATTGCCGTCGATTTTGTATGGACATAGGCAGCGTTTGAGTTCCGCTTCCACGAGAAGTATTATCCCCAGACTTACAGGCATGACAGGGAGAATGAGTTTCTCCGCCTCAGACAGGCAGTCATGACAGTCACAGAGTATGAGCATCGGTTCACGAAGTTGGGCAGATACGTCCTGACGATTTTGGCTGATGAGCAGATGCGCATACGGCGCTTTTTGGAGGGTTTGCGACCGGATATTCGGTCGAAGATGTGTTGTGTGAGCATTTCCTCATATGTGGAGTTGATTCACATGTCTATGCGGGTAGAACAGGATGTGTATCGACTTGCGTGATCTCGTAGCCCTGTTACTTCTAGGCCGCGACCAGACATGCAGGACAGGCCCTTCGCGGGCAAGAGGCCTTGCGTCGACCCTCCTACTCGGGCCATAGCGCTAGCACCATTGTTTCGGTGCCCCGAGTTATCGTGCACATATTGTGGGAGGACGGGCCACTTGGCGCAGAGCTGCTTTTCTCAGATGCGGGACAGTGGGTTCTCACCGCCGCAGAAGATTAACCGTGCACGTTCACAGGCGATATCAGCACCGCCTATACGGTTAGCTCTTGGCACCCTTCTTTCAGACCTCCGGTATCGCAGATCAGACAGCCTCCACGGCCCATGACACAGCGGCCGAACCGGCCACAGAAGGCTGGGGTTCATGCATTGACAGCTGAGGCAGCTGCGACACTGACTTTTTAGCATTCGGCCTTCGAGGTCACAGCCCATATTAGAGGTACTCCTATTCTTGTGATGGTGGACACTGGTTCCACGATTTTTTTGATATCGCGTGCTGTAGTCAGGCGTCTTGGGTTACAGACCATTACCATGGATAGGGTACGAGTCCTTGCAGCCCACAGAGATTATTCAGATATCACCCAGATGTGTGAGGGGTGTTTGGTTGATTTGGGAGGTCGGACGATGGCTATTGATCTTGTCGTCGACCCCTCTCTTGTTTATCTCGACATCATTCTTGGCATGGATTGGTTGACTGCAGCGAGGGCCGAGATTGACTGCGAGACTCGTATAGTGACTGCGTACGAGCCTGAGGGTGCATCCTTCACATTTTCAGTGCGGGTAAATCTTCCTTTCCGCATACTTAGTTACGCCACTTTATTACGCGACGCTGGTGCTCAGGTACTTGAGCGTGTGCCAGTCGTTTCCGAGTTCGGGAATCTGTTCAGGAAGATCCCTGGTTTGTCGCCTCGACGAGAGATCAATTTCACTATCGATCTGGTTCCTAGTTCTACGCCCGTCTCACTGCCGACGTATCGCATGGCACCATGTGAGATGGAGGAGTTGAGGACGCAGATTGATGGTCTGCTAGAGTTTGGCCTTATACGGCCTAGTGTGTCTCCTTGGGGAGCACCGGTCTTGTTCGTGAGGAAGAAGGATGGTTCAATGCGATTATGTATTGATTATCGCAGGCTGAACCAGGTCACGGTGAAGAACAAGTACCCTTTACCTAGGATCGATGACTTGTTTGATCAGTTGAGAGGAGCGCAGTACTTCTCGAAGATTGATCTTTAGTCAAGATATCATCAGTTGCGCGTCAGGGATGAGGACGTGCAGAAGACAGTATTCAGGACCAGTTTTGGTCACTACGAGTTCCTCGTGATGTCGTTCGGTCTCACGAACTCACCAGCCATGTTCATGGATCTGATGA
This sequence comes from Magnolia kwangsiensis, assembly GCA_037074715.1. Classification (NCBI taxonomy): domain Eukaryota; kingdom Viridiplantae; phylum Streptophyta; class Magnoliopsida; order Magnoliales; family Magnoliaceae; genus Magnolia; species Magnolia kwangsiensis. Next base: position 88,918,352 of record CM073582.1, read on the forward strand.
ACCGGGTATTTCGACCTTTCCTCTATCGATTCGTCGTTGTATTCATTGACGATATTTTGGTGTACTCCAGGAATCGAGAGGAGCATGAGGAGCACTTACGTTTGGTCCTGGATACGCTCAGACAGCATTAGTTGTTCGCACAGTACAAGAAGTGTGACTTTTGGAAGCAGGAGGTGAAGTTCCTGGAACACGTGGTGTCCAAGGATGGCATGACAGTTGACCTGTCTAAGGTAGCTGCGGTGCAGGACTGGGAGCAGCCTGGTTCTGTCACTGAGGCGAGGAGTTTCTTAGGTCTCGCTGGCTACTATCGGCGCTTCATACAGGACTTCTCGAAGATCACGAGACCCTTATCTCAGTTGACACGGAAGGACGTGAAGTTCGCCTGGAATGACAAGGCAGAGTCAGCTTTTCAGGAGCTGAAGGACAGACTTACGTCCGCCCCTGTGCTAGTATTGCCAGAGCAAAGGGTTAGATACACTATATACACTGACGCGTCTAGCGTTGGTTTGGGTTGTGTCCTTATGCAGAGGGACAGGGTAATTTCGTATGCCTCGAGACAATTAAGGAAGCACGAGGAGAATTACCTTACACACGACCTAGAGTTGGCAGCCGTTATATTCGCACTGAGACTCTGGAGACATTACCTCTACGGAGAGGAGTTCGAGCTCTTTTGCAACCACAAGAGCCTCAAGTACATATTCACGCAGCGAGACTTGAATATGAGGCAGCGGCGATGGATGGAGACGTTGAAGGACTTCAAGTTTGAAGTCTCTTACCATCCTGGGAAGGCGAACCTTGTGGCTGATGTGTTGAGCCGCAAGAAGGCGATAGAGTTTGCGGCTCCACTGATGGTTGCGGAGTGGGATATGGTTGAGTTTTTACGAGACTTTGAGCAGAAACTCACCGTAGAGGAGCCGTTTGAGTTCATCGCACATGTACAGGTGCGATTTCAGATCGATGACCGAGTCATCGAGGCGCAGAGGGACGATGCGCATCTACTGAGCTTCGAGAGCAGGCCAGTGATGATGCAGACGCCGACTGGCGAGTTGGTATGGATGGGGGCTTATGTTATCGTGGCCGCCTATGCGTCCCAGATGTCCCTGACTTGAGACGAGAGATTCTCGAGGCTGCGCATTGTACTAGACTCGCGATGCATCCAGGCAGCACGAAGATATATCGTGACGTGAAGAGGACGTATTGGTGGGAAGGTATGAAGACCCACATAGCTGAGTTCGTGTCCCGTTGTCTCACTTGTCAGCAGGTGAAGGCAGAGCATCGCCGACTACCTGAACTTTTGCAGCCTATGCCGATCGCAGAGTGGAAGTGGGATTTCATTTCCATGGACTTCATTTCTGGGTTGCCGAAGACGAGGAAGGGACATGATTCCATTTGGGTGATCGTTGACCGTCTGACGAATTCGGCGCACTTCCTACCGATTAGAGTTACGAACTCTGCAGACGAACTGGCTAGATTGTACATCAGAGAGATTGTGCGTCTGCATGGAGTTCCGTTGGAGATCGTGTCGAACAGAGACACACGGTTCACTTTTATTTTCTGGACTCGCATTCAGGAGGCTATGGGTGTGAAGTTGAAATTCAGTACTGCCTTCCACCCACAGACAGACGGACAGACAGAGCGGGTGAACCAGATCTTAGAGGACATGTTGCGAGCTTGCGCATTGGACTTAAAGGACAGTTGGGATGATTGTCTTGCATATGCGGAGTTTGCGTACAACAACAGTTTTCAGGCGAGTATCGGTATGGCACCTTATGAGGCGCTGTATGGGCGACCTTGTCGCGCACCGCATTGCTGGATAGAGGTCGGTGAGCGTAGCTTGATTGGCCCAGAGTTTAGTGCAGGCGACGTTAGAGAAGATTGATATTATTCGACGTCGGCTTCTTACAGCGCAGAGCAGACAGAAGAGTTACGCCGATACGAGACGGAGGCCACTAGAGTTCACAGTTGGGGATCATATGTTTTTGCGAGTTTTCCCTATGAAGGGAGTCCTTCGGTTCGAGAAGAAGGGAAAGCTGGCACCGCGATTCATTGGTCCATTCCAGATCCTCGATCGTATGGGAGCGGTGGCTTACCGATTGGCTTTACCCACGCCTCTCGCGAGCGTTCACAACGTATTTCATGTTTCTATATTGAAGAAGTACGTTGCTGATCCTTCCCATATCATCAGATGGGAGCAGGTGCAATTAGGAGAGGATGTTACTTATATCCTGCGATCGACACGTATCCTAGACAGGAAGGAGCAGGTACTGCGTAGCAAGGTGATTCCCCTTGTGATGGTATTGTGGACGCATTACTCTGAGGAGGAGGCTACCTGGGAGACAGAAGCCGAGATCAAAAAGAACTACCCACAGCTTCTCGAAGAGTACGAAAAGGTACAAATTTTGAGGACGAAATTATTTGTTAAGGGGGGTAGATTGTAATGCCCGTGAAAAACCCGTACTTGGGCTCGAGTACCAACTCGACCCGAAATCGCGTAGAATTAATTTCTATGAAAATTAAGCGTAAGTTAGCTAGCGTAACGCTAGAGTGGCTGGGAAATAGTCCCTGATCACTTTAAATACGTTCTACAAGACCCAAATTGAGTAGAACCAACGACTCTATAACTTTCTATAACCTCGGACCAAACTCTAAGCAGGTTTGTTCTCTGGACCACTTTGAATCTTTATATTAGATCTACACCGCACGTCGAAAGTCCGATACTTCCTATCTTAGACCGTTAGAACCGCCTTGTTGGACTTGACACTCATTTCGAAAATCAAATCCAACCGACAATCGCAGGCTATTTCATTGAGCCCGGACTGAAGAGAGTACGAATAGGGACATAATTGGAATTTGAAATTGAAATCTGACACACGACTTGATGCGTCAGTATTAAGCGTTCTGACCGTTATAATTCAGCCAGATTACACCCTCGGATTAGGAAAAATTTCTATTTTATATCATGAGACTTTCAGCCCTGATCTACGTGCGGTGACCGCTGAACTGAAACTGATCCGCCACGTGCGATCTGCGAACCCTGCCAGACTGAAAACTTAATACGTGCTATATCTGGTACGCATGAGCTTAAGTCCGATCGCATTCGACCAGGGGACCACCAGAAAGCATCTTTTGGACTGAAACAGCCCCGAATTGGATATGCACTAAGTAAACTTCGTTCCGGAGCCTATTTCCAGCGTTTTTAAGCTTATAAAAGGGGTTGAAACCTCATTCCTCTCTCCCATCCAAAAATTGCAAAACCCTATGTCACGCCCCAAACTCAGAAACCGGGCTAACAGAATTCCCGATCGCCGAATCCGGCGCCGACAGCCTCCGTAGAACCCCATTCTCGGCTCCTAGCTCCCATTCGCCAGGTTCCGATCCTGGGATGCTACGAGGAGGATTTTCAATGTCAGTTTGTTTCGTAATAAGCATAACCAAGGGCATAACCCACAAACAACAACCAAGAACTCCATTACATTTCCACTATGATCAAAAACTTTACAAGTACAATGAGCATAAAGGGAAATACAATGGTAAATAACAGAAAACTCCAAAATAATCAGCAACGCGCTCCTGCCTCAACGCTGCTGCGATCCAACGTCACCTGCACGCAACGGTCGTGCATAAGCTTACAGAAAGCTTAGAGGGTAGTGAAAGTGTGTGCACAAGGTAGTAATATGAACATGCAATGTCAGAGTGATGCGGAATCTGCAAATGGAACCATGATATCATGAGCCGTACCAAGGCTATACAATGCCAGACATGAATGTATCGGCCACCACAAGGCCATGCGATGTACAATGCAACTCAAGCATACAGGCCCTCATCTATGTCCATATATCAGTACAGCTCAAAGTATGGAATATCACCGGGGTCTAGTACACTCTAAACCAGATTGCCGCCACATCGCGCGCAATAAGGTAAGTGTAAGAGATCTCACTATCCGTCTGCCAATATCAGGCGCGACTCGTCGATAGCGGACCCATTCCTCGAGCTGGTCAGACTCAGCCTAGCATTGCCCCCTACACTCGGGCGGGTAAGGCCGTACCCCCTCCCAACCGACCACGACACAGTGGAGAGCGTAACCGTCTGGTAATCGGCACTCAACGCTCATCTACCCACTCGGTCTAGACGTTGGAGCAACCTCTTGGTACCATAAGGGTTTAGGGACTTTCACCCAGGGATATCTATAGTACCCCATGTAAGTCAAGATTTTCGGTATCCAATCCTGCCAACCACGATGCGTCTGTGGAGGCTACGGCCCTGATGTCGCTAGGGCGTACAACAACCATATCACACAAATGCGGAATGCATGAATCACGCTCTCCAGTCATGCAACCAATCCTGCGCATACCGTGCGCTCATGTAGGGCAACACCGCCTAACCGGAAGCCCATAAACAACCTGCCCGAAGGCAAATGCTATGATCAGTCAATCCTCATATCAAGCATACATATGATGCGTATGATCATGGGTCATGAAACTATACTAAACATGTTATAACAATTGAATTATCTTACGATGCAGATGGGCCGGGACGGTCTGTACACGATAAGTACGGCCTGGTGATGGGCCCTAAGGAGAGTCGTAATGTGGACATCCAACCAGCATTACGCTCGCAATGTGGACGTCAAACCAACATTGCTCCCAAGGCACGATCGTTGTGAACATCGTACTTAGTCTATAATGGATTTACACATTGCAATGGACCGTAGGTTGTCCTCATTGGATCTTACATATATATATCAAATGAGCCATATCCTATGGGCTTTTATTCATCAGATGGGCCACATAAATGGGCCATACCAATGGGTCTTATGTGCATTGCAATGGGTCGAAACCCGTGGGCCTTGGATTGCATCAATTGGACCTAGTCATATGAGTCTAATATGTATCAAATGGGTCACACCAATTAGGCCCCCAAATATATATCAGATGGGTCTCAACCAAGAGGCCTTATATGAGTCGAATGGGCCCAAATCCCTAGGCCTTAAACAATTCAAATGGGCCTAATCCATGAGCTTGTACGTATGTCAAAGTGGGCCTAAACCCCTAGGCCTTACATATAACAATTGGCCTACCTCCATGGGCTTTAAATTTCAACAAAAAGGGGTCCAATTACATGGGCCTTGAAGTACATCAAATGGGCCTAGTCCCAAGGACTTGCAGCACATCAAATGGGCCTAGTCTTTAGGCCTTAAATGAATCGAATGGGCCCAGCCCATAAGCATTTTATAAATCAAATGGGCCTAGCCCATACCCTTTTTTTTTTGAATTCAATGGGTCCTGACTCATGGGCCTTACAAAACATTTATTCCCATCCAAACTATTTATAGGGGCACATGGTCTAGGGCCCACTACAATTTTCATATTATAAAATATACATTTACTATATAGCATACATGAATATATATGACATAAAATATATAATGTATAATATATAATAGAATATATGAAATGGTGGGTCCCACAGAACTCGCTGGCGTCGGCTGACAGTGGACCCCACCATCAAAACAGATGGAAGGCATGGCCCGGAACACATACCTGAGATGGAGCCCACGGTCCAATATCGCTAGACAGAGAGAGAGACAGAGAGAGGTAGAGAGGGAGAGAGAGATATGGAGAGAGGAGGGCACGTGGCCCTTGCCTTTACAAAGGTGGGTCCCACGTAGGGCCCACTGTGATGTTTATTTGAAATCCAACCCGTTCATAAGGTAATGCAGACCTGTATGAACGGACAACAAAAATTTCAGCTTGATTCGAAACTTCTGTGGGCCCCAGGAAGAATTTCAATGGTAGATGCCTATTCACACTGTTTCCTACGATGTGGGCCGCCTGAGTTTTGGATCGACCTGAAATTCGAAGGGGGCCCACCTAAGAAGGGGACCCACCTAATGGACGGGGTAGATGAAACGTGTACATCATGTGGGGCCCACGGCGGCAGCCGTGGGTTGCAGCACGGTGACCCGCCCGCCCGCTGCACGCCAGCACGCTGCTGGGTGCAGCGGCCAGCCGCTGACAGGAAGCAGAGGCCCTGCCTCTTTTGAATTTTTGGAAAATTATGTTTTCCCAAGGTTTTTGCCATGTGGGGTCCACATCACGAAAATCCACAACGCCCATTAGCTGCCCTGGCCCAAGACGAACCCAAGGAGTCCAGAGTTCAAATTTTAAAACGCTTAGAAAGTGAAAAAAATTAAGAATTTAGTGTTTGAATGGTAATGGCGCAATATTAGGCGCTATGGCCCACCAGGTGATTGAATCAGCTCCAAACTTCTACCCAACGGCTAAAATACCGTGGGTAAGAGGATGGACGGCTTGGATAGGACATAAACATCAGGGTGGGGCCTATGCAAGGGGACCACCAAAAGTCTTCTTCTTCTTTTCTTTTTTTTTTTTTCTCTTTTTTTTTTTTGAAACGTCCAGCGTCCAGACGCTGGACGGTTTTCACACATTTTTTTTTTTTGAAAAGAACGGTGGGCCCTGATGAAGTGGGCCACCACTGATGGGAGCTATTATTCCAGTGTCTAAGGTGGGCCCCACTTGAATAAAATGGTTATATTAAGGTGGGATCCATTCAAGTGGGCCAAACCATCCTTTTGCAATAAATAAAATAAAATAAAATAAAATAGAGAGAGAGGCATGGAGAGTGGGACACGGCTTGTGATGGAGGGTCCCCGTCATTATGGGCCCTCCCTTGCAATGAAACATACAATAAATGGATCTCTTGCACATGGGACCATTAGAAATGTAAATCAACGGTGGAGATCCATTCTCCACCGATATGGACGGTCTAGATGACCTTTCTAAGTGAAAATAAACATCATGATGGGGTCCATGGAGATTGGCCCGATCATGGAACGATCGTGAAGATCCATGTGGTCCATCGGCCACATAGTAGGGTCCCAAGTGAGATCCACACCATTGATCGGTGGGCCTCACTTGGTCCACCATAAAAATAAGGAAAACTATCCTATAGATGCACCCACCGTCCGATCTTGTCGCTCCTAGAGGTTCCTTGGCACCTTGTCTTCAACGGTTAGGATGAAGAATGGAGGGTTGAGATGGGAGATTTTGGGGTAGGAAGGTGGGCCACTTGGAGCTTAAGGAAGGTTGGAATTCTCATACGTGGGAGCCCTTGCAATTTCTTGTTGCTTGGAAGTTTTTGGAATGAGAAAGAGAGAAAGAGAGAGAGTGATGTTAAGGGAGAGAGAGAGAGTGATGGATGGATGGGTGAGTGATGGTTGTGTAAGAAAAGTATGGGTTAGGAAGACTTTTGTGGCTTTTTGTGTAAGAGAGGTATGGGTTTGGGAGACTTTTGTGGTTGCTTGGGAAAAGGGATGGAGGTGATGTGTACTTGACATGTGATGGGTTGATGGGTGATTGATTGATGAGATTGATGTGATTGATGTGACACATCGTTGAGATTCCCTTGGTTTTCACAACGCGCGGCGTTTTCTCGCACCGAACGTTGGCTCATATCTCTTGATCAGGGTATCGCCTTGGCGCGCGAGTCGCGGTATCGGAACCGCGGCGACGGTGCGGTCGCTATGGTATTAGTCTCGGGTTGAGTCGACTTGGGTTGTCGGTACATGAATCCAGGTCGCGCGTCGATATTGTTTAAGGGTCGAAAGTTGCCGGAATTCGACCGGTACGACCGCGGAAGTGTACGGAAAGGTACGGACCAAGATACGGGTCTTACACCCTAGCTTTGGGAGAGAGAAAAGGAGAGAGTTTGAGAGAGAGAGTAGAGGGATTTTTTCCTCCTTCGTGCCGCTAGTTGCACGTGCTTCAGCAACTCTTCCCAATCACCTGGCCGGTGATTTCTCCGCTTTTTCAGGTATGAAATGACCCTAAAAGTTGCTGATTTAGGAATTACTTGGATTCGTAGCGTGTTAGCTAATGTACCTCGTAAAACAGGTTCTCCTACTGCCGTAGACGAAGCGTATACGCTCCGTTTCAATTCACGAGTCTACAAGACATAAGGTGAGGATTTTAGACGCTTTGATTGACGGTTTACAATACTTTCAATGTCGTTTAATAGTATATTATCGACGGCATCGCCGTTTGACATGTACAACATGCCTCCGTTTTCTGTTTCGTAAATTAACGAAGAATATGAGATTTAAGGCATTTTAGTCATTTGTAGGAAGTACAGATTACGTTCATATTTTGCTGATGTGATTGACATGGTTTGTTGTCGCATTAGGAAGTTAGGAATACGTGCATAATTAGTTTGGCAAAGAGATTCACCTAATTGCGCACCTCGGGTCGACATACTATATGTAGACTTAAGTGTGTAGTGTATGTGTTTGTATAAATGCTTGTATTAGTATGTATTGAATTAAATGATGTTATGAATTAGTTTGAAATGGATTTCTCAATTAATATGCTGACCTAAATGATTTCCTACATGTTGACTATATGCATGATTTCATTACATGCATGAAATATATGTGTTTGAAGATTTACTTAAGTTGAATGTTATAACATGTGTTAACATGCTCACATGATTGTATTTCAATTCCAATATTCCTATATAAATTGCTGATGTGATTCCATAATTGTTTGAGACTATACTTAGTCCAGGCAGTCGGTAACCGATCAAATTTGTGGCTGGCTGGTCTTGGCCACGAACGACGCGTCGATGAACGCGAGTCGTGTTTGAAGTTGGCGGCAGTGGTTAGGCCACGCGAAGTGTTTTACGCACTTCATGTCGTTTGACTTGAGATGCGATCGCGCTAGTCGAGCCCGTCAAGCAACCCGACTGGCCGATGTATGTTCACCTTGTATGAGTCATAACTGCTTGAACCTAGGGTACTGAACTTACCATTGTAAACCCTGTTAACCATGGTACCTTGATCCACGAAGACTCATGAGCCGGGCATGGTGGTATGGGACACCGTGGTCGAGCTGTCGGCCTACGCTGGGGCCACAAACCTCCCCGTAGTGACCAGTGAGCACCTAGACTCGTGAGCAGATTATGGTGGTATGAGACACTATATTCTAGCTGTCGACCTACACTGATCAGGCGACGAGTCCTTTGTAGTGACCGCGAGCGTATTCTGAGTCCACGGGACGCGACGACCCTTCCGTTGCAGTAGAGTACGGTAGGCCTGTATTAATAAGGTGATGGGGGAGCGGTGCAACGAGTGCGAGCAACAGCCCTGACAGCCCTTGCAGCGACCTACGAAATATACATCGTATGAGATTACATGGAGTGACGACCCTAGACAGGATCTGTGTTGGGATTGATACAAGGGAAGTACCTTAGTTTCCCAATCCTGCTGTTTGAATGGACTAATAACAACTTGGGAATCATATCACCATGCCATTGCATGTGCCTGGATGATGTGGAGCACTTGAGGGTCGATTGCATGCCGCGGTCGTAAGATGGTGCCGTATGAGGGAGATCGTCGGTGAGGGCATACATCACGTCATATCATCTTGCATTAACAACAGTATTTGGATTGTCTGATTTACTGCTTTACCATTATCGCATGATTGAATTGTGAACATGCTAATCTTTGCTCTATGATTCCACTGAGTTGATCACTCACTCCCACGTTACGGGATGGTGTTTGCAATACCCACCAGACCCTGTTGTAGATGCAGGTGAGGCTGAGATCCAGGAGGCAGAGCCAGACTTCGACGAGGACCAGGACGAGTTCTCGTACATGCAGTATCATGATGGCTTTGCGTAGTCGACATGGATTGATGTGACTTCAGTGGGACTATTTTGAACATTTCATTTTGTTCATGTATATGTATATGAGACTCAGAGATGTATTCATACCTTAGAGACAGATGAGATCTACTTTGTTTTTCCATACAGTGATATATATATTGTTTAGTCTTCCGCTTGCTTTTATCACTGGATCTGAAGTATGAATTGCAGTTTTAGTATACTTTTACTCATGTGAATGCTTTAAATCAGACAACATTGAATCATAATCATTTTTGTTGCATAAGTGATGGTCTGGAACTCGGGAGTTGAGTTTATACACGACCTCCGATTTTCAGGGTGTTACAGCAACGTTGGGAAACAGTGAAATGACTACTTCGATACATTCGAGGTACGAAAGACTACGTTTTAACTTTTGAGAAAACATGGACAAAGTTGGTAGGGTATGTGGATTCTGACTACGCAGGCAGTATAGATTTCAGGAAGTCTATTTTAGGATACTCGTTTGTACTAGCAGGTGGAGCAATTAGTTAGATGTCCAAGCTTCAGTCCATGGTGGCTCTTTCCACGACCAAAGCAGAATATATGGCAGTGACAGAAACATTTAAAGAAGGTGTTTGGCTCAGGGGCATGATAAATTAGTTGGGACTTCAGCAGGAGGCCGTGCCGGTTAACTGTGATAGTGAGAGCACTATCAATTTGGCTAAAAATTCTATTTATCACTCACGTACTAAACACATTGATGTTCGTCACCACTTTATCTGACAGGTGCTTAAAGAAGGAGGCGTCGCACTGGAAAAGATTCATACTAGTGTGAATCCAGTAGACATGCTCACCAAGGTTGTTCCTACAGAGAAGTTCAAGTTTTGTGTAACTCCTCTGGACTTGACGATAACATAAAAGAAGGACGGAGTGTGCACGAAAAGCGTTGATTGAAGCTATGATGCAATGAAGAGATAAGAGGAGAGGTCAAGGAGCTACACGGTTGAAGATTTAAGACATGGTGGAAATTGTTGTTAGATGTCTTGAATCTGAAAATTATTACCATGCTCGATCAGTCAAGGGACTCGCTCGACCGGTTATGGGAGTTTGCACGACCGGTCGTGGCTCGCTCGACTCAAAGTCTAGCGAGCTCACCTTTTGATGTCTGGGCCACTCGACCGGTCGTGGGGATAGCTTGACCGGTCGTAGGCTACCCTTCGATCGGTCGTGGTTACGCAGATTCGTTCCGCGATTTTGTGGATTTCAGAAATCTGAGTCCTTTCGCAACTGGGATGCGAAAGAGAAGTTGCCTAAACTATAAATAGGTATTCCTAGGACTTTTTTAGGGAATGAGAAATAATTCTAAAGCTTTCTAAAGGGGTTTTAGGGAAATCGAAGGGTATAGTAAGGGTGAGATTCGAGGTTGTTCAAATTAGGTAAGTCCTCTCTCTTGTGATTTTCTTTTCATAGTGGATTTCTGTCGCTTTATGTCCTGGTTTTTTCTTGTAAGGGTTTTCCATGTTAAAACTTTGTGTTCTTCTGTGATTGCTTGTTACTATTGAATTGCTGTAACACCCCGAAAATCGGGGGTCGGGTAGAAACCCAACTCCCGAGTTCCAGAACGTCACTTATGCAACATAGATAATGATAAATGCATATTGTCTGTAGAATGACATTAAACAATATTGAGACTAAGCCAAAACAACATATCATACTCCAGAGACAGTTAAATAGCAAGCGAAAGACTGATAAATACATAAAATATATAATTGATTGTAAGTCTCCAGAGTGTGAACATGTTACCAGGTTAATTAAATACATGTATACTCCAAAAATGGAAAGAAAAGAATATACATGAGTGCTCTAAAAGTATAAAATGACAAGTGTCTAGACATCTACTCAACCTCTCTGTAATCCTGTCGATCAGATCACGCATAAAGGAGGGATCCTCCTCATCGTCATCAAGTCTGGCTCTGCCTCGCAGGCCGCGTCATCACCTGTAATTACAAAAGGGTCTGGTGGTGTCCGGAACACCGTCCCGTTATGTGGGAGTGAGTAATTAACTCAGTGGAATCATAGAGTAAAGATTTACATGTTATCAAATCAATCACGTGTTAATAATAAAGCAAACAATCAAACATTCCTAGATACTGTTGTTAATGCAAGCATGAAATGACATGATGGATGCCCTCACCGACATACTCCCTCATGCGGCACCATCTGCGTCCGCGGCATGCTTTCTTCCCGCAATGCTCCACATCTTCCAGGCACATGCAATGCGATATGGATAATGATTATCGGGTTGTTATTAGTCCTTTTCATACAGCAGGATTGAGAAACTAAGGTACCTTTCTTATATCAATCTCAACACAGATCCTGTCTAGGGTCGTCACTCCTAGTAATCTCATACGATGTTATATTTATAGGTCGCTGCAAGGGCTGCCAGGGCTGTTGCATGCACTCGTTGCTCCTCTCCCCCATCACCTTATCAATACAGGCCTATTATATCCTTAAGACTGCATCAGGACTCGTCGCCCCCATGCGGTGTCAGGATAAACTCAAGGTCACTACAAAGGGCTCATTACCTGATCAGTGTAGGCCGACAACAAGAATATAGTGTCTCATACCACCATAATCTGCTCAGAGTAGGGTGCTCATTGGTCACTACGAGAAGGTTTGTGGCCCCAGCGTAGGCCGACGGCTCGACCACGGTGCCCATACCACCATGCCCGGCTCATGAGTCTTTATGGATCAAGGTACCATGGTTAACAGGGTTTTCAATGGTAAGTTCAGTACCCTAGGTTCAAGTAGTTATGACTCATACATGGTGAATATGCAATGGCCAGTCGGGTTACTTGACGGGCTCGACTAGTACGATCGCATCTCAAGCTGAGCGACATGAAGTGCATGAAACACTTCGTGTGGCCTAACCACTGCCGCCAACCCAAAACACGACTCGCGTTCATCGACGCGTCCTTTGTGGTACATAGAAACCAACCACGAATTCAATCCATTACCGACTGCCTGGACTAGGTCATACCCCCAAGCATTTGTGCATCAACATCAGTAAGCATATGTGAGTAACAAAAATGAAATACAATATTGTAAGCATGTTGACACATGTTATAACATACAACTTAAGCAAATCATCCAACACATGCATTTCATACATATAATGAAATCAATACATATAGCCAACATGATGGAAATCATTTACATCAGCATATCACTTAAGAATTCAATCTCAAAACTCATACACAACACCAATTACTCAATACATACTAATACAAACATTTATACAAACACTTAGTCTACACACTTTAGTCTACATAGCGTATGTCGACCCAAAGTGCGCATTAGGGCGAATCTCTTCGCCAAACAGACCATGCACGCATTCCTAGTATCCTAACACGATAATTAACCATGGCAAACATTTCAGCAAAATATGGACGTAAACAGTATTTCCTACAAATGACTAAAATGCCCTAAATCTCATATTTTCCGTACGTTTACAAAACGAAAAACGGATAGCATGTTGTAAATGTTAAACGGCGTTGTCATCGATAATCTACTATTAAACGACATTGAAAGCTTTGAAATCAGTCAATCAAAGCGTCTAAAATCCTCACCTTTTGCCTTATACGTGTATCGATTCGAATAGCACGTATACGCTTCGTCAACGGCGTAACGGCGACCTAATGCACAAGATACGTAAGCCACTTCGCTATTGAATCAAAGGAATCCCTAAATCAGCAAGTGGTTAGGGTTTTTCTTACGTAGGAGTGCGTTGGAATCGCCGGGAAAGTAATTTGAATGCGTTGCTTTAGCACGTGCAAGAACTAGTACAAGTGGCAGGAAGATCTCTCCCACACTCACTCACAATCTCTCACTTTCTCTCTCTCTCTAGCTAGGGTTTCTAGCAAATTCGGATGAGTGAGATATGTGAGGGTTTAAAGCCCTTATATAGGCCAAAACCTTCCAAAATTAGGCTTGGGAACAAGGTACACTTAAGTTATAACCAAAACGGGGCTGTTCCGATCCAAAGGAGTGTTTCGGGAGGTCCCTTGGCCGAACGCGGTCGGACTTAAGCTCATGGATACTGGATCCTACTCACATCAAGTTTTCAGTCCGGTAGTGTTCGCATATCGCACGTGGCGGTCTAATTTCAGTTCAGCGGTTATCGCACCTAAATCAGGTCCACAAGTCTCATGATATGAAAGAGAAATTTTTCCTGATTCGAGGGTGAAATTTGGCTGAATTCTGATGGTCAAAACGCTTAATAATAACGCGCCAAGTCATGTGCCAGATTTGAATTAAAATTTCCAAATCTAACCCATTTCTCACTCTCTTCACTCCAGGCTCAATGAAATAGCCTCTGAATGTCGGTTGGGCTTGATTTTTGAAATGATTATCAAGTCCAGCTAAGCAGTCATAACGGTTTAAGATTGTAGGTATCGGACTTTCGACGCGCGGTTTAGATTCAATACAAAGTTTCAAAGGGTTCCAGAGAACAAACCGGTTTAGAGTTTGATCCTGGATTTTAGGGTATTGTAGCGTCCTTGTTTCTATAAGTTTTGAGTCTTGCAGAACGTATTTAAAGCGATCAGGGACAATTTCGCAGCTAATCCAACGTAGCGTTAGTTAACTTACGCTTAATTTCTAAAGGAATTAATCCTAAGTGATTTCTTTGGCTTTGAAATTGAGTTCTGAGAGGTTACCAAGGTGTTATGGTTGACCCATTGCCTAAGGACGTCTAATCCCAAGTTGGCAAAAATTTGGGGTGTTACAATTGCTATCCTAGATCTAGATCTATGTGATTCCGCAGCATAAATCCCCAACATTCAATCTCACTGCTTCTTGCAGTGTAGTTTACTTGAGCCTTAAATATGTGGATTCATGCCCTAAAAGCCTTAAAATATCTTTCAAAATGGATGGATGGTGTGGATACACATACATCATGGTGGGTTCTATAAAAGCCCTTGATATAAGGATACATACATCTAGCTAGGTCTTAGTTGAGGCAGTGCCTTAAAAGTGAGGGGTGTCAGTGAGGGGTGTCGACTTTTGGAATACGAATCCACTAAGGTGGGTGGGATACTTGGCTGGATTTGGATTTATGTGCCTTGCATTTACATTGCCTATCCAATTTTTTAAATCTCATTTTATGGTATGATCCATAAAGATAAGCAAACCCATCTACCAGGTGAATCATAATAAAAAACTGAGCTTAATCAATATTAAAAACCTGTCATGAGCCACAATAAAAAGAAAAAAAAATCTTCTGATCAAGCTAATATTTGTGTGGTCTGTTCGTAGAGGCTTTATGCCTTATTAACAAGGTGGATTGCAAATAAACATTTAGGTGGCGTTGATGAAGTTTTTAGCGGTGGGATTCAATCACAACCGTTTCCTATGGTATGGTCCACTTTAGATTTGGATCTGTTTCATTTTTGGTATCATGCTCTAAAATGATATATCAAAATGGATGAACCATATGGATGTAAGGCACATACATCATAGCGGGCCCCACAGTTAGGGATCCACCGACACCCAAACGGTGCCCTAAAATGAGATGTAAAAACGAATAAAATAGACACATCAAGTGGGAGGCGGTTTGGCTATGACAAGGGGTGTACATCGAGTCAAACTGAGTCGAGCTAGCCTCAGCTTGACTCGGCTCAGCCACTGGCGGACCTCAGCTCGAACTCGGCTCGGTCCTCGAGCCTGACTGGCCAACTCAGCTTGGTTCGGTCAACAGCTTGGGCCAGCTGGGACCGAGTTCGAGCCAAGATTGAGCCGAGTTCGCCATTGAGGCATTTTCACAAACACCTGGATTGCACCTTCAAAATCCCTCTGTATGTGAAACAGAAGCAATGGTTTTACAGGTATTTTATCAAACACCTTCTAAGCAACATAAAAACTAATAAAAACCAAGAAAAAAGGGTATTTATTTCATGTATATACCTTCCTTGCCACCAACCACACTTAGTTGAGTCATTTTATCAAACACTTGGTGAGCAACATCAATGGCAAAGTAACTGAGTCACTGAACTGGTTCGATCCGAGTTTGATTTGAGCTAGATTCGATTCGATTCGAGTCGAGTCGAGCCGATCTGGGGCCTGCTCGAACTCATTTTCGAGCTCAAAAAATCAACTCGACTTAGTTTCGAACCGAGTCGAATCGAGCTTTTTCAAGGTACACCCCTGGCTATGACGCTGCCACCGGCCAGTGGCTAGTGGTCAGTGCTACATGAACCTCATCATGATATATGTGTTTTATCCACGCCGTCCATCCATTTTGAAAGATTAATTTTAGGGGTTGATCACAAAAATAAGGTAGATATAAATCTCAGGTAAACCACACATTGGGAAAACAGTAGTGATTGAATGTCCACCATTAAAAAACTCGTGGGGCCCACTGTAATGGTTATTTGACCTCTAACCTGAAGGGAATATATATATATATATATATATATATATATATATATATATATATATATATATATATATATATATATAGCGGAACGCTCACCCGCGAACCGGTTCGTACCTACTACGTACGAACTTTTTTGACTACCCATCATACATGATGTGGATTTAAAATCTGAACTGTTCATGTGAAGCAGCACCTCGTGAAACGCCCCAGGCTGATGTTTTACTTTGATCTAAAACTTGATGGGCCATAAAAAATGAAAACAGTTTCCTCCCATGATTTGGGTTTCTCTTTGCTATGGCCCATCCGAATTTAGATTGGGGTGAAAATTTGTCACATGAGGTTTCATGGAATTCCGCATCACATGAACCGTTCAGATTAGACACACATGGCACGTGGGAAAAGGTGCGCACGTGCATAGGTGCGCAGGGGAGCATGACTCTCTCTCTCTCTCTATATATATATATATATATATGCATGATTCAGAACTTATGTGGCCCCTCAGAAGTTTTTAATGGTGGACGTTCAATCAACACTGTGCGGTCCACTTTAAATTAGGATCGACCTCATTTTTAGGCTCATATAATAAATTGATCGGAAGAATGGGTGGACGGCATGGATGACCACTAGCCATTGGCTAGTGGCTTGGTCAGTAGCCATTCCGTTTCCATCAGGTGGCCCCACAGCTTCAGCCACGTCCTGCCACCAGGGATCTCCTTAGTGGCGGGTGCTGCAGACATTCCGCTTCCATTTTTCTCATGATAAAAAAATAATAAATAACTGGGGATAGTGATCCGGATTCTTCCTTTTATTTTCCGTTTATGACCCATCTCCATTAGGTCCACCATTTGAACGGTTTGGATTTGAAGTTATTTAAATCGACATAGGGTATGTGCATGTGTATGGATCGTAGTGGATGGTCCAAGGTTCAAAACTCACAGACAGATCAATCCATCCATCGCTTTGCTTTTTTTCTGGATGGAATGTTGACCGTAGACTACGTTTGTTTACTACCGTTGCTTGAAGGCCACTGACCAGACAGCAATAATCATCTAATAGATGTGAAATTTGAACTGTTCTCTATCCACAGTACGGGTAACTAGATGGACGGCTCCGATTGATCCATCACTTGCCACGTGTACTGTGGAGAGATCGCAACACACCTCTCCGCACATTAGCTCCCCTTTTCAAATAACAGTATTTCAAAATCTCAACGGCTCTCAACCGCCACAAAGCATGACTACCAAAATCCATGGCACTCACCACTCCACACCTTCTAACCAGATTACTTTCCTTTCTACCTTCAAAATACCCCCACAAAAGCCTCTCAATCTCTTCTCTCTCCCCACCATTTTCAAATCAGACATCCCCCATGAAGAAAACCTTCTCGCACATCTTCCAAGAATGCTCCGCCGGAAGATTGCATGGCTCGGGGAAAAAAGCCCATGCAATGATGATCACATCGGGCTTTGTCCCGACTGTCTTCGTCTCCAACTGTTTGATCCACATGTATATCAAATGCTTAAACACGAATTATGCTCGTGAAGTGTTTGATCGAATGCCTGAAAGAGACGTGGTTTCTTGGAATGCAATGATTTTTTGTTATACTAGCATTGGCTTCATGGATTCGGCACAATCCATCTTTGATGCAATGCCAGAAAGGGATGTGATTTCCTGGAATTCATTGATTTCGGGGTACTTGCAAAATGGAAGTTGTCAAGTGTCGGTTGAGCTCTTCTTGCAGATGCGGGAAATGGGTATGAAACCAGATCGGACCACATTGGCTGTACTTCTTAAATCTTGTTCAGTTTTGGAAGACTATGAGCTTGGAATTCAGATTCATGGTCTTGCTGTTAAGATGGGTTTGGATGCCGACGTAGTAACAGGCAGCTCTTTGGTTTATATGTATGCAAAATGCAAGAGTTTGGATGATTCACATCAGCTTTTTAATGAGATGCCTGAGCGAAATTGTGTGTCTTGGAGTGCAATCATTGCGGGGTATATTCAGAATGATCGCTTGATGGATGGCTTGGATTTGTTTCAAGAAATGCAGCAAGCAGGAGTTCAGGTGAGTCAGTCTACTTATGCGAGTGTCTTTAGATCGTGTGCGGGGCTGTCAGCATTGAATTTGGGCCGTCAGATTCATGGCCATGCACTGAAAAGGAATTTTGGTTCCGATGTTATAGTAGGTACTGCTGTTTTGGATATGTATGCGAAATCTGATAGCATGAAAGATGCTAGAAGGGTCTTTTGTTTGTTGCCAAAACGTACTTTGCAGACTTGGAATGCAATGGTTGTTGGATATGCACGAAACAATCAGGGATTGGAAGCTTTGATGCTATTTCAGGTCATGCAGAGGTCTAATGTCGGTGTTGATGAGATCAGTCTGTCAGGTGTTTTTAGTGCTTGTGCAGGGATTGAACGGTACGTAGAGGGATTGCAAGTTCATGCATTAGCAATCAAAACCAGTTTTGAATCGAACATTTGTGTTGCAAATGCAGTTTTGGATATGTATGGAAAATGCAGAGCTTTGGTCGAAGCTCAAGGAGTTTTTGATACGATGGATCAAAGAGATGCAGTCTCTTGGAATGGTATTATTGCAGCATATGAGCAAAATGGATGTGATGAGCAAACGCTGTTTTGTTTTGATCAGATGCTACGTTCGGGCTTGATACCTGACGAGTTCAGTTATGGAAGTGTCCTTAAAGCTTGTGCGGGTTTGCAGTCTTTGGGTTGTGGAATGGAAATCCACAATCAAATTGTCAAATCTGGTCTGGGTCTGGACTCATTTGTTGGAAGTGCTTTGGTAGATATGTATTGTAAATGCGGAGTTATGGAAGATGCGGAGAAGCTCCATGATAGATTAGAAATGCAAACGATGGTGTCGTGGAATGCAATCGTATCCGGATTCTTGATGCAAAAGCAAAGCGAGGAAGCTCAGAAGTTCTTCCAACAGATGCTCGACATGGGTCTTAAGCCTGATAACTTTACATATGCTACGGTTCTTGATGCATGTGCAAATCTCGCCGCTGTTGGATTAGGAAAGCAAATCCATGCACAGATTATCAAGCAAGAGTTACTGAAGGATGTGTACATATCGAGTACTCTCGTTGACATGTATTCGAAGTGCGGGAACATGCAAGATTCTCTGCTGATGTTTGAAAAGACACCTGAGCGGGATTTCGTGTCATGGAATGCCATGATTGCAGGCTATGCACAACATGGTCTTGGGTTAGAGGCACTTAAAATGTTCGAAAGGATGCAACAGGAGAATGTGAAACCAAACCATGCGACATTCATATCAGTTTTGCGTGCGTGCGGGTACATGGGTCTTTTTGATGAAGGGTCACAATTCTTCCATTCAATGCTGAGGGACTATGGATTAGATCCACAATTGGAGCACTATTCGTGTATGGTGGATATAGTGGGCCGATCCGGGGAGGTCAATGATGCATTGCAGCTTATCTATGACATGCCATTTGAAGCTGATGCTGTTATATGGAGAACTCTGCTTAGTGTTTGCAAGACACATGGCAATGTTGAGGTGGCAGAACAGGCCGCCAGTTCTATCCTGCAATTGGATCCTCAAGATTCAGCTGCCTATGTCCTTCTATCAAATGTTTATGCTGAAGCGGGGAGGTGGGCTGAGGTTTCGGAGATGAGGAGGATGATGAAGCGGAACGGGCTTAAGAAAGAGCCAGGTTGCAGTTGGATTGAAGTGAAGAGCGAGGTGCACGCTTTTCTTGTGGGGGACAAGGCTCATCCAAGATGTGAAGAGATCTATGAGAGGTTGGATAAACTGATTGGAGAGATGAAGTGGGTTGGGTATGTGCCAGATATGGATTTTGTTCTTAGTGATGAGTAAGCTAGGGAAGATTTGGAAAAACGGCTTGGAATCAGTAACAGTGGTTAACTTCAATCTCCTGTGTAGTACAAATGCAGGCTCTACAGCTTCAAGCATTTTGGGTTGAGTCTCCTGGACAGGCGGTTTCATTGTTGAAGCATGCAAAGAGGCCGTGTGGTAGTATTTCAGTCATTGATTGTTCTAGCTAACCTTTGGTCTGCCTCAAGTGATGGGACACAGATCTTTATCGGACTCAACCGACTTCACAAACCAGAAAACTGGGAAATGCAGGTGCTTGCAAGTGGAGAAACGGTCTTTCCTGACATGGCATGATTGATTTTTGGGTTTTATGGTTACAGATGAACCATATCCATGATATTTTTGAAAATGGGATTTTTCAAATGAGAAGTAGTTTGCGGATCCGACTTGATGAATCTACCAGGAAATGCACCTTAAAGACGGTTGAAAGGATCGGCAATTTAGTAATGGAATGGAAGTCTCCACCTCTCAGAGTGTAGAATGTAACTGTCAGTGGGGTTTCGAGGGACCCCACGGGAACACATTAAGATGGTGATCTTGGGTCTGGTGGGCACAAGAGATCGAAATGAGGAGAAAATTCGAGCTTGAAGAGAAGGTTTAAGACTGGCAATCATCAATTATTTTTTTTTCAATTTCCAGATAATTAAATATTGGAGGGAGATTCCCAAACAGCATCGTGCACTCGCATACACCCAATTGTGCGGATATACATTAATAGGGAAGGAATTAAGGTATCAGCAATTCATTCCCTTTAAGCTATTTCTTTCAAGAGAGAGAGAGAGAGCATAATTGTATTCTCTAATACTCTTTGAGAGGCTTATGAATTAGTCAATTTCCTTTTGAGCAAGGAATGAGAAGGGTCACTCATTATCTCATTATCACTAGAAAAAGGTGTGTTTGGATGCGCAAGTGAATTGAATTGCAGATACTCAGTTTAGTGAAGAGGAAATACAACAGTTAGTGATATTTCCTTGGTGTTTATCATGAGGAAGTGACCCTCAAATTATAGTTGAAGTAACTAATTTTGATCCAGAGCCTCGCCTGTCAATATAAATCACAATTTGTTTTTTTTTTTTTTTTTTTTAATTTATAATTCCCCACTTCATCACAGGCAATTGCAATTGAATTGGATGATGCATCCAAACACAACCTCAGTAATACAATGTCTAAGCTGTATGTTTCTATTTTGGGAAAAAGGACCCCTCCCTCTATGCTTTAAGCCCCAACCACCGCTTGTTTATATTTTTGATCCAACAAACCCCCCTAATCAAGAACCCATACTCACCAACACTGCTATTAAAGAAAACACCTTATGCCTGTTAATCTCTTTTATTTTCCCCAATGTACCTTCTACTTCTTTCCATCTCTTTGATTGGACTATCTTAAATCATCTTTCAATGATCCGAACCGTTTATATGATAGAACTTACCATGGGCTGAGGATATGCAAAAGAAAAACTCTCATATTGTAATTGCTAAGGGGAAAGCCGAACTGACCTCTTACATAAGACGTACGACCAGCCATAGAAAGGGAATCTTGAAACGACGCTAAGGGTTATCGGAACGGACTCCTAAGTTTCTTTTTTTAAAAACTCAAGTAAATAAGTTACTTTTCTTAAATAAGTTAGTTTAGTTATTAAACTTTAATAAGTAGCTTTTTAGAAGAAATAAACTTATTTGATTGCTTTTCAACTTCCAAAAGTAATTTATTTTCTTTATTTTTATTAGTGATACAACAACTTGAAAAATTATTTAAAGGACTATGCTCTTTGTGGCCATGAATCCTTCTAAGTTCATGAGATTGGAAAATCATTCAATGAATGGGTAGATGATCTAGTAGGCCCTACATGATGATGGCCAATATCTAGGTGGCCCCACATGATGGACAATCTGGATCAAAGATTCACCCTTAATGATGAATGGCAAACAT
The DNA here is from genome assembly GCA_037074715.1 of Magnolia kwangsiensis. NCBI lineage: Eukaryota > Viridiplantae > Streptophyta > Magnoliopsida > Magnoliales > Magnoliaceae > Magnolia > Magnolia kwangsiensis. The sequence continues at coordinate 88,940,257 of CM073582.1, forward strand.
CCAAGGTAAGCCCAGCATGATGGGCAGCTCACATTGAAGGTGGGACCCACATTATGGGGAACAAACATCAAAGGTGGGCTCCACATGATAGGAAATTAATGATGGTGGGCCCCACATGATGGACAATCCACATCAAAGGTCATCCTAATGATGAGCGGCCTATGTCCAAGGCAGGTCCCGCATGATGGACAACCCACATCAAAGATAGGCCCACTTGATGGACGGTCCACATCAAAGGTGGGCTTCACATGGTGGGCAGTGGATACTGAAATGGGCCCCATATGATGGACAATAACATTGATGGTCGGCCCTACATGATGGGTGACTTATATCAAAGGTGGGCCCTATCTAATGAATTGTGCATATTAAAAGTCAGCCCTAATGATGAATGGACAGCCCACATCAAAGGTGGAGCCCACACAATGAATAATCCACATTCAAAGGTTAGCTCCACATGATGGACAATGGATGTGAGGAGGTCCAAACAGACTTTTGGAAAATTACTTATGATGTTGAAACCAATTATGCTTTTATACTTTTACAATGATATGTTGTTTACGGTTGGGGCCTGTTTAATTTTCCAATTACAGGGGTAAATCCGCCTAAATGGGTAATAATTCTTTACCCCTATATTTCTGGTTGAATTTCTGAGGTGATTTGACTGCCACCTTTCATTTACAGTACTCCTCACGCCACCTGAGGAGAAAAAAGGCTCAATTGTGGGGCCCACCTTGATGTTTTTGTGTTATCCACATCATCCATCCCTTTAGCCAACTCATTTTAGGGCATGAGCCAAAAAACGAGGCAAATCCAAATATCAACTGGACCACACTACTAAAAACAATGGAAATTGAACTTCTACCATTGAAAGCTTCTTGACCCGGAAGTTTTGGATCAAACTGATATTTTTTTTTCCACTTTATCCATGACCGTGTGACCTTATTAACGGGTTGGATGACAAATAAACATCACTGTGGGCCCTAGGGAGAAAACAACTTTCAACCATTGACATTTTAATGATCCTTATTTTATAAGGTGTGGTCCACTTGACCTTTTGATTTTCCTCATTTTTGGGCTCATGCCTTAAAATGTATTTCTTAAAAGGATGGATGGTGTGGATAACTCATATATATCATGGTGGGTCCCACATACTTAAATCAGTAATAAAAATATTTGTATGGCACAATCTTCGAAACGTAATTCCCAACTACTTCCAAACAGGTGTAGTGTGTAATAAGCATGTAATTCCGTGTATTTACACGGGGGAATAAAAAATCAAACAGCCCCTTAAAGAAAATTGAGAGACTATTTATGGCATAAATCGCTTATCTAAAGTAACTTATGATCTAAACACTCCTTAATGACTTAAGTTAAAAAGCAACTTATTTGGTGGTGTCCAAACAGGCCCTAAGGCAGCATTATCCAGCAATGGGCCCAACGGTCACAATCACCATCCTTGTTCTATCATCACCACAGCCTTATTTCAGCTTACAAACCTACTTAACCCAAAAATAAAAATAAAAATTATTATAATAATAATAAAATCCTGTCTAATACCCTATTCGTCCGTAAGTCGTAACCTTAAATAGTTGAAAGCCCATGTAGACATTCCAATGAGAGAAATCTCCTTTTCACGCTGTGGCTTCAATGTCGAGTCCCAACAAATAATTGCAAGAAAAAGGAAACTTTGAGGGAAAGGTGAATCAAGACCATCCACTTGGTGGACCATATGGTTCAAAAAACACAAACTGGATGAGATCACAACGTTTTCGTCAATGAATTCTGGCAATCCAGTAAAAAACAATATTCTTAAGAAATTTCCACAATGCAAAAGATATTAAAGAGAGATCATACAAAGCTGGGTCTCAATTACAAATGCCTCACAAGGGCGCCTGGTCCTATAGGGATCTAGAGTGTTCATTTACCGTGGCCCACTTGGAACGACGCTGGAGGAAAAATCCCCTCCAATTATCAGATGGCTAGGACAGTCCAAAGGGGTTAAACCATGCAACATTATCCATACATGACGGCACCGAATGGCACGGATCAATGCAAGATGGCTCCCACCTGAGTGAAGCCCTGGCCCACCTGACAATGCTAGTGATTTGGTCAGGGTGTTGTATATTTCCTCAACTTTGTAACACCATCATCCATGGACCGATGTAGTCTCGTAGCTAATTGATTCCCCATCAGAAGAGAACAATCTTCGACCATCACCCTTCATCTTATGTTTCATCAAACATTAGTGTTTTGTTGGATTATTATTATTTTTTTAAAAATAATAATTAAAAAAAAAACCATCAAAACTACTGATCTAAAAGTGTTGTGTACATTGTATCTCTAGCGGGCATTGTTACATGTGTGAGAATACTCTACTCATCAACGTTCGAGGGGAGAAGGGTTAGCAAAACATCAAAACGGGCAGCTTTCTTGCTGAAATATATATACCCCAAATATGGAAATCAACAGGAGGAGAAATGCCATCAAAACATGCTTTGAATTTAGCTCGCATGCCCCTATTGACTGCACCGTCTCGAGCTTGGAAACTTCATCCATGGCATCCTCTGCTGAAATGGCAGGCCCCACTTCAGTTGGACATGTGGGGATGTCTTTTGAAAGCTTGTCCACCTGATCAAGGACAGCATGGAGCAAATTCATCAGCGGAATGGTGCTTAATACACGATTCTCAGCCACAAAGGGAATCTTCAAAGGAGGAATTACATGATTCTCGGTATGCACAATATCCTTGAGTTTTCAGTTGGCACCACGCACCACCATGGCTGATGGTTCAGTGATCCGGACTGTTACCTGATGGGCCCACCATGGATGGGCGATACCCCAAAAATATCCTTGGCAGTATGACCCTAACCCATTGCCTTCATGGCCCACAAATAGATGGTTTAATTTTATTATTATTATTTTTTTAAATACAGCAAGGGGTGATTGAAGAGCACTAGGTAGGATTGATTGATGAAGCAAGATTCATAAATCCAGTTCCAAATAACCGGGACTAACTAGGCTTTGATGATAATGATTGTCCACCCATGGTGGGGCCAATCAGTTAAATGGTCCAGATCACCATGGCTCAACTTGTATAAACTGAGGAGTCAAGGATACCACTCATATCAATGGATGGAGGATCATATGATTCCAATGAACATTGCAACGGCGAGTAAACAACCATCTGAGTCCCAATTGTTTAAATTAACTACATTCAGCTAAGCTACAAACAGTCACTGTCAAACCTACCTGAAAGCTCGTAGTCTCTGTGACCACTTCCTCTGATGATTTAGAATGTTGAGCGGTAGGCGAATCACTACTGGGGAAGAAATTTCCTTTCGAGTCTTTGTTTCCGTTTCCGTTGCAGCTCGGAATAACAGAGTCATCAGCTTTTGCTTTCCAGTACTTGACTTCTTTCCTCAGTGAAGATATCTGCATATCAAAGGCATTACACATCTTAGATGGATGTAAGTTCAGCAAATATTTCGCTTCAATGTCTTGAATTTTGCTAAACATGCACCTGCACGCGGGACCACCTAGCACGTGGGACATCTGAGCAAGCATCAGGTGGGTCCATCGTCTGGATGACCAGGCCCAAAACTCAGGTTTGTCCACTCATCAGGCAGGACAGATGTGTATTTTTTTTTTTTTTTGAAAGGTAAGACATGTACGTTGATTGTGGAAATCGGCAATTCTTTTAAAACCATCCATTGTTTTCATAAACTGTGGCACACCTGATGAGTTGATGGTCCCGATTTTAGGGCCAGGACATCTGCGTAGTGGAGTGCATGTGAAGCTCGGATGTGGGTGTAGATATGCGTGTTGGCTTAGCAAAGCTCTACATGTTCGAATGCAAACAAACTACTAAAAAAATTCAAATTATATTTTCTACACCCCCAACTACCAAGTAAAGCAGCAAATAGAATTTCAAATGAAGAATCTAAAAAGACCATTCGAGGAACAGATGTAAATGAAAAAGGACAGCTTCAGTAAATGGAAAGCTATAATATATGAATGCTCCGATGACTATAGTGGAATCCCGAGCTTCACAAGTTTAGGCAACTTTGGTGACCTTGCAATGGATGTAGCGGCAACTAACAATTGTCCAGGAATCGGATTGCAACTCTCCAATTCTCAAAATCTATTCAACTCTAAAAATCCAGGATACAAATATAAACAGAAGTATCCTATTCTTCAGAACTATTCACATTCAGTTTTGTGGCTTTTACTTAAAACACCTATGATCCATTCCATTTAAAAGTTTTACTAATCAATGTAACCTTTTCATGTATTTCTAGCAATCTAAATTCAGTGCAACTATCAACATTTACAGAGTTTTGGCAGCAAACCTTCTATAACATGAGAATAAGAAATGAAAATTTGTTGGAATTTCAAAAGCAAGAAACTTAATACAACAGGATTCAGTTAATATAGAGAAAAAAGCATCCGCAAGTCTGTTATCAGAAACAGTATCTTGTCATAGCCAACTCGATATGCTGAAGCATGTAACATGCTTAGATATCTTAGGCTACCAATGTCAAGCACCCATATCAACACGTAATATGTGATACTCATCTGTAGTTAGTAGTTTGTTCTTTGTGATTTTGTGATCTCAAACTCTAAAAGGAATTCTACATAATTCATTTATACACTTCAATTCATGAAGTCTAGATTTTGAAATGGGTTGAGAATCTTGAGATTGTTGTGGCTTACGAGCTGTGAATCATGAACAGAAAACCATATGAATCAGACCTACGACTTTTGATCTGCGTTATAATTGTAATTAAACTGATTCTGTAGATTAAAGGGTGGATCCACAATTCAATTATAAGTATTGCATCTGCTTTTGTATACTTGCTTATTTTCTTAGAATGCCGTCTTTTTTACAGTGCAAACTCAAAAAATGCTTGATCCACTTAACTGAGGTTCAAATCAATTATGGTATGGATATTGGCTCACTCTCAGTAAACTTTTTGTGTATAAGGTGCATTTGGATGTAGACTGAAACCATAATTTGGGCAGATATGAGGGTGAGGCCCAACCCTTTTGATTAGACACTATGTTTGGGGTGGCGGATAAAGCAGAGATTTCATTAGGTGGGTTTTCTCTTTTCCACCTTTTCCACCTAAAACCAGTAGCAAGTTTGCCTGAGGTGAGAACTAAAATAAACCGATTAACCGTTATGGACAGGAATCAATCGGCCAACACATGATACGTGAAACACCCAAATGTAGCCTCCTAACTCTTGCCTCCAATGCATTGGCAGTGAGTACGGTCAACTAAGAGAAAGCATAAGTCTGTTCAATGTACTCATGAATGATGAATCTGTGACAGAAACTGTCACGGCAAGAAAAAGAAAGTCACAAAAGCATAACTTGCTTTGGTTAGTTGTCCACAAAATTATTGGCTCACACACACGCACACACAAATTGGTAATTAATCCTTTTTTATTTCTTCCTTGAGAGTGAAATATAAGTATACATGATCAACTATTAAGAAAATGTAACTGACAAGAAAATGCAGAATATGATCAAACATGAAGTATTCTCCTCCAGCAGTTGAAAGGCAGCACATGAACTTTTGCATGGGAACCCATTTATTCAAAGCGGCAAACAGGCACGAAGAATTAGTAACTATGACCTATCAGATCTTCAAACACCTCATGGCCGAAGATGGCTTGGCAAGCGCATGCATATGGCATCTACGTTGGATATGGCCCAGTCACCAATATCATCATAGCCATGTCCCAGACTCCCAGCTATTTGGGTTTGGCTTTCCTAATCCCGTTTTGTCAATCAGTCTTGTCCAAGGGGCTACCATCAGTAAGTGAACAAGCCCCCTATCTGCTCTCAACCCCTTGTCCAAGTCCTTTTGGGCCTTCTTCCCATCCTCCTTTCAGTCCCTTCAACTCTAATCATGCTCCCCTTAACGGAGCTCTATCCGGCCTTCGTGGCATACATTTGTGAATATCTATATTCAAAAAATAATTTAGAAACTGACAAAAAGTATGTAAAAAAGAAAAACTCATAATAATAATAAAAATATATACAAAAATATCACATATATAAGTGTCCCTGTATCCTAAAGGATTTGGGGGGTCAACCATGCACGAAACCTTAATCCGTACTCATACCTAATAGCTTTACTTTACCTAGGTACAAAGATTAGTAGTGTCAATAACTGTGGGAGACTGCAAAGGAAGAGGTGCACTCCAGTGGTGCCAGTACCACTGCCAACTTACGGCGGTATCATGCAGATATGTGCCCAGTGTACTTATCACCAATGTTTTTAGTATTGATGATATCAGCCAAGATATCCCACAATATATCTTATATCTCACTTGTGCGATACGAAACACATAGGTAGTTTTCTAAAAATTTTCGTATCGTCGGAGATATTGCAATATATTGCATGGTATCACAAATATCGCAAACTATCACGAGATATCGCGACCAGTCCTTTACAAAGTCTTTGTATCAACGATACCTGTTGATACCAATAGATACGCATCAACACATGGGAAGTCCGAGTCTAAGGGCAGAAAAATTGACAAAAAAAAAACACTATCCAAACCCCCTTTTTCTTGATTTCTCTCTATTCTAAAAAGGTTATTATTGATTTCGACTCATCCTTGTGAATCCCTTCCAGGAAAACACCAATTTCGAGTGGGAATCAAGGCCCAAGCCGATTTGGGGTCAATTTTGATCCGGTGAGTATTTTCAATTTTTGATCTTTTTATTTATTATTTATTTTTTTATTTTTTTATTATTTAACTATAAATCATGTTAAATCAGTGTGAAATGGTTACAAATCTATGATTCTTCATATTTTGCATGAAAAATCATAGATTTAGAGCTTCTATTAATGAGTGTTTGATGAAATCATTGTCAAATATACATCAATTTTGTGATTTGTAGGAAGAAATTGGGGAAAATTCAAAATTTCCAAAATTTTCTCAAATCGTAGAGGATACTCTATCAAAGTTATGCTAGAAAGTGTCTTCACTACTATCATTATACCATGACCTAGGCACAATACACATTATTGTCGGTTCGTAGAGCAACAATACTATGCCCAACCCTGTTGAAATGGAAATGATGGTTTTGAGCCACCACGCAGCTCTATGTGGGTCTGAGTCACAACCACACATTATGCATAGGTAAATTTCTAGTTTTCTACTTCTTTTGCTTTAGAATGTATTGCTTGCGTTTTCATATGTCTTCTTACATTTATAAATTATATAAATTGACTTTGAATATACTTGCATCAGTTCAATCAGAACATGGTGTGTCGTAACAGCCGTTACGTAAAGGTAACGACGGTAACCGTTACACATTATGGGGTCGTAAAGGAAGTAACAGCTATTACGAAAGAAATGACCCGTAACAGCCCGTTACGCCCCCCGTAAAGGCCGTAACAACTTTGTAACAGTCCATTACGGGGCCAGTATGGGTTTTTCAGATTTTTTTCAATTTAGAGAGAGAGAGAGAGAGAGAGAGAGAGAGAGAGAGAGAGAGAGAGAGAGAGAGAGAGAGAGAGAGTGTAATAGACGTAATGGCCGTTGAGCTTGTATTGTAAAGGTAATGGTGGTGGTCATTACGACCACTATTACCATTACAGAATACATTGAATTAGATAACATATAGATTAGAACCTGATACAAAGGAAACCTATTATGTACATTTATTTTTTGTGATGTTTTGATTTCTAAGTGTGTATTGATGTCTTGTTAAACAATCCTTTTCGTTGAAAAATTCAACAAATTTCCCAATGTTCCCCATGTTTCCAGACAACAACGATAGATTACGTGATACAACCGATGGTAACCAATATGTATCCGTATCCTAAGGGTGTGATACATTACACGATAATGATATGAAAAACATTGCTTATCACATCCAAACTGTCCATCGGATGCATCCCCTTAGGTTATCCTCAAGGCCTAAAAATCAGCTTGATCCAAAAATCTGGTGGGCCACAGCATTGGGAACAAGGTGGGGGGAGACAACCCACTCTTGATTCTTGCAAGGGCCCACCTGAGTTACATAACAGCCTGCTTTTTGTCTTGATCATTCATCCATGGCAGATGAAGGGTTTGGACAACTTAGATTACATATGCACAGCAGGGTGGGCCCCCATGCAAATCAAGGGTGGGCATACCCTCTCAACTCTTCCCCTGTGCTATGGCCCACTCAAGAAAATTTCCATTTGGATGGATTTTTGGAGAAAAGGGGGTAACATGAGGAGAACATCTGATGGACAGGTTCGGATGTCATCAATATGTCGTCACGTGGGCTCCACTTCTATCCACTACCACTGAAGCTCATGTAGCACCGGTACCACCAAAGTGTACCCTGCAAGTGAATCACTGTCCTAGTCTTGAAAACTGACATACGAATCTTGGCAGCTTATTTCAGGAACATGCAAAGCCAACTAAATGAAATTGGTCAAAAGTCAAGACAAAGGTATTTTGTATCAGTAATGGTAGCCATAATGGTCACCACCATTATCGACAAGGGTATCGGTCATAAGTCAGAATGGCCAATACGGGGGCCTAATGACCATTACAACCTCCGTAACGGTTCGGAAAAAAAAAAACAAAATTGCCCAAAAAATTATGGAAAATATCCAAAAAATCTTTAATAATGTAAATATCCCGAAACTGTTTCTTTTCATTTTTTGTTTTGTTTTTTTTTTTTTTTTAAAACATGTTTATAATAGGGTAATGGTCCACTCTTTGGTGAGTGTTGTATTGGGTTGTCTGGTGAATTTATGAACAAGGTAATGTGTCTCAAATGTTTACACATCACAATCAAGCATTAGAAGTAAAAATTGAAAAAACGCATATATACCACTTATTTCGATTTTTTTTTTTTTTTCTAAAGGCCATCAGAGCTTCTATTCACCAAAATTGCTTTTTAATCTATTATTTTAATCCTAAAAACTATAATACAAGTGGTCAAAATATGTTGTAGAATGATGTAGGAAAGTTTTTGGATTTAAGAAGTGAAAAAAAGAGAGGAAAAGATGGATTTACATAGAAAAAAGAAGTGGCCATTTTTTGACAATTATAGGAGTAATGGTCGTTATACCCTGTAATGGCCATTATAGCTTCTGTAATGGCTGATACGGTCCAAATAAATCAACTGCCCCGTTTCACTCCCATATCATGTAACGGCCACGGCCATTACCTATACATATCGGCCTTTGGGGCTGTATCGTAACGGATACGAAATGCCTTGGTCAAGACCTGTGTCACCAAAGTGTACCCCACAAGTGAATTACTATCATAGTCTTGACAACTGACATATGAATCTTGGCAGCCTATTTTCAGGAACATGCAAAGGCCAACTAAATGAAATTAGTCAAGAGTCAACCTGTGTTTGAAGGCGCTCTCTTTCCATGGCAAGTTGCATGACCAGATTAGTAATAACTTTCGTCCTGATAGCAATGTCCTTCGCTGTGGCTATTTTTGCATTGTCCACTTGATGCAAAGACTTCTCCAAGCATTCAATCCTACTTCTAAGAAAACCCAACTCCTCATTAAGCTCCAAGTTAGTTTCAGTTAACAGCATGCACTTTGAATCAGCACTCTCTGCCCTGCCTTCCGCCTTCGAAGCCTTCGCCTTCAGATCCTCAATCAAATTCTCCATATCATGGAGGGTGGAATTCAGCATGGTTTGCTGCTCCTTGCTTGCTTCAACAGTTGCCTTGGCATGCTGTAACTGTGTTTCAGATTGCCGCAGTTGCTTCTCAAGAAAATTCACCTTGTCGATTCCATTGTTATTTCTAAGGAGACCCAACTCTTCATTAAGCTCCAGGTTCGTTTCTGCTAACAATTTACACTTGCACTCTAAACTTTCAGCCTGGCTTTCAGCTCTTGAAACGCTCTCCCTCAGATCCTCAATTTCACTTTCCAAGTCATTGATTTCAGAAGAAAGCAAGTGCTGCTGCTCCTGATGTGCTTCAACAGAGGCCTTCACAAGCTCTAACTGGCTATCAGATTCTCTCAACTGCCCTTCAAGTGATTTCACCTTCTCCCGCAAAGTAACAACGTCAGTATCAGCAATACTGCACTTATCTTCGGCTTGTTTAAGTTTGGATTTCAAATTATCAATTTCAGCACTAAGGGTTTTGAATTGCATACTGTTTTGCAACTTCAATCTTGCCTCACCTTCTCGTTGTATTGAACTGTTCAAATTGAATTGGACGATCTGAAGCTTCCCCATCAGTTCTTTTGAAATACCCATCAGTACTACAGTGACATTTTCTGCTTCGAATAACTTCTCCGCAATGAGATCCGTTGTTTCTATTATGGACAATGTCACTCCTTCCGCGTGGTGCAGTTTCAATTTGAGCTCTTCCTCGTTGTCTTTTGATTCCGAAAGCCTCTTTTCAAGATCCAGCTCTCTGGCCAATGACTTCTCCAACATTCCTAAGATATGTCTCTGTTGTTCGGCAGTCTGCAATTTCATTTTGGCATTCAGGGATGGCAGTTGACTGTTTTCTGGAGTCTTGGAGACCTCGTTGTTCCCTGGCAACATGCACACATCAGGGAATAAGTCAGAACTTCAACTACCACAAAGCAAGTTAAGATGATAACATCTACTAAAAAGAATGTATAGGCCATGTTCGGATACCATGGATTCCATGCTAAACAATGGAAAAGGAAAATGGTTTTCTTTTTATGTGGTGATTGGTGTTGTGTGGATAGCAAAGAAAAGGGAGGATTCTACCTAAAACCATTCTACTTCTCCATAATTTGAATTCTTGGCACAAAAAAACTAGGTGAGTACTATGAAAGGAAAATGAGATTTCCACTTGCTATCCAAACAAGAACGCAAAATTGGCATCCATGTTTTAATAGTTCTCCTAGAAAAAATTCATTTGGATAATTGTTGTTTTTTCATTTCTTTCCTCTTGGATTCCACATATCCAAACATGCCCTTAGGGCCTTGGTTTGGGTTCTGTGTTTCTTGGGGAATGTTGGAATCGGCCCAGTGTTCCTTAGAGAATATTTTTTGAAAAAATTCCTTGAGGAATATTATTTTTATTTTTATTTTCGGGTGTTGATACACCGGATTCATGTAGAAATCTGGGAGAAGTCTAAAATTCTGTTTTAATTCTCTAGGTTCTACATTCCTCAACTAAAAGCTAGGACATGTTTGGATTGTAGGTGGAAATGGAAAAGCTGATCACTAGCCAATGATTATTTCAATTTTGCACTATTGAAAAATGGATTCCACATTTAGTGGTCTTCTTTGGATAACAAGGGGAAATCTCAATATTTGTGAGACAATGACCACCTAGTGTTTTGTACTAGTGAATCCTGACCAACACCATGTACTCACTTGGTCCAATGATTGCTTTGTAGAATCCACCCTTTTCTCTATTATCCAATCATCCCCAATTGTCATATCAATGGAAAAACTTTTACCATGTCCATGGTTTTCCATAGTTTCCTTGTGGGAATGTTCGCATACGTGGAATTCATGGAAACATAAAGAAAAATAATAACGATTATTCAATTATAATTGCCATGAGAACTATTGAAACATGGATTGCAATTTTTGAGTCATTTTTTTATGGTAAGTGAAAACCTCATATTCCTCCCACAACAATTACCTAGTTTCTTGTGCCAAGAATAAAAATTATGGAAATGTGTAATGATTGTTGTGCGGAATTCACTCTTTTCTTTGCTATCCAAACAACAAATGTCACATTGAAGGAAAACCTTTTTCCTTTTTAATGTTTGACATGGAATCCCGAGCATCCAAACATGGCTTTCAGGAAAATCTGGGGAATGGAACTCCTAGGGGATACAAAACTGACCATATAGTGGAATCGGAAACAAGACTTCTTCTTCTTCTTTTTTTCTTTTGTTGTAAAAACCAGGGAATTGTTGAGCTAAGAAATAAGAAAACCAGCCAACAAACTCCCCCTTATCATAGAGTTGGCTGCCTGCTGACAGAACAGTCCCATGAAGCAAACAGGTTTAGAATCCTCTTCATGGCACACATATGGGCCACTTCGGCCATTTATCACATGGGTCACACCATGTACCCTAACCAAAAACCAGGTTGGTCTAACACTTAAAATGGATTGATCAAATCCACGTTCCACATGTGGACCTGGTGATGCAAGACACTTAACCACCTGCACTAAAAGCTCGAACTGTTAGAGCATGAAGAATCAATCCATTTATCTCATAGCCTAGGCCCCACATCTCATGGGTTAGGACATAGGCCGAACCCCCCTCGTGGGCCCCTAATCACATGGGTACCACCTTACACAAGTGGGGCCGGCCTCACATGGGGCGCCCACCCCGAGTGTGTCCCCGCATCTCACAGGCTACCCCACTCGAGGCCGGTGTGAAAATACCCCTGCATTAATCACCCCCGGTGAGGAGTCTCGAACTCGAGACCTCCTGCTCTGATACCAATTTGATGTAGGATAATTAACCACTTGCTCTAAAAGCTCAAACTGTTAGAGCATGGAAAATCAATCCTTTTATCTCATAGCCCAGGCCCCACATCTCATGGGTTAGGATCTCGGTCAAACCCCTCTCGTGGGCCCTAAATCACATGGGTACCGCCTCTCACGAGCCACCCGCCTCACATGAGCCGCCCACCCGGAGTGTCCCCACCTCTCACGAGCCACCCACTTCACATGGGCCTCCCAACCGGAGTGTGTCCCCGCATCCAACAGGCTACCCCACTTGAACCCGGTGTGAAAATGCCCCTGCATTACCTGGCCATTAGATGAATGGCCCGGTCTCATTTTAGGCTTGAGCTTGGTGAAGCCAAACTGATGAATAGCCTTGATCTCATGCATGTATGCCACTTTCACTGGGAATAAAGAGGCATTATAAGGTACCCAGCCTGAGAAAACATGCATGTGAGGCCATGGTTAGCTGAGGATGAGAATACATGCTGATCCAGACCATAGATCTGATGGGACCCATTGTGTGGGGTTGCCCTTAAAATTCTTCCAGATTTAAAGACTCCAACGGTTCTATCTTTGGCCTGTTTCCCATTGAAAGTGGACTTTCGCAGTCCATTTTTTCTTAACCACCTCCTTGTAGGATGCTTATCGAAGGACCTTCCAATCTGGAGACTTTTGGGTCATTCTCCATCCACAGTTGGGCCACTCAGATAACATGGACTCGAACATTGAACTTGGGGCCTCACATTTGTTGAATCATGCACCTTGTCAAACTATAAGACTCTGCTGAGTCTCAATAAAGTATAGTGACTTACAATATTCCTGTCCACCAAAAGCTATGGTGCTTTCAAACACAGCTGATTGCATCCTCATTTTGGCAACTTGGTCTTGACACTGCTTCAAAGATTCTTCACAGTCATGCAACTTCTGTTTGCTTTCTGTAAAAGTTCCATTTGAGTGTTCACACGAAGATATTTTTTCCTGGGTATCAAAAATCCCTTCTTGCAGAGAAACCAGGAAATTGTCGAGCTCTTTAAGCTCCAAATCTAACATCCCAGATAAGATATCAAATTCCAGTGCCTTCTCAAAAGAATCAGATGAGGCATCTTCGTTCTCTACAACCAGAGCTTCATAATGGCTTCCTCGGTCTGCCACGTGCATCAGAAGTATGTCCAAGTTCAACAGCTTCTCAAAAGAATACGCTAAACCAATATCGAGTCTTGTTAGAACTTCTCCAGCATTTCCAAGTTCCCTCGTTCTCTCTCCAGCAGGTGAGTCATCTGACCCCGCCTGTGGATCTTTGGCATTGCTATCATCAACCGACATGACCCACTTGATCTGATAGACTGGAAAAAAAAAATCCAAACTCCTTAACCATGGATCTAACAGTACAATCAACTTAAAATGATAATAATAATAAAAAATGGAACTCCATAGAAGTCTTCAATCAGAGGACGTACTGAAGCAATGTTTTCTATGAGAAAAAAAAAATGGAACTACAAAGCTGCACCAATACAAAACTTAAGCATATTACTTCATTATTTGAACTTTTGAAGATAAGAACTGCAAAATTGAATGTAATGGGCTGGCAAGGGCAAATTTGGATGTAATGGGCTGGGCACCCTTCATATTTTTCTTGGTCTGCCTTATAATTTTCCTTGGATTTCTTTCTTTGGCTCTCTTTTATTTTATAATAAAATTGTTACCTTTCAAAATAAAAATAAAAAATAAAAATGGGGTTGAAAGCATATACTTTCGGTAGTCTAGGAGAAACCGTTGTTATGAGTATTGCTTCAAAGACTCATACCATAGTGAAAACACGAGAAAACTTGGACTATGTAGAATAGCATGTAACTAGATAATATGGCTTGGAGAATGAAAACAATGAATCCAACTAACACAAAATAGAGTAAGATACAATCCCTTAGCAACCATAACTAGGAGATGCAAAATTGAAATCTCAACTCAGCAGCCTCCGAAAAGGCACTAAGAAAAAAATTGTGGTTCAACAGGTAAGTCTTATTTTTGGAGATTTTCAATCAATGCAATTTTTGACCTATTAGGGCCCAAGGACCTACCTGATGAATCTTTGGATTTCGTATGACTTTTCTATGTGTAAAGTTTTTGAAATTCAGAAACCACTATGGTTTAAAAGAATGAGGCATTCCATGACGAGATACCTGGACTAATTCACAAATTCCAACTACTTTCAAAATGCCAACCAAACCCATCTCCACTGCATGGATTACATGACATCAACACAACTAGAAAATCATTGTGCTCAATTGAAAAACAGATGCCCAGATTTGATGTTTGTGGCTTTCGATCTTACGTCACAATGCTGACCAAATTGGCCTTAGTGTATTTACATTTTTTTCAAAGGGTATTTACATGATATGAAAAGATACATTTGAAGAAACTATTCTGAAATGGGCATCCTTTCTACTTTGCCTAGCCATCTTCAAGTTCCAAACATAAAACAAGAAGTATTATTTTACCCAAAAGTGTGATGCTTTTGTTTGGACCAGCCTTTGGTACAGGCAGGCTTTCTTTCTTTCTTTCTGTTTGCTTTTATTTTTTGAAGTAGGGCCTCAGCCAATTATCCAAATCAATACAGTTGCTGCAGATGGGCTGTGGACAAAATTCTCAGCCATCAAACAATAACAATCATCTGATCAGTGGACTTCTTCTTGTTGCATTTGACTGCTGTGACCTTATACTTTTAACCATTCAATTGAAGGCCAACAATCAGACATGGATGGCTACAATTTTTCTGATGAGAGGAGATTTGCAGCATGGTCAGTCCAAAGTGGGCTGCGCCAGATGAATGATTTGGATCACTGAAACAGAGGTCCTGTCTGCAGAAAATCGCCTGATCTAACCCTCACCCCTCAACCCCCCCCCCCCCTCATTTGGATTGGCAATGTACAACTCCTCAAAGATAAATGCCCTCGCCTCACTTTTCCTCTCGAATACGCAGTGTGCTTACCCTTCAACTCACTTTTCCTCTTGAATATGCAATTGGCTTATGATTTAGT
Source organism: Magnolia kwangsiensis (assembly GCA_037074715.1). Classification (NCBI taxonomy): domain Eukaryota; kingdom Viridiplantae; phylum Streptophyta; class Magnoliopsida; order Magnoliales; family Magnoliaceae; genus Magnolia; species Magnolia kwangsiensis. The sequence continues at coordinate 88,955,739 of CM073582.1, forward strand.
CTCCTAATTCAAGACAAACCAAATGACACACGAAAGTATTTTGCGGAAGTAAGCTCAGCAATTTTTTAAAAAAAGAAAAAAAGAAAAAAAAAAAAGATCATGTAATGCTGAAGACGAATCGAAATACCCACAAGCCTCTGATCACTTTGTCTTGTCAATTAGCCAGTACAAATAGAAATACCTAAAACAAATTTGGAGTAATAAAGCTTCGAAACTCCTCTGAATGAACATTCCTATGATTGGTATCTTAGTTCTGGCAGGATTGAAAGGGCCATATAGGGATTTTGTCAAGCTCAGTGAGACCTATGATCAATTTGGAAAAGTTGGTTCTCTATGGTTTTGCCTCATAAATTGATTTGAATCGAACTGACCCAGAAAAGAATTTACAGCAAGAAGCTCATAAGCCCCTCCAGCCAGTTTGAGAAGCACAATGCCAGTATGATTTAGTCTCCTAGCAACAGTATTTACGATTGTAAGCACCGATCAAATTGTAAAGCTCATAGAAATCGATATTTTCAAGAGAAAAGGGATTTGGTTGAGCTCAGCGGCACCTATGATCAATTTGAAAAAGTGGGTTCTCCATGGTTTTGCCTCATAAATCGATTAGAATCTGAACTGACCCAGAAAAGGATTTAGGGGCCGTTTGGATGACTGTAACTTGTGTAAAATGTAAGAAAGTTACAGGTGACTTTCTTACCGTTTGTGTTTGGGAGAGAAATGTTACAGGTAACGAAGTCTCAACCTGTAAATTTCTATCAGGTAAGATTGCAAGAAATGTAACAGAGGAATTAGGTGTTTTTCAAGTCACAGGTTACTTTGTTACAGGCAACGGCTATCCATTTCGAATTTGGGAGAGGGTGGTGGAAACGCAGCTGCATTGAAAGTGCACCTACCTGCTCTGACCCAACGTCTCCTTCTCCCTTTCTCCCTCCCTCTCTCTCTCTCAGCGTCTCCTTCCCTCTCTCTCTGCTCTGTCCAGGGAAGCCCTAACCCTTATTGTTTTTCTTTTGTATTTTTTCCTCTCTTTTGTTTTTTTTTTTTGGCCTTTTGCGTTAGTCCGGAACGGACGCGGATTGCGTCCTACTCCGGGCAGGCTCTGTGGGGCCCAAAGTGAAGTAATTATTTTATCCAAGCCGTTAATCTATTTTCTCATATCATTTTAAGCTAGGACACAAAAACTGAAGTAGATTCACAGCTCCAGGGGATCACATAAAGAAAGCTGCAGTGATAATGACTCTCACCGTTGAAACCTTTCTAAGGGCCACCATTAGGTTTATTTTTACCATCCAACCTATTAATAATGTCATTAAGAGATGGATGAAATGAAAAAATAAATATCAGCTTCATCCGAAACTTCTCCAGCTCTCAAGAGGTTTTAATGGTGGAAGTTAAGTCCCCACTTTGTGGGCCACTTAAGCGCTTGACCTAACTCGGTTTTTGTTTAATACCTTAAAATTATCTGAGAAAATATATTAACGGCTTGGATAAAACACTTACTTCACCCCCACAGAGACCTGCCCGGACGGATTACTGTCCGGGCGAGGGTAGGACGCAATCCGAGTCCGTCCGAACGGGGCTTCGGTAGGGAGGTTTCGGATGCCTAACAGTGGGGCCCACAGTGATGTACTTTCCTTACATCCACACCGTCCATCTGTATTGAAAGCTCATTTTAGGATATGATCTAAAAAATGAAGCTGATCCAAATCTCAAGTGGGCCATACCACAAGAAACAATCTTAATTAAATTCCTAGTATTAAAAACATCATGCATCCACCGAAATATTTATTTTCCATCCAACGGAAGAGTTTGCCCAGTGACTAACACACTAAACGAGTAAATTCTACGAAGTCCACCATAATTCATATATTTTATCCGCTGTGTCCATCCATTTTCCTACATAATTTTAGGGCTTGGGTCCAAAAATGAATCATATATAATTTTCAAATGGACCACACCACGGGAAATAGTTGACTTGAACTTCTACCATTGAAAATTTCTTAGGGCCACAGAAGTTTTGGATCAAGCTTATATATTTGTTTTCCGTTCATCCATATCTGTATAATCTTATAAACAAGTTGGATGACAAATAAACAATGATGTAGGGCATAAAAAAGTTTCATAGGTGAAAATCATTATCCTAACTATCCTGTGGTATGATCCACTTCATTTTGTATATGCCTCAATTTTGGGCTTAACCCCTTAAATTAGATGGAAAAATGGATGGACGGCGTGGATAGACCACATACGTTCAAGGTGGGCCTAACTAAGTTTACTCAGTACGATAAGAGTGTATTGAGTAACTCATTAGGCAATCCGATTTCCCATCCAACCTATCGATAAGGAAATCAAATCTCTTATTGTACTGAGTAAACTCAGTGGGGCCACGGTGAATGTATATGATTTATCCATCCCGTCCATCCATTTTTCCAACTTATTTAAGGGGTTGAGACCAAAATTGAAGCAAATCCAAAGATCAAGTGGATCGTACGACAAAAAACGGTGGGAATAATGATTTCCACCATTGAAACCTTGCTAGGCCCCACAGTGATATTTATTTGTCATCCAACATGTTCATAAGATCATAGAAACATGGATAAAGGAAAAAAATCAAATATAAGCTTGATCCAAAACTTCTATGGCCCCCAAGAATTTTTCAATAGTAGAAGTTCAATTCACATTGCTTTCCGTGGTGTGGTTCATTTGATATTTGGATATTCTTCATTTTTGGAATTAAGACTTAAAATTATATGGTAAAATGGATGGACAGATTGGATACAATACATAAATCATGGTGAGCCTTAAAGAGTTTACTTAGCACACAATCCGCTTCTGTTGATAAGGTAACAAAGACTTGAATGAAGATACCAAACAAATATCATTTTGATCCAAAAACTTTTATGCCCACAAGAAGTTTCTAATAATCAATTACTGTTGTTTCCTATACTATGATCCACATGAGATTCAAATCTTCTTATTTTTTGTATCATGTTCTAAAATGAGTTTTCAACACGAATGAATGATGTGGATGTGAGAAAAATACATCACAATGGACTTCATAATTTGGGATCCCACACACCTTGATGGATCCACTTAAGTTAGTTGGTGCTTTGTGGGTCTCACTATGTTACATGTGTTTTATCCATATTATTCATCAATTTTTTTCATATCATTTTATGGCTTGATCTCAAAATGACCAAATACAGGCAGATCTCAATTTTAGGAATTCATGATTAAAAACTTTCTAGTGCCGACTATAATATTTATTTGATGTCTTACCTCATGATTAGGACATAAAGACATGGATGAAGGTAAAAAAAAATATTAATTTGATTTTAAACTTGGGTTAGAGGTCGTCAACCCGCATCCACCTGTTAAGTAGGCTTCTACCTTTCGGTAGGCATGTGTATAGCCCGCATCTGGTAATGTTCTATCAGGATCGACATTTCTTCCAGGGAGGGCCCCTACAATCGACCATGCATTACGCAAAAGCAATGAATGAGGGATGATGTATGAACGTATCATTTTCATAACTGCTATATATAGTTGTCTTGATAAATAAATTTAACGTACAATTATAATTTTATGTAATTTGGCACAAATTAACATATAATTTACCGCATTATAAAATATTACAACAAAACATTCAAATCAGTACATTAACTTACTCAATCTGCTTCAACTAATCTTCTGCTATTGATGGGTAAGATGCACCATTGAATATTGGTCGTCGCAACTTCATAAACCTTTCAAGTAAATCTACCTCATGAGGCTGATCAAACATTAGTGGAGATATGTTCCGGTGATGTTGGGATGTCTAGTTCAAGGTGGCTAACATATCCCATTGAATGATGAATTGATCTTACTGTTGTTTTAGCATTACCGCCATCTACGCTACCAACACAAAGGCAGCGTCCCACAGCTAAACATTTGGTCCTGCGATGTCAACTTGAATAATGAGAGTTGCGTGCTATGTTCAACATCTGCCATGTTAACTAGATGTGGTGGTGACGGAGGAGCTTGACCTACTTCATTGATTTTATTCTCATCTTGCTTGTCAAGAGATGTTCCGGATTCTTTGGGAATATGAGGATTTGACAAAGAATTATCTAAGAGAAATGCACTTGCAGAGGATATTAAATCACGAACACTACGCATCTTCTTAAGGACCATGACTTTTGTAAGATGAACTAACATACATGGTTATATATATACATGTATATGTATATGTATGTATATGTGTACACACACCACATATATGTTTGCATGTATATATATATATATATGTGTGTGTGTGTGTGTGTGTGTGTGTGTGTACATGTATGAGTGTATATGTACACACACACATATACACATACACACACACACACACACGTACATACACACACACACACACACACACACACACACACACACATATATATATACATATACATATACATATGTGTGTGTATATGTATACATACGTATACACATACATACACACACATACATACACACACACACACATATGTTATGTGTGTGTATATATATATGTGTGTGTGTGTGTGTGTATTCATATATATATATATATATATATATATATATATATATATATATATATATATATATATACATACATACATACATACATACATATACATATACATATACAAATATACCTATACACATATATATATATATATACATACACATATGCATACATGTACATACTTATACACACACATATACATATATAGCGGAACGCTCACCTGTGGATCCAAAATCTGAACCGTTCATGTGAAGCAGCACCTCCTCGTGAAACCCCCTAGGATGAATTTTTACTTTGATCTAAAACTTGATGAGCCATGAAAAATGAAAACAGTTTCCTCCCTTGATTTGCATTTCTCTTTGCTATGGCCAACCAGAATTTTAGATTGGGGTGAAAATTTGTCACATGGGGTTTCATGGGATTCTGCATCACATGAACCGTTCAGATTAAGTACCCATGGCACGTGTGCAAAGGTGCGCACGTGCGTAGGTGCGCAGGGGAGCATGACTCTACATATATATACATATACAAATACACACACACATATATACCCACTTGCGGGGAAACTCAAATCCTCCAGGTATAACATTAAACACTTAAGTATATAAGACCCAGCATGTATGAAAGCTTTTATTCAGACTTTTATTATATAATAAAAATAATGTTTCTCACATAATGATTAGTTTAGCTTTAGAATCAGTTCAACTAGTCATCTAAATGGGCTCAATAAAATTACATATTTTTCTCCAAACTTTTCTATGTGACAATTTAATTTTTTAACAATTCCATACTCTAAACTCCAGTTGGTGTGAATATAATATTAGCAACTTATCACAGTTCAACACTACCAACAATTGTGAGAGTCAATGGGAAAATAAGGATACACGAGATTCTTGGAGAAAAAAAGGGTGATGACTCTCACAATCTAGCTTCAATTAGTGGAGAGAAGTTGAGTAATCTTGGAGCTCTAACGACAACATGTTCAGACCAAGATGGCAATCCAATCGAGCCTATAAATTTGAAATCAACAAATCCCAAGTAAAGAGGGATTCTCTGTTATCAAATTCTCCTCTTATCAAGCTGTCAACATAACAACTTTTCATGTTATCAAGCTGTCATTGCAGCAAATGGTGTGCATAACAGATTGTCAAACGTCTAAAACTAGATTTCATGGATTCCTCTTTTATTTGATTTAGAACTGAATCATTGTAATTTTATTTTAAATACTGCACTTGTATTGCCTAATTGTTCACGTTGCCATTGAATAAGATTTGAGTTTCATTTTTCTTTTAGAACAAATACTCAATCGGCTTATTTTTCTTTATGGTATCAAAGCCATTGTGAACACTAGGCGCAACCTATCACAGCTCCTGCATTTTTTTTCTCTTTTCTCTTCAATTTCCATCTTACCTTTCGCTCATTTCTTTCACCATGACTACCTTATCACTCAATGTTGGCAACTTCATCACCCTTCGACTCACCCCTAACAATTACCCCTTGTGGCGTGAGCAAGCATTGGCTCTTGCCAAGAGTCAAGAAATGGTTGGGCATCTCACAAATGAAGATCCGCTCCAACCAAATACACAAATGCCAAAAATTCAACACCATAATTAACAGATCGTCTCCTTCGAGGGTGGATCATTGGAACACTCTCTGAGGAAACTCTCGGACTCGTTGTTGGTCTCGACACAACTCATGCTGTTTGGGAGGCTCTCAAAAATGCATATGCACAAGAATCACAAGAATGTGAGTTCACACTGCGACAACAAGTGACCTATCTTCGAAAGGAAGAGAACACAACAATCACAGAACATATTCTCACCTTCAAAGGTCTCTGTGACAATTTATCAGCCATTGGAAAGCCCGTACCAGACCAAGAAAAAGTCTTCTGCCTTCTTACAAGCCTTGGTCCTCATTATGAAACATTCACAACAACCATGTTGAAGCCCCCCAAGCCATCATACTTTGAGTTGGTCTCCCAACTCCAAAACTTTGATCAAAGGCACAACTGGTTCTCTAACCACACAGACATCTCAGCTTCTTCCCTCACTCATCAAATGACTTTTTATGGACAGTAGTAGCAACGCCAATAGCCAAACTCTTAGGCTATCATGCACCTTCACAAAAATTCACCTCCAATGGTCGTGGATTCCAGGCTCAATAGCAAAGGAACTCTTCTTCAGCAAAATCACAACATCGACCTCCACCACCTGGTGAGCGTCGCATGACACCTGCAGAGAGGGACAAGTACCGTGACCAACAATGTCAATATTGTGGGATGATGGGCCATGTTGTTAAGATATGCTGGTGGGTGCCAAAGAAATCCACTTAACAAGATGAGGTACCACAAGCACTTGCAGCACTCACTTTGGACACCACCATTACTGACACTGAATGGACAACGGATACTGGGGCTTCCAACCATATGACAGGTAAGCCAGGTATGCTAACTAACCTTTGTAAATACTTTGGTGCTGACTCCGTGCTAATTGGAGATGGGTCTTCCATGCCAATTCTTACAATTGGTGATTCTTGTATAAAACAAAAGGTGTCTGCCTTACCTCTCAATGATGTTCTATTGGTTCCTAAGTTAACAAAAAATTTACTTTCAGTAAGCCAGTTAACTAAACAATTTCCTTTTAATTGTAAATTTTCTAATGTTGATTTTTGTGTTAAGGAACGGGAAACAAGCCAGGCAATGATAATAGGAAAACGCAAGGGTGAACTCTATGTCTTACCCACTTCACCAGAGTTGTATTTCTCCCATTGGTTCAAATCATGCACTGCAGAAGTTTGGCATCAACGCCTAGGCCACCCACAGTCTTCAGCTTTACAAATGCTAAAAAATAAAGGATTGATTGATGTTGTCGGGACAACAAAATTTCAACATCTTTGTGATAGTTGTCAACTAGGAAAACTTAGTCGTTTACCTTTTTCTTATTCGGAACATTCAAGTACTAGTGTCTTTGAAAAAATTCATTGTGATTTGTGGGGACCTGCACCTATTTTATCGATTGCAAAATTTAAATATTATGCATGTTTGGTTGATGATTTTTCTAAGTATACGTGGATTTTTCCCGTGCGCAACAAATCAGATTTTTTTAATGCATACTTAACTTTTGAGAAATATGTTGTAAGATAGTTTAACAAGCAAATTAAAATTTTTCATTCAGACGGGGGTGGTGAGTTCATCAATTCAAAACTGTCAACTCATTTTCTTTCTATAGGTGTTGTTCATCAGGTATCATCCTCATATACCCCTAAGCAAACTGGTGTAGTTGAGAGGTGCCATAGGACTATAAGAGAATTAGGAATACTATGTTTTTTGACTATGGTGCACCCTTATTCTTATGGATAAAGGCCTTAACCACAGCTGTGTATCTTATGAATCGCCTACCTTCATCTACTCTCAACTTTGAAACACCATATTTTACACTTCATGGGACGCATCCAGATTATTCCTCACTTCATGCATTTGGGTCTAAGTGTTTTCCCTACACTTGGGATATACGAAAACACAAATTTGACCCAAAAATACTTCCGTGCATTTTTTTAGGCTACAGTGAAAAACATAAAGCTTATAAGTGTTATCATCCATCAAGTAAAAAGTTTTTCATCTCTCGTCATGTTGTCTTTGATGAGTTAATTTTTCCATATAATCCTATCAACAAATCCTTCATGACAGCAAATCAGCCACATGTAATTAGTATTTTTGATTCCTGGTTACCACATACTAACATTTCTTCTTCTGCAGGTACAACTTCGGACTCTCCCTCATCCCCATGTGAAAGTCCCTTGCTTCCAATTGACACTTGTTCTCCACTAAGTTTTTTCCAAAATTCTAGTCCCACAGAGTCATCACGGCAATCCCCCTCAATCGAGTCTCAGACCAGTGCAGAAATTACTACATTTCACAACACTAGTACACCCGAAACAATTCTATCACAAGATTGTCAAGAGTCACACGAGCCTACCCAAGAAATAGCTCAAGAGCCTGTAAGTGCAACACCTGAGTCCTCCCATCGTAGTCCTGGTCCCTCAGCACCATTGGTCCACTCTGTGGTCACTCGGTCTAAACTAGGTGAAGTAAAACCAAATCCTAAGTATGCCTTAACCACCATCACCTCAGCTAATATACCTCATGAGCCTCACAATATTAAGATTGCATTGACACATCCTGGTTAGAAAGCAGCCATGGACGAGGAGCTGGCTGCACTACATCAGAATGAGACTTGAAAACTGGTTCCTCAAACACCAAGCATGCATGTCATTGATTCAAAATGGGTGTTTAAATCAAAACTCAAACCAGATGGTTCTTTAGATCGACTCAAAACACGTTTAGTAGCAAAAGGGTATCATCAAATTGATGGAGTAGACTACACAGAAACTTTTTCTCTAGTTATCAAACCAAGGACAATATGCATGATAATTACCATAGCTCTTGTTCAAAAGTGGTCCAATCGTCATCTGGATGTAAAAAATGCATTCTTGCATGGTTTAATTTCTGAAGATCTATACCTGCAACAACCACCAGGAATGGAAGACTCTCAACATCTGACACATGTTTGCAAACTACAAAGAGCTTTCTATGGCCTAAAATAAGCACCACGTGCTTGGTTTGATCATTTTAGTGCATTTCTTCTTAAATATGGTTTCTTTTGTAGTCTAGTTGACCCTTCATTGTTTGTTTTCCATTCGAGCTATGGCTTATTGATTTTACTTCTTTATGTAGATGACATGCTGCTCACAGGCTCAACTCCAACACTTATTTCAAAATTTATTACGTTGCTAAGCAGTGAATTCACAATGAAAGACTTAGGACCTATTCACCACTTTCTGGGGATGGAAATAACGTTAACAACAAGTGGCCTTCATCTATCCTAGTCACATTATGCATTGACGATATTTGAACGCTCAAATATGGTTGACTGTAAGCCAATGAGTATACCTCTTGAAACTAAAACAAAAATATCTTCTGATGATACTCTCATGGAAGACCCAAGTTACTATCGCGGACTTGTTGGAGCTTTACAGTACCTTACACTCACTCGTCTTGATCTTTGGTTTAGTGTTAATTATGTATCTCAATTCATGCATGCTCCCACAATAACACATTTAAAAATGGTTTGATGTATTTTACGATATGTCAAAGGAACAATTAATATGAGATTAAATTTTTCTTCACACACTACACTTGATCTGTTTGATTTCTCAGATGCAGATTGGGCAGGGTACACTACAACGAGATGATCTACTACTGATTATTGTATATTCCTTGGAGGAAATCTTATCTCGTGGTGTGCAAAGAAACAACATACAATTTCCTGTTCAAGTACGGAAGCAGAATATCGTGCAATGGATAACACAACAGCTGAACTCACTTGGATGACCTTCATTCTCAAAGATCTTCGCATTACATTGTCATCTCCTCCCATACTTTATTGCGACAATCTTAGTACACTTCATATGACAGTAAATCCGGTATTCCATGCCCAAAGCAAACATATCGAGTTGGATTATCATTTTGTGCGCGAATGTGTTGCCCGTGGACTACTTGTCACACAACATATCTTCTTTGATAATCAAGTTGCCGACCTCTTCACTAAACTAATGCCAAAAATAACTCTTCAATATTTTCGCAACAAACTTTGCCTCCAGCCTCGACAAAGTTTGTGGGAGGGTATTAACAACCTATCACAGCTCAGCACTACCAACAATTGTGAGAGTCAATGGAAAAATAAGGATACACGAGATTCTTGGAGAAAAAAAGGGTGAAGACTCACAATCTAGCCTCAATTAGTGGAGAGAAGTTGAGTAATCTTGGAGCTCTAACGACAACATGTTCTGACCAAGATGGCAATCCAATCGAGCCTATAAATTTGAAATCAGCAAATCCCGAGTAAAGAGGGATTCTCTGTTATCAAATTCTCCTCTTATCAAGCTTTCAACATAACAACTTTTCCTGTTATCAAGCTGCCATTGTAACAAATGGTGTGCATAACAGATTGTCAAATGTCTAAAACCAGATTTCATGGGATTCCTCTTTTATTTGATTTACAAGTGAATCATTGTAATTTTATTTTAAATACTGCACTTGTATTGCCTAAGTGTTCACGTTACCACTGAATAAGATTTGAGTTTCATTTTTCTTTCAGAACAAATCCTCAATCGGCTTAGTTTTCTTTATATAAAGCATCTTACTTGTAACTAACTTACAGGTTATCTAAACACAGAAACTAAGTTACCCGTAAGTTAGTTACAACTTACACCAAAACAAGATTACCTGTAATTTTCTTTCATGTGTAAGTAGTGTTGCGCAGCACGCCAACAATGCAGTGAGCCGAGATTAAATCTCAGGCCTCACCCACAAATGATAAACAGGAAGAAATATAAACTAGAAATAGATCAAAGCAATCCAAACAAACCACAAGACAAGATATACGTGGAAAAACCCCAAACTAGGGTAAAAAACCACGAATGTAAACTTCCACTATGAAGAAACAAAGATTACAAGGCAAAATACTAACCTCTCCCTTGGAAGCACATAAAAAATCCTTAGCCCACACCTTTGGAATTATTTTTCAATATTCCTAATTCCCTAGAAAAGCCCTAGGAACCCCTATTTATAGTTTAGGTAACTTCCCTTCCACACCCTTGTAAAAGGTGACACCAAAATCCGCAGTTCGCATTAGATTCAGAAATGAATCTGCGTAACCTTCGACTGGTTGAAGGAGAGCTACGACCAGTCGAAGGACCCCTTTGACCAGTCGTAGAAACTCTTCGACCAGTCCTAAAACCTGGACACCAAAAAAATAGCACACTAGACTTTGAGTCGAACCGGTCTGCGACTGGTCGAACAGGCCCCTACGACTGGTCGAAGACGTCCTACGACCGGTCGAAGGCGGCCCAGATATGGCTCCACATTCTCAACAATCTTCCACTTGGAGACACATTGCCAAAACCTCTGTCTCCTTCATCCGGAGTGCACTACCTCCCCGTCTTCAAGCCTGAAGACCAATCAAAGCTGAACAGAGCTTCAACTTCTCCCTTATGACCGTCTTGGTCAACATATCTGCAGGATTCTCACTTGTATGAATCTTCTTCAGAACAATCAATCCATCTTATAGTAACGAACGTATGAAGTGATATCTGATGGAAATATGCTTGGTCCTTAAATGAAAGGCTGAATTCTTAGACAAGTGTATTACACTCAGACTATCATTGTACAGCTTGCAATCTACTTGCTTCTTACCCAACTCTTCCATAAAACCTTGCATCCACACCATCTCCTTGCATGCTTCTGTAGCCGCAACATATTCTGCTTCTGTCGTACTGATAAATACTATCTTTTGTAACTGAGAGACCCAACTGACTGCAGCACTACCAAGAGTAAACACATAACCTGTAGTGCTTCTTCTGCTCTCGATATCTCCTGCCAAATCTGAATCCACGTAGCCTTGTAGCTTGATTTCCGATCCACCATAACACAACCCTACATCCTTAGTACCCACCAGGTATTTGAGGATCCACTTCACAACTTTCCAATGTTTCTTTCCAGGGTTGTTCATAAACCTGCTAACAACTCTCACTACTTGAGCAATGTCTGGCCTCGTGCTCACCATAGCATACATGAGACTCCCAATAGCTGACGTGTATGGAAATTTAGCCATGTAGTCCCGTTCCGCCTGCGTCTTTGCACCTTACTCCTTAGATAGCTTGAAGTGGTTGGCTAATGGAGTGCTAACCGGCTTAGCACCTCTCATATTGAATCGATCAAGTACCTTGGCTATGTATTCTGCTTGTGACAAAACTAATTTCTTGTTTTTCCTATCACGATTTATCCTCATGCCTAGGATTTATTTTGCAGCTCTTAAATGCTTCATGGCAAATTCTCTAGACAGTTGTCTTTTGAGATCTGAGATGTCCTTCATGCTTGAACTGGCCACAAGCATATCATCAACATACAGAAGAAGGATGATGTACGACGTATCAAACTTCTTCAAGTAACAATAGTGGTCTGCATGATATCTCCTAAAATCATTTCCTGACATGAAACTATCGAACTTCTTGTACCACTACCTCGGGGCCTGCTTCAGGCCATATAGACTTTTCTTCAGTCTACACACCTTGTTCTCATTACCTGGTGCCATGTATCCTATCGGCTGATGCATATATATTTCTTCTTCAAAGTCCCCATGAAGAAAGACTGTCTTAACATCTAGCTGCTCTAGATGTAAGTTCTCTGTAGCCACTATACTCAAGACCATGAGAATCGTAGACATTTTTACTACCGATAAAAATATTTCAGTGAAATTGATACCTGCCTTTTGTTGAAACCCTTTAACATCCAATCTAGCCTTGTACCGTTTCGAACCATCGTGCTCCTCCTTCAGTCTGTAAACCCACTTGTTATGAAGAGCTTGCTTACCCTCAGGTAGAGTGACTAGCTCCCATGTATGATTAGACTCAAGAGAGTCCATCTCCTCATCCATGGCCTGCTCCCACTTAACCCGTGTATCTGACTGTAATACCTCTTCAAAACACTCTGGCTCACCATTATCTGTCAGCAGTAGATAATGTAAGGAGGGTGAGTATCGGACCGTGGGTCTCCTCTCCCGAGTAGACCTCCTCACAACCGGTGTCTGTGGCTCTGCTTCATAATGCTCCTGTGCATGATCATCCTGTGGTGCTGTAACACCCATATCCGGTAACTCTTCCAACTCTACGAATTCCTTTTCCTCGGCCTTATTTTCTTGTACACTGTCCTTATGCATCACTTTTTCGTTGAAGACTACGTCCTTGCTTCTGATGATTTTCCTGTTTTCTGCATCCCAAAACATGTAGCCAAAATCATATTGCCCATAGCTTATAAACGTGCACCTCCTGGACTTCGCATCCAGCTTGTTTCTTTGCTCTGCATCAATGTGAACATATGAAGTGCAACCGAATACTCTGAGATGTGTAAGTTTCACTTCTTTTTCAGTCCACGTTTTTTCTGGTAACCCACCATCCAATGGTGCTGAGAGACTTCTATTGATAAGATATACGACAGTATTCACAGCATCTGCCCAAAAGGTCTTGGACAACCCTGCATGTAACCTCATGCTCCTGGCGCGCTCAAGGATGGTCCTGTTAATGCGCTCAGCCACACCATTCTGTTGCGGTGTCCCTGGAATCATTTTCTGATGTTTGATTCCACTTGTTGCATAATACTCTTCAAACCTCTTATCACAATACTCTCCCCCATTATCAGATCTGAGACACTTTACTGTTTTACCTGTCTCGTTTTCTACCATAACTTTCTACTTCTTAAACTCATCAAATACATCAGATTTATGCTTTAAGAAATAAACCCACAGTTTTCTACTAGCATCATCAATAAAAGAAACAAAATAACGTGAGCCAGTAAGAGATGATACCTATGCCGGTCCCCACTCATCAGTGTGTATAAGCTCCAATAGATGCGTCTTTGGAGCACGTCCTGTCTTCTTGAAGCTTACCCTCTTCTGCTTTCCATATATGCAGTCCTCGCAGAATTTCAAGTCAATAGACTTCAGCCCTGATAATTTTTCCTTTGACAATAGCACTTTCATCCCTTTCTCACTCATATGTCCCAACCTCTGAAGCCATAACTGCCCATTCACTCCAGTTGATGCGACTGCGAGTGAACTATACGATCCTGAAGTCACGTGTAAAGTACCTTCCTTTTTACCTCGAGATATCACCAAGGCACCTTTTGTGATCTTCTAGGAATCACTGGTGAATGTCGTCACATAACCGGTGTCGGCCAACTGCCCCACAGAGATCAGATTCCTTCTCAAACTCGGTACATGTTTGACATCCTTCAATTTCAAAATCGTTCCGTCTTTCTGATTGACCTGAACGTCTCCTTTTCCAACAATACTGCACGGCTTATCATCACCCAGGTAGACTCTCCCAAAGTCACCTGACACATAATCACGTAGAACTTCCTTACATGAAGTGGCATGAAACGAAGCACCCGAGTTATAACCCAAGACTCATTTCTCGCATCAAGAGATAAGATCAACGCTTCTATGTCGCTCTCCTCAGACATTCACTGAATCCTTCCCACCTTGAGAGCTTTCATCTTGTTTCTTAAGCACCCTGCAATCACGTTTCATGTGCCCCTTCTTGCCGCAATGCCAACACCCGTCTTTGTCTTTCGGTCCCTTGGACTTCTTCCTTGACTTAGAATGCTCGTGTTTATTGCCTCTTTTGTTCTGCGATCTTCCTCTTCCTTCAACGTTTAGAGCATTCCCTGAATTCCCTGAAACTCCTGATGCCTTCCTTCTAGATTCTTCGCTGAGAATTAGACTGACAACATCATTAAATTTTAACTTTGTCGACCCTGAAGAATTGCTCACAACAATCACCAAACCATCCCAACTGTCTGACAAACTGGATAAGATCAATAGCGCCCTGACCTCATCATCAAAAATGATGCCAACGGATTCCGACTAGCTCGTGACTGTATTAAACTCGTTTAGATGTTCAGCCACGCTCCCACCATCTGACATCTTCATGTTGAATAGCTGTTTCATAAGATGAACCTTATTGGATGCTGAGGGTTTTTCATATATGGTGGCCAGGGCTTCCATTAATTCTTTTGTTATTTTCATCTTGGATATATTAAAGGCGACGCTCTTTGACAAAGAGAGTTGGATCGTTCCTAAAGCCTTTCTATCCAGTAAAAACCATTCATCATCTGTCATCTTTTCTTGTTTCTTCTCTTTTCCTTCTAGAGGAATGTAGAGGTCCTTCTGATACAAATAATCCTCCATCTGCATCTTCCAGAAGGTAAAGTTTAAACCATCAAACTTCTCAATTCTAATTTTTCCATCTTCCGCCATTGCTTCCAATAGAACTAAACCAATAGCTCTAATACCAGTTGTTGTGCAGCACGCCAACAACGCAGTGAGCCGAGATCCAATCTCAGGCCTCACCCACAAACGATAAACAAGAAGAAATATAAACTAGAAACAGATCAAAGCAATCCAAACAAACCACAAGACAAGATATACATGGAAAAATCTCAAACTAGGGTAAAAAACTACGGATGCAAACTTTCACTATGAAGAAACAAAGATTATAAGGCAAAATACTAACCTCTCCCTTGGAAGCACATAGAAAACCCTTAGCCCACACCTTTGAAATTATTTTTCAATATTCCTAATTCCCTAGAAAAGCCCTAGGAACTCCTATTTATAGTTTAAGTAACTTCCCTTCCATACCCTTGTAAAAGGCGACACCAAAATCCGCAGTCCGCATCAGATTTAGAAACGAATTTGCGTAACCTTCGACTGGTCGAAGGAGAGCTATGACCAGTCGAAGGATCCCTTCAACCAGTCGTAGAAACCCTTCGACCAGTCCTAAAACTTGGACACCAAAAAAATAGCACACTGGACTTTGAGTCGAACCGGTCTACGGCTGGTCGAAGACGTCCTACGACCGGTCGAAGGCTGCCTAGATGTGGCTCCACATTCTCAACAAGTAGATTGCCTATAACTTACTTACAACTTAAAAAACTTACAGGCTTCCAAATGCAGCCTTAGTCTTCTAGCAATAGGATTTACGATCATAAGCACCGATTGATTTATAAAGCTCTTAGAAATCAATATTTTCAAGACAAAATTGATTTCATTGAACTTCGTGGCACTTTTGATCAATTTGAAAAAGTGGGTTCTCCATGGTTTTGCCTCACAAATCGATTATAATAAACTAACTCAGAAAGGGATTTACAGGAATAAGATCAGAAAACCCTGCAACTAGAGGTGGGCATCTCGGACCCGATCCGGTGGATCCGACCCGACCCGACCCGACTCGGTACCATTCTGAACAGAACCGACGGCTTAGATCGGCCTAATCGGGTCTGGCCACCCAGATGTAAGGCCCACCCCTACAGCACATGATATTGTCCGCTTTGCTTAAAATGCATCATGTCTGTTAAGGGAGGAACCCCACATATAACTACCAAAACCCTAGACAACTCTTCCGATGTGGGACAAGTTACGCTACAGTCAACTACAACAGTAGCTCGCCCAACACAGTAGCCTGCCAGCCACACAGTAGCCTGCTAGCCTTCCTTGGGACCCGCCCACATGTGCGCCCGCCCATATGTGCCCGCCCACATGAAGCAGTGACCGGGGCGTCACATTATCCCCCACCGAGGGCAGAGCCATCCTTGGCTCTGATACCATTTGTAAGGCCCACCCCCACAGCACATGATATTGTCCGCTTTGCCTGGTGGGCTCACGGCTTTAAAATGCGTCATGCCTGTTAAGGGAGGAACTCCACATATAACCACCACAACTCTAGACAACTCTTCCGATGTGGGACAAGTTACGCTACAGTCAACTGCAACAGTAGTTCGCCCAACACAGTAGCCTGCCAGCCACACAGTAGCCTGCCAGCCTTCCTTGGAGCCCGCCCACATGTGCCCGCCCACATGAAGCAGTGACCGGGGCGTCACACAAGATCTGTTTATCTTTCGGGTCGGGTGCGGATAGAGGTATATCCAAACCGACCCGACCCGGATACCCGAACCGAATGGAACCGACTCGAACATAACAGACCCGACCCGGCGGGTGGGTACTATAAATAGTCTTTTTAAAATTTTTACCCTAACCCCCTCTTTTCTTTCTTACCCTACCGACAAAGAACGAGCGACCTAGACCCTCTTTTCTTTTTTACCCTACCTGATTTTCCTCCTGTTTTCTTACCCTTTTCGATCTTCTTCCTCTCTAGTCTCCTCTTCTTCTTTAGCGCCCGCCGTCCGTCATTGTCCCGCTGTCCGTCACAGTGCCATCCCTGTCTGCATCGAATCGGGTAAGTATTGTGCGGCCCTAGCTCGACGGTGGTCTGAAAGTATTTCTTCTACCTCTCTCTCTTATGCAAAATTCCATATTTCATTTATATATATATTTTTTTCTCCCCATTTTATTTGATGTTGGAATTTGATTCTGATTTGGACCTTTTCTTCAATGGGGCTCCTTTTTGTGTGGTCCATGGACTATTGAAGTGAATTTGTAGTCAGCTAGTCTCTGGATAGATTATCTGAAACGTTCAAGAGGTAGGCCCCCAGTTGCCACGGAAGATTCTAGCCGTTCGTTCTATATATTCTTCATGGGGAATGATCACATACGTCCTCTGTGGGGCCCACCTATGATGTACGTGTAGAATCCAAACCGTGCATTTGCTGAGAATCCTTATGTTTACCGTACATCACAAGAATCATCCTTATCCACAACTCAGGTGGAGGACACCAAAGGAAGGACTGTATAATCAGACCTAAAACCTATTTATTCATGTAGTGTGGCTTACCTTAGTTTTGAAATGACCTAAGTTTTATTGGGTCCCTTTATTCTAGTGAGAAAAATCTGATGAATGGGTTGGATGGTGTATATATTTGGACCCCACATTCCATCTGAATGATTGTGTCACCCTTCCTTTGGTGTGACCCACCCGAGTTGCGGATCAAGCTGGATTTTGGGATCTTGGCTGAACATCACAGGCACATACAATATCTGGTTTAGATTGCACTCACACAAACAACATGGTGGCCCCACACAGCTCAAAGGAAAGGTTATTACCATGCATGTCGAACGTATGCGATCATTACCCCGTGAGGGGGCCATCAGATCAACAGTTCAGAAAAGTGGCCCACATGCAAAAATTCCATGTACCCTCATCAAAGAAGGGTATTTTTTCTTTTGATGATGCAATTGTAGAAGCATTTATCAACATGGATCCAAGAAAATGGTAGGCCACACAAGTTTCTACCAAGGATATCTTATGTAGCTTTTGATGGATGTATACATGGGGAATTATTAGTGGGCCCCACCTACCTGATTTATACTTTAAACCCATGACATTCATGGAGAAGAATAAGAAAATGAAGAAAAAATGAAAAATACAATCAAACTACCTTGGAATAAGGTGCCAAAACCTAGGTAGCTGTGGAGGACAGTGAGCCACACAGGCTAATCCTAGCTCTTGATTCAGTAGGTACAGTGCCCTATTCCAACTTATAGGGTTTGACTCCAAAGTCTCAGTAAAGTTTGAAAATAAGAAGAAATTTGAACAGAGACTTTGAGAGTAGAAATTTTGAGAATGGTCATTCACAGAGACTTCTAACATTGGCTTACAAAATATTAAGATTGCATTTGGTTGCAAAATTGAACTGAAGTTACTCTAATGAGGTGACAATCACTAAACCTTAACATTTGTTTATTAAAAAATAAAAATTGTAATTACATCATTGGGATGGAGCTAAATGTGATGCAGCTACTATTGGGCCCTACTTGTTATAAATGCTTCGAAGCAGATTTACTCATATATGTTTGCTATTTACTCATATTACATGATTTTGCTGTTACAGCCCTTTGTTTATTTCGCCTTTTGGATCGCAATAAGCTAAGAACATGTTAAAAATCTTGCCCTCATCAAATGTATACACAACACAGACCGTTAGGGGCCCTCTCACGTGAACCCCATGTGTTTACGCATGCATTCCAACCCATACATCTGTATGGGTGGGGGCTTCAGTTGTGATGCATTTCAACCCAAATCTTTTGATTTGTAGCCTTGTTAGCATGCCATGGAAGGCAAAATCTTTGGTGTGAGAAAACACCTTTGATGCATGAGGGAAGACATGCATTTAGTTATTGATATGGGCCAAGTAGATATTCCAAAACAAGCACTGGCCTTCCTTACCTTGGAATCTTTAGTAGAAGAGAAGAAAATAAAAAAGGTGAGAGGAAGAAGCTGACCTTAGTAGGAAATGGGTGGTCATGGTTTTGTGAACTAAGTTGGCTTTTGTGAATTAAAAGTGATTTGTTCAAACTCTATGGGCTGGTAAGTTGTGCAGCTAGTGCATCTTTTAATGTGGATTTGGTGGCTGAGGACTTGTTTCTTTCACCAGTTTCTGGTGTAATATAAAGGAAATGTTCAATGGTTATAAATTACTTTATATATCTCCTAACAACAAATGCATTTTACTGTCATGTCCTGTGTTTGGATTATCGACAGTAAACTTGTAATGATAACATTTTTGTATTACTGTACAGTAAAATTACAATGATAACACTTTTCCTTTCACTAATCAGGGTAATTTCCAAACTAAGGAAGCGAATGACTGAAAGTTCATGCACAAGCTTTTGACTTTGCGAGTTTGATTGAATCACTTTCAACTCTTCCTTTTGGGGCTATAAATAAGCTACCACCAAAAGCCTTACACGTTGCAGAAACGACCAATAGCCTTCCCCGTTGTAGAAAAGGAGTCAGACAATGAGCCGAAGCAAATTTCTCTTGTCCACTAGAAGAAGGTAAACATCCTGAACTCATCTCCATCAAGGTCACTACCAATAAGCTTAACCTACAAACTAGATCTGTGAGGCCCACCATAATGTGTACATGACAGCCAAGTGCCAACCCATCCGTTGCAGGCACTCCCCCAAGTTTTCCTTGGAGCCCAAAAATCAGGCTAATGTAAAACTCATGTTAGCCACATGATGCAAAACTCTCTGTGTTTGGATTGTTCTCTCTTTTCATGATTCTTAAATGATCTATATGAGGGAACTTGTACGCCTTCCTCTCTAAAAAAGAGCATTTATTGACCATCTAAAAAGCTATACAGGAACTTTTTCTCTTTACCAGAGTGAGTCTGAAACTTAGAAGATGTGTTTTACCAAGGTGACTCTTAATCTTACAAAATGCTAGTTATCATAGTGACTCTAATTCCTCCCTTACTCCATCTCTATAGCAGAGAACTTTCATTTGCTAGAGGAAAGAATTCAACCCAAAGGCCCTTACAAACTGATAGAGTATCCATGAGTCCAAACTGCAAATAAGCAAGGCAATAATCAATCAATCGACGAGACATGCGTGAATTTTCAAACAACTTCTTGTTTCTTTAACAAGAAATGCATTTCAAACAACATGGCATGCACTTTATGCTTCTTTAAAAGCATGACACAGCTTCCCATCCAAATTAAGTGATCATAACATGTTATACAGGATAGCCCCAACAGTGTGGAATTGTTTGCCAAATGAAAATGCTGATAATTATGATAGTTATAGCTGACCATTGCTACTCATGCACAAGAAAAGTTACGTGCTTGGCTTCTTTACAAAGTGGTTGAAGGTGGTAAAGGCCATAGTGTCTTGGATAAGGAAGGCCAAGGCGTGCTTCATTTAGCTGCTGCCCTTGGCTATGATTGGGCAATAGCACCAACGTTAGCTGCAGGTGTGAAAATCAATTTTCGGGATGTGCATGGATAGACTGCTCTCCATTGGGCAGCATATTGTGGCAGATAAGGAACTTGAACCCATCTTTATTCTGTTACAATCTAAAGTTACTTCTCTTCCACTAATGTCTATTATGCATGTGTGTTTTCGTGTCCGATTCATTGGGAAGTACAGGGTTCTGCACATCAGCAATTGTCTAGTTTACTGATGTGCAGGGTTATTGACCATGTGGGTCCCATGTTTTGATGATCCAAACTGGTAATCTGATGGGTCCACTGTGGAAGGTAATGCCTCAAAATATTCCAGATTGGAATATCCTAACCCTTGATCAGTGGCACACAAGTAGAAAGTTAAGGAGAATACGACAATGGTCCACATTCAGCAGAAAAGCTCCAAAGATCATGGCAAGGATCTTCTAAACTGGAAGTTTTTAAGACACCCCCATCTATGGTGGAATGCATGAACTCAATGGTCTGCATCACTCAATCATCGAGACAACATGTGCGGAATCTTGTGTGTCGGCAAACAAGCAGTTCACTAATCATTAGGACTATAGTTGCTCCCTATTTAATGTTTAATGTTTAGTGTGTGCTAATGATCTTGATTTGTTGTCACATTTTTTTTTTGGGCTTTACATAATTTCAGGGAGAGCACAGTCGTTGCGCTCGTTTCTCTGGATGGAGCTTTAGGAGCATTAACAGATCCAACTCCAAAGTTTCCTTCTGGGAGAACTCCTTGGGATTTAGTTTCCATCAATGGACACAAAGGCATTGCTGGTTACCTTGCAGAATCTTCCTTGACTACCCAACTTTTAGACCTGACCTTAAAGGAGAGTTCTAGAGACTGCACTGCACCAGAAGCTTCTGGTGTGAAAGCTGTCCAAGCAATCGCAGAACGGAGTGCCACTCAATTCAGCGATGGTGATTTGCAAGATGGTCTCTCACTGAAGGACTCACTAGCTGCCGTTCATAATGCTGCTCAAGCTGCAGCTCGTATTCATGAAGTTTTTAGAGTGCATTCATTCCATAGAAAACAACTTATTGAGTATGGTGATGAAAACTTCGGAATGTTAGATGAGCGTGCACTCTCACTTATATCTGTCAAGACACACAGAACAGGACAGCATGATGAACCTTCGCATACTGCTGCAATACGTATACAGAACAAATTTTGCAATTGGAAGGGAAGAAAAGAATTTTTGATAATCCGTCAGGGAATTGTCAAGATTAGGTACATTTTCTATTCTTCCAGTCTTTTTAATTTAGTTTCAAAAAAAAAAGTAATTTAGTTTCTGAAAATCTGCATTTGAAATACACGTGGGTTGCCTTTTCTTCTGTTCTCTCTTTCCTTGTTCCCTCGCAAATATGCTAATGTTGTCATTGTCCCCATCTTCTAGTAAAAGCTAATAAGGTTACTCAGACTCGTAGGTAATTCTTATGCCTGCATATACAGGTTCAAAATGCCATTTCCATGGTCTTTTGCTTATGTTGATAAATTTAATCAGAATGATTTTTTGGATTTTGACTACCTTAATGAAGTGCCACCTAAGGGAGCATGCATCAGCCTTTGGATGATGTTCTTACTGAATTTGTAGATTAATGCACACCTAGGGACCTGAAAATGTAATGTATAGATACGTTCTTTTGCACCATGGATCACCATTGTGGTGCCAACAGGTGTAATGGTTCTGGTCACTCGGGTGAGCTTCATGTGTGGTAGACAATCTCATGTAATTCAATTTTGGATAATCCTGCTGACTACTGAAGTAGTCCTCAGAGATGCAGTGCAATTGTTGTTTATTCCCGGCATGCGTTTCTCTTTACTAGTAACTAATAGTTTTCATTTTGTGGTGAGAAGGCCCATGTGAGGGGGCATCAGGTGAGAAAACATTATGGAAAGATCATATGGATGGTAGGGATTGTTGAGAAAGCAATTTTGCGCTGAAGAAGAAAAGGAAGTGGCTTGCGTGGGTTCCGAGTCGAGGCCCCCAACATACAGACTGGATCCTCTAAAGACGATGATTATGATTTCCTAAAAGAAGGCAGAAAGCAGACAAAGGCAAGGTTGGAGAAGGCACTTGCTAGAGTGAAGTCCATGGCCCTGAATCCAGAAGCTAGGGATCAATACCGAAGGCTGCGGACTGCAGAATTTCAAGAGATGAAAGTATTTTCCTCTTTCTTACACAACCCACCTTTAACAGAATGAAGTCAGATGTCGAATGTGCACCAGGACTGGATTCTGAGTGGAAGCGGAAAACAAGAAACATGATGCCCTTTTTTCCTAGCTTCCACTCGGAACCTAGCTTTTGATTCTAAGCTTTGTTTTACACACAAACACTTGCATAAACAAAACAGAGTTTTTAAAAAATGAATCTAAAAGAAACATGCCCAAAAGTTTATACATGTTGCTTGTATTTGAATTTCTTAAATTCTTAAAAAAGTATTTGAATTTCTTGAAAGAAATATGAACTATAAGCTAAAGATGCTGGATCCATGGTATTAATTCTTAATGATCAGGTAGGTGAATGTGTTGATTAACTAATGCCGCTCAAATGGTACAAGTAGCAGAACTTGGCTGTTTCTGTGTGGACTTTTCTGGATGCTCTTAACTTTCTCAATACGGAGCTTGCAAGCCGCACGATGTTCGGCCTGCTTACGTTTTGCGGCTGCCTTTGTCTTTGCACGTGTGGATCTACCATAAGATATTAACTTATTTATCAGTTACACTGCCTCAAAACAGTACCTATTGAACTATCCGTGACCCGCTCTACATCAAATTGCAATTCACTATGATAGTGCAACCAAACACAGGTTAAAGGTATTTCTCTTTCATCATGTATCCTGTTTGATCCTTCATCTATTTGTTAATAACAATGCAATTTGGCAGGGCAAGGGACTAAAAGGACAAGATGTTGGGAATTGATAACAATACTAGAACAAGCATAAATGAAAGAACAAGCATACATGTTTTTTACTTCTTATCCTTTTTTGCCAGTCATCTCCGGGGTGTAAAGAATTTCCTGGGAACAGTGTTACATCTCTCATTAGAGCAACTGCAGGGGAAGAAGAAGAAGAAGAAAAGAAGAGCTGCAATGGCCCTCTCTCTTCCTCAGATTCAAGAAGAAGAAGCGATACCATATCAAGGTATAAAATCTCTCTCCCTCTCTCTCTCTCTCCCTCTCCCTCTCTCTCTCCCTCTTTTTTTCTTTTTTTTTTCTTGTATTGGATCCAAACCTGGGCCAATCTGATCCGACTCGATTTTCATAACCGAGTCTGACTCGGATCGGTCCAGGGCCACATGGGTTAGGATCGGATTGGGTCAGAGGTCTAGGACTCGGTCCCGGTTCTGACCGAGTTTGGGTCAGACCCTGGTGAACTCGGATCTGGTCGAGTTGGGCCCAATCCGATTCGACTCGGTCCGATGCCTAGCTCTACCTGCAACCAGTTTGAAAAGAGTAATGCTAGTATGATTTAGTCTCCTACCATTGGGATTGATGAAGACAAGCTCCGATCGAATCGTAAAGCGCATAGAAATTTTGATGTTTCAAGACACAGTTCAAGAGAACTTTCAGATTTATAAGAAAATTATGTAAATTTCAATCAAGATATATAGAGAAATGAGAGATTGTTAGCATGAGAAAAGAAAATGAAATGTACAATGCTTGAGAGAGTATATATAAAAAAAAAAACAAAAAATAAAAACAAAAAGCAGAAATTGCAAGTTAGAAAGACTGGATTTCAAGAAATCTTTCTAAGAAGGAAACAAGAAAAGAAAGATGGAGAATTTCTAAAGAGATTTTGAGGTTTTCTTTCATACCTTGGGAAGATTTTTCCCGGTTCTCTCATCCCTGCTGCTATAAAGAAAAGGAACCACCTTTCAATAGAAAAAGAAGGGCTAAGACTCTTATGATAGTTCACCACCACCTTTGAAAATGGTGATGACTTATCATCCCCCAAATATGGTACTCATGTATGGCCATTTGCACCATAAAAATTATTTTCTAAACAGTGAATGGAGCATGTATATAAAATAATACTAGTCAAGGAGTCTCGGCAGTTCATTGATAGCTATTAAATAATAATTTATTAATTACTTCATGAAAATTCACATGTGGTGTAATGGAATTATCATGATTGTGCATGCGAAAGCTTGACATAATTAAGAAACGAAGGCTATATCCTAGAGGGGTGATTACGACTAATTAAATTTTTTATCATTTAAATCACAATTGCTTACTTAAACTGATATGCAAGTTAAGTTAAACAAGACAATTAACTCTTTAGGCTTTCAAACCAATAAATGATCTAATTGTATAGAGTACAAATGATATACTAATTAAGTAATTAGTCTATAAATATGATAGTGTACATGTGTGTGTGGGGGATGTGCTAACTATAATTTCCTAGCATTCACCTAATCATGCATACATATAATTAAACATTCAATCACATAAGTATAATTAAACAAGTGTGCAAATACAATCTCAAACACAAACATGTATAATGGTTTGGTTTTCTTACTCTACTCTTGGCAAACACACTCAACCCATAAGTGTATCAAATTTCACTATTAAATATTTTAAATCAAGTTAACCTCTAACATTTATAATCATACACAAAGAATGACTCCCACAGGAGATTTTATGTGATATTCTATAGACTCGCCACTAACATCAATCCTACACAAGAACCTATTGACATACACTCCCGTTAGAGGCTCCCGTAAGAAACTTTATGTAACGACCTAGAAAAATCCGTGCTTAGACCCGAGTACCACCTTCAGTAGAAATGTAACATCTCGAAAATCGGGGGTCGGGTAGAAACCCAACTCCCGAGTTCCAGAACATCACTTATGCAACATTTTCAATAATAAATGAATGCCGTCGGTAAGAGTACATAAAACATGAGGTGGATTAAGCCAAAACAACATATCATACTCCAGAGACAGTTAAATTAGCAAGCGGAAGAATGTGATGATATATAAAATATATAAATGATTGTAAGTCTCCAGAGTGTGAACATGTTATCAGGTTAACTAAATACATGTATACTCCAAAATAGAAAGAAAAAAATATACATGAGTACTCCAAAAGTACAAAAGAAAGACAAGTGTCATGGCGTCTAATCAACCTCCCTGTAATCCCGTTGATCAAAACATGGAGGAGAAGTCCTCAGCATCATACAAGTGCAGCTCTGCTCCACAAGCAGCACCCTCATCTGAAACTAAAATAAGGACTGGTGGGTGTCTGGAATACCATCCTATAACGTGGGAGTGAGTAGCTAACTCAGTGGAATCATAGAACAAAGATTAACATGTTATCAAATCCATCACGCGATAATGATAAAACAAACAAAACAAACATTTCTAAATACTGTGATTAATGCATGGATGAAATGACATGATGGATGCCCTCACCGACATACTCCCTCATGCGGCACCATCTGCGTCCGCGGCATGCTTTCTTCCCACAGTGCTCCACATCTTCTAGGCACATGCAGTGCGACGTGGATATGATTACCGAGTTGTTATTAGTCCATTTCATACAGCAGGATTGAGAAACTAAGGTACCTCCCTTATATCAATACCCAAACAATGATCCTGTCTAGGGTCGTCACTCCTAGTAATCTCATACGATGATATATTTCTAGGTCGCTGCAAGGGTTGCTAGGGCTGTTGCACGCACTCGTTGCACTGCTCCCCCATCACCTTATCAATACATGCCTAGTTTATATCCTTAAGACTGCATCAAGACTCGTCGCCCCCATGCGGTGTCAGGATAAACTCAAGGTCACTACAAAGGGCTGCCAGGGCTGTTGCTCGTACTCGTTGCTCCGCTCCCCCATCACCTTATCAATGTAGGCCGACAACAAGAATATAGTGTCCCATACCACCATAATCTGCTCAGAGTAGGGTACTCACTGGTCACTACGGGAAGGTTTGTGGCCCCAGCGTAGGCTGACAACTCGACCACGGTGTCCCATACCACCATGCCCGGCTCATGAGTCTTAGTGGATCAAGGTACCACAGTTATCAAGGTTATCACTGGTAAGTTCAGTACCCTAGGTTCAAACAGTTATGACGAATACAAGGTGAACATACAATGGTCAGTCGGGTTACTTGATGAGTCCGACTAGCGCGAGCGCACGTCGAATCGACCGACATGAAGTGCACAAGCACTTCGTGTGGCCTAACCATTGCCAACGACTCTAGTACGACTCAGGTTCGTCATATACATCCTTCGTGGTGAATAGAATCCAACCACAAATTCTAAACTGTTACCGACTTCCTGGACTAGAGTATAACCCCAAGCACAAAGATGTGAATCAGTAATCATATGAGATAAATAAAATTGAAATAACAAGTAATCCAAGCATGTTAGCAACATGTTATAAGATACAACATAGGCAATTAAACCATACACAAGTACTTCACACATAAAGAAATCAATTGAAATACGACAAGCGTAGAGGAAATCATATATATCACCAAATTAGTTGAGAGTCCAGTCTCAACGCTAATATACAACACCATATACTCAATACTTACTAATACATACATTTATACAAACACTCAGACTACTCAACTCCAACGTACTTGACGTATGTTGATTACAACATATAATATGACAGATCCTTATATTAAGGAGATGTCTAATACACAACAATCATGTTCTTACATTCAAAACATATGGCAGGCATAAATCATATTGATTTAGGCATTTCAAAAAACACTTAGTCTACATACATTAGTCTACATAGCATATGTCGGCCAATATGTGCATTTGGGCGAATCTCTTCGCCAAACAGATCATACACGTATAACTAGTATAGGTACACGGTAAATACTCATGGCAATCATATCGGTGAAATACGTACGTATATGATATTTCCTATAAATATCCAAAATATCCTAAATCTCATATTCTTCGTACGTATTCGAATTGAAAAATGGACATATGTTCTACATGTTAAACAATATTCTTATCAGCAATCTATCATTAAACGACATTGAAAACTTTAAAAAATGGTAACCAAAACGTCTACAATTTGCACCTTTCGCCGTAAAAGTGTAACGAATCGAATAGAAACTATACGCTTCGTCAACGCCTGTATGACGACCTATATTACAAGAGACATCAGCTATGTCGCTACTTGCATCGATAGAATTCCTAAAATAGGCTAAGGTTAGGGTTTTCTTACCTAGAACGAAACCAGAATCGCCGGAAGAACGATGTAGGTGGGTGGCTTTGGCACGTGGAGCAGCAGGGAAGAATCCTAGGAGAAAGCCCCAACTTCTCCATCACTTTCCCTCTCTTTTCTCTCTTCTCTCTCCAAATTCTTATGGAATGAAAGAGCAAGGGTTTAAGCCCTTTTTATAAGTCCAAAAGTGACGAAAATAGACTTGGGGCCAAGGTATACTTATTTTATAACTAAAGTGGGCTTGTTCTGATCCAACGGAGCACTTCTGGAGGTTCTGTTACTAAGTGCGGTCGAACTTAAGCTCTCTGACATTGGATCTAGGTCAGGCAGAGTTTTCAGTCTGGTCAAATTTCCAGATCGACTGTGGCGGACCAGTTTCAGTTCGACGGCTACCGGTACTCGATCAGGGCCACAAGTGCGTTGACATGTAAGGGACACCTAACCTGATCTGAGGGTAAAATTTGATCGAATTCTGACGGTCAGAACGCTTAGAAAATGTTGCACAAGCGACACATGCCAGATTTTATAAATTATATTAATTTCTAACATTTCTCACACTCTTCACTCTGGGCTCAAGGAAATCGTCGTGGGACATCATTTGGACTTGATTTTTGAGGTGATTGTCAAGTCCAACTAGGCGGTCAGGATTGTCTAAGTTCGGGATAATCGGACTTCCGACGTGCGGTCCAGAGCCGATACAAAGTTTCAAGGTGCTCCCGAGAGCAATCGGGAATAGAGTTTGATCCTAGGTTTTACGGTATTGTAGCGTCACCTATCCTATACGTTTTGACTCTAGCAGATTGTATTGAAAGTGATTGGTGAGAATTTCATAGGCCATCTAGTGCAGCGCTAGTTAATTCTCGTTAGATTTTTAAAGGAAGTAGCCTTTATTGATTTTTGTTTGAGATGAGATTTGAAAGGTGGAGTGAGGGTGCTTGGAAACGGAAGAAGAAAGAGTTTGGAGGGGTGGTTTTTACCAAAAATCAGACGTTTGAGAGAGGAAGGAGAGCTTGGAGGGATAGTTTGTGAAGGAGGTACTAGATCGGGGGGGTTTTAACGGACGACCCACATACCAGGGGGCTACCCTAGCACCCAAACATCTCCGACCCGAAGGCCCGACCAAATGGGGCCCATTGTACGGCGAGGTCCTCGCCGGCCAAAGTCAAATCCAGCGAGGCCCGGCCTATGGGGCATGGTCCCCCTGTCCCCTAGGTCCCAAATATATGTGGGGCCCACCTTAGATCATTGTGAATTAGCATGGGTAGGCCCACGACTCCATTTCGCCCTATTTCAGGTCATTTTGCAAACCAGAATTAGTTTATACATCATGTAGCATATGATTTTGGGGTAGGAGAGGCTAATCCATCCAACTAAACCATTTATTCCATGATATTCCATGATTGAAATGATCGGAAGTCCAATTTATACATATATTTACTATTTGTAGTAAATTTTTGCTTAAGCATGATTCTCCATCATTTACACACTAGGATTTATGTCTAGTGTGAAAGGACTTAGAAAAAGTTAAAGAATGGGATGGTGAAAGGAGAGATTCTGAAGGAATTGGATGAAAAGGGGTTTTAGGCCTTGAGACTGAGTGTAAGGGTTGTGGTTGACCTACCACCTAAGGACATTCATTTCTAGGTTTGGAATGGAATGAAACATGGCCTAAACCCTTTGATTGACAGTCTAGAGGTGATTTGGGTTCATTGAGCGTGATCAGGAATGTGCACGGACTCGATCTCGGCGACCGTTTACAGTGAGTTTTAGTTTAAGTATAGTTCTTCACTATTTAAACTTGAGGATTCGTGTCTAATATGAAAGTACTTAGAGAAGTTGAAGAATGAGGTGGTGAAAGGTGAGAGTTTGAAGGAAATGGGTTGAAAAGTGATTTCTTTGGCTTTGGGATTGAGCTTTGAGAGTGTTATAATTGACCCATTACCTAAGGACGTCTAACTCCAGGTTGGCAAAAATCTGAGGTGTTACAAGAAATCATTTTAGCCTTGATCCTTTAAAATTTTAATATGTTTTATCCATCGCTAAACTAGATTACTTATAGAATTAGCACCAATAACTTTCAGTATGTTCTGTATGACTCAAAATCTATAGAATCATTGACGCTATAGTACCCTAAAATTTAGGATCCAACTCTAAACCCAGTTGCTCCTGGGAATGCCTTGTAACTTTGTATTAGTTCTAGACCGCGCATCGAAAGCCTGATAGCTATGAACTTAGAACATTACGACTGCCTAGTTGGACTTGACAATCACCTAGAAAATTAAACCCAAACGATGTCGTACGACCATTTTCTTGAGCCCGGAGTAAAGAGAGTAGGAAAATGAGGATTTTTAGAAAATTAATTATATTTTTTAGTAATCTAGAACGTTTCTCTTACGCGTTATTTTTAAGTGTTCTGACCATTAGAATTTGACCCAAATTCGTCCTCGGATCAGGATAAGTGGCCCTTTCATATCATAGAACTTGTAGCCCTGATTTAGGTTCGATAACCATTGAATTAAAGCTGGTCCACCACGGACGATCTGGAAACCCGATCAGACTGAAAACTTAACTTACTAAAGATCTGATGTTAGTGAGCTTAAGTCCGACCACATTTGATAAGAGGACCTTCAGAAGTGCTCCGTTGGATTGGAACAGGCCCAATTTGGTTGTAACCTAAGTATACCTTAGTTCTAAGTCTGTTTTCATTGTGTTTAGGCTTATAAATAGGCCTTAAACCCTTAGTTTCAAATCCCATATGAATTTCCTAAACCCTAGGTTTTCAAGAGAGAGAAAAGAGAGAGAAAGTGTGGGAGAACCTGTTGATTCTCCATAGGATTCTTCCCAGTTCATCTATTCATCGAACCTGCGTATCTGAATCGTTCTTTCGATAATTCTAATTCCGTTCTTGGGTAAGTTAAGCTTATCCTAACCTTGTTTTGAAGTTTAGACTAGTTGTAGTGAAATTCTAGTTAACCTGTTTCATACCATAGGTAGCATATCCGCCGTTGACAAAGACATATCGTCTGAATCACCTCTTATATACATTTTCTGGTTTAAGGTGCGGACTATATATATTTAGGTTATAGTTTTCAAGACTTTCAATGTTAGATAATGATTTATTCATGTTGTGATTACCGTTACACATGCCAAATGCGCTATCCATTTTGATTTTCGTATATGTATTCTTTATATTGTAAATAGCATATTTCATGAATATGTTAGAATACCTGTATATGTATGGAATCTGTTGTTTTGGTTGCCATGATTATTTGTCGTTGTTATCTATCTCAAATGTATGCGGTAACTCCTTGGTGAAAGGACTTACCCTAATATGCACTGGAGTCAACATACGTGATGTATGTTGAATAGTGTAACCTAAGTGTTTGGGTAAATGCTAATTGAGTTAGTAGTTAGTAAAATGTGATTACTAAGATAGTTGAGATATAGATTTCAATCATAATATTTGAGTGTATGACTTCCTCCATGAATCATGTAACGCAGATTATTCATGTTAAATGTGTGTATGATTTCCTTCATGGATTGATTAACTTAGATGTAACATGTTAAAGATGTGTATGATTTCCTCCATGTACTGTATTTACATTCAAGTTATATTTCATGATTGTCCATATGACTGTAGGATATATCTCATATGCTTGATATTGAATTTGTACGTGAATGGGGCTGTGCTACAGTCCAGGTAATCGGTAATCGTACTCCAAATGGTGGTTGAGGTCGTTTTCGCCACATAGGATGGGTTTAACGAATCTGAGTCGTGCTTGGGATGTTCGACAGTGGTTGGGCCACACGGAGTGCTTATGCATTCCATATCGTTCAACTCAACGTGCGCTTGGCCTGGTTGAACTTATCAACTAAACCGATTGACCGATGTTTGTTCACCATGTTTGATCGTTACTGTTTGAATCTAAGGCACTGAGCTTACCAGTGAAACTTCCGTTAACCGTGGTACCGTGATCTCCTAAGACTCATGAGCTGGACATGGTGGTATGGGACACCGTGGTCGAGATGTCGGCCTACGCTGGGGCCACAAACTTTCCCGTAGTGACTAGTGAGCACCCTACTCTTGTGAGTAGATTATGGTGGTATGGAATACTATATTCTTGCTGACGGCCTACATTAATTGGTGACGAGACCTCTGTAGTGACCTCGAGTATATCCTGACACTGCATAAGGGCGACGAGTCTTGTTGCAGTATTGAGGATATAACTAGACCTGTATTGATTTAGTGATGGGGGAGTGGTGTAACGATTACGTGCACTAGCCCTGACAGCCCTTCCAGTGACCTAGAACCATAACATCGTATGAGATTTCCTAGGACCGACAACCCTAGAATGGATCAATGCTTGGGAATTGATATAAGGGAGGTGTCTTAGCTTCCCAATCTTGCCGTATGAAAAGAACTAATAAGAACTTGGTAAGCATGCTCATTTCATCGCATTACATGTGCTAACGGTGTTGGTGATAGAGCACTGAGGAAGTGATTCATGCTGCGATTGTTAGATGATGTCGCAGAGGGGATTGTGGTGAGGGCATGCATCATTCTTCATAACATTCGTGCATTAATAAGAGTATCTAGGACATGTTTGATTTTACTGCCTTATCATTACTGCTTGATTGGATTGATGACATGTTAACCTTTGCTGTATAGTATCACTAAATTGATCACTCACTCCCACGTTCTGGGACGGTACCAACAAGACTCTGATTTAGTTGCAGGTGACGGCGATGCTTGTAAGGCTGAGCCAGATTTTGATGAGGACGAGGAGGCGTTTTCATATATGCAGTTCTCAAGCGGGTTCATGTGAGCCTCGTCCTGACCAGGGAGAATTTTTGGGATATGTATGGGATTATTTTTCACAGTTGATATATGTATTTGAGACACAGTTGTATATGTTGCCCTGGGCAGAGCACGTATCATTTGGGAATTATTTTTGAATTATTTATATATTTAAGTCTTCCACTTACTTACCTCAATATCCCTGAATTATGTTTGCTGATCTGGCTTGATCTATCTCATGTTTTATGCACTAACATAGACAACATACAATTATCATTCATTATGTTGCATACGTGATGTTTTGCAACTCGGGAACTGAGTTATACTCGACCCCCAAATTTCAGGGCGTTACACTTTAGTTGGTTTTCCTTAGGCTAACTGACAATTTTGGTACTAATCCAATCACCTACGTTTACTTCCACTAGAGGCTCCCACATAGACTAACACGAACACCCCCGTATCCGGTGGCTTATATAAGTACTTGATTTAGGCCCTACATAAGAGTCAATGTCCTACACAAAAATCTTGATTTATACCCAATACAAGAGCTAATGTTTTACATAATAACCTGGATATAAGCCCTACATAAGAACCTATATTTAGGCCTTACACAATAACCTAGTCAAGTTTGGGTCACAAACTCTTTCCATTAATCTTATACAAGGAAAAAGAGTATATGAACTCTTACACTTGACAACTTACTTATTGGATTGAGTCCCTTTTGTAATGCATTCTTGGATAGCTTAATCGATGCTCTCATATGCTTCAATCAGCTTCCCCTTACTCCCCTGATTATGATGCCGATTATTTGCCAAGGTTTCAGCTCCAAGATCAAACACCTTACATGTAGTGCTCTGATGCAGTGACCAAGGTGAAGGGAGGTTGATAGAATCTCCTATAACTAATGAAATATTTTAATTCTTATGCGATTTACTCACCTTTGTGGATCTTCTAGATGATTTAGACAATGATATGCCTATAGAAGTTGAGTCTAATTTCTAAAAAATAGAGTTTAAACGCATTTTTAAGGTGAAGATTGGTATTCTTATTAGAGTTTTAATTTTAATGAATATGACTTAGAATTCATTGGTTTAGATGCTTGGGATGAGGGATATAATCATATAATCACATAAGTTTCTATTGCACTATAAAACATCCAAATGCCCTTTATAAGAAAATCGAGTTCCAATGGTCAGAAAAAGGGTAAATAACGGCTCCATTGATGCCATCGAGGTGTACCTTTAATATCATTGATGGGTACATTGATGCAATTGAGAAAATCAGATGATATAATTTATTCTTGCTGGACATCCGAGTTATGTATTCGATGTCATTGATTGGTGTTCGATGCCATTGAGAAAATAAGATAAAATAATCAATTCTTACTAAACATATCTGACAATTTACTCGATGCCATCGATGGGGTCTTTGATGCCATCAAAGACCCCTTAAGGTCTACTCGATGAGATTGGACAACACTTGAAAACTTGTAACATCTTGGATTTTTGCTATTTTGAATTTTTTTAAAAAAATCCTCAAAATTTTAAAATATAATTAGCCTACATTGTCAATTACTAACCCTTGACGCTCGAGGTGAGCCTATACGTGGGTGGTATTAGTAAAGAACCGCACAAATCCGATTAATCAACCGTAAGAAGCCAACGAATCTGCCCGATCACTTAAACATTAGGCTTAACCTCGTGATTTATTCATATAAGGCCCAAATCTAGCTGACCTATTACTGACTAATCAAGACAATCACATCTAAATAAAGACTTATCAAAAGTTGAGACAAAGTAGGGGTCAGATCTTAATTGACAAACCAAACTGACCCAGTTATCCTTTTAGCTTAAGAACTAACAGTTTAAGGTGATTATGATTGAATCACCATTTTCGCTAGTTATGAATAGGCCATACTATGAACTTACCTAATCCAAACTCTAATCATTATGCACAAGAATCTCGATATCCAATTCATTCCAAAAATGCCCTGATTATCCAAACAATCTCTAGACTGCTCATTAGTAGGTCACTAAACCCGATGCTATAGAAATATGTTTATCTTAGTGGGCTTGATGTCCATTGCGGGACATCGAACTGAGATCGTGTCTCAAATTGTTCAACTTGAACTCGCAAGGCGAGTGCTTGAGTTGTGTGAATACCTTATATGAAAATTTAAAACTTAAGTGAAAAAAATCCATTTATTTTTTCACAAAGTTGTAACTTTTGGACCGCAAATCACGACCAAAGTCGGGGTGCCAACTAAAGACATTTCCTCACACATATCTGTATAGCCATGGCCTTGATTGATCATCGGTGACCGTTGATGTAAGTTAGGGATTTCCCTGTTAATCGACACGTCCGATCATCAGATGGTTGTGTCCAAGTATACATCGCCTATTGAGACACTTATCCCATGGCTTAGATTAACCCTTATACCTCCTAGTGGGTCCCATTAGTAGGAAACAACTTTCTTAATTGTTAATATAATGAATAAAGGACCATTGAAGCCATTTGCACAACTTCTGGCATTATATAAATGCCTTGTTCGGGCACCCCCTCCTCCCATACGAATTTCAACAAGAGAAGAAGGGAGAGAGGGAGAAGAGAAAGAGGAGAAACGAGAAGAGGAAGAGAGAGAGAGAGAGAGAGAGAGAGAGAGAGAGAGAGAGAGAGAGAGAGGGAGAGCTTGGGGTGTGAGTGTTGGTGCACCTCCACCCTCTCATCCTCTCTCTAGCCGCCTCACCATAACAAAAGTTATCGTCGGAGCTCTCCCATCAATGATTAGAGGTAAGTATTGAATTTCACTTGTAATTTAGGGCTTCAATAGGTGCTCGTCCCTAATCTCACAAGATTGTATGCTTATTTATATCTTTCAATGATATTTTCCCAACACTTTAACCCTACGAGATCCATGAGTCAAGTAAATCATCACAAGGTGCGGACCATTACCCCAGGTTGCCATTTATCCAACCCCATGTCATGATTAATGATTTTTGCTATGAATGGATGAATGCATGCTAACATGTGAGTACTTGTATGACCCATTTACTTTCCATGAATTGCTATCCATGTGTAATGAAGCCTATATGTTCGATTGGATGCTATAATAAGTTGAAATTGCCTAGATTGTTGATGCTTTCTATTATTCACATGTATGTTCGATAAAACGCTTAAACAAAGTAAAATTTTCTCGATTTGTTGTTTGTACTATTTCTTGTAGCTGCAATAATTAATTTATTAGTATGTTGATTAATTACGACTATTTGGTTAATTGGGTTAGTTGGTAAACCATAAATTAATTATTGCAGCTACAAGAAATAGTACAGTGGACTCGGTGAATCTCGATGCAACCGGCACTGGGGTGCAAACATCTCGTGTAGTCCAACTATTATCGATTGTCTGCATTCAGCTCGAGTCAATCAAACTATTTTAGGGCAGCCATAATTGAGTCGGCCACCCCAAACTAGTTTGATTGACTCAAGCTGAATGCAGACAACCGATAATAGTTGGACTATACGAGATGTTTGCACCAGTGCCGGTTGTGTCGAGGTTCACCGAGTCCACTGAACTAGTCTACTAGCTGACCAACCATGTGTATC
The DNA here is from genome assembly GCA_037074715.1 of Magnolia kwangsiensis. NCBI lineage: Eukaryota > Viridiplantae > Streptophyta > Magnoliopsida > Magnoliales > Magnoliaceae > Magnolia > Magnolia kwangsiensis. Next base: position 88,992,132 of record CM073582.1, read on the forward strand.
CATTATGTATGTTCACATCTGCTTGAATCTGGAGCACCCCTATACCCTGGAGAGGCATACTGATCCCGTTAGTGATATGATCCCCAAGTTTTAGGAGCCGGGCATGGTAGTATGAGACACTGTGTTTGTACTGTTGTCTTACGCTGGGGTAATGAGCCTCCCCGTAGTGACCAATGAGCAACCAATAAAGCTATGAGCCTAGTATATCAAACTGTAATGATATCGCAACCGTTTCACAATTGCGTTTGGGTGACAATCATTATATCATTTGTGGGCACACTTCACCCGTTGATAGGCGTCCTAACATTGTGTGTCCGGGCTTTGTCATTCGGGTCTTGATTGATCACTTGGGCCAGTTGGTCGAGCCAACGTTAGCCTCACATTGATTGGGGACTTGTCATCTGGGTGGTAAACCCTAGTATGGATCAAGGATTGCAGGCGCAGAGCCGCTTCGAGCGCCCTGGGCCTAGCAATCTAGATAAAGTCATTGATTATATGGAGATGTTCCAGCTTCTCCAATTTTGCTGGATGAATGGACTTAACTAATTCACTTGGCTAACACGGACATTCATCGCATTAGTATAGATTGTGGCGACTTGGGGAGTTGTGGTTGCGTGATGAGGGATTGTTGGCATTTGCGAATGAGGCATAAAGACTCAATATGAGGGAGTGTTGGATTGTGATGACATGCATCATCTCATACATCATGCATTTGCATTAATAATAGTATTTGGGAATTGAGTATTTAAGTTTCTTCATCGTTACTTGTGCTAGTGGAATCGATAACATGTATAACTTAGAGTTAATAGAACTATTGAGTTAATCACTCACTCCCACTTTGGGACAGTGTTTTAAAACACCAACCAGACACTATTATAGATACAAGTACTATAGAGTCTGATGCGTTGGAGGAGGCGCACACAGACTTGGAGGAGTCCTCGTACATCCAGTTGTTGGGTGGGCCAATGTCGAACACCTGCGGGACATCGATGAGATTTTAGAGTCGACACATTTTATATTTTTAAAACTGTAATTTTTTCTCAGTCGTAGTCCCGTACTTTGGCTTGTTAACTGATTTACTTGCGTTAAAATTTACATTTATTCTAGGGTGCATCGCATAGTCTGTTTTAATTATATGAACTGCTTAAATGCCAGGTGAAACGAACTATATAATCCCGCTTCCACAAAGCATAAGTGCCACCTGGGATATCGGGAGTCAAGTATTTACTAGGCCCCTGAAATTCGAGGCATTACAAAATTGTTGTTTTGGGCGTATATTATCACAGCAGCTTCTTTACTCTCCTAAGTTTACTTATGATGTTTTAATTAAATTTTAAAGGCCAATGGATGATCAAGAAAGTTTACCTATTAAGTCAAGATTATTTAGACGTTCAAGGGTTGTTTTGGGTAAAGGGTTAGGATCACCAAGACACCTCATTTACCTGTTTTTTACTCCTTGATACTCTTGTTCTCTTATGTCTAGGAGGTTTGACCGACTACATAATACAAGGAATCACGTGATTGTCAAATAAAATGTACAAATTAGTGCACTAACAATTGGAATGTTCCAAGAAAAATTAAATGGCTATTGTTAACTTTCATTTATTGTTTGGCTTCATACACTGTTTCTATTAGGGGTGCACATCGAACCGTTAAAACTGTGGAACCGGACCAGAACCGATCAAATGGTCTGGTTTGGCTTGGTTCTAGACTGCACCGACTCTAGTTCCGGTTCCAAAAATCTAAGAACCATTGGATACGGTTCTGTTCCAGTTTAGGGGCATGTAGAACCAACCAAACCGATCCATGAATCGAACCGTTGATCCGAACCATGGACCCGAATCGTGGATCTGAACTTACTTTTAAAATAAAAAACCCCAAGTCTCTCTCTCCCTCGTTGTTTGCGTTCGGCTGCCTAGGCCCCTGCCGACTCTCGCCGTCTCTCTCTCTCTATCTCTCTTCCTCTCACCGTCTCCTCCTCTCTCGTTGTCTACGTGTGGCTGCCTAGGCCCCTCTCTCTCTCTCTCGTCCTCCCTCTCTCGTTGACCGTCCGACCTATCCCTCTCTCTCCATGTATGAATTATGACTTCAAAACCCAGTTAGACAAAACTTCTTGCTTCTGACCTTGTGGGTCCCAAATGTTTGTAGAATTAACAACTTTAGGAAAAAATAATACGAACCGGTAATGGAAATGAAATCGTATCAGTTGCTGTTACTCATACCAATTAGGATGGATTTTAAAAAGCCTAGAACCATGGAACTGATCCGGAACCAAACCGATTTTCACGGTCTGGTTCCGATTCGGTTCTAGGGTGCTAACGGTCCGGTTCTGGTTTTGAAATTCCTAGAACCGTTAGGAACGGTTTGGTTTCGGTTTCACCTCAGAACCAGACCGAACCGACCTGTGTGCACCCCTAGTTTCTATGCTATTTGAGAGGTTTAAATTGCAGTACAACCATGCCAAGTATCTTGTAGCGTCATCATGACTATTTCTAAAGTAGTGGTGAACTATCTTTGAAGCATACCGAAAATTATAAAGCTTTCTGGGCCGGGCTTCATAGATCCCAGATCACTAGATCCCTGGATCCTTGACTGTATGGCCCACTAATCCTAACATCCATGCCGTCCATCCATTTTTACAGATTATTTTAGTGCATTAGCTCAAAAATGAAGTAGATCCAAATATTAGGTGGACCATGCCTAAGGAGATAGTAGTGATTGGCCATTAAAAATTTCTTATGAGCCACACTTTTTTTTTTCCCAATCTAGCTGATATTTGTACAGTCCCTTCGTCAAGGTCTTTATAACCTTATCAACATGTTAGATGGAAAATGAACATTTCGGTAGGCCCAAAAAGTTTCTAATGATGTGTATTCAATCAACACTATTTCTTGTGGTCTGGTCCACCTTGAGATTTGGATCCGCTACATTTTTCTGATCACGGCCTAAAATGATCGGTCAAAGAGGATAGACGGTGTGGATGTAAGGCGCATCCATCACGGTGGCGCCACAATTAGCATTCCATTGACCTTGGTGGATCCGAGGTTCCATCGAAACCACACCCGTTTGCTTAGGTTTGTTGATGCGGCACGTGGATAGACCATGGCACACACCAATACAGCATGTGTGGGGAACACCCAAGTTTCCCATCAGGTGGGCCCTCCCTGGTCCATGACTAAGGTGGTTCACTTATCATGTAGACCACTTTTGTACAGAGTAAATGGATAGCTAGGAAGGCTTGCTTTCATCCTTTTATTTCTTGTAAGCATTGTAGCTCATGTGTCAATTGATATAACTTTTTTGTAAGTTCTCACTTGAAAATTGAGGTGGATTCTGTTGAGACTCAAATATTGCATATTTTATCCCATTTATATCTTGGTTTTATGAATATGATACTATTTAATGTTATGTTTGGTGCATGTTTGTGTTGCAAGGTGAATCTGAGAGCTTGGATTGAAAAAAATGCTAAAAGTATGGATTTAGTGCTCAAGAATCACTAAGGCAAATGAGGAATCTTAGGAGACCAATAATGAAGAATTCTCATACCAAAGATCTACGAAAACCAAGTATAAAGGATGGAGAAAAGATTAGCAAAAGCACAAGTTAAATAGCAGAAAAACAGGACATTTAGGTGCCACCTAAGCCAGTTTTGGTGCCACCTAAAGTGCATAAAACAGTCCGATAAGAAAATAACTTAATTAAGTGTCACCTAAGCTTAATTCGGTGCCACCGAAGTCAGCTTAGGTGCCACCTAAGCCAATTTCGGTGCCACCTAAGTACTCTGCACATACAATTTCAGACGCGATAAAATGCAATTTCGGTGCTACCGAAATCACACAGTGTAGCGTGGTGTCTACACGAATTGCGTAAATAGAGTTTATTTTACGAAAGTAACCGAGTTAGGCTATAAATAGATGTTTCCTACAGACTTTATAAGATATCTAAGGTTTTTAGAGAGCATATCTAGGGTTTCTAGAGAGCATATCTTGGGTTTTTAGAGAGCTCTCAAGTTTCATAAGTTTTAGAAATTATTTTTCTTTTACATTTTTATTAATTTATTTTCTTACTTTTGTTGCTTTTCTATTTTTCAATTTAGTTATGTTTTTCTAGTTCCCTCTAGTGTAAGTTAGAAGGGAAGCGCATTGGTTTAATGATTTTATAAATTATGATGATTGATTGTTTTTAATGATGAGATGAATGGTGTATGCATGTTATCAATTATCTAGGTTTAGGTTTTTTGATTCTCATGTGAGATCCATATGTTTCCATCATGTGAGATCCATATTGATGGATAGGATTAACCTGGATCAATTAGATTTTTGAGATGAGAGATGTTCTCAACCTACTACATTTCTTTAATTCATTTTCTCATGGATATTGAATGCTTAAAATCACTGGCGCTTGAGAATATATGTTAATGGTTCTAATTCATGATTCTCTAATTTCTTATATCATTTACTAAAAATATTTAAATTGTTTTATTTTTCGATTCGGTCGACCATAATGCTCAGATCCTAATTATGTTATCAAAGTTATCATGATTTATGGATTATTCACGTATGTGTGGAACTTTGAAGCTTAAGTGTTGTTTTAATTCAATTGAATTCCATACCTTTAAAACTTTCAAAATCATTTCATCTGTTAGTTTCCATTATTTGGTTAATTTTACATTTGATTTTCTCATTCTCATAAATCATCTCCCTGTGGGATCGACTTTGTATTCACAAGATATTATTTACGAATATTTGCACTTGGATGCAAGCAATCAGATTCCTTGATCATTTTAAAGCATGAGCCTAAAAATGTGGTAGATCCAAAGCTCAAGTGGACCACACCATAAGGAGTGGGAATAATGATGCCACTGTTGATCCCACTATTTTCTTAAGTGTGGTCCACTTGAACTTTCGATCTGCTTCATTTTTGGGCTCATGCTCCAAAATAATTTGAAAATTTAAATGGACGGCATAGATATAACACATATATGATAATGGGACCTAAAATTTTTTTACAACTTAACAATATTTTAATTTTACAGCATTTTGGAGAATCAATTCCACTCTTTTCAAATATCCCACATAAGTAATTATTATGATTTTACTATAAATTTATCAATATTTACACTAAAACAAACAAGCCCTTAGAGTTTTTCTAGGGCAAACAACACTCCCTTGTTAAAGAAAATCATTGCCCAAGTCCCCATCAAATTATCTACTGTATGTATGAATTTAAATAAGTCCATTAATATATTGTTCACCATCTAAATTAGGATCTATAATTTGGATAATTTTAAAAGTGCCTGTGCATGATTCACCACATTCTATTAAAGTATCAATTTTCTTCTTATTATTATGTACTAGAAGAAGTGACACATGCAACACATGTGGAGAGAGGAAGAGTTGAGAATTAGGAGAGATTTTCGAGTTGGAGAGAAATTTAGAAGAAAATGAGAGTAGAGATTAAAATCCAAGCCACATTTAACTTGGATAAATTCAAGCCATTGGTTTATAAGCACTTAGATTTTCAATTTTTCATAAATTCATCTTCTCTATTTTAAAAACATTATTTAATATTTCATAAAATTTCAAAGCCCACCCCTCTTCCAAAACCAATTAAACGGGTAAAAATATTCATTTGCTCTTGGCATTATATATAAGAAAGTTATACACTAATATTTGTATAATGTACATTATTAATACCTATATATTATATAGTATACAATGGGTAGAGTATTTTTTCAGCCAGCCTATTTATCATTGACCCTAGCATAGTCCGATTTGAACACAGTGCCTAGATTTCAAGCTCATCCAACTGTCAAGCCAAGTTTACTATCCTAAGGGTCTGTTTGGGAGCATAGATTTGGAACCCCCTGGATTTGAAATCCTCTTAATGTATTTGGCACACTGGATTGGGAATCATCTTTAATCCAAAAATAGCTATGGATAATATATTTACAAGGTTTTGAATTTAATTACTAAATCAACTTTAATATCTCTAATAAGTGACATACATAATGTTTGACACAATGGTTGTAATAAGCTCGCTGAAATATATGCTTTGCCCAAAAATAATGAAATTCCAAGTCTCAGATGGGCCATAAGCACAAGATCATGTCCAAGTGACTAACCAATGATTTTTAATTGTTGATTTACGTGGACAATGTTTGAGCGATGATGTTCATCATATTAAAGTAATGATGGTGATGCAATTGATAATCTAATTGTTTTGAGATATCATTAATGGGCCATGTGCCCAATAGAATAATAGTATGGTGACACACATGTTACCTCTGCAACTCTTAGAAAGATTTTAGATGTAATCCAAGCTCTAATTGTGGATTTCAAACCCCCTCTTTGATGGGATTTGAAAGTCCTAGATTTGAAGCCCCCAATTACTTTATGGTGCCAAACAACCACGGAATTTGAAATCCCCTCAAATCCCCCCAAATCTGTGGTGCCAAATGACCCATGAGCCTAGCCCTTTAGGGCTGGGCCCACGAGGTGGACTAGACACCGTAGTTCATTACCACTCCTACAGATGGATGGACCTATATAAAGAGTGTGGAATGGGCTGGGCCAAGCCCCGTCCTGCTCACCCTAGAGCCTAGCACAATAGGCTACCTAGACCTAGGCCAACTAGAAATTAATAAAATTCACATATGGGTCCTTACTCTTGCTCGGGTGGTAGACTCTCAGGAGTTTCAACTCCCGGTCAAGGGTTCAAGTACCCGTAGGTGGTGAAATTCCACTAGCGTGAGTGTGTGGGGTGTGTGTGCGTGAGTTAAAATAAATAAATAAATAAATAAAATAAAAAATAAAATTCACATATCACACTTGAACACTTGAATTTTCTTAATTCGTCCATTCAAAGTAGGCTACACATACACAAAGAAATAGACATATAGGAGAAATGAGGGCATGTTTGGTCCATGGAATAAAATTTTATTGAATTGTATTAAATGGGATTAACATCATTATTGTATAATGATTGCATGTTTGGAAATACCATAGTATTTTAGCCATCCAATCCTATATTTGGGATAAATTTCTTGCTATAGGAAAACATTGGATTAATTAAGCAAAATCCTGTTTGGTAGACTATGGAATTGTAATCAACAGACCAAATTCACAACAGATGCCGTTCACTTAAACACATATATAACCAGAATATCATGTGTAAATGGTGTATATGGATGGACGGCATGGATAAATGCACGCATCAATGTGGAGCCCACATGTGTAGTGGATTTTAAAATCCACGGAAATCCTGGCATGGACCAAATGCAATTCCATCCCATCTAATCCCAACCTTTCTCATCCTCCCCAAGTCCTGATTGGTCCGAGTCTAGTCGGGCTTGAATGACTTGATCCTAAGCCTAGAAAATTGATTGGTACCATCTCTATCTATACGAGTTTTAAAACTAGGGTATTCAGTACCCAACGAACCCTTGATGCGAAGTCAAAATCTACAAGAATGGTTGCATGCATATTTACGTACGGATAGAATTTTTAACACGTGTATTGGACAGATACGTTTAGATGGACTGGGCTATGCATGCTTTTTAGATCACGAGCAAATCTGGATTTAGTGGCAATATGGAACTTGTGAACCATCCATGTGAGGCCCACCAGGTTTTGAAGAGCATGCGGTCCATCCATGTTGCTCATGTGTGCATGCCCTACTGATGCGTGGGCCTGCCCATTTTTGCAACATCACACATGGGGATGTTCTAATAATATAGTGACAAACTAATAACAACTCTCTCTCTTAGCGTACTGAGTAAACTCTGTGGGGCCCACCGTCATTCGTGTATTTTATCCACTCCGTTCATCCATTTTACAAGATAATTTTAGATCTTGAGACAAAAAACGAAGCATATCGAAATCTCACGTGGACCACACCATAGGAAACAAGGTGAATTGAACATCTACCATTGAAAAATTATTGTGGGCCACAGGAGTTTTAGATCAAGCTGATATTTTTCTTATCCCTTCATCCATGTATGTGTGATCTTATGAATAGGTTGGATGATAAATAAACATCAATGTGGGCTTTAGGAAGGTTTCAACCGTGGAAGTCAATACTCTTACTGTTTCATGTGGTATGGTCCACTTGAGCTTTGGATATGCTTTGATTTTAGACTCAACTCCTAAAATGATCTGGAAAAATAGATGGACGGTGTGGATAAACATCATGTGTTCACAATGAGCCCAACAAAATTTTAGTATGAGTATCACTCTTCATCTGTTGGGCTTTAGGAGTTGCACCCAACATGAAAAGTGCTTAGAATAATTAGGAGAAAGTCCTGATTGGGCCAAATAGGGCACTTACTGTAACGCCCTGAAAACTGGGGGTCAAGTAGGAGCTCAACTCCCGAGTTCCACCGCATCACTTATGCAACATAGATAACGATGATTAAATGTTGTTTGTATTAGCACATTAAACATGAGTGAGATTACACCAAATTAGCATATCATACTCCAGAGACAGTTAAATTACATAAGCGGAAGATTGTGATAGATATATATATATATATATAAAGCATATAAGTAGTAAGTCCCTAGAGTATCAACATGTTGTCAGGTTAAACATTTATATATAAAATTTCAAAATATACAAAATGGTGAAGTAAAATGTCATCTAATCATATCTTTGTAGCCCCGGTGGTGCAACTCCAGGTCTACATAGACCCGTCAAAGAGTTGCAGATAGGAGAACTCCTCCTCATCATCATAAAAGTCTGGCTCTGCTTCGTAAACATTGCCATCATCTGCCGCTAAAATAGAGTCTAGTTGGTGTTTTAAAACACCGTCCCAGAGTGGGAGTGAGTGATCAACTCAGTGGAGCTATGAGGCAAAGGTTAACATGTTATCAATTCAATCGACCAGTAATGATAAAGCAGTACAATAATCATTTCCTAATACTCTTGTTAATGCAAAGATGAAATGCAAAAATGATGTATGCGCTCACCTGCACTCCCTCTGTGACATCATCTCACGATCGTGGCATGCAACACTCCCACTGTGATCAAATCCAACGCCAAAGGCACATGCAATGCGGTGCATGTGCGTGATTAGCCAAGTTTTTAATTAAACTTATTCATACAGCATGATTGGAAAGGTAAGGTGCCTCCATTTATATCATTGAACCAAACATTAATCCATCTAGGGTCGTCAATCCTAGTAATCACATACGAATGTGGTTCTAAGTCTCTACGGAGAGGCTCGTCACCTCGGGGTAGGCCTAGTTATACTCGAGGTTACTATGGAAAGGCTCATTACCTTAGCGTAGTCCTAGTGTATACTCGAGGTCACTACTAGAGGCTCGTCACCTAGTCGTAGGCCGACAGCTCGAATACAATGTCCCATATGCCACCGTATTTGGCTCATGAGTTATGGTTACTCACTGGTCACTATGGGAAGGCTTGTCACCCCAGCGTAGGCTGACAGCTCGACCATGATGTCCCATACACCACCATGTCCGGCTCATGAGTCTTAGCGGATCGTGGTACTAAGGTTAAACGGGATTTTCACTGGTAAGTTGGTACCTTAGATTCAAGCAGTAGCGTCCATACATGGTGAACATATAATATGCCAATCAGGTTACTTGACAAGCTTGACTGATACGAGTGTACGTTGAATTAATCATGGAGTGCATATGCACCCCTTGTGGCCTAACTACTGCCGATAATCACCGTACGACTCAGATTCATCGAACGTATCTGTTGTAGCGAAACTGTTTCAGCCACTGATCGGGAATCATTACCGATTGCCTGGACTAGGCAGTAGTCCCAATCATACTTTAAATACAAAAGGCATTCATATGTGCTAGTTAAATAGCATGTAGCAACCAATTCAATTATTAATCTCATATAAGCATTTTAACGAACACATAAAATACATGTTAACATATATAGACATTCGTTCATTAAACACGTAGCAACGAGGTAGATTACATGAGGGAAATTGCAACTATAAGTAGGGTGGTTGGGAATCTTATTTCAATACCCTCATTACACACATTTTGACAAATATTTTCTCATTCAGACATTTTATCAAACACTTTGACTACACATATTAACATATATGTAATAAAATAGTTATAAAAAATCCTTTCACAAGGAGTTTTCATATGTACAACAATCATATATTCTCAATCAAATAATCATAGCAAGCAAAAATCGTAATCCCATATTCATTCAAACATTTCAACAAACACAAAATACATTATATTCGACATAGTTCACATATATATGTAATATATAGAAAATATCACAACTAGGCACATGTGATAGCAATCAAGTTAGTTATAAATCATTACTGATATTGAAAGCCTTGAAAACCATAACCTAAACGTTTATAGTCCACACCTTTCACTGGTAGACTCGTATCGTACTCAGTTTAAACACTATGCCTTAATCTATGTCACAACGACAACCTATAACATGAAATAGGTTAGTTATTTCACCATTTACTATATTTGAATCCCTAAAATAGATTAGGGTTAGGATTCCTTACCCAAGAATGGAGTCAAAATCGCCGGAATAGTGATACGGACAGGCTGATTCAGCACGTGGAGCTGTGGATCGAATCTCAGTAACTATCCCTAACTCTCTCTCTCTTCTCCTCACTATTTCCTTCTCTTTTTCTCTCTTCTCTCTCCTAGGGTTTAAAAATTCGTATGGAATAAGAGAGGGGTAGGTTAAGGCCCTTATATAGGCCAAGAACTGATGAAAATGGCCCCAGGGCCATGTTATACTTAGGTTATAGCCAAGGAGTGGCTGTTTCGGTCCAACGGAGCTCATCTGGAGGCCCATTTTTTGCATACGGTCTGGGAAAAGTTTCCTGACATTGGATCTAAGTCAGGTTGAGTTTTGGTCCGATCGAATTTACGGATCGACCACGGAGAACCAGTTTCAGTTCAACGGTCATCAACACTCAATCAGGGCCACAAGTACACTGATATGGGTTAGAAATTTTTCCTGATTTAAGGGTGCAGTTGGGTCAAAATCTAATGGTCTGAAACTTTAAATTTGGCCTGCAAGCGAACGACTCAAATCACTTAAGTTTCAGTTCATTTCCTAAAGGTATTTGCGTTTCTCACACACTTCACTCTGGTCTCAAGTTGTGCATTTCTGGATACTATTAAGACTTGATTTCCGAGGTGGTTGTCAAGTCTAGCAAGGCGGTCATAACCGTATAGTTTCACTGTGATCAGAATTTTGACGTGTGGTCCAGGTTGATACAGAGTTTCGTGATGCTCCCGAGAGTAACTGGGTTTTGAGATGAATCCTAGATTTCTAGGCAATGTAGTGCTAGCGATCCTACTCGCTTCGGGTCTTGCAGTTCATATAGAAAGTAGTTTAAGCTAATTTATCAATTAATTCAGTTTAATACTTAATTAATTTACGGCTAATTTTTACATAATTCAATCCTTAGTGATTTCTACCTGAGGTGGTACTTGGGTCTTTGTACAGATTTTTTCGAGACGTTTTAATCTACCCCTCTTAAAAAAAAATTTTGTCCTTAAAATTAGTACCTTTTCGTACTCCTCGAGAATCTAAGGGTAGTGCTTATGGACTTCGGCTTCCGTTTTCCAAGTATCCTCTTCCTCAGTGTGATGTGTCCATAGTACCTTTATAAGTGGAATCACTTTACTGTGCAACACCTGCTCCTTACTATCTTAAATTCGCGTCGGTCGCAGTACATAAGTAGCATCCTCACTCAACTATACCTACTCCCTTCTGATAATGTGGGAAGGGTCAGAAATGTATTTCTTCAGCATCGATACATGAAATACGCTGTGCATGCCTGCGAGTGGTGTGGGCAAAGCAAGATGGTACGCTATCACACCCACTCGATCTAGAATCTGAAATGAGCCAATAAACCATGGCGTGAGTTTTCCCTTCTTGCCGAACCGAAGGACTCCCTTCATGGGAAAAACCTTAAGAAACACATGTCCCCGACCTCAAACTCTATGGGTCGCCGTCTCGTATCGATGTAACTCTTATATCTGCTTTGTGCTGCCAGAAGTCGACGCCTGATAATGTTAATCTTCTCTGAGGTTACCTGCACTAATTCTGGGCTAATCAAATTCTTCTCTCCAACTTCTACCCAACAGTGCGATGCTTAACACGGATGCCCATACAATGCCTCATAGGGAACCATGTCAATACTCGCCTAAAAGTTGTTGTTATAAGCGAACTCAGCATAAGGAAGACAGTCATCTCAACTGTCCTTGAAATCAAGCACGCAAGCTCACAACATGTCTTCTAACACCTGATTCACCTGTTCCGTCTGCCCATCCGTCTGTGGGTGGAACGCGGTATTGAACTTCAGTTTCACATCCATTGCTTCCTGGATATGAGTCCAGAAATAGATGTGAATCACGTGTCTCTATCTGACACAATCTTCATACGAACCCCATGCAGACGTATAATCTCCTTGATTTACAACCTGACTAACTCTTCTGCTGAGTTTGAGACTCTAATCTGGAGGAAATGGGCCGATTTGCAATCAATTTACGATCACCCAAATGGAGTCATGTCCATTCCTCATCTTTGGCAACCCTAAAATGAAGTCTATAGAGATAAAATCTCATTTCCATTCAGTTATGGGCATGGGCTGGAGTAAACTAGGAGGTCGACGATGTTTTGCCTTAACCTGCTGGCACGTGAGACAACGGGACATATAATCTGCTATGTGGGCCTTCATGTTATCCCGCCAGTACGAACGCTTCATGTCTTGGTGCATCTTCGTACTACTAGGATGCATCGCCATCCTCAAATTGTGAGCGGCTTCAAGAACTTCCCTTCTCAAGTTATGAAGACTTGGAATGCATAGGCAGCCATGATAACATAAACCCACATCCGAACTAACTCTCCATTCAGAGTCTTCCTCATCACTAGCTCGTTTCCTCATCTTCACCAACCATTTATCTTCCCCCCGAGCCACTATGATTCGGTCATCGATAAGTGGCTGCACACGAACATGTGAGACGCACTAGAAAAGCTCATCTACCGTAAGCTTCTGCTCGAAGTCTTGCACAAATTCCACCATGTTCCACTCGCCTATCATTAGCGGAGCCGCAAATGCTATATTCTTCTTATGGCTCAACACATTTGCCACAAGGTTAACCTTACCAGGATGGTAGGGGACCTAGAACTTGAAGTCCTTCAGGGTCTCCATCCATCGCCACTGCCTCATATTCAGGTCCCTTTGTGTGAATATGTACCTGAGGCTCTTGTGATCACAAAAGAGCTCGAACTCCTCTCCATAGAGGTAATGTCTCCAGAACTTCAATGTAGAGATGACGACGGCTAACTCTAGGTCATGCGTAGGGTAGTTTTCCTCATGTTTCCTCAACTGTTGCGATGTATAGGAAATAACCCTATCCTTCTGCATCAAAACACAACCCAAACCAACATGAGGCGCGTCGGTGTATATCGTATACTTGACCCCTTGCTCTAGTAATACTAGCACAAGAGTGGATGTCAGCTTGTCCTTCAGTTCTTAAAAAGCTACTTTTGCCTTCTCATTCCAGGCAAACTTGAGATCCTTCCGAGTCAGCTGAGACAATGGTCTGACTATCTTAAAAAAATTCTTGATGAATCGACGGTAATAACTAGCAAGTCCCAGAAAACTTCTCACCTCTGTAACCGAACCGGGTTATTCTCAGTCCTAAACTACTGCCACCTTGGCGAGGTCCACAACTATTCCTTCCTTGGACACCACATGTCTCATGAACTTGACTTCTTCCATCCAGAAGTCACACTTCTTGTATTGCCCAAACAACTGGCTCTTCTTGAGAGTATCAAAGACTGCTCGCAGGTGCTCCTCATGATCTCTCAGCTTTTGGAGTACCTTAGCTTCCCAATCCTACTGTATGAAAAGGACTAATAAGAACTTGATAATCACGCTCATAACATTGTACTGCATGTGCCGTTGGTGTTGGTGTAGAGCACAGTGGGAGTGTTGCATGCCGTGATTGTTAAATGTTGTCGTAAGAGGGAGTGCAGGCGAGGGCATGTATCATTAATACATATCATGGTTGCATTAACCAGAGTACTTAGGGATGCTTGATTGTATTTCTTTATCATAACTGCTTGATTGAATTGATCACATGTCAACCTTTGCTCTATAGCTCCATTGAGTTGATCACTCACTCCCACGTTCTAGGACGACGTTTTAAACACCAACCAGACTCTATTGTAGATGCAGGTGATGACGATACTTATGAGGCAAAGCCGAACTATTACGATGACGAGGAGGAGTTCTCCTATATACAACTCTCTGGTGGGTCTATGTAGACCTGGACTTACACTGACGGGGCTGTAAGGTTTTGGATAGAAAACATTACAATTCCTTATTTTGTACCTTTTAGAACTAAACTTGTAATTGTATAACCTAGTGACAATTATACTTTGAGGACTTACTATTACTTTTATATAGTTTTTATACATATCACAGTCTTCCACTTGCATAATTTAAATTATCCCTGGAGTATGATAGGATGATTTGGTATAATCCTCCTGATGTTTAAGGCACTAATACAGATAACATTTAATCATCATTATCTATGTTGCATAAGTGATGTGTTGGAACTCGGGAGTTGGGTTCTGCTCGACCTCCGATTTTCAAGGCGTTACAAGTTGGTATCAGAGCATGATTTGGATTAAACTGGACCTGGATTATGGTCACACGACACACACTGACGCATTTTGACTTAGGAGGGTGCGATATAAAGTAGAAACAGACGTAGGTTTCCCAATTTCACCAAATAGCGAAATTTATCGAAATCGACTGTAGAAATTGGACCCGTAAGCCTGTGTGATCATGTGAAGTGATCCCAACACCTTCTTAGACAGTCAATCAATGGGTTTAGATGAATATTTAATCAATTCTATGCTCAAATAACCCGAAACATGCAAATGTGTGCGAGATGGGACCCGAAACGATTCAAAAGAAGTGAGGGCCCCAAATCGTACAAATCGGGGGGATCCAAAGTGGACCCCACACGTTTCTAGCACCCCAAGGGGTGGGGGGATGACAACACCTAGGGGGTGTGTAACGCCCTGAAAATCGGGGGTCGAGCAGAAGCTCAACTCTCGAGTTTCAATGCATCACTTATGCAACATAGATAATGATGATTGAATGTTGTCCATATTAATGCATTAAAAATGAGTGGGATTAGACCAAAACAGTATATTATACTCTAGAGACAGTTAAATTTCGTAAGCGGAAGACTGTGATAGATATATAAAATATATAAACTTTTATAGGTCTCCAGAATGTGAACATGTTACCAGGTTAAATATATACATGTATACTCCAAAAATGAATAAAATTAATATACATGGGTGTTCCCAACAGTGCAAAATAATAAGTGTAATGGCGTCTAATCAACATCCCTGTGACCCCGTCGATCAGAACATGGTCTACATAGACCCGCCCGATAGATGTATATAGGAGAAACCCTCATCATCATAAAAGTCTGGCTCTACTTCGTAAGCATCGCCATCATCTAAAATTAAAACAGGGATTGATTGGTGTTTAAAACACTGTCCCGTAATGTGGGAGTGAGTAATCAACTTAGTGGAACAATAAAGTAAAGGTTAAAATGTTATCAATTCAATCAAGCAGTAATGATAAAGCAATACAAATAAACATCCCTAAGTATTCTGATTAATGCAAGAATGGTATGTAGTAATGATGCATGCCCTCGCCTGTACTCCCTCTAAGATCTTCATCTCACGATCGCGCATGTCAGTCACTTCCTCAGTGCCCTACCCAACGCCAACCGACACATGCAATGCGGTGTATGAAAGTGATTACTAAGTTCTTATTAGTCCTTTTCATATAGCAGGATTGGAAAGCTAAGGTATCTCCCTTCTATCAATTCCTAAACAATAATCCATTCTAGGGTCGTCAATCCTAGTCAATCTCATACGATTTTATGGTTCTAGGTCGCTGTAAAGTGCTCGTCACCTGATCAATGCAGGCCTAGTTATACTCTAATTGCTGCAGAAAAGCTCGTCACCTTAGCGCAGACTCAGAGTACACTCAAGGTCACTACTAATGGCTCATCACCAAGTCGTAGGCCGACAGCTCAAATACAGTGTCCCATACCACCGTATTCAGCTCACGAGTCTGGTTTTCTCATTGGTCACTACGGGTGGGCTCGTCACCCTGGCGTAGGTTGACAGCTCGACCACGATGTCCTATACTACCATGCCCGGCTCATGAGGCTTAGCAGATCGAGGTTCTAAGGTTAAAGGGGCTTTTCACTGGTAAGTTTGGTACCTTAGGTTCAAGTAGTGGTGTTCATACATGGTGAACATACATTGGGCTAATTGGTTTAGTAGACGAGTTCGAATGGTACGAGTGTACACTAAATTTATCGACAAGGTACTGTTGTCGATGATCCTTGTACGACTCGGATTCACCGAATGCATTAATTGTGGTGAGACTAGCTCGGTTACTCAAACAGGAATTGTTACCGATTGCCTGGACTACAACGTAGTCCCAAACACAATAAATTGCAATAAGCATTCATATGCACTAGTCAAGATAACATGTAACAGCAAATTCAGCCATAAATCTCATATAAACAATTTAACGAACACATAGAGCACCTATTATCCTACATAGGCATTTCATCTACAAATCACGAAATAGCGAGATAGGTTACATGAAAGAAATTGTAATTATAAATAAGGTAATCAAGAATCCTATCTCGATACCCTCATTAAACACATTTCATCAAATATTTTCTCATTAAAGCATTTTATCAAACACTTAGAATACACATATTAATATACATGAATTAGACTAGTTATAACATATATCCTGGCAAGCCCTTTTTCAAAGGAGTTGCCACATACACAATAAGCATATATTCATAGTTAATAATCATGGTAAAAACATATCTAAATTCCATATTCATTTAGACATTTTTACAAGCACTTAGACTATACATATTACATACTTGTAATAAATTAGTTAAAACACATATTATGACAAATCCTTCTACATAGGAGTTACCATGTGTACAACAATCATGTATTCCCACACATTAATCGTAATAAGTATAAATCATAATTTTATATTCATTCAAACATTTCAACAAACACATGAAATGCATTATATTCAACATAGTCACATATATATGTAATAATCAAAAATCCTTACATCTAAGCACATGTGACAACAATCAAGTCAGTCATAAATCATTAACTGACATTGAAAGCCTTGAAAACTATAACCTAAAACATCTATAGTCCGCACCTTACGCCAGTAGTGTCACGCCCCAAACCTGGAAATCGGATTCACAGGATTCCCAATCATCGAATCTGGTGTCGACAGCCTCCATAAAACCCCATTCTCGGCTCCTAACATTCATATGCCAGATTCCGATCCTGAGATCTTACAAGGAGGATTTTTTTTCCAATGTGCATTTAAATAGTAATAAGCATAACCACAAGATTACCCAATTCACAAAGGCAACATCATCATCACATATCCACTAATATAATCGTTTGATTACAACACTGAAAGGAAAATACATAAATAGAAAATCAAGCTTCAGAAGACCACTGCACGCTCCAAGCTCAACACTGCTGCAACCTAACATCACCTGCACGCATCTATCGTGCATAAGCTTATAGAAAGCTTAGAGGGTGGTGTAAGTGTGTGCACAAGGTAAGTGCCAAGTATTCAATACAATGCCATAATCATACAATATCGAAAAACTGATAATCCATAAACCATATAATGTCTGAATAAGCAGAAACACTAATAAGATCATGAATTATTAGAGCAAGTAGAAATACTAACAAGATCAGAAATTATCAGAGTAAATGAAAATACTGACAAGACCATAAATCATACGATAACAGAGTAAGCGAAAGTATGGACAAGTCCATAAGTCAATCAATATCATAATACGCAATACAGAATAGCTATGCGATAAGGAGTCATAAAGAGCCAAATATCAGATGCTGAGGATGCAATGCAATATATAAATCCTGCTAAGTCTGTCTAAGCTATATAAGTGCAGAAACATAGCAACCCAAGATGCCATATGCCTACGGATGTAATGCAATATGCGATGCGAATGAAATAACCATGCTGGAGTGTGAAGTCGGGATGATAGTACGTAGTATCGCAGGCTACGGGATCCACCACAAGGGACTTCTATCTAAACTAGTCTCATACCTAAATTTGGATAGTCAGACTCAACGTGGTAAACTTCTGATCTCAAGTTAGTCGCGCGCCTAACCGAAATCCTTACCACAATGAAGGTACATAACAATTAGTTGTGCACCATCAGCCCGAGTGGATAATGAATGAATGAATGAATGAGCATGCACTCCTATCCAATAAGTCCACATATCAGTATAGTTCCTCTCTGGGAAATCACTGGGGTCTATTACACTCCAAACAAGATTGCCACCCCATCGCACGCAACAAGGTGAGTGGAAGAGACCTCACTAACCGCCTGCCAATATCGGGCTCAACTCATCGATAGCGGACCCATTTCTCGAGCTGGTTAGACTCAGTCTAGCATTGCCCCTTCTTCTCGGACAGGTAAGGCCGCACCCCCTTCCAACCGACCACGACACAGTGGGAGACGCGGCCTAATGGTATACGGTCCTCATGCGCTCATGCATCCACTCGGTTTAGACGTTGGAGCAACCTCTGAAATCAAGAGGGTTTAGGGACTTTCACTTAGGGATATTTATAACACCCCATGTAGAACAGATTTTTGGTGTCCCATCTGGCCATCCACGATATGCCTGTGGAGGCTAAGACCCTGATGTCGCTAGGGCATACAGTAATCACAACACACAATGCAAGATGCATGAGTCATACAATCCAGTCATGCATCAATCCTACGCAAATCGTGCGCTCATATGAGACAATCTCTGCCTATCAAGGAGTCTCATAACAACCGGCACTATGACATATGCAATGGTCAATCATATCTCATAACAGACATGCAGATGATGCGTATGGGCATGGATCATGATGCTATGTAGTCACATACTCATAATCGGTATTAATAACCAACATCGACAATCGGCCTCGACAATGTGGACATCTAACCAACATTGTCCCAAGGAGTGACCCTCACAGATCCAAACATATAATGGGCCCACGGCCTCATACAAGGGCCTAATATACAACACGATGGGCCTTACTCAAGGGTTACATGTACACAACAGGTGGGCCCTGCTCATGGGCCTAACATACATCATAATGGGCTCCTTTGCCTGACCCTCAAATGCATCACAATGGGCCTCATCACCTAGGCTTCAATATACATCACATTGGGCCTTTGATACGGGCTGAATACACATCACGTCGGGCCTCAAATATGGGTCACATGTTCATCACATTGGGCCTCGACAATCAGAATCGAAAATCGGCCATGACAATTCAAAATCGGTAATCGGCCTCAATCGATAATCGGCAATCGGCCACGATAAATCATAATCGGTAATCGGCCTTGATCGATAATCAGCCTCGATGATAATTGGCAATCGGCCATCAGAATCGGTAATCGGCCTCGATCGATAATCGGCAATCGGCCACGATAAATTAGAATCGGTAATTAGCCTCGATCGATAATCGGCAATCGGCCATGATAAATCAGAATCTGTAATCGGCCTCGATCGATAATCGGCAATCGTCCACGACAATTCAGAATCAGTAATCGGCCTTAATCGATAATCAGCCTCGATCGATAATCGGCAATTGACCATCAGAATTGGTAATCGGCCTCGATCGATAATCTGCAATCGGCCACGACAAATCGAAATCGGTAATCAGCCTTGATCGATAATTCGTAATTGGTCACGACAAATCAGAATCGATAATCGACCTCGATCGATAATCAGTAATCGGCCACGATAAATCAGAATCGGTAATCGGTTTTGGTCGATAATCAGCCTCGATCGATAATCGATAATCGGTAATCGGCCTCGATCGATAATCGACAATTGGCCACGATAAATCAGAATCAGTAATCGGCCTCGATCGATAATCTAAATCGATAAATCGATTACGTCGATCGGAGTCGGTAAGAATGAGCCTAACAAGGCTTAATGGACGGTCACAATGTGGATATTAAACCATCATTGCCCATCAATGTGGCCATTTAACTGACATTGCTCCTAAGGAATGGCCCACATAGAGCCAAATGTAAAGTGGGCCCATGGCCTCACACAAGGTCCTAATACACATCACTATGGGCCTCACTCATGGACTGCATATACATCACAATGGGCCTCGGCACATAGGCCATAAATACATCACATCAGGCCCCAACACATGGGCCTCATATACATCAAGTGGGCTGCATTACATTGGCGGCACCAACGGTCCTCGTACAAATGGGCTACAAATACATCAAGTGGGCCGCATTACACAGGCCACACCAACGACCCTTGCACAAATGGGCCGCATACCTAGGTCTCGAATTTATCAAATGGGCCACGTGTCATGGGCCGAATACATATTCAATGGACCTTGCCCATAGGCCTCGAAAACATCTCAATGGGCCTTGCCAAATGGGCCACATACACATCATAATGGGCCATAGCCATGGGCCTCCAACATATCATAATGGCCAAACCATGGGCCTTAACATACATCGTGATGGGCCGTAACCCATGGGTCTCATATACAAATCAGATTGGGATGGCCCTGCACATGCCAAATGGGCCCCCATCAAATGGACGATTTAGATTAAACACATACATTGCATCATGTGGATAGACGGTATGAATATACAACACTTATATTACAGTCGCCCCACGTCCCACGGGCTGAACGAAGTGGATACAACATCTTCATTAAGGTGGGCCCCACGTCCCACGCCAGAAACGGATGGATGGTGTGAGGGTAAAACACATAGATCATATGTTGGCTCCACCGTCCAGACCCTGGACGGGGGGAGACATGAATTAATATATATATATATATATACACACACACACACACACACACACACACACAACATAGGTGGGTCCACACGTGTGGGACCTACCAGTTTGGATAAAGCTGATGTTTGTGTTATCACTTCATCCAACGCCCAACCCTAGATGGATGGTGCAGATAAAGAATATATATAAATAGCAAGGTGGGTCCCACGTGGGGCTCACCATAATATTATTTAAATATATTATTATATTATATTATATTATATATATGTATAGATCATGTAGGCTGCATCACACGTGTACAGAGCATGCATCGGTGGGCTCCACCATCAGGTCAGTAAAATAAATGGATTGGACGGTGTGGATGGAATCACACTTCAAGGTGGTCCACGGTGCTCACGGCTGCATACATATCAGCTATTGCAGCGGCTATTGGTCCACCTCCATCAAATGGACAATTTGGATTCAAATCGATGGACGGTGGGGATGAGACCCATACAGATGGACGGCGTGGCTACATACATCAGGTGGAGTCCCAAGTAGTGGCCCACCTCAGTTAGATCTAGCTGATGTTTGCTTCTCCCTTCAACGGTCCAGCAGCAGCTGTTGCTGCTGGACGTCCAACATATAGATGGTACGGGATACAAAACTTATGATATGCTAGGGTCCACGTCCAGCACTATCTGGAAATGGTGGATGGTCTGGATTTCAGACATGCAGCATGATGGGGCCCATGACACTTGCAGATGTGGTAAAGCAGCTATGCTGCACATGCATCACAAAGCAAAGGTGGGTCCCACAGTTAATGGGCAGTGTGGATCAAACCACACGTGCGGCTGCTATACATCATATATATCATGTGTGGCCCACCGTCCAGCTATCTGGATGGTGGGGTTTGCAAAACAGATGGACAACATGGGTTAAAACCCATATATCATGGTGGCCTCACACCAGATGAAACTCCCACCATGGTGGGACCCTCAGCTTGGTGACGTCATGCACAGAGTGCTGCTGGGTTGCTGCCTAACATTTCAATAGATGGACGGCGTGGATCATACCACATAGGGTTCATGCGATGGACGACAAGGACGTAAAGTACGTACATTAGGTGGGTCCCATCCCACACGTGCAGCACGTGTGGGGTGGGCCAGGCCTCCATATGGATGGTCAATGGAGGACACATACATCTTTGGTGGGGTCCATGCATGTCCTCAAGACATTGGGGACCACAGAACCTGTTGATGTAAATGGGCAGCAGCCCCACCGTCCAGAAGACGGATGGATACATCATGGTAGTGGCCCCTACGTGCTGCACTCGCAAGTTATCAAGGTGGACCTCACGTCCCATGCATGGACGGGGTGGATAACATATAAACATCAAGGTGCGTCCCACTTAGATGGGGTCCACCATTAGATGCACATCCAAATGGATGGCTGGATGACATGGATACATCACAGTGGGCCACACAATCATCATACAAAGGAGATAGAGAGAGAGGGGGGAAAGAGAGAGATCGGATGGTGGAGGGACCCCGCCACTATGGGTCCCTCGATACACTAAATATATCCAGCGGGTCCCACCATATATGGGCCCTTAAATCATAAAATTAATAAATAAAAACACCCACTTTATGACCTTCTTCTTCATTCTTCCACCAACGCGTTGTAGAGCTTCAAGGGAACAAGATTCAACGGTTGAGATCGATTTTAGAGATTGGAATTGAGTGATAGGAAGGTGGGCCACACATGGTTTCTCCATGGAAGCCATGGACGATTACTCTCTTTTGCTTGAGAGAGTGGGAGAGAGATGAGAGAGAGGTTGTAAGAGAGAGGGATGGGTGTGATGGGTGAAAAGGTGAGTGATGGGTGATGTATACTTTGACATGTGAAGGATGGGTTACTTTGACTTTAGGTTTGCTTGGGGATGGGGTTTTGTACTTGACATGAGAGGTGATTGATAGAATTGATTGATGGGATTGATTTAACATGTTGTAGAGATTCTCTTGGGATTACAAATGCGCGGCGTTTCCTTGAATTGAATGCGAGCCCACATCTCCTGGCCTGGGTATCACCTTGGCGAGCGAGACACGGTGTCGGAACTGCGACGATGACGCGGTCGCACTGGTATAAGTCTCGGGTCAAGCCGACTCTAAAATACGGGATACAACTCAGGATCATATGCCACTACTATTAATGCGTCGCGGGTCACCAGAATTTAACCGGGAGGACCGCGAAAGCCTATGGAACGGTACGGGTTAGGATATGGGTCTTACAGGTAGACTCGTAATGAATTCAGTTTAAACCATAAGTCTTTATCTACGGCACGATGACAACCTGTAGCATGAAATAAGTTAGCTATTTCACCCTACACTCTATTCAAATCTCTAAAACCAATTAGGGTTAGGATTCCTTACCTAAGAACGAAGTTGGAATCGCTGAAATAGAGATACAAAAGTGGTGATTTGGCCCGTGGAGCGATGAGATCGAATCCCAGGAACTCTCTCTCATTCCCTCTCTCTCACTTTCTCTCTCTTTGCTCTCTTCTCTCTTCTAGGGCTTTTCAAATTCATATAGAATAGAAATGGGGTGGGTTTAGGCCTTTATATAGGCCTAGGACTGATGAAAATGGCCTCAGGGCCAATGTATACTTAGGTTATAGCTAAATAGGGTCTGTTCCGATCCAACGGAGCACATATGGAGGCCCCTTTGCTGAATGCGGTCAAAATTAAGCTCCCTAATCATGGATCTAGGTCAAGCTAAGTTTTCAGTTTGATCAGATTTACAGATCAGACGCGGCGGACCAGTTTCAGTTCAACGGTCACCAAAACTCGATCAGGGCCACAAGTGCACTGACATGTGTGGGACATTTTCCCTGATCTGAGGGTATAATTGGGTTAAATTTGACGGTCTGAATTATTATATTTGACCCATAAGTGACACGACTCAGATTACTTAAATCTGGATTTTATTTCTAAAGAAATTCACGTTTCTTACTCACTTTGCTCCGGGCTCAAGTAAATAGTCATGGGATACCATCTGAAATTAATTTTTGAGGTAATCATCATGTCCAACAAGATGGTCATAATCATATAGTTTCGTGGTAATCGAACTTTCGATGTGCGATCCAGGTCCGATACGAAGTTTCATGATACTCCCAAGAGCAACTAGGTTTAGAGATTGATCCTAGGTTTTAAGTAACGTAGCATTAGCGGTCCTACTCATTTTGGGTCTTGTAGTTCATATTTAAAGTGGTTCAAGATAATTCTACTGAGTATTTAGTTTAGTACTTAACCAAATTCTACCCTAATTATGACAGATTAAGGTCCTAGGGCCATTCTATGCCCCTTTTTGGTACTTTTAGTTATTATATTATTTTAATTATTTTTTTAGTATTTTATCATCAAGTTTACTCTATCTCCACCAAATTTCATGTTGTATAAAAATTCTAAAAATTCCAGAAGCAGCAGCTGTCCAATGAATGATTTTCGGATAGTTGTCACAACGACCTACTTTAAACTATATTAAGTATTTTATTATATTTTTATTTTATTTTTATATAAAATTAGACTCATTTATATTCAATCTAGGTTTTAAATCACCTAAATCGGAGTTATAACGAGGGAGATATAATTTTTTAAAATTGGATAAAAATTGAAAAAATTTGTGAAAAACGGATCGCCCGGCCCGCTACACGGACTAGGCCTCGCCAAACCGGCGAGCCCTTCACCGGTCACTGGTCATTTGAGTGAGGGATCACCCCAGGGGTGATGTCCTCCCCCCTCGGGGGTGCAGGATACATGCGGGACCCACCTCGGGTCCCCCCGAATTGTGTCGTTTGGGCCCCCGAGTCTGTCGAGGCATTATCGAGTCTCATTTACAAACCAAAATGAGTTACGTAACATACAATATATGATTTTGGGATAGGAGAAGTTAATATATCCAAATAAACTATCTATATCATGAGATTCTAAAAATTCAATAGTCGAAATCCCATTTTATTCATGTATTTACCATTTACAGTAAGTTTTAGTTTAAGTATAGTTCTTCATCATTTAAACTTTAGGATTTGTGTCTAATATGAAATTACTTGGATAAATTTGAAGAATGAGGTGGTAAAAGGTGAGATTTTGAAGGAAATAGGTTGAAAAGTAATTTTTAGACTTTGGGATTGAGCTCTGAGAGTGTTATGGTTGACCCATTGCCTAAGGACGTCTAACTCCAGGTTGGAAAAAATCCAGGGTGTTACAGGGGGAGCCATCGTTGGATAGTCCAGGGACCTGCGATGACATCGTCGGACCAATGAGCCCTCGCTGCTCGGACGGTCTGAGCCTGTCGGGCCGGCCAGGGTCGATCGTTGTGGGACGCTGTGGGGCCCACTAAAATGCGTGGGGACCTCCTTATGTAACCCATTTGCCCTA
Source organism: Magnolia kwangsiensis (assembly GCA_037074715.1). NCBI lineage: Eukaryota > Viridiplantae > Streptophyta > Magnoliopsida > Magnoliales > Magnoliaceae > Magnolia > Magnolia kwangsiensis. The sequence continues at coordinate 89,017,490 of CM073582.1, forward strand.
TTTTTCCCTCTTTCACACCCCTAAGCTTCCCTTTTTTTCCTAGAAACCTATTTTCTCCTCTCAAATCTCCCCTCCACCCTCCTATTTTCTCATTTTCTTAAATACAAACATCCCTTCACCACCTTCACCAAAACCCATCTTCCATTTCCTTCATTTTCCCTCTTTTGAGCACACAAGACTATATTTGTGTCTCATCTATTTTCAAATCCACCAACCCATCCCACTTCTCAAGTTTTTCTTCATCCTCATGGCTCTTTTCGAGCTTGTGAGGGCTATTTTCTCAATTTCCACTCTTCTTTCTCTTATGGGGAAGAAGAGGGCTCCCATGGATGAAGCCGGGCCTAGTCGCCCTATTTGATCCCGAAAGTCGAGAAGCACCACTGCAGATACAAGCGTTGATCGAGAGTTAAGGACCAAGCGGGATCTCGATCCCCAGGCTCCCATTGAAAGGGCTCTATTGGCGGAGTTGTCTCATGGAATTTATGAGGGTCGTAGAGTCCTTTTCAAAGCGCATGTGGATGAGAGAATTTTCGGACAATATCTGGTGATGGACCGCCTGGTGGATGCTGGGTGGGGTCCCATATTTGAGGGTAAGACAAAGGCAAATGTGAGCACTGTTCGAGGCTTCTACGCGCATATCCAGGAGCCGACACTAGAGCCTTTGCAGTTTAAATTTCTTATGGGAAGGAGAGACCTCATAGTCAATCTTGCCTTGATAGATCGAGTCATGAGAATGCCGCTTAGAAAGGTCCATGCTAGTGAGAAGAATCTTTCAAGTGCATGTGAAAGGGACCGCCGCACCGATTCCTTTATGGTCACCTGTCCATTGGAATCCAAACAATAGCCTCCTAGTGTCCAAAATGACTGACGACTTTCGTCTGCTCCACCACATCTTCATGTACAATGTGTACCCCAGGTGGAGCAATCGCAGTGAGTGTACGCGCTTGATGGTGGACTTCTTGTACCGTGTTGGGGAGTAAGACAACCTGTGCCTGCCTACCTTCGTCTTGCGAGAGATAGTCCTGACCGCACACTCTACTAGGACAACCATTTCACTCCTATTTGGGTGACTCATATGCAAGCTTGCACGTGAGTTCAGCTATAGACTCGGCGTAGAACTTTCGGTGCCAATCCATTTCATCAATGACACTACTCTCCACAACATGGAGATTGGGCCACGACAGCGTCGAGTCCGACGTGAAGAGAGTGAAGATGAGGTGGAGAGTGAAGAGCAAGAGACTGATGAAGAAGGCGATGAGATTGAAGAAGAGTAAGAAGGAGAAGAAGAGGAGGCCTAGGACACAGATGAGGACTCTCCTCCTACTGCTACGCGAGAGCGTGACAGTGATCGGGCTGCTAGGGAAGCTCGCTTAGCTCAACTGGAAGAGGGCCAAGTTGCCTTGCGACAGGAGGCCACGCATATCCGAACCAAGGTTGAGGAGACCGAGGCTTTTATGAAACGAAAATTCAAGAAGGTGTCTCGCACCTTGAGAGCCATCCTGTGCTGTGTACAGGACAAGAGTTTACCTCCACCATTGCCAGATTCTGACGACTAGTCCTGCACGTAGTCATCTTTTTAGTTACTTTGTGTGTGTTTCTTTCCTTGTTGCTATGTATAGCCTTGTCAGGCTTAGTAATATGGTCGAGTATTTAGCATGTTTTAGTGTTTGAATTCCTGCTTATGTTAGCTCACATGCATCTTCTGTTGCGATCCATGTAATACTGCATCTTATGTATTGTGACAATTTTGGTAAATGAAATGCATGAAGTTTTCTTTAAAGCTGTGTGTGAATGCTGTGATTGAGTTTGTGAGCATGCTGAATTTGACCTGGGTTGCACCCTATGTTGAATATAGGGAATGCCACCTAAGGCCACACGGAGTACGACACGTCTTACACTGGGCGATTCGATTGACGGGGCACCTTGCCTAAGTGATAGCCAGACGGACCCTAGCTTGGGCCCGACTCACGACACTATGTCAGACTCTTAGCCGGCCACTGGCCCCACTAATGGGCCGACACCTGTTGTACCATCGGTTCCTGAGTAGAACCGTGCGTCCTCTTTGACGCTGCACATGCCTCAGTCTGCTCCCCCTACTGATAGGTTGGAGCAGATGATGCTACTGATGCAGCAACAACAACTACAGCAGTAACAATAACAGCAGCAGTAGTTTTTGACCACCATGGTGGACATCTTTACCCAGAGCATGGGGGTAGCCCCACCTGCACCTCTTGTGCAGCTTGCGGGCAGTACGAGTGCTAGCGGCCTCTTCGAGCGATTTCAGCACTTCCGACCTCCTACATTTGTGGGTACTCATAGACCCGAAGAGGCCGAGTATTGACTTGACCGCATCTCTAAGATGCCAAAGCCGCTGCACTGCACTAAGGTAGAGTAGGTGAAGTTGGTCACCTATATGTTTGAAAAGTAGGCCAGCTTATAGTGGGACAACATTCTCCGCACTGTTGCTGTCAGATACATGTGGACGTTAGAAGCTTTTGAGACCCGCTTCCATGAGAAGTATTACTCTCTCACGTATCAGCATGAGAAGGAGAGTGAGTTCCTTCACCTCTGTTAGGGAGGGATGACAGTTGTTGAGTACAAGAATAGGTTTACGGAGCTGGCTAAGTATGATCCTTTGATTCTCGTCGATCAGCAGATGAGGATGCGGTGATTCTCTGAGGGTTTGCGACCCAAAGTTCGCTTGAAGATGTGTTGTGCTAGCATACCCACTTATGCTGAGCTAGTGAACATGTCTTTACGAGTTGAGCAAGATGGGGATCTTTTATCTCGCTCACGTGCACCCATGGGTTAGAGGCCTCGACCAGATCTACTGAGTCGGCCGTTCCTCGGCAAGAGGCCACGCACAGACTCGCCTCCCAGGAACGCTGCTCCATTAGCCCCAATGAGGTGACCCGATGTGCAGTGTACATATTGCAAGCATGCGGGCCATACAGATACTTCTTTCTTTACCAAGATGAGGGACAATGGCTTCTCTCTGCCTCAGAGGATCAACTGACAGTTTCCTCAAGCGATTACAGCTCCACCTTTGCGGTCAGCACTAGCACATCCATCATTTCGGCCGCCTACACCTAGATTCAGGCCGCCTCAATGGCCTATGGTACTGTAGGCGAACTGTCAGCAGCAGGCTCGTGTGCACTCACTTGTAGCTGAGGCATTCGAGACAGCGACCGCACTACCTTTGGCTTTTGACATGATGACGCATATTCAAGGTACACAAGTCTTCTTATTGGTGGACACCGGGTCCACTATCTCTATCATATCATGTACACTAGTCAAGCGACTCGGGTTAGAAACTAGTCCTATGGTTGGGGTGAGAATCCTTACGACCACAGAGACTTTCTTAGATGCTACCAGGATATATAAGGGGTATTCGATAGACGTAGGGAGCAGAACAGTGCACATTGACTTGATTGTCACCCCGTTGCATCATTATGATGTCATTCTCGGTATTGACTGGCTTACAGAGATGAAGGTAGAGATCGACTGTGATACTAGAGTGGTGACAGCTTGTGGACCAGAGGGCACGACCTTTACATTCCCAGTGCAGGTTAGTTGGCCCTATCGCATTAGTTGTTATGCTTCCTTACTAGAGGATGTTCGTGGTTCGGCACTCAAGGACACCTTTGTAGTCTAGGAGTTCTCAGATGTATTCAGAAAGATACCTGGATTACCCCCTTAGTGCGAAGTCGATTTTACCATCGATTTAGTGTCTAGTGTGACGCCTATATCTCTTCTAACCTATCGTATGGCTCCATGCAAGATGGAGGAGCTGAGGAAACAGATCGATGATCTGTTGGATGCATGCTTTATACGACCTAGTGTGTCTCCTTGGGGAGCACCCGTATTGTTTGTAAAGAAGAAGGACGGGTCACTGCGATTGTGTATTGATTATTGCAGGTTGAACCAGGTGACGGTAAAGAATAAGTACCCTTTGCTTAGGATAGATGATCTGTTTGATTAGTTGAAGGGGGCACAATATTTCTCGAAGATCGACTTACAGTCAAGGTATCACCAGTTGCGCATCAGGAATGAGGACGTGCAAAAGAGAGCTTTCAGGACCAGTTTTGGGCACTACAAGTTCTTAGTGATGTCGTTTGGACTCACGAATGCACTGGCCGTGTTCATAAACCTGATGAATAGGATATTTCGGCCATACTTGTACCAATTCATCATTGTATTTATAGATGACATCTTGATATACTCCAAGAGTTGAAAGGAGCATGAGAAACACCTGCGAGCAGTCTTCAATACTCTAAGGAAGAACCAATTGTTTGCACAGTACAAGAAGTGTGACTTTTGAAAGGAAGAAGTCAAGTTCTTGAGACATGCGGTGTTTAAAGAAGGGAAAGCGGTTGACCTTGCTAAGGCAGCCGCAGTTTAGGACAGGGAGCAGCCTGGTTCGGTTACTGAAGTGAGAAGTTTCCTAGACCTAGCAGGTTACTACCGTCGATTCATTTGAGAATTTTTCAAGATAGCTAGACCGTTGTCTCAGTTGACTCGGAAGGATCTTAAGTTCGCCTGGAACGAGAAGGCAGAAGCAGCTTTTCAGGAGCTGAAGGACAAGCTGATGTCCACCCCTGTGCTAGTATTGTCAGAGAAAAGGGTCAAGTATATGATATACATCGACGCATCTCGCGTTAGTTTGGGTGGTGTTTTGATGCAGAAAGACAGGGTTACTGCCTATCTATCGCGACAGTTGAGGAAACATGAGGAAAACTACCCTACGCATGACCTAGAGTTAGCGGCTGTCATTTTTTCTTTGAAGATCGAGAGACATTACCTCTATGGAGAGGAGTTCGAGCTCTTTTGCAACCATAAGAGCCTCATGTACATATTCACTCAGAGAGACCTGAATATGAGACGGCGGCGGTGGATGGAAACCTTGAAGGACTTCAAGTTCGAGGTCTCCTACCATCCTAGCAAGGTCAACCTTGTGGCAGATGCATTGAGCTGCAAGAAGGTGATAGCATTTGCGACATTACTGATGATTGAGGAGTGAAATATGGTGCAGTTTGTGCGTGGGTTTGAGTAGAAACTCACGGTGGAGGAACCATTTAAGAGCGTCACACACGTTCGTGTGCGGCCACTTATTGATGATAGGATCATCGCGGCTCAGAAGGACGATGAGCGATTAGTTGAGTTGTGAGAGTAGGCGAGCGACAGTCAAGACTCAGATGGAGAGTTGGTACGAATGGGGGCTTACGTTACCGTGACCGCCTATGCGTACTGAATCTTCACGTCTTGAGGTAAGAAGTTCTAGAGGCTATGCATAATTCAAAGATGGCGATGCATCCTGGTAGTACGAAGATGTATCGAGATATGAAGAGGTCATACTGGTGGGATAACATGAAGGCCCACATAGCAGATTATGTGTCCCGTTCTCTCACGTGTCAGCAAGTCAAGGCTGAACATCGCCGACCTCCTGGACTGCTTCAGCCCATGCACATAGCTGAATGAAAGTGGGACTTCATCTCTATGGATTTCATATCGGGGCCGCCGAAGATGAGGAAGGGACATGATTCCATTTGGGTGATCGTGGACTGATTGATAAAATCGGCTTATTTTCTCCCTATCAGAGTTTCGAACTCTGCAGACGATTTGGCCAGGTTATATATCAAGGAGATTGTACGTTTGCATGGAGTTCTTATGGAGATCATGTTGGATCGAGACACGTGATTCACATCTATCTTCTGGACTCGTATCCAGGAAGCAATGGGTGTGAAGTTGAAGTTCAGTACCGTATTTCACCCACAGACTGACGGGCAGATGGAACGGGTAAATCAGGTTTTAGAAGACATGCTGTGAGCTTGTGTGCTGGATTTCAATGATAGTTGGGACGACTGTATTCCTTATGCAGAGTTCGCATATAATAATAGTTTTTAGGCGAGTATTGACATGGCTCCATATGATGCCTTATATGGGCGTCCTTGTCGAGCACCGCATTGCTGGGTAGACGTTGGTGAGAAGAGTTTGATTGGCCCAGAGTTGGTTCAGGCGACCTCAAAGAAGATCAACATTATCAGGCATTGACTTCTGGCAGTACAGAGCAGACGGAAGAGCTACGCCGATACGAGGCGGTGACAGCTAGAGTTCAAGGTTGGGGACCATGTATTCCTTCAGGTTTCCCCTATGAAGGGAGTCCTTTGATTGGGCAAGAAGGGAAACTCACGTCGAGATTTATTAGTCCATTCCAGATACTGGATCGAGTGGGGGCGATAGCGTACCGCTTGACTTTGCCCACACCACTCGTAGACGTGCACAACATATTTCTTGTATCTATGCTGAAGAAATACATTCTTGATCCTTCACACATTATTAGATGAGAGCATGTGCAGTTGAGCGAGGATGTTACATATGTACTGCGACCAACGCGCATCCTAGATAGGAAGGAGCAGGTGTTGCGCAATAAGGTGATACCACTTGTGAAGGTACTGTGGATACATCATACTGAAGAGGAGGCTACTTGGGAGACAGAAGCCGAGGTCTGTAAGAACTACCCTCGGATTCTCGAGGAGTATGAAAGGATACTAATTTTGAAGATGAAATTTTTCTTTAAGGGGGTAGATTGTAACGACTAGAAAAAATCCGTACAAAGACCCGAGTACCACCTCGAGTAGAAATCATTAATGACCAAATATTTTAGAAATTAAAGGATAATTAATTAGTGCTAAACTATATTACCTGTGAAATTAGCCCTAATCACTTTAAACACAATCTGTAAGACCCAAAATTTACAGGATCGCTAACGCTACATTACCTAAAAACTTAGGATCCATCTCAAAACCCAGTTGCTCTCGGGAGCATCATGAAACTCCGTATCGGACCTGGACCGCATGTCGAAAGTCCAATTATCCCAAGACTATATGTTTATCGCCTTACTGGACTTAACAACCACCTCAGAAATCAAGTCTTAATAGTACCCAGAAACGCACAACTTGAGCCCGGAGCAAAGTGTGTGAGAAATGTGAATATCTTTAGGAAATGAATTGAAACTTAAGTAAATTGAGTCAGTTCACTTGCAGGCCGAATCTAAGAATTCAGACCGTCAGATTTTGACCTAATTACACCCTCGGATCTGAAAAATTTTTCCAACACAGGTCAGTGTACTTATGACCTTGATCGAGCACCGGTCACCTTTGAGCTGAAACAGGTCTCCCGCGATTGATCCCCAAACTCGATCAGACTGAAAACTTAGCCTGACCTAGATCCATGGTCAGGGAGCTTAAGTCCGACCGCATGTAGGATAGGGGCCTCCAGAAATGCTCCGTTGGATCGGAACAGCCAACTTTTGGCTATAACCTAAGTATACCTTGGCCCTTAGGCCCTTTCCATCAGTTCTGGACCTATATAAAGGCCTTAAACCCTCCTCTCTCCCTTGCCATACGAATTTTCTAAAACCCTAGAAGAGAAAAGAGGAGAAAGAGAGGGAAAGAGAGAGAAAGTGAGAGAGAGATTCAGGGTCTATGCTTGGGATTTGATCCCACCTTTCCACGTACTTAGCTACCACATCCGTGTCACTATACCGGCAATTTCAGTTCCGTACTTGGGGAAGAAATCCTAACCCTAATTGGTTTTAGGGATTTGAGTAAAGAATGAAATAGTTAACCTATTTCATGCTATAGGTTGTCCTTTTGCCGTAGACAAAGACATCGTGTTCAAATTGAGCTCGTTATGAGTCTACCGGCGTAAGGTGCGGACTATATATGGTTAGGTTATGGTTTTCAAGGCTTTCAATGTCAGTAATGATTTATGACTGACTTGATTGCTGCGACACGTGCCTAGTTTTGATGTTTCCTGTCGATTACACATATATCTAAACTATGTTGATTTTAAATGTATTCCATGTGTATGTTGAAATGTTTGAATGACTATGGAATTATGATTTATGGTTGCCATGTTTATTGACTAACAATACATGATTGTTGTACGTATGGTGAATCCCTTGTAAAAGAGATTTGCTATAATACATGTTATAGCTACTTTATTACATATATATGATATGTGTAGCCTAGTGTTTGATAAAATGCCTAAATGTGAAAGTGCTTGTTTAAATTCATGTAATGAGGGTGTTGAGATAGCGTTTTCAACTCCCTTAACTATAGTTATAGTATCCTTGATATAACCTATCTTATTACTATGTGAGTTAGAGATGAAATGCCTATGTGTGGTAACGTGTGTAGTATATGTTTTGTCGAATTGCTTAAAGTGGGATTTATGATTGATTTTACTTCTCACATGCTGTCTTTGGCTACTACATGCATATACTGTTGTTTGGAATGTGTTTGGGGCTATGATGTAGTCCAGGCGATCGATAATGATTTCTGAGCTAGTGGCTGAGGTTGTTTTACCACATAGGACGTGTTCGATGAATCCGAGCTGTACTTTGGATGTTGACAATGGTTAGGCCACACGAAGTGCTTATGCACTTCATGTTAATCATCTCGATGTGCGCCCGTACCAGTCGAGCTCGTCAAGTAACCCGATTGACCCGATGTATGTTCACCATGTATGGACGTTATTGTTTGAATCTAAGGTACTAAACTCACCAATGAAAACCCTTTAACCTTGGTACCTCGATCCGCTAAGACTCATGAGCTAGACATGGTGGTATGGGACACCGTGGTGGAGCTGTCAACCTACGCCCAGGTGACGAGCCCACCTGTAGTGACTAGTGAGCAACCCAAACTCGTGAACCGAATACGGTGGTATGAGATACTATATTCGAGTTGTCGGCCTAGGTGAGGAGCCATTCGTAGTGACTTCGAGCATACTCTGAGACTATGCTGAGGTGACGAGCCTCTCCGTATCAACTAGAGTATAAGTTGGGCCTGCATTAAGGTGACGAGTCCTTTGTAGCGACCTGAAACCGCGACATCGTATGATACTGGCTAGGACTGACGACCCTAGAATGGATCATTGTTTGGGAAATGGGGAGGTACCTTAGCTTCCTAATCCTATTGTATGAAAAGAACTAATAAGAACTCAGTAATCACACTCATAATATCACACTGCATGTGCCATTGGCATTGGTGTAGAGCACAGCGGGAGTGTTGCATGCCGCGATCGTTAGAGGTTGTCGCAAGAGGGAGTGCAGGCGAGGGCATATATCATTAATACATATCATGGTTGCATTAACCTGAGTACTTAGGGATGCTTGATTGTATTGCTTTATCATAACTGCTTGATTGAATTGATCACATGTTAACCTTTTCTCTATAACTCCACTGAGTTGATCACTCACTCCCACGTTCTGGGATGATGTTTTAAACACCAACCAGACTTTGTTGTAGATGCAGGTGATGGCGATACTTATGAGGTATAGCCAGACTATTATGATGATGAGGAGGAGTTCTCTTGTATGCAACTTTCTGGTGGGTTTATGTAGACCTGGAGTTGCCCTGGCGGGGCTACAGGGTTTTGGATAGAAAACATTACACTTCCTTATTTTGTACCTTTTGAAACTAAACTTTTAATTGTATAACCTAGTGACAATTATACTCTGAGGACTTATTATTACTTTTATACAGTTTTTATACATATCACAGTCTTCCGCTTACGTAATTTAAATTGTCCCTGGAGTATGATAGGCTGATTTGGTATAATCCTACTCATATTTAAGGCACTAATACAAACAACATTTAATCATCATTATCTATGTTGCATAAGTGATGTATTGGAACTCAGGAGTCGGGTTCTGCTCGACCCCCGATTTTTAGGGTATTACAAGCCCGCATCCAACAGATCATCGATTTGTTTCCTCAGTTCCTCCATCTCACATGGAGGCATGCGATAAGTCTGTAGAGATATAGGTGTCGCAACTGGCGCTAGGTCGATGGTAAAATTGATCTCACACTAAGGGGGTAATACAAGTATCTTTCTGAATATATTTGAGAACTCTTGGACTACAGGGGTGTCCCCAAGTATTAGACCATCAACATCCTCTAATAAGGAAGCGTACCAACTAATGCGATAGGGCCAACTGACCTGCACTGTGAATGTAAAGGTCGTGCCCTCAGGTCCATGAGTTGTCACCACCCTAGTATCATAATCGATCTCTGCCTTCTTCTTGGTGAGCCAATCCATACCGAGGATCACATCGTAATGACATAGCGGGGCAATAATCAGGTTGACGAGTACTGTTCTGTTCCTTAAGTCTATCGAACAACCCTTACGCATCTTGGTAGAGTTTGAGAAGGTCCCTGTGGCGGAAAGGAGTCTCAACCCAACCATAGGACTAGTTTCCAACCCCAGTCTCTTGACTGTTACTAATGATATAATAGAGATAGTGGATCCGGTGTCCACCAATAAGAAGACTGGTGTACCTTGAACATGCATCATGACATCAAAATCCATCGGTGCTGCAGCTGCTATCTCGGATGCCTCAGCTGCAAGAGAGTGCACATAAGCCTGTTGAGAACGGTTCGGTTGCGGTACCATAGGGCTGAGCAGGTAGTATAGAACGTAGAGGTGAAGCCGAGATAGGTGGTGACATCTAATGGTTGATCCTTTGAGGATGCGTGAAGCTGTTGTCCCTCATCCTAGTAAAGTAATAAGTGTCAGCATGACCCTACCTCTTGCAGTAGGTGCACCATATATCAGGTCGCCTCAGTTGTGTCGGTAGAGCCATAATCCTAGGAGGAGAATCTGCTTGCAGCCTCTTACTGAGGAATGGCCTGCTCGGCAGATCTGGTTGAGGCCTAGGAACCATAGATACATGCGTATGGGACAGCCCGTCCCCATCTTGCTCAGCTCGTAGAGACATGCCCACTAGCTCAGCATAGTTGGATATGTTAGCGCAACACATCTTTGAGCGTATCTTGGGTCGCCAACCCTCAAAAAACTGTCGCATTCGCATCGACTGGTTGGCTAATATCAGGGGAGCATATTTGGCCAGCTCCGTGAATTTGTTCTCGTACTCTGCCACTATTATCCCTCCTTGACGGAGGCAAAAAAATTCACTCTCCTTCTCATTACGATACGTAAGGGGAAAGTACTTCTCATGGAAGCGTGTCTCAAAAGCTTCCCACCTCCATGCAAAGATAGCAGCCATGGTTCGAAGGACACTGTCCCACTAACTCAACCTGTTCTGTCTTAGTGCAGTGCAGCGGCTTCAGCATCTTAGAGATGCGGTCAAGCCAATACTCGGCCTCATCGGGTCTGTGAGTACCTGTAAATGTAGGAGGTCGAAAGCACTAGAATCGCTTGAATAAGCCGCTGATACTCATATTTTTAGCAGACTGCACTGGTGGTGTAAGCAGGACCGTGTGTATGCTTCGAGCAATGACCCCTACAATGGTGGCCAAAAACTGTTGTGCTGCTGCTGCATCAAGAACATCATCTGCTCCAACCTATCAGGAGGAGGAGCCTGGTGTATGTGGGGCGTCGACGAGGATGCATGGTTCTGCTCAGGAACCGGTGGTACAACAGGTGTCGACCCATTTATGAGGCCGGATGAGAATTCGACAATGATGGAGGAGCACCCTTGTCTGAAGACAACACAGGATCGCCCTCAAGGTGCGAGACACCTTCTTGAATTTTTGTTTCATGAAGGCCTTATTCTGTTCAAGCTCTTGTCGCAGGGCGACGTGACCCTCCTCAAGTCGAGCTAAGCGGGCTTTTAAAGCAGCTCGATCACGGTGGGGCTCATGAGTAGCAGGAGGAGAGCCCTCATCAGTGTCTTGGGCCTCCTCTTCTTCCTCCTCCTGCTCTTCATCTTCCTCACTTCCTTCTTCATTGATACCTTCCTCACCTTCTTCATCTTCACTCCCCTCATCCTCGTCACTTTCTTCCTTGTCCTCAGATCCATCATGTTGTTGTCGTGGCCCAATCTTCATGTTGGCAAGCGTGGTGTCATTGATAAAGTGAATTGACACCACCTCATTAGGGCCAAGTCTGTAGCCAAACTCGCGAGCAAGCTTGCATATGAGTTGGCCAAATGGGAGTGAATTAGCCGCCCTTGCAGAACAGGTGGTGAGGACTATCTGACGTAGGACGAAGGTAGGCAAGCACAAAATGTCCCCCTGCGTAGCACTGAACAAGAAGTTCACCATCAAGCGCATGCATTCGGTGTGATTGCTCCACCTAGGATACACATTGTATGTGAATATGTGTTGGAGTAAGCAAAAATCAGGAGTCATCTTGGTCACTGTGAGGCAATTGCCTAGATTCCACTGGACCGCAAAGAAATCGCGTGTATCGATCTCTTTCACACGCACTCCAAAGATTCCTCTCGCTGGAATGTGCCTCCCCACGCAGCATCCCCATGACTCGGGCTATCAGACCGACATCGACAATAGCTTCCTACCTCCCCACGAGGATCTTGAATTGCAGAGGCTCTAGTGATGGATCCCAAATGTGGGCGTAGAAGGCTCGAACCGAATTCTCAGTCGCATGTGCCTTGCCCTCGAGTATGGGACCCCATCCGGTGTCCGACAGACGGTCCATCAACAGATATAGCCCAAACAGCTTCTCGTCTACATGTTCTTCGAAAAGAACCCTACGACCTTAAAATCTTCTATGTGTACAGTCCGCCAGTAGAGCTCTTTCGAGAGGAAGTTGGGGATCGAGATCTCGATTCATCCTCCACTCTCGAGCGGTGCTTGTACTTGCCTCAGCGCCCGACTTTTTCCTTAGACGGGTTGGGCGGCTAGGCCCAGCTTCATCTGTGGGAGCCCTCTTATTTTTCATGAGGGAAAGAAGTGTGGAAAGAGAGAAGATCACAGCCACAAGCTCAAAAAAAGCCATGAGCCAAGGGTGCTTGAGAGATGGAATAGGTTAGTGGATTTGGAGATGTATGAGACACAAATATGGTTTTGTGTACTCAAATGGGAGGAAATAAGGGAGATAGAAGATGGGTTTTGATGAAAATGGTGGAGGGGTGTATGTAATGAAGAAGAAGAAGATATGAGAATGAAGGGGAGATTTGAGAGAGAAAAAGGAAATTTTGAGGGATTTGGAAAGCTTGGAGGGGTGTAGATGCATCGTCGGCCACTGGACATCATCGTGGCCCCACACGATTTCATGGGCCCCACTACCCTACACATGCATCGGCCCGACCGGCCCGGCGCTGCCTACGGGAGGAGATGCATCATCCGCCACTGGACATCTGGGTGATGGCTCGCCCCAGGGGCGATGCTATCCCCCCCGGGGTGCTGGACATGCGCGGGACCCACTTCGGATCCCCCGATTTACGTCGTTTGGGCTCCCGAGTTCGTTTGAGTCATTTTTGGGTCCCATTTTGCGTATATTCATGCTTTTCGGATCCTTTGAGCGTGGGATGCATCGAGTCATCGTCTAAACACGTTGATTTACGGTCTAGAAGGGATTTGAGATCATCCCACATAATCGTCGATGCATATAGGTCAGATTTCAACGGTCAACTTCGATTAATTTCGTCGATGGGCGAAACTAGGAGTCCTAGGACTTTCTACATTTTATCACACCTTACTAAGTTAGAGTACATAGCGTGCACAGTGTTACAATAACCCAGGTTCGGTTTAATCCAAATCATGCTTTGATACCAACTTGTAATGCCTTGAAAATCGGGGGTCGAGTAGGAGCTCAACTCCCGAGTTCCAATGCATCACTTATGCAATATAGATAATGATGATTAAATATTGTTTGTATTAGCACATTAAATAAGAGTGAGATTACACTAAATCAGCATATCATACTCTAGAGACAGTTAAATTATGTAAGCAGAAGACTGTGATAGATATATATAAAGCATATAAGTGGTTAGTCCCCAAAGTATCAACATGTCACCACGTTAAACATTTATATATAAAATTTTAAAATATACAAAATGGTAAAGTGAAAAGTCATCTAATCATATCCTTGTAGCCTCGATGGTGCAACTCCAGGTCTACATAGACCCGCCAGAGAGTTGCAGATAAGAGAACTCCTCCTCATCATAAAAGTCCGGCTCCACTTCGTAAGCATCACCATCATTTGCAGCTAAAACAGAATCTAGTTGGTATTTTAAAATACAATCCTAGAGTGGGAGTGAGTGATCAACTCAATGGAGCTATAAGGTAAAGGTTAACATCTTATCAATTTAATCAAACAGTAATGATAAAGCAGTACAACAATCATGTCCTAAGTACTCTTGTTAATGTAAGGATGAAATACGAAAATGATGTATGCCCTCGCCTGCATTCCCTCTGCGACATTATCTCACGATCGCGGCATGCAACACTCCTATTGTGTTCAAGTCCAACGCCAAAGGCACATGCAATGGGGTGCATGTGTATGATTTGTCAAGTTATTAATTAGACTTATTCATACAGTAGGATTGAGAAGTTAAGATACCTCCCTTTATATCATTGACCCAAACATTGATCCATCTAGGGTCGTCAATCCTAGTAATCGCATACGAAGGCGGTTCTAGGTCACTACAGAGAGGCTCATCACCTCGGTACAGACCTAGTTATACTCGAGGTTACTACGGAAAGGCTCATTACCTTAGCGTAGTCCTAGTGTATACTCAAGGTCACTACTAGAGGCTCATCACTTGGTCGTAGGCTGACAGCTCGAATACAGTGTCCCATACACCACCTTATTTGGCTCATGAGTTATGGTTGCTCACTGGTGTAACATCCCGAAAATCGGGGGGTCGAGCAAAATCTAACTCCCGAGTTCCAAAATATTATTTATGCAACATAAATATGTATGATTGAATGTTGTCTGTGATAATGTATTAAACATGAGTGAGATTAAGCTAGAACAACATATCATACCCCAGAGACAGTTAAATTTACAAGCGGAAGACTGTGATAGTATGTATAACATATATAAACTGTTGTATGTCTCCAGAGTGTGAACATGTTACCAGGTTATATACATTCATGTATACTTCAAAAGTAAACAAAAGAATATACATGAGTGCTCTGAAAATGTAAAATGACAAGTGTCAAGGTTTCTAATCAACCTCCCTGAAATCCCGTCAATCAGATCACACATAAAGGAGAGATCCTCCTCATCATCATCAAATCCAGCTCCGCCTCGCAGGCAGCGCCATCATCTACAATCACAAAAAGGGACTGGTGGGTGTCCGGAAACACCATCCCGTAACGTGGGAGTGAGTGATCAACTCAGTGGGATAAGAGAGCAGAGATTAGCATGTTATCAAATCAATCATGCGCTAATAGTAAAGCAGTAAATCAGACAATCTTAGTACTGTTGTTAATGCAAGATGATATGACGTGATGTATGCCCTCACCGACGATCTCCCTCATACGGCAACATCTTACGACCGCGGCATGCCACACTCCCTAGAGTGCTCCACTTCTTCCAGGCACATGCAATGCTATGGTGATATGATTTCCAAGTTGTTATTAGTCCATTCAAACAGCAGGATTGGGAAACTAAGGTACTTTCCTTGTATCAATCCCAACACAGATCCTGTCTAGGGTCGTCACTCCTAGTAATCTCATACGATGTATATTTCGTAGGTCACTGCAAGGGCTGCCAGGGCTGTTGCTCGCACTCGTTGCACCGCTCCCCCATCAGCTTATCAATACAGGCCTACCGTACTCTACTGCAACGGAAGGGTCGTCGCCTCCCGTGGACTCAGAATATGCTCGCGGTCACTACAAAGGACTCGTCGCCTGATCAGTGTAGGCCGACAGCTAGAATATAGTGTCCCATACTACCATAATCTGCTCACGAGTCTAGGTGCTCACTGGTCACTACGGGGAGGTTTGTGGCCCCAGCGTAGGCCGACAGCTCGACCACGGTGTCCCATACCACCATGCCCGGCTCATGAGTCTTCGTGGATCAAGGTACCATGGTTAACAGGGTTTTCAATGGTAAGTTCAGTACCCTAGGTTCAAGCAGTTATGACTCATACAAGGTGAACATACATCGGCCAGTCGGGTTGCTTGACGGGCTCGACTAGCGCGATCGCATCTCCAATCGAACGACATGAAGTGCGTAAAACACTTCGCGTGGGCTAACCACTGCCGCCAACTTCAAACACGAATCACGTTCATCGACGCGTCGTTCGTGGCTATGACCAGTCAGCCACGAATTCGCTCGGTTACCGACTGCCTGGACTAAGTCTAGTCCCAAACAATTATGGAATCACATCAGCAATCTATGTAAGAGTATTGGAATTGAAATACAATCATGTGAGCATGTTAACACATGTTATAACATTCAACTTAAGCAAATCTTCAAACACATACGTTCCATGCATGTAATGGAATCGTGCATATGGTTAACATGTAGGAAATCATTTAGGTCAGCATATTGACTAAGAAATCAACCTCAAACTACCACATAACATCATTTAATTCAATACATACTAATACAAGCATTTATACAAACACATACACTACACACTTAAGTCTACATATAGTATGTCGACCCAAAGTGCGCAACTAGGCGAATCTCTTCGCCAAACTAATTATGCAAGCATTCCTAACTCCCTAATGCGACAACAAACCATGTCAATCACGTCAGCAAAATATGAATGTAGACCGTACTTCCTACAAATGACTAAAATGCCCTAAATCTCATATTCTAAGTTAATTTACGAAACAGGAAACGGAGAGCATGTTGTACATGTCAAACGGCGATGCCGTCGATAATCTACTATTAAATGACATTGAAAGCGTTATAAACCGTCAATCAAAGCGTCTAAAATCCTCACCTTAGATCTTACGAAAGCGTGATTTTGAACGGAGCGTGTATGCTTCGTCTACGGCAGTAGGAGGACCTGATTTATGAAGTACGTTAGCTAACACGCCCTAAATCTAGATAAACCTTAAATCAGCAAGTTCTAGGGTTGTTTTGTACCTGAAAGAATGGAGAAATCACCAGCCAGGTGATTGGGAAGAGTTGCTGAAGCAGCAGCAATCGGTGGCTCGGAAGCGGGAAAAATCCCTTCTACTCTTTCTCTCAAACTCTCTCTCCTTTATCCTAGGGTTTGCAATTTTCAGATGGGAGAGGGAAATGAGCGTTTCAACCCCTTTTATAAGCTTAAAAATGCCGAAAACAGGCTCCAGAACGAAGTTTACTTAGTGCCTATCCATTTCTGGGCTGTTTCGGTCCAAAAGTTGCTTTCTGGTGGTCCCCTGGTCGATTGCGATCGGACTTAAGCTCATGCGTACCAGATGTAGCACGTATTAAGTTTTTAGTCTGGCAGGGTTCGCAGATCGCACGTGGCGGACCAGTTTCAGTTCAGCGGTCACCGCACGTAGATCAGGGCTGAAAGTCTCATGATATGAAATAGAAATTTTTCCTGATCCGAGGGTGTAATCTGGATGAATTTTGACGGTCAGAACGCTTAATACTGACGCGTCAAGTCGTGTGCCAGATTTGAATTTGAAATTCCAATTTTGTCCCTGTTCGCGGTCTCTTCAGTCCGGGTTCAATGAAATAGTCTGCGATTATCGGTTTGACTTGATTTTCGAAATGAGTGTCAAGTCCAGCTAGGCGGTTCTAACGGTCTAAGATAGGAGGTATCGGACTTTCGACGTACGATCTAGATCCAATACAAAAGTTCAAAGCGGTTCAGAGAACGAACCTGCTTAGAGTTTGGTCCGAGGTTATAGAGTATTATAGAGTCGTTGGTTCTACTCGATTTGGATCTTGTAGAACGTATTTAAAGTGATCAGGGACTGTTTCCCAGCTACTCCAACGTCGCGCTAGCTAACATACACTTATTTTTCAAAGGAATTAATCCTACATGATTTCTTTGGCTATGAAATTGGGTTCTGAGCGATTTCTCAGGTGTTTTAATTGACCCACTGCCTAAGGACGTCAAATCCCAGATTGGCCAAAATCTGGGGTGTTACAACTGGTCACTACGGGGAGGCTCATCACCCCAGCGTAGGCCGACAGCTCATGTAAGACCCGTATCTTGGTCCGTACCTTTCCGTAAACTTTCACGGTCTTACCGGTGGAATTTCACAACCTTCGACCCTTAACCGATATCGACGCACGACCCTGATTCATATGCTGATAACCCGAGTCGACTCAGCCCAAGACCAATACCATAGCGACCGCGCCGTCGCTGCGGTTCCAATGCCGTGACTCACGCGCCGAGGCGATACCCTGGTCAAGAGATGTGGGCCAACGTTCGGTGCCAGAAAATGCCGCGCGTTGCGAAACTCAAGAGAATCTCTACGATGTGTCACACCAATCACATCAATCCCATCAATCAATCAATCCATCAATCCATCACATGTCAAGTACATGTCAAGTACACATCACTTTCACCCCTTTTCCCAAGCAACCACAAAAGTCTCCCAAACCCATACCTCTCTTACACAAAAAGCCACAAAAGTCAAACTTTTCTTACACCTCCCATACCTCTCTTACACAAAAGGCCACAAAAGTCAAGACTTTCTTACACAACCATCACTCACCACATCCATCCATCACTCTCTCTCTCTCCCTTTACAACTCTCTCTCTTTCTCATTTCAAATTTTCAAGCAACAAAAAAAATTCTCAAGCTCCATACGTATGGAATTTTCCAAGTATCCATAAGCTCCAAGTGGCCCACTTTCCTACCCCATCATCTCCTATCTCAACCTTCCATTCTCCATCTCCTCCATTGAAATCCAAGCTAAGGTGCCAAGGAACCCCTAGGAGCAAGAAGATCGGACGGTGGGTGCTAGATTATGGTAGTTTTTCATATTTTTGTGATGGGCCAAGTGAGGCTAACCGATCAATGGTTTGGATCTCACTTGGGACCCTAAGTTGTGGCCGATGGACCACTTTGATCATCATGATCATCCATGGTGGGGCCATTCTCCATGGACCCCATCATGATGTTTGTTTCATTGTATTTAAAGGTCATCTAGACCGATCATATCGGTGGGGAACGGATCTCCACCGTTGATTGTCAATTTCGGTGATTCCATGCATAGAGGGATCCATTGATGTATGATTTCATATAAGGGAGGGCTCATAGTGGTGGAGCCCTCCATCACAAAGCGTGTCCCACTCTCCATGTCTCTCTCCCTCTTTTTTCTTTTATAATAGGGTTGTGTGGCCCACTTGAAGGAACCCCCACCTTGAGGTATTTATTTTTATTCAAGTGGGGCCCACCATATACGTTGTACCCACGTCACCCATCAGTGGTGGCCCACTTCAACAGGGCCCACCACAATGCATTTTGAGGATTGAACCGTCCAGCGTCTGGGACGCTGGACGTCCCTGCATGAAAAACAAAAAAAAAAAGAAAAGGAAAAAGAGGCTTTTGGGGTGGTCCACTTTCTTAGGCCCCACCTTGATGTAAGTATGAAATCCACACCGTTCATCCCATTCTCCATCTAATTTTAGGCGTTGAGCCAAGAGTTGGGGTTGATTGGGAGATCAAGTGGGCCATAGCGTGGTGGGTTGCATCCCTACCTTTCAAAAGATCATTTTTCAATTTATTTTATTCTCTAATCATAGAAAATACTGTATATTAGACCCGTTGGAATGGTTGCGAGCTGAAGAACGAAATGGCCGGGGCAGATTTCATTTTTGCGGGCCCCACGTGTGAAAAACCCTCAAAAAATGAGTTTTTTCAAAGAAGAGCAAGAGGCAGACCCTCTGCCTCCTCTGTCAGGGGGCAGCAGCTGCACGCTGCTGCGTGCAGTCGTGAGGGCGAGCGGACGGATGCAGGGGCCCATGGCCCTGCGTGTGGGCCCCATCGTAATGTTTGTTTATCATCCAATCTGTTCATGAGGTGGGTCCCATCCTCAGGTGGGCCCCCTCCAAATTTCGGCTCGATCCAGAACTCGGGTGGCCCACACCACAGGAAACAGTGGAATTGAATATCTGCCATTGAAATTTTTTTTTTGGGGCCCACAGAAGTTTTGAACCAAGCTGAAATTTGTCCTTTTCCTTCAACCAGGTCTGTTTGACCTTATCATTGGGTTGGATGCCAAATAAATATTACAGTGTACCCCACATGGGACCCACAATGTTGCATGTGCCATGCATCCACCGTCCAGGCGGACGGTGGTACCACCGTGATACCTGTGTTCTGCCTCCACCGTCCAGTGGACGGTGGAGCCCACTAGCGTGTTGAGTAAACTCTGTGGGGTCCACCCATCCATCTTGACCCCAAAAATGAGATATATCTAATGGACCTCAGTCCAGGCAATTGCCTGAATTGATTTCCGCCGTCGAAAATTTCTTGGGACCCACGGAAGTCTTGGGCCAAGCCTTAATGACCCTGTCAATAATTTGGGTGGCAAAGAAATAATTCAGTGGGGCTCTAGGACATGGGATTGGGCCCAATTGATATGTTCTAAGGCCATGAGACTAGGCCATTTGATATATTGTAAAGCCCATGGGACTAAACCCATTTGATTATAAAAAGCGCCCATCGGATTAGGCCCATTGGATTTATTTGAGACCCATGAGTTAGGCCCATTTTATTTGATTAAGGCCTAGGGGATTAGGCCCATTTGACTCATGTAAGGTCTATGGGTTGAGGCCCACTTGATCTACATGTGGGGCCCAATTGGTGTGGCCCATTGGTCACATATTAGACTCATGAGACTAAGCTCATTTGATGCAATCCAAGGCCCACGGGTTTTGACCCATTGCAATGCACATAAGACCCATTGGTGTGGCCCATTTATGTGGCCCATCTGATGAATGAAAGGCCCATAGGATATGGCCCATTTGATATATATATGTGTAAAGCCCAATGGGATGAACCTAAGGTCCATTGCAATGTGAAATCCCAATACCGATTATGTAGCGATGTTTAAGAAGATCGTGCCTGGGGAACAATGTTAGTTTGACGTCCACATTACGAGTGTAATGTTGGTTGGATGTCCACATTACGACTCTCCTTAGGGCCCATTGCTAAGCCGTACTTATTATGTATAGGCCGTCCAGGTCCATCTGCGTTGTAAGAATGGTTCATCACTCATTTACATGTTTAGTATAGTTTCATGACTCATGATCATACGCATCATATGTATGCTTGATATGAGGATTGACTGATCATAGCATATGCCTTCGGGCAAGTTGTTTATGGGCTCCTGGTTAGGCGGTGTTGCCCTATATGAGCGCACGATATGCACAGGATTTGTTGCATGACTGGATAATTGAATCATGCATTTCGCATTTGTGTGACATGGTTATTGTACGCCCTAGCGACATCAGGACCGTAGCCTCCACAGACGCATCGTGGTTGGCAGGATTGGATACCGAAAATCTTGTTCTACATGGGGTGCTATTGATATCCCTGAGTGAAAGTTCCTAAACCCTTATGGTATCAAGAGGTTGCTCCAACGTTTAGACCGAGTGGGTAGATGAGCGTTGAGTGCCGATTACCAAACGGTTATGCTCTCCACTGTGTCGTGGTCGGTTGGAAAGGGGTGCAGCCTTACCCGCCCGAGTGTAGGGGGCAATGCTAGGCTGAGTCTGACCAGCTCGAGGAATGGGTCTGCTATCGACGAGTCGCGCCCGATATTGGCAGACTGATAGTGAGGTCTCTTTCACTTATCTTATTGCGCGCGATGTGGTGGCAATTTGGTTTAGAGTGTACTAGACCCCGGTGATATCCCATATTTGAGCTGTATTGATGTGTAGACATAGATGAGGATCTGTATGCTTGAGTTGCATTGCACATCGCATGGCCTTGGGGTGGCCGATACCATTCATGTCTTGCATCGCATAAGCCTTGGTACGGCTCATGATATTATGGATTCATCTGCATATTCCGTATTACTCTGATATTGTATGATCATATTACTATCTTGCGCACACACTTTCACCACCGTCTAAGCTTTCTATAAGCTTATGCACGACCGTTGCGTGCAGGTGACGTTAGTTCGCAGCAGCACTGAGACAGGAGCATGTTGCAGATTATTTTGGAGTTTTTGTTCTTTACCATTGTATTTTCCTTTATGCTCATTGTACTTGTAAAGTTTTTGATCATAGTGGAAATGTTATGGAGTTCTTGGTTGTTGTTTGTGGGGTATGCCATTGGTTATGCTTATTACGAATCAAACTGACATTGAAAATCCTCCTCGTAGCATCCCAGGATCGGAACCTGGCGAATGGGAGCTAGGAGCCGAGAATGGAGTTCTACGGAGGCTGTCGGCGCCGGATTAGGTGATCGAAAATTTTGTGAGCCCAGTTTCCGAGTTTGGGGCGTGACAGCTCAACCACGGTGACCCATACACCACCATGTCCGGCTCATGAGTCTTAGCGGATCGTGGTACTAAGGTTAAATGAAATTTTCACTGGTAAGTTGGTACCTTAGATTCAAGCAGTAGCGTCCATATATGGTGAACATATAATGAGCTAATCGGGTTACTTGACAAGCTCAACTGGTACAAGTATATGTTGAATTGATCGACATGGAGTGCATACGCACCCTTTGTGGCCTAACCACTGTCGATAATCACCATATGACTCAGACTCATCGAACGTATCTGTTGTGGCGAAACTGGTTCAACCACTGATTCAGGAATCATTACCGATTTCCTGGACTAGGCAGTAGTCCCAATCATACTTTAAATATAATAAGCATTTATATGTGCTAGTTAAACAGCATGTAGCAACCAATTCAATTATGAATCTCATCTAAGTATTTTAACAATATAGAATACATATTAACATACATAAGCATTCGTTCATAAAACACGTAGCAGCGAGATAGATTACATGAGGGAAACTGTAACTATAAGTAGGGTGATTGAGAATCTTATTTCAATACCCTCATTACACACATTTTGACAAACATTTTCTCATTCAGGCATTTTATCAAACCCCTAGACTACACATATTAACATACATGTAATAAAATAGTTATAACATATATTATAGCAAATCCTTTCATAAGGAGTTTCCATATGTATAACAATCATATATTCTCAATCAAATAATCATAGCAAGCATAAATCGTAATCCCATATTCATTCAAACATTTCAACAAACACATAAAATGCATTATATTCGACATAGTTCACATATATATATGTAATATACAGAAAATATCACAATTAGATACATGTGACAGCAATCAAGTCAGTCATAAATCATTACTGACATTAAAAGCCTTGAAAACTATAACCTAAATGTTTATAGTCCGCACCTTTCGCCGGTAGACTCGTATCGTACTCAATTTGAACATTATGCCTTAGTCTATGGCACAACGACAACCTATAGTATGAAATAGGTTAGCTATTTCGCCATTTACTCTATTTGAATCCCTAGAACAGATTAGGGTTATGATTCCTTACGCAAGAACGGAGTCAAAATCGCCGAAATAGCGATACGGACTGGCTAATTCAGCACGTGGAGCGGTGGGATCGAATCCCAACAACTATCCCTAACTCTCTCTCTCTTCTCCTCACTCTTTCCTTCTCTTTTTCTCTCTTCTCTATCCTAGAGTTTAGAAATTCGTATGGAATGAGAGAGGGGTGGGTTAAGGCCCTTATATAGGCCCAGAACTGATGAAAATGGCCCCATGGCCATGGTCTACTTAAGTTATAGCCAATGAGTGGCTGTTTTGATCCAACAGAGCTGATCTGGGAGCTCATTTTCTACATACAGTCTGGGAAAAGTTTTCTAACATTGGATCTATGTCAGGTTGAGTTTTTGGTCCGATCGGATCTACGGATCGACCGCTGAGGACCAGTTTCAGTTCAACGGTCATCGACACTCGATCAGGGTCACAAGTACACTAATATGTGTTGAAAATTTTTTTTGATCCGAGGGTGTAGTTGGGTCAGAATCTGACGGTTTGAAACCATAAATTTGGCCTGCAAGCGAACGGCTCAAATCACTTAAGTTTTAGTTCATTTCCTAAAGGTATTCGCGTTTCTCACACACTTCGCTCCGGGCTCAAGTTGTGCGTTTCTGGATACTATTAGGACTTAATTTCTGAGGTGGTTGTTAAGTCCAGTAAGGCGGTCATAACCGTATAGTTTCACAGTGATCGGACTTTCGACGCGTGGTCCAGGTCTGATACGGAGTTTCGTGATGCTCCCGAGAGCAACTGGGTTTTGAGATGGATCCTACATTTATAGGCAATGTAGCGTTAACGATCCTATTCGCTTCGAGTCTTACAGTTCGTATAGAAAGCAATTTAAGCTAATTTATCGATTAATTCAATTTAGTACTTAATTAATTTTCGGCTAATTTGTACATAATTCGATCCTTAGCGATTTCTGCCTGAGATGGTACTGGGGTCTTTGTATGAATTTTTCTAAGATGTTACACTTACTACTTTTGGCTGAAAACCATGCGCACTAGTAGATATCATGGCCGTCTATAAATA
Organism: Magnolia kwangsiensis; assembly: GCA_037074715.1. Taxonomy (NCBI): domain Eukaryota; kingdom Viridiplantae; phylum Streptophyta; class Magnoliopsida; order Magnoliales; family Magnoliaceae; genus Magnolia; species Magnolia kwangsiensis. The sequence continues at coordinate 89,041,759 of CM073582.1, forward strand.
GTAAACTTACTATTTATAGTAAGTCACGATTTCTAAGAATTTTAGTTGTAGTTTGATTTCGAAACTTCTCCCATGGCTTAGTAGCCCTATTTAAAGGGTTGTGAACTCATTTATTTCATTCATCAATCAAATTATGAATTTTATAAAATTTATTTTCTATTTTCCTTGCTTTTTTCCTTGTGGATTTGAGAAGTCTCTATGAGGAGTCAAGAGAATTTCTGTGGATTTGAGAAGTCTCTATGAGGAGTCCAGAGAATTTTCGTGGATTCAGAGTAGTTATCCTTGAGGTTCATCCCTGTGTCATAAAGTTGCCGCATTTGTTTGGTTGGCTGGTCACAACACCATTTTAACTATATATTGAAAACTTATATATATATATATATATATATATATATATATATATATATATATATATATATATATATATATATATATATAAAGATCTTTCTCATTCCTAATGTGGGTCTGATGTGTCTCAAAGAAGAGAAATATACCGATCATTTGTTCATCCATTGCTCATTCTCATCTAGTATGGGATAAATAAGCCAACGTTTGTTGGGTGATGCCCTTCTCAGCTGAAGCTCTTCTTTGTAGATGAAATGTTGAGAAATGATGTTGTTTTGTGTAAACTTCCTCTAATGGGATCCATGATCAATGAGAAACGCTGATGGATAGCGTGTAGTGTTGGACGTTGATGGGTGAACACAGATGTACAAATAGCAAGAAGAAAAAGGGAGAAGAGGAGAGGAAAGGAAGAGGCATTGGAAGAGAAAGGTGAGAGAGGGTTTACTCCTCATGGGCATTTTGGAAGGAAGAAATGGAGAATAGTTTTGATGGCGGTTTTGGGCAACCTTGTTAGAAAGGAACAACAGTTGTTTTTGTAATTTAAAGAGTTTTGTAGCTGGTTGCCTTGTATATTTGGGAGTGGGCCCTGAGTGTGATATCTTAAGGTTTCTTTTTCTTTTATCTATTTTTGTGCCCTTTGTCTTCTTTTTTTTTACCTTTAATTTTAATAATATTTCATTTAAAAAAAAATTGTACATATTTTTCAACATATGGTTAAGATTTCACTAGCAAATGACAATCAACAATTTATATTTTTCAAAAAAAGGCCAAAAATCCTCCATGCGGTCCAACTTTATCTTTCACCAAAGTTGGTTTTCCTAATTGTGCCTGGTAACTTGCAACTAGGTACCCAGGGTTACTTTTGCAAGGAGAAAGCTATGTGGAAAGAACTTTTATGAGATCCCCCGTTTATCAAGTATGTTGCTCCATTTTAACCATTTAACAAAAAAATCATTGTCATATATAGGCCGCGTCATAGGAAGCAGTTGGGAAGGAACGCCCGCCACCAAATTTTGTATAGTGCCTGCCATGATGTTTATATGACATTCAAGCCATTTATGTGATGTGCCTTTGAAAAAAATACTCAAAAATAATATTATTTCAAAACTTAGTTAAGCCATACCTATTAAATTTAGAGGCTTTAAATATAAGTTTATAGGATGATTTTTGAATCAAAGGCCAATGTATTGCTTATAAATTTTGTGTATGTTAAATCATTTAATCCATGTTGTGAAAGAAATCTTAGTAGACCTATAAGAGGTACCTAAGTATTGACCACTCATTATTTGTTGGAGATCTCTTCCTTTTCTTCGATGTGTGTCACACATGCCATATACCCTAGTGTATAAGAAAGGGAAGTGTGAACGACCTAACTCATGTAGACATACTTCGAGAGAAGTGGAAGTGGCACTTGCATACACATCCCGAGAAGTCCTTGCAATTAAATAAAAGATTTTCTTAAACTTACATAAAAAAACAACAAAAATATTTGGAATAGATTTATGGAGGAAATAAGAATGAAGAAATAAATAGATACAATAGAACAACTGTAATGCCCATTTTTTTTTTAATAAAATAAAGTTTACATTTTTTTTATAATGGAATTTAAGTGAGAGAGAGATATTCACCGATCTCATCTCATCTCTCCTCTTATCTTTCATTATCCCAATTCTCTTCTGTATCTCGTAATCTCCCAACAACCCTCTCTCTTAAGGGAGGAGTATATAAGATCAAGAGTCCTACTAAGACTCAAAGAACCAAAGAAAGAAAATCGTATAAAAAAAATGAAAGAGAGAGTGGGAGAGAGGCTTTTGGAATTCACATATTCAAGTTAGTACAATGATCTCTTTTTTATTTTCTTTTCGTAGCAATTTAATTCGGTATTGATTTACACATTGGATGCATTGGATCAATTAGGTATTCATTGTGTACGTCTAACTCATCTATATGGAAAGGTACACTCATGCATATAGCTTTAGGGCTGATGTTCAGAATGTGGGATTTTTTCATGATGAATAACAATTAATATGATCTGTATAGTTCACAGGCTTTTTTAAGACTCAATCATATAATGATTTCAAGAATCAGACTTAGTCGATACCTCAATGGACCGTACCGATTATAAATTACCAAGGTTCTTCCTTAATTAAAATAATAAATTAATATTGGAAGAGTAATTCTCTGTGCAAGCTACAACTTGACACAAAAAATTATATGACTTAATATGAGACGTGTGACAATGAATCATGGATTCTAATTCAAATTAAATTATTTATTTATGTAATCATCTCTATTACATTAAGTTGAGTGATCCCGATGTGTTTCCCTCTATTAAGTTAAAATAAATTAATTAACGATATGTTGTATGTATGCTTTAACCTGTTATTATGACCTCTTATTGGATTTGATTAAACGTGTAATTTAATTGTTGTATTATTAATGATATGATTTTTTCAATATGCTAGCATAGCTAATGATCTAATTTACTATGTTGGTGAACTTATGATTTGATTATCTGTATAATTGCAACTAGTGATTTAATTTGTTGAATATATATAAGTATATATAAATTGATGGCTGTGATAATGTTATTAGTTAGCATGGAAACTACAATGATTCAAATATGAGAATGAAAATTATTATATGATATATCATTCACAACTACTTAATATATTTGTGCATTCATCATTTGCATGCACGATACGTGCTGAATTCCTGAATGACCTCCCTGAATGGTATATCTGGTAGAATCGTTATCAGAATCTCATTATACTAGTGGAAGCCTACTCAAGAAGTAGATGCAGTCCTTGTCTATGCCTATTAAATGGTAGAAGCCTACCAAGGGGCAAATGCAGGTTGGCGGGTTTCTAAATCAAACACATGGATAGATTCTCACTTGATGTATTCATGCATTACATGATATTTACAATTCCTTCTGAACTTCTATTATATATAATTGTTGTTATTCTATTCTAATTTGATGTGAATAACTATGTTGAGACTTCTCACTAAGCCTGATCAGTTTACCATGTATTGATGTAAAATTGTACATATATGATTGAAGGTGAGCCAGTGGCTCAAGAATAGGAGTACGTGGTCGAACCATAAAAGGACTTAAGGGACACGTGGCTCTGCTTGACAGAGAAAGAAGTTGTTGTCTTAAACCAATCATGATTATCATTTTCATTCCATTTAATGTTCTTGGATTATTATTTATTTATTTCAAGTTTATTAGACAAGATTTATTTTATTGCATAAGACCCCAAATGAAATGGTCTTTAGCTATGTTAATAATTGATGATTGAAATGGATGATTGATTTCTTATTAATGAGATGTAGCTGAGTATAAATGGAATCTAGATTCTATAGTAGTACTGCTAGCTTTGTGAATTTTCTGTAAGCATGTAACAAAATTTAAGTACACTTTAGTGTAGAAGTCATGATGTGGATCTTGGGTCTGAAGTACACACCAAGTACCCGAAATTTGGTTTGTGACAACAACTACTAAAAAATTGCTTGAAAACAAAACTACTATTAAGAATTCTACTTCTAACCTTCTCAACACAATACTATACCCTTATGCTAAATTTCATTTTAATGAGTATATACAAAATCTTCATACACTCTTAGTTCATTTTCGTTGATCAATAGCTGCTGTGTAAATTTTTACGAAAGGAAACATTTTTACAGATAAATACATAATGATCTTAATATGCATTGATATTAATGAAATTTTCACCAATGAAGATAAGAAAACAAGTGGTTGAGAAAATAACCTGTAAAATCATGCAAATATATTATTAAATTGATATTTATAAATAAAATACTTTTTTATATCAATTTCCTCCAACATCTCATGCTTAAGGGCTTGTTTTGTTTTTTTTTTTAATTATTATTTATATTTTCCACTAATCAATCTCTCATTCTCTTGCCAAAAGTGCTTGAATAAATGCAAGCCTTGCATCCCAACAAGCTAGCAATGCGAAGGGCCACGATTTCTGAAGTTGAACTTGCATTTATTCAAGAACTTTTGGCACTTTTGCCAAGAGAATGAGAAAAAAAAAAAAAAAAAGGAACTTGCAGAAGCCATGGCTGCCTTGGGTGAGGAGGCTACCACGACCATGGCTATCCTAGCTTGAGAAGGTTGCTGCTATGACTGCCTTGTCCTGAGGAGGGTGCCACGGCTAACACCATCTTATAGAGAAAATTGACCAAAAAGGAAAAAAGAAACAAGTAAAACATACACACCTTTGGTGGATTTGAGGAAGAGGTTATTGTTGCCGAGTGTTGTAGTGTTGAGTACAGTTGAGTGTCTTAAATAGCATAAGAAAACAAGGGAAATGAAATCGTATTTATGTGGGGGGAGGGTGGGAAATTTTTTGACAAATTTAATTTCACTCTCCGGAAACTCATTTTTGGAAGATTTTCGAAGAATTGTCGAACACAAACAACCAGAAAGAGGGTTTCACGCGTGTTAGATGATTTTGGGCAAACCAAATAGGGCCTTGGAGTTATGGTATTAATAGGTTTAGGAAATAAAGAGCACTCTTCTATTTAAGGGTTAGCTAGTAAGCATATAACATATATAAAACCCATTTATTGTTACTAATGCAAAAAAAGTTTTTTTTTTTTTTTTTTTTTTTTCTTTTAGCATTTTCTCTCTTTTTTTTTTCCTCTCTCTCTAACCCTCTTCCTTTATCTTTTTTTTTCTTTCTTTTAGCATTTTCTCTCTCTTTTTTTTTTCCTCTCTCTCTACACCCTCTTCCTTTATCTTTTTTTTTTTTTTTTTCTATGGATGTTAAGACCCTCTTCTCCGTAGCTTTGCTCGTGTCATTGTTTATGTGGTAGTATAGCATTGTCAATGAGTAAATAGGCATGTTTTGGTTATTTCGTTTTTACTTTTTATTAGTTCTCCTCGTGTAAGTTTTTTTTCCTGATATTGGTGTACTCGTTCATGTCGACATTGAGTGCTTTTGTTCTTAAAGTTTTTATAAGAACTATGAAAATTGAAAAGTGTGCCTACGAAGTGTTTTTGTTGGAATAGGTCTTTTGGGATATCGTCGACGATGGTGATCCTAAAGTGGCGACAATTCCAGCGGGACTTGCAGATTAGAGGAAGAATAATAGGAAGGCTCAACATGCAATCTAGATCTCTTGTGGATCAAATACGCTTTCATATATTAGAAAGTTATATTCAATGAAAGAAGCATAGAGTCACTTGGCCACTGTGCACAAGAATATGAAGCAATTTTTTGGAAGTGGAATTGAGAGCAATCAAGCAGGCAACCAGTATATAATACAGTTCTCTCGAAAATTTAAGGATTTATATGATTAGATGGAGAAAATTGACATCAATATGGAAAACAACACTTGGGTAGTGATCATCTTGAAAAATCAGCAAATTAATTTGATGCTATGAGAGTGTTAATTCAACAAAATAAACTTCTTATAAAGGATAATGTATGTTGTTACAAGAAGAGAACTCTTCTAGAAAGACGGAGATTGGAGGCCTAAAGTGGTTTTAAAAAGTTGGAGACAACAGTGATACTTTATTTCAAAAACACATGGCAACCACGTGAAAGGGGAAGATATCATAGTTTAAGATCGAATTTTTAAAAATTTCACCAAAATCACCAACAATTCCAAAGTCACCGACAATCCCAATCACTTATCAGCAAGAACAAGGAAATTTTCAAAGAAGCATGTGCCTAAGTCAAGTTAGATGTTATAATTATAGAAAATAAGGGCACTACACAAAGTAGTATAATTCTCGTAAAGGAAACTAAACCATTGAAGATAAGCAAAGAGATGGAAAAAAGAAGACTGAAGAAGCCTTTGTGCAATGCAAGTTTTCAAATCGAGTGCAAACAAGTGGTATATAGATTCGCTTGCTCGAATTACATGACGACAAGCGAAGATCTTTTTAGTAATAAAGAGCCAGCGTTGAGTGCAATGGACCAATCTTGAAGTCGAAGGTAAGGGTGGCATCACCTTCCAAGATTTTAATGGAAATCTAAAGCATTTTTCTAATATATTGCAGGTGCCAAGGCTACAAAAGAATCTTATGTCCCGGAGACAACTTGTAGATCAGTATTGTAAGGTCATATTTGGTGATGGATCAAGGATATAAAATTCTAATGAAACGTAATGATAAGATTATTACTTATGAAAGGAAAGAGGGTTGATTATTTGTGATGATGGAATTATCTTCTAAAAATTTCTTATTTAAAGTTGCCAATTTATGGTATATGAAATTAATGTAAGAACGACCCAGATGGGTGAGCCCACAAGATCTGACAATCCATAACATCTTAAAACTTTCGCAAAAAGCCAAAAATATACACTAAACGTCCAAAGGTCCACCCAACCATTGCGCGAGCAAAGTTGATCTTTTCACACCCAACCATTGCGCGAGCAAAGATGATCTTTTCACCCTTCTAATTCTACAGTTGAGATGCCCCTCAGATTACAATCAATTGCTAAGATCGTCTAAAGGCGGGCCAGATGGACATATGGGTACTATCTCCTACTCTCTTTTCTCCCTTGAATATTCCTCTCAAAATTTTGAATTCCTACATGAGGGAATGCCTCTCCTTTTTATGAGGGAAAGGTTTGGAAGAGTATGGTTGAGGGATGGATCATCCCATCTCAACCATGAGATACATGCATGCCATGAGTACTCAAATGTGTACATAAAGGGTTTAAAACTCACTGACTCAAACCATTTATCCGATCTCAAGTCTAAGTCACATTGATGAGTTGAGGTGAGTTAATTGAATCATCATAGTTTTTAATTATGACAAATGGAGCTCTTGTTCTGTAACCAATTCCATTAGTATGTTGCTTCACATCTTGGGTGAAGCATGCCCTAAAAAATTTCCAGTCCAACAATTCAATGATGTATGTTATTTTAATTGGATATGTACTATTGTTTTCTCACTCTTGTTAATCCTATATATATCTGAGCATGCGTAGACAACCAATCTAAAAATGATTTGAAGTGATTCATCCATGACAATTCATAACATATCGATGGTCTGGATTAAAAAACCTTGAGCCCAACTTGCAAGAATTAAAAAGCCAACTATATTAATTAAAAAAATTCTTAGCTAATGAATCACATGGGGCCGGGGTCAAGTCATCCTGACTTATCCTATTTGTCATTTCATATATGATGAAATGCTCTTTTCAATCTTATGGATCATCCTAATCGTCCTTTGATTTAGGAGTGGCAATGGATGAGGCTAGGGTTGGGCCACGCTGGTGTTGGTTCCAGCTTAGCCCTGATCCCTTGAGCTTTGGCCCTAGCCTTGATGGGGTGAAAATACCTTGGCTCTTGCCCTGGCCCTAACAGGCCTTGCTAGATGCAAGGCTAGCCCTATAAGGAAAATGTTGAGCTATTAAAGATTTTTAAGAGGCCCAATTTTCAAAATTTTGTGGGGCAATCCTCCATCCACTATAAATCCTATGTATAAAATATTTTGTATCCTTGAAACATGACTGTGGATCTAATGACCATATTTAAACTTCACATGTATGTTGTTAGGAAACCATTAAGAGTGTTTGAGGCTATTATAGTGGTGCTCGCTTGATGATCAGATTAGGCCAATGAGTTGGGCTTGGCCATTTATCATTGGCATTGGTTTATCCCAACCCCAGCAGGGGAACAGATATTACGACTTTTGCCTATCAACCGGGCTAAGCTTAGATGTCCAAGCCTTGGCCATTTAGGCCAGGCTGCCCAAGCTTGGCGAATTGCTACCCCTATTTTAATATATGGAAGAGATACTCTTTTCAATCTTATATGTAAAGAATATGTCCTTCAAATCACTGCGATGATGCATGACTGACACATTTACGTTGGGCGGAGTTAGCCCTTGCTTTAAGACTCGTGGTACCCACAGCTTGATTGATTTTGAGCCAATTCAAACCAATCACATAGTCACAACGAACTCAGGTGAGTCTACAAACACAATCAAGTCAGTAACAATAAAAAATTCATTTGCACTTTGCATACCCTACTCCCTTAGGAGCATCCATCAATTTCCATGTATTAATACCCACTTTAAATTGATGAAGATTTTCTAGTAGTATCTTTTTCAAATCAATGTAGAAATATAAATGAGAGAAGAAACAATGTATTTTATTCAATGTGTGAACAATAAAGATACAACTAAAATACATTTCATTTTAATTTTCTCTTATAAGCGTTGAGAAACTATGTATGGGAAGGAGTGAAGAGGATTAGAGGCAAGATTGTGGGCTTTGTGGGCCAAAAGAAGTTCCCTTGATATTAGAACATGAGGATGTGGTAGGTCCACCGTATCCATTGTAGACTAAGTTGATGTTGTTGAGCTGCATATTCTGACATGGCACACGTTTGCTACATAAGAGATTGATTGCGACTTGTGATGCCGAACTACCTCGAATGGTCGTGAAGCTAACGTCACTGATCTTAACACGTGAAGGGGTCTGTAACATCCCGAAAATCGGGGGTCGGGTAGAAACCCAACTCCCGAGTTGGGTTTCGTCACTTATGCAACATAGATAATGATGAATGCATGTTGTCTGTAGAATGACATTAAACAAGATTGAGACTAAGCCAAAACAACATATCATACTCCAGAGACAGTTAAATTAGCAAGCTGAAGACTGTGATAAATATATATAATATATAAATGATTGTAAGTCTCAAGAGTGTGAACATGTTACCAGGTTAACTAATTACATGTATACTCCAAAATAGAAAGAAAAGAATATACATGGGTGTGTAAAAAAAAGGCAAATCGCCAAGTGTATTAACATCTAATCAGTAACCCTTTAAACCCGTCGATCAAAACCATCATATAGGAGAAATCCTCCTCGTCATCAAACAAGTCCGGCTCCGCTTCACAAGCAACGCCATCATATGAAACTAAAATAGGGACTGGTTGGTGTGCGCAACACCGTCCCGTAACGTGAGAGTGAGTAGCTAACTCAGTAGAATCATAGAGCAAAGGTTAACATGTTATCAAATCAATCAAGCGATAATGATTAAGCAAACAAATCAAACATTCCTAAATACTGTGATTAATGTAAGCATGAAATGACATGATGGATGCCCTCACCGACATACTCCCTCATGCGACACCATCTTATGTCCGCAGCATGCTTGCTTCCCTCAGTGCTTCACATCTTTCAGGCACATGCAATGCGATATGAATATGATTACCGAGTTGTTATTAGTCCTTTTCATACAATAGGATTGGGAAACTAGGGTACCTCTCTTATATCAATACCCAAACAATGATCCTGTCTAGGGTCGTCACTCCTAGTAGTCTCATACGATGATATATTTCTAGGTCACTGCAAGGGTTACCAGGGCTGTTGCACACACTCGTTGCTCCACTCCCCCATCACCTTATCAATACAGGCCTAGTTTATATCCTTAAGACTGCATCAGAACTCGTCGCCCTCATGCGGTGTCAGGATAAACTCAAGGTCATTACAAAGGGCTGCCAGGGCTGTTGCTCGCACTCGTTTCTCCACTCCCCCATCACCTTATCAATGTAGGCCGACAATAAAAATATAGTGTCCCATACCACTATAATCTGCTCAGAGTAGGGTGCTCACTAGTCACTATGGGGAGGTTTGTTGCCCCAACGTAGGACGATAGCTCGAGCACGCGGTGTCCCATACCACCATGCCCGGCTCATGAGTCTTAGGGGATCGAGGTACCAAGGTTAGAGGGGCTTTCCAATAGTAAGTTTGGTACCTAGGGTCGAACAGTTATGACAAATACAAGGTGAATATACAATGGTCAGTCGGGTTACTTGATGAGTCCAACTAGTGCGAGCGCACGTTGAATCGACCGACATGAAGTGCACAAACACTTCGTGTGGCCTAACCACTGCCGACGACTCTAGTACGACTCGGGTTCGTCATCCACATCCTTCGTGGTGAATAGAATCTAACTACGAATTCTAAACTGTTACCGACTACCTGGACTAGAGTATAGCCTCAAGCACATGTAATGTGAATCAGTAATCATATGAGAGAGATAAAAATTGAAATACAAGTAATTCCAGCATGTTATCAGCATGTTATAATGTACATCATAAGCAGTTAACCATACACGAGTATTTCACACATAAGGTAATCAATTCAAATACAACAAGCATGGAGGAAATCATGTGCATCATCAAATTTGTTGAGAATCCTATCTCAACACTAATCACAACCTCATTTACGCAATACTTACTTATACAAACATTTATACAAGCACTTAGTCTACACACTTTAGTCTACATAGCATATGTCGGCCAAAATGTGCATTAGGGTGAATCTCTTCGCCAAACAGATCATACACGCATAACTAGTATAGGTACACGAAAAATACTCATGAAAATCATATCGGCAAAATACGTACGTATATAGTATTTCTTACAAATACCTAAAATACCCTAAATCTCATATTCTTCGTACGTATTCGAAATGAAAAACAGACAGCATGTTCTACATGTCAAACAGTGTTCTTGTCAACAATCTACCATTAAACGACATTGAAAGCCTTGAAAACAAGTAATCTAAGTGTCTAAGATCCGCACATTACGCCGTTGAAGCACAATGAATCGAATAGGAACTCTACGTCGTCGTCAATGACTGATTGACAACCTACAACACAAGGTATGTCAGCTACTTCACTACTTGGATCAATAGAATCCCTAAAACAGGTTAGTGTTAGGGTTTTCTTACCTAGATAGGAGTTGGAATCGTCAGAATAGCGATGCAGGTGGAAGGATTTGGCATTTGGAGCAGTAGGGAAGAATCCTAGGAGAAATCCCCAACTTCTCCCTCACTTCTCTCTCTTTTCTCTCCTCTCTCCCCTAGGGTTTTTCTCAAATTCGTATGGGTTAGAAAGCTAAGGGTTTAAGCTCCTTATATAGGCACAAACATAACCAAAACAGACTCCAAGTCAAGGTATACTTGGGTTATAGCCAAATCGGGTCTTTTCCGATCTAACGGAGCATTTCTGGAGGTCCCCTGACTGAATGCGGTCAGACTTAAGCTCATGGATGTTGGACTTAAGATCATGGATGTCAGATCTTGATCACATTAAGTTTTCAGTTCGATAGGGTTCCCAGATCGCACGTGGCGGATCAGTTTCAGTTCAGCGGTCACAGAAACTCGATCAGGGCTACAAGTACTATGACATGTAAGGGCCACCTATTCTAATCCGAGGGTAAATTTTGATCGAATTCTGACGGTCAGAACACTTAAAAAATGTCGTGCAAGTGACACGTGCCAGATTTCATAAATTATATTTAATTTCTAACATTTCTCACACTCTTCACTCTGGGCTCAAGGAAATCGTCGTGGGACATCATTTGGTCTTGATTTTCGAGGTGATTGTCAAGTCCAACTAGACGGTCAGGATTGTCTAAGTTCGGGATAATCGGACTTCCGACGTGCGGTTCAGATCCGATATAAAGTTTCCGAATGCTCCCGTGAGCAACCGGGTTTAGAGTTTGATCCTAGGTTTTAGGATATTGTAGCGTCACCTATTCTACACGTTTTGGCTCTAGCAGATCGTATTTAAAGTGATTGGTGACAATTTCACAGGTCGTCTAGTTTAGCGCTGGCTAATTCATGTTAAATTTCTAAAGAATTAGGTTCTAAACGATTTATTTGGCTTTGGAATTGGGTTCTGAGAGGTTACCAAGGTGTTATGGTTGACCCATTGCCTAAGGATGCCTAACTCCAGGTTGGCAAAAATCCAGGGTGTTACAGGGTCTAAAAGACAACACCAAACCAATTTAATTTGAGTTAGATGTTTGTTGCCCTAAGTTTTAGAGATTTTTTGAAGTAACAAACCACAAATTAATGTACTGAGTTAATGAAAAGGTACCAGTTGGGTGCATGATGCATATGGGCAATACTCTTGATCTATAATGATTGGATTATAGACATTGTTCATGATTATATCCTCGAATATGAAATGTGATGCAGACAAAATAGAAGAGTCTTGCCATGTCTTAATCCTTAAGCCATTGGTAGTCCCTATGATGGTGCAGTTCCTCACATTCATGCCCACCATATTTCCTTCATTTGGATACTTTCCAAGGCTACCAATGCTGATTCCGTGTCCTGGCCCACAAAAGATGTTGGAGATGGAGACATTGGAGTTGTCGGGTCCAATGGAGATGCAATCATTGCCAGTGCCTATTACCGAATGAGAGATCTTGACCCCACTTGAGTCTCCTATGTGAATACCGTCAGTGTTAGGGCTATCCCCAGGTGCAGAGATGTTAATGGATTGGAGCTTTATGTTCTTGCATCCCACAATGTTCATATGAAAGAGCTTGCTATTCACTGAAGATACGCCACGGATCGTTGCATCAGTCACAAACATGAATCTTAGGGACTGTGATTGTTATTGGAATAAACACAAGACATGGATTTCTTTAGTTAGTCATCTTCATGCCATCCCATGCCTCTAACTAGGAACCATAATAAAACTTACCGTTGGTAAGAGCTTGCATTTTTTCATCTTTGGACATTGGTTGTGTGGCCAAGCTAAAGCTCCTTGACCGTCAAATGTGCCACCTCCCGTAACCATCAAACCATTAACAAATTGGAACTCTATCCAACTGTCAGATTCGAACTTCTCTAGACCAGGGGCCTTCACCACCCCAGCGACTTGAAATACAATAGCACTCTTACATGGCCCTTTGAACACCACTGGACCCATAAGGAATGTTCCTTTGGGAATCAAAACCCTACCCATACCGTTCCATGCACATGCCTCCTTCCATGCATCCAACAGTGCCTACCAAACACAAAAACACATGAAGAACTTCATTAATGGTTTGTACTAATCAAATGTATGTGCATGGCTTATGATCAGAATCCAATATCATTGCATGTGCATGCTTACCTTACTGCTGTCTGTTTTACCATCAGCAATTGCACCAAAATCCTTCACATCAAAAACTTTCACTGGTGCAACGGCTTCAGCTACCCATGCAAATAAGAACATCAAACAAGCTATTCCAAAATTCAATTTCGAACCCATTTCTTGTGAAATATATGTTATTATGAGATGGTTAAGCTCTCTCTCTCTCTCAACGATGGAATAAGAGAATCCCATTGGCATTGGGCATTTATAGATATAAACGTTGCATTTCAAACTTCTTTTGGTTTTTTAACGTTTCAACCACTTTCTTTCTTTGCTTGACTTTCCCATGTTTTGAAAGAGATATCCTCTCAATGTTGTTAGATATAACATCCTCCTATTCTTAGGTTTATGTGTTTTAGCTACCAACTTTCTCTAACATTTCTCCCATTTTTAGTGGAGTTTGTTCTTGGTTTTAAGACTCGGACACATCTCATCATTACTTGCCTGCATCTACTTGGACCTGATTAGCTCCCACTAGAGTCGACTCCGGCGAGTCGCTACTTGACTTGAGGCCAAACAAGTTAAGCTGAGTTGCCGAGTCATTTAATGAGGGTTTTTTTTTTTTTTTTTTTTGGCTCTATTGGAACCCACTTTCTCAAATGGTTAGATGATTAGAGCCATCTATTTTTCTTGGTACTTAACATAAATAAGCCATCAATATCGATCTAATAATCAACTTATCAATGATCTAGACCTTTGATTGTTTGGAGTTCAATCTGGAACATTAAAAAAATTTTCTTTTTAATGTTGCAAATTCATCAATACATACTGATGGTTTGCGTCATTAATTCGGCATAAGTTTCGTTAGGTCACACCTATATCATAGCATCCAGGGATTCTGTGACACAACATATGCAAAAATGAACTCTTTTAATTGAAGCATCTCCAAGTAGTGTTGCAGCTTGGATTTTGGTAAACCTGAACCGACTAAGCCATCCTGAATTCGGGTATGGTTGGGTCAGGTTGTCAGGGTCTGTAAGTCAGGTTAGCTTTGGGTTGAAAAACTCAAATTGAGTTGGGTTCGGGTAGTACAAATTCAGGTTAGTTTGAGTCTATTTAGGGTTGAGTGTCCAAGAATGTGGGTTGGGTTAAGGTGAGCCAACTCGATCGGGTTAGAATTCGGGTTGGGTTGGGTTGAGTTAGGTGCTGGGTTTCTTGAGGTTGGGTTGGGCTCGGGTGAGTTATGCAACTCAGCCTATCATTTGGTAAATATAGTACTTGTGTGAGGAATGCCTAAGGTGGCAATGGGTCGGTTGTGCCACTTGACTCGGCCGTGAGCTTGACCCATTAGCTGTGTTTAGTCACATGCATGGCCCGATTAATTTTCGTGCTAGAACTAGGCTCAAGGTATTTTAGCCGAACCTAGTCCAAACCAACTGGACTTCATATGTACATGTGATATTTTAATCCTTAGTTAAGCACATCTTGAATGTAGACATTTGTTTCATTCTTCTAAAATGTTCATTTCTTTGGGGATATATGACTCATTTGAGCAAGTGGTAAATTAAGAACATTTGAGAGGGAAATAGGGTTATCAATTTTTGGCTAGGCAGGCTCGGCCAAACCAATTTTTCGGGCTTGGGTGTAAGCCTTGTGATAGGCCAATTCTTGGTTTGGATGTTCATCGACCTTGGGTTGTAGGGGTTGGGCAGGGCTAAGCCCATTGCCTCAAAAGTAGGCATTCTTAAGGTTTGCATGGGAGCTTGTAAATGGAGGTAAATGGGAAATCAAGCTTATGCAATGGTGTTTGAATAAGAGTAAAAGAAATGCATGTGAAATCTAAATTTTTTATTTGGATGGGAGTAAATGGGAGAAATTGGAATGCATTGGAATTTTTCATTATATTCCAAAAAAGAAGTAGATCCAATGCTCAAGTAGACCACACCACAGGAAACAAGGGGAGTTGAATGCTTATCGTTCAATTCTTCTTGGGGGGCACGGAAGTTTTGGATCAAGATGATATTTTTGTTTTCCCTTAATCCATGTTTGTGTTATGTTATGAACAAGTTGGATGATAGGTATGCATTCCTATGCCCTAGGCTTATTTTAACTTTCAACGATAGGCATTCGAGTCCCCATGCTTCCTATGGTGTGGTACACTTGAGCTTTGGATCTACCTCAATTAATGAGCACGTATGATAGATGGACGATGTGGATTAGACATATACATAATAATGGGCCCCATAAAATTTATAGGCTCAATTTCGATCCGTTTTGAACCAGTTTACAACGCACTTACACCCACACTCCTTTATTCTAAATTACTAAATGCTTCTCTTCCAATCAGGTGTGAGAAACAATATTTAATCATTTACACTCTATTTATGGTATAAATTAAAATAAGGGTTTTTAAAGAGAGAATTTTATTTACAAGCCCATTTACTCACATTTCATTTTATTTCTATGCATTTATTCCTATTCACACACACCTCAAATGACATTTACCTACATTTACTCGTAACTCCCCCAATTTACCTAAGTTACTCTTATCCAAACGACCTGTAGGTGATTTTTTCTATGTGAAAAACCATATTAAACATAAATGAGTAATCAGATAAATAGTTACACTGTCAAATGAAAATTACACCTAGAAATGTAAAGAACTAAGAAAATTTTCTTCAAGTGCATAGCTTTTGTAGGAAATTATCCTGCTAAATGAATGACTTAAAGGGGGTGTTTGGATTGTAAGTTAATTTAGATAAGCTACTTTTATGCAAAAAGTAGCTTATCTTGGTTTTTACCTATTCAGCTGACATGTATATTTGGTAAAAAATATATTTATTAGCTAAAAGTAGAAAAACATGTTTGGTTTCCAACATTATAAGTAACTACTTTCCAAAATCAAAAGTAATTATCCTTAAGTTTGTTTGGTCCCCCTCACATCCACTATTACATGGGGCTAACCTTTGATGTGGAACACTCATTGTGTGGGCCCCACTTTTGATGTGGGCCATCCATCATGTGGGGCCCATATTGGATGTGGGTCATTCATCATTAGGTGCTGGCCTTTAATGTGCACCATCAATTATATAAGGGTGTAGGTCATCCATCATATGGGGTCAACCTCAATGTAATTG
Organism: Magnolia kwangsiensis; assembly: GCA_037074715.1. Lineage (NCBI taxonomy): Eukaryota > Viridiplantae > Streptophyta > Magnoliopsida > Magnoliales > Magnoliaceae > Magnolia > Magnolia kwangsiensis. The sequence goes on from CM073582.1 coordinate 89,058,118, forward strand.
TCCATATGGGACCCACCTTCAAGATCCACCACCCATCATGTGGAGCCCACCTTTGACGTGGGTTGTCCATCGTGTGGCCCACCTTTAATGTGGGTTGTCCATCGTGTGCAGCCTACCTTGGATGTAAGCCATTCATCATTTGTATCAATGGATTTTTCAAATGTAAATCTGTAATGTGACGAACTTCCAACATGTCACGAGTAGAGATCCCATCCATTCATCCATCTAAATTTTTGGTGGTACTCAACCTGGATGTTTAAGATCCTCACCATTCATTAGGTAGGCCCATCATTTAGTCCAAAAGATTAGGATAGTCCACTGTCCACTGTTGAGACTCAAATATTGCATAATTTTTTTCATTAATCTCTTGATTTTATGAAAATAAATCATCTTAATATTTTATTTTACTCATGCATGTGTTGCAAAGTGCATTCAAGTGCTTAGATTGAAAAATGGTGCTAAAAAGTATGGATTTGATACTCAAGATTTATCAAGGAAAGGGTTGGATCTTAAGAGACCAAGATTGAAGCATTCACATGCCAAATATCTAAGAAAATCAAGTGACGGATGAAAAGAATCGACGATTTGAAGTGAAGAATCCTGAAATCATCCTGAAAAACTATATTTTGAAGCTGTGAAGTTTATTCTGGGAAACTGCGCTACAAGAAGTCTGTTTTAAACGAACTAAGCAGCGATGAGTCTATTTTGAAAAAATACGTATATTTGATGCGATTTATAGGGTTTTCAACTTTTTACGAAAATTGGAGTTCCCTACTTACAAATAGGGCTTCTTAGGACATTCTAAAATATCATTCAAGGTATCCCAAAGCAAAGTTTAGGGTTTTTAAAGAGTTTTTAGTTTTATTAAAGCTTTTAAGTTGTTCTTTTTATTTTAGATATTTTCTATTTACATTTTTTTTTCTTATTACTTTTTATTTCTTTAATTTAATTATGTTTTTCTAAGTTCCTTCTAGCCCAAGCTAGAAGGGAAGCACATGGGTTTAATATTTCTTTAAGATTATGATGATTGATTGTTTTAATAATGAGAAGAATGGTGTATGCATGTTGTCTATTATTTAGGTTTTGTTTTTTTATCCTCATGTGAGATCCATATGTTTCCATCATATGAGATCTACATTGATGGATAGGCTTAGCCTAGATCAATCAGATTTTCTAGATAGGAGAGGTTCTCAACCTGTTATATTTCTTTGATATTCATTATCCTATAGATATTGAATACTAAAAATCACTGACGCTTGAGAACATATGTCAATGATGCAAATCCATGATTTTTTAATATTTTATAGCACTTTTTAAAATATTTAAACCGTCTTATTTTCCGACTAGGCTGACCATAGTGCTCAGATCCTAGTTGTGTTGTCCAAGTCATCATGATTTTGGAACATTAAACTATGTGTGGAACTTTGAAGCTTGGGTGTTATTTTATTCAGTTGAATTACATCCATTCAAAATTCCAAAATCAAATCATCAGTTTAGTTTTATTACTTAGTTTGTTTTGCATTTGATTTTTGTTTCCTTCTCACAATTCATCTCCCTATGGGATCGACCCCGTATTCACGGGATACTACTTACGAACCTCTACACTTGGAGGCAAGCAATCGCCCATAACAATGCATGCATATAGGCCGCTCAATGAAATTACTTACTTTGTTTTGAGCCATTGATCTGATGGGCTATAGTAGATAGGTTGTAGCGCCCATTGGTTGGTCTTTTTCATATTGGTTCTTGACTGTTACTCTGTTTTTTAGCTCAAATTGTGTCAACTGTCTAATTACGGTCATCACCGATTACTCAACTATCTTAGTTTGATTAAAATTCATGATACCTGTGGAAATTTTTACATACAAACTTACTCACTGGCCTTTTTAGTTTAAATGATATAATTTTCATAAATGGGATGATCTTGTATGCCCCCAATAGGGAGTTGAAATTTGCATTGATCAAACAATCTGATGGCCCTTTGGACTCCTATTATCCTTGTAGGCAGTGTTCAAAGTATCGGTATCGCTACAAGTTTCGCTGGTCAGGGATATGGAAACAATATCGATATCGCCGATAATATCGCTGATAACCAGAAATGAGGAGAAATATGGAGAAAATGTTGGAATTTTCAGTGAAATTTTAGGAGATGTTAAAATGTACATATTCGTATATTTAGAAATTAAAAAAATTTCAAAAAGAATGCATACATAACAAGTTTCCATTTAATGGGTCCTTAAAAGCATATATTGTTATAAGAAATTAGTCCAACCATCCCATCCAACCTATTATCCGGCCTATTTAACTATCCAACCTTCTATCCAAATATCCATCGATATTGCAAAATATCAACAACACATGATATTTCACCAAGAAATCATTGACAATTGGAAAAGAAATGAAAGATTGTGGTCTTAATATCGCGCATGTTGCGATATCAATAACATCGAGAGATTATCAATATTATCAATGACAAATCGAACACTACATATAACCATGTGCCCATAAAAAAAAAAAATTGAAATAAAAAATTTCTAATAAACAAAATTTTGATGATATCAATACGTTGGTGATATTATTGAAATATCGTCGATATTCTTATTATACAAGCATTACCTAGAATTTACATAGTCGAAAATATTAGCAATGCATTGGCGATATTGATGCATTAGCAATACGAGCGACACCTAAAATTTACATAGTTGAAACTATTGACGATTATATTAGCGATAATGATACGTTGGCGATATATTGTTAATATTTGGAATTTCTTATACTACTAGCGTTATCGGTATCGCTACCAGTGTTATCAGTATCGCTAAGCTGGAGATAAATATAATATCGAAGATATTTTGATAATATCGGAAATAATTTGAACATTGCTAGGTAATGATCTATACCTATGGATTATGTACCCACGCGATCATCTACCCATCTATTGAATGAATGGTTCCAATCTCATGAAGTGGTTCATGGCCACAAAGAGCATATTTTCTTGAAAAAATTCTCAAGTTGGTGTCACAAATGAAAATGCAGGAAATAAGTTACTTTTAAAAGTTGAAAAGTAATTGTTATAGGGAAAATGGACCGACCGACGAAAAGATGTCAGGTCGGAACATCGCGCGCTTAACCGAAGCAAGTAATGACAGAGACTCTAGACCAACCTCTAACTCCGAAGCTGAGCATGAAAAGAGGTCGAGCTCGACGTCCCACTAGCAGGTCAAAAGAACCATGACATCAACGAAAGGGGCCCAATCACTCGTCTAAGAAGGTAGGTTGGCATGTCCAAGGTCAAATCATCCCAGGACGTATGGTGTACCTCAGGTCGGCATGTCACAGGTTTTGGATCATCCTAGGACAACATACCTCAGGTCGATGTAACTCGCCTCTAGTTTATTCTGACTTGATCTCAACCGCATCCTCTCGGGATCTTAGCCAAAGCTCCAGGAAGACCATTGCGATACGGATTTGCTCGAGATCTCAGCAGAGAATCTGGGACGATCCTTACAACTTATAGTAGGATTGAGATCCTAGTGCGGGATATCCTACTAAATAAGGAGACCATTCCTATGCTACCACCTCTCCTAAACTATAAATAGAGCACTTTTAATGGTGAAAGGTATGCACAATCTATAGCCTAAAATCCATTACTCGAATAGACCCAGATTTCATACCTGACTCATGCATCGGAGGGTCCTCTGTGTTAACCATGGTGTCCTTTATCTATTTCTTATGTAAGTATAACCAGATTTCAAAAATAAAAAAGAATGAAAGAAATAACTTACTTTTTATTAGAAGCTACTTATTTAAGTTGAATAATTAAACTAAATTAAGAATAAGTAACTTATTAACTTACATAGTTAAAAAAGCTATTTAATTGGTAGTATCCAAATGGACGAATGTCTTATCACACATAAGGGCACCATGTACATGCTCCCCCCCTTCTTTTCTCTTTTTCTTTTTCTTTTTCTTGAAACCCTAACTCTATGTGACATCACTAAACCAAAGGAAATGGCTGAGATATTGCACATGTTCGATACAGTGACACGTACATATGAGTTCTTAATCCACTCCAATCCTATACTGTATCATTGGATGGAAGCAAGGATGATTGACTTGCTTTAGTGTTTAAGGGATGATTGACTTGTTTTAGTGTTTAAGAACGTCAATGTTCTCTATTTCCCTATTTATATTAGGGCTATAGACAGGGCGGCCCTTGGGTTGGCTTTGCCATAGATTACCTGTTCGTGGCTCAACCTAACTAACAAGTGCAGTGATGTTGCTGTTGGACGGTGCTTTGTTGGCCCCACAATAATGTATGTGTTTTATCCACAACATTCATCCATTGTGGATCATGATTTAAAGGCATGAGCTAAAAAAATGAGGCAAATTGAAATCTCAGGTAGACCACACCATAGAAAAACAACAGTGATCAAACACCCACCATTAAAAACTTCCTAAAGTCCACTATAATGTTTATTTGCCATCCAACCGGTTGATTGGGTCACACAGATTTGGATTAAGATGATATTTGTGTTTTCTATTTAGTCAAGTCTGCATGACCTTATCAACAGGTTGGATGACAAATAAACATTACAGTGAACCCTTGAAAATTTTAAATTTTGGTCATTCAATTAGCAGTACTTTCTGGTGGTGCGGTCTATTCGAGATTATTCACTCCAATTTTTGGGCTCATGCTTTATAATGGTATGGAAAAATAAAAAAAATGAGTGGATGGCCTAGACAGGACACATACCCTTTTAAGTCATAAGGGCTCAACATGCACCCATACCCTACAGTCACATGTGCATGTAAAACGCCAACGTGCATGTATCTATCAATGAGCCAACCTGACAGACATTTTCAAAATCCAAACCATCCATAAACTCTTCAACTATACATATGGCATAGTACCATGGTAATCAAGATAGTCCTGGACCCAATTTTGAATGGCCTACAACAAGATATCATAATAATTGAATCTTCTAGCCTAGGTCTATCATAATAGTTTTAGGCCACATAACTGTGGGACCCACTTGAGCAAGTGAGTGTATACACCAGGTGAGGATTGGGTATACTACCCTCGCCTGTCCTGATCTCGTAACAAGCAGGGACTTTTGAGTGGTCCACTATGATGAATGGGGTGTATAACAGGCAGGGCTTTGAGGGGTCCACCATGATGTGTGGGTTTTATTTACACCGTATATCTATTTTCATACCTTTTTAGGGTATGAGCCCTAAAAATGAGGCAGATCCAAGGCTCAAGTGGACTACACTAGAGGAAACAGCAGCGGTGATAATGACACTCACCTTTGAAGCCTCCTTAAAGTCCACCTTGAGCTTTATTTGCCATCAAATCTGTTCATTAGTTCATATAGCCCGGGATGAAGGGAAAAATCAAATATAAACTTTATCCAAAACTTCTATGGCCCTAAGAAGTTTTCAACGCTGAGAATTCAATCCACACTGTGTGGTCACTTGACCTTGGATCTGCCTCATTTTTGGGCTTATACCTTAAAATGACATATGGACGAATGGACCAATAGTGTGGATAAAACCCATACATCATGGGCTGCATTGTGTAGATTACCCTGCCCACCAACATGGGTTGCAAAGTAATAATAATAATAAAGTGTCATACTGAAAATAGATGTGCATATTTACATGTATCACTTAAATAATCCAAGTGGCCTCATGCCATAGAAATGAATGGACAAGTAATTGATACTTGTGTACAACTGCAGCAGCTATATGCGCCAGCCAGAATACTGTAAATTGGACAATTGAATTAATGTAGTTTTAATAGTCACATGGTTTTGTTCTTTAGGTATGCTATACCTTTCTAACTATCACACCCATTACACCCAAAAATCATAATCATATGCAGGTCATAACAAAGGAAACTGATTATTTATGTGACATTCAATACGTTTTGTGCAAGAAAGAATGATTCAAAAAATAGTATTTCCAGATTTAGTTGAACCATACCACATTAATTAACAGGTTTAAGTTTATGAGATGGTTACCTTATAATTGAATTAGCCGTATTTTACAAGTTAAGAACAAAACAAACTAGGTATAAAAATCCATGATAGTTCAAACCTATCAAATATTTTCCTTGTTCTCCATTAGCTTGACATCTCTTTACTACAAGAAAGATGGAAATACCGGCATATTTTTACTGGGCTCACCGGTGCTCCCAAGTGGTTGTTTGTGTGCAGCAACGACCGACCGACGGTGAGTCCAAAAAAAACCCAAATTTGTTATTCTTTTTTTCATTTTCCTGTATTTTCATCTCCCTCCTCTCCAATCAAATAACCTAAAAGCTCTCTTTTTACTTATGCTTGCAGCTTCTCTCCTTTTACTCGTAGCTCTCTCTCTCACTAATTCTACTCTTTGAAATTAAAGGAATCCGAGTCTCCTCACCACAGCTTCTATCCACACTTGTAGACGGCATCAAACACATTCATGCAAAAAAAAAAAAGTCACTAGAATGCTGATGGTGATGGACCAACCAGAGGTGATATTCCTTCTCATTGTCTCCTGATGCTCTGAAGAAGAAAGTGGCTGAAGCCATGGAAGTACTTCGATTAGCTGGCAGGCAATGATGCTGCAGATCATATATATATATATATATATATATATATATATGTGTGTGTGTGTGTGTGTGTGTGTGTGTGTGTGTGTGTGCGCGCGCGCACGCGCTTGTGTGTGCCTAGTGACCTATTATTGTTTAGGGTTTTCTTCTAACTATTTTTTGACGGATTTGTTTTGCTTGGTTGGGTTATTATATCCAACGGCCTAGCATTGCTGGAAGTTTTGGGAGTTGATGTGTTGAAGAGGCTGCTAAGATTTCTAGGTGGTTTTTGCTTTGCTTGTTGTGATTTTCAATCTAGTCTGAACATGATTTTAGATAGTTTTGGTTGGATATGACCACCATTGTGTAATATTTCTTGTATTTCATGCATGCTAACTGTTTGATGAAATGGCTCAACAAGGAATGCTTTATGTGGATTATTGTAGTATCTTATCTTTAGATATGATCTTGAAGAAATTCTCATCTATGAATTATAAGAAATAGAGAAAATAATCAGCAGTGATAGTTATCTGAAAAATAAGATAAACATATTATTAAATTGATATTTATAACTAATAACAAATTACATAGAAAGTACCTTTAGTGTGTCAATTTTCTCCAACATCTCATCACTTGAGTGAATTTTTCTATATGCAAAACCATTTTAAACATAAATGAGTAATTAAATAAATAATTAGTTTGTTATTTATAATAATTCTATTTGGGAGAGGATTTATACAAATGAAAATTATACTTAACAAATACAAACCACTGTCAAAAAATTTCTTCATATGCAAGCTAGAAAATAACATGCTAAATGAATGACTTAAAATATCCTATCACACATAAGGACATTATGTACATGTGGGAATTAATCTACATGCGGAATAGGCTCACGGATCTGTCTGTGCATGGGACATGGCGATCAGGGGGTCGGATAGCTTACCAAGCTAAGATGTTGCCATGTAAGCCGAATTAGAGAACTAGAATTCCTGTAGAGCTTAGGATCTTCCTCTCCTTCTCACCCTTTCTGCAATACAATAGATGGGACTCAAATTTTTTTGTGGTGTAGGATTGGGGATCCAGCTCTCTTTTATAGAGACTGTGGAGAAAGAGTTTGAAACCCATCAAAACTCTCTCTCCCACACTCCACATTGTAGTATCTCAATTCAACTCAAACTGCTGTCTGCATAAGACAGCTATAGCATTCCAGCCCTAGTATGCAGAGCTGCGCAGATGGACTGCGTAGCATATCACCTGAAGTGGGGCCCACTGGTCTACTCAATCATCCAGTCCAACTGAATTACAATCCAGACTGTTGATCAGCAAGGCCCATCAAATAGAGTTCTTACATTCTCCCACTTGGGCCTCATTGAGCAATATCAATGATTATCATATATAAAATAATTTTAAAAATAAGTTTTGATCTTTTAAAGAAAATTTTTAAATGGTTAACCAATGAAAACAGTTGGGCAATATGAGTAATGCTATTCAATCTGGTCCATCAAGACAGTCAGTATCGAAACGCGGTAGTCATCACAATATTTAATTTAGGCGAAGTGAGTCTAAGCGCGATCACAAATACTTTCAATCTTAACGATATAGATCATGAACTAGGAAATGTAGTATAAGGATTACACATTTTAGTGTGATGATATGTGTCTATCCTTAAGAGGTCCTAAAGCTTTTACATGTTTCTAATGAGACACGACTGTAGTTCTACTTATTTAAAATTTGCGCATATATATAGAGAAGTAAAAATAAATCTTTATATCAAAATCATCCAAAATTAAATTGTATAAAATGAGATCTTTAAATGTCTGTGAAAATCAAAATACGCTTAACTCCCACTAACTGAAAAGCATCTGTGAGATCAATGACTCCCATGGATGTCACATGCTCTTGAAATGGCGTGACAGGGAGCCCTTTAGTGAGTGGATCTGCAATCATCTACTTAGTGCCGATGAATTCCACGGACACTTGATGATTCTGAACTCTTTCCTTTACAACAAGGTACTTGATATCGATATGCCTCGACCTTGATGAATGCTTGTTGTTATTAGAGAAAAAAATAACAGTCGAATTATTACAAAATATTCTCAATGGTTTCGGGATATGCTCCAGTACCCGCAAACCTGAGAAGAAACTCTGTAACTATAATGCCTGATTAGATGCATCATGGCAGGCAATAAATTTAGCTTCTATAGTGGATGAGGCTGTGGTAGATTGTTTCACGCTTTTCCACAACACAACTCCTCCCACTATCATGAAGATATATCCTAAAGTAGACTTCTTAGTGTCAATGCAGCCTGCGAAATCTGTATCTGAATATTCGACCAACTCCAATTGATCAGATCTTCTGTATGTGAGTCCGAAGTCTTTCGTCCTCTGAAGATATCGTAACACTTTCTTCGCAGCTATCCAATGTTGCAGTCCTAGATTAGATAGATATCTTTCCAACATTCTGTTCACTCCCCAAGTGCAGGGTTGTTATGTAGTAATAACTCGGTAAGACCGAGGTCGAATCCCAAGGGACTGAAACTTATACGTTATCTAAAACTAACTAGAACTAGAACTAGGCTAAGATGAATTCTAAATCAATTTGAATTTAAAGGAATAGTGGTGAAATATTAAATTAAAACTAAAGAGAAATCAGAGGTAGGAAAACTAGGGATTCAGAGGATCCACTTGTAGAGATCAGGGAGATCTTATGCATGCATCAAGAATCATGGAATTAACTAAACTGCAGTTGATATAGTTTTTAAGAGATGAAAGGTATATGAATTAGAATGGATTCCATCACCAAACCATGCCCAGGAGACTATGGAAAACAACAGAATTAAACTAATTACCAACCAATCACATGCTATGAAAGTTAGGAAGGGTACCGTCATCCGACCATGCCCAGGAGACTGGTGAACAACAGGGCTTCTTGACGTCATAAACATAAAAAGGGAAAGAAAATATTCAAAGCCATCGCAGACCCATTGTAATTTCAGTCACAACAGACTATTAAAGACTAAAAACATCCCATTAATTAAACCATAATTAAAATCAGTTCTGTGTAAATAAAAAGCATAATCAAATATTTCCCATCATGCTACAAGCTTCACCTCTTAGCCCTAGCTAAGAGGATTAGCCCAACATGATTAGGCTAAATCCAAATAAAGACAAAAAGAAAAAGAAAAGAAGGGAAAGAACAAATGGCCAAAGCTCCTCTCTCTCTCTCTTTCTCCTCACGTTCCCTAGCCAGGCTCTAGCCACTCCTCCTTGCTCTTCCTCTTCCAGCCGTAGATCTCCCCTCCTTCTCTCTCTCAACCTTTCTTTTATAGCAGCAGGACGTCGGTGCGGAAGAAAGTCCTCTTTACGCAGCACATCCGCGTGCGCAGGAAACCGCAAGCCATCTTGCGTTTTGGTCTGGCGGGGCCCATTGTGGCTGACGTCTGACGAATCCAAACCGTTCATTGAGTTTATGATGGAAAACCGGTCGATAATGGTAAGATTGGGGTGATTTATCTGTGGCCCATACGTTTATCTACTACACCGTCCATCCTCCGTTTAGATGATCAAAACTCGCTCTTCACTGCTATTTGAAGTAATTCCACCTAGGCAGTGGTAATAGGGCCCTTTAAGATCTGATAGACGGTCCGGATCCGCCACGTGAGACCCTGATGGTGGCCCACCAGGTTCGCCCGCGGACACTATTTGTGAACAGAGCATTTGGATCAGCTCTGTGATGGACGGTGGCAAATTGATTGGAGATGACCGAGGAATCCATTACGTCCATTGTATTCCCCTCAAAAAATCGTTAGGAATGGACGGTTTTTGGAGTATTTTCAGTGTGGCCCACGAGAATCTTCATTCCACCGTCCATTCTGTCATTTAACGGTTGAGAATGTGCAGACGATTGCATGGTGGAAGAAGGACACCTAGGCGTTGGTCTTGGCCGTCTCCTGAGACAAGTGAACGGCTCAGATCATCGAAACGAATGACTCGTGGGGCCCACAATGATCAACCGGCGGTCAGATGATGGACGCTATTGCGTCTTCACGAAATTTTTGGAAATTTGTCGGTCAGCGCTTGCTGATCGACTTAACTTTGTTCGGTGCACGGCGCTCATGCGTGGGTTGTGCACACGCACACGCAAGGTGGTCCCCAATTTGATGTACATGTAAGATCCAGTCCGTCCATCCACTTTTTCATATCTTTTTAGACGTTGAGACCAAAATTGAAGAATATCCAGAAATCAGGTGGGCCCCAAATCATGATTCTGAGAGCTAATATGTCTGTTGGGCCACTTCTAGAGGGATCCAATGGATGAAATTCGACATGTATGGTTAATTTATGGTCCCTTGGCCATGTATGAAGTTTCGAGCTGAACGGATGGTGGGAACTCTGCAATCTTGCGTTCTGGACGACTGTCTGGCCTCTTGAACTTCAATTTCCTAATCTTCTCGAATCTTTGGCATGTAATTCCGTCGATCTTGGTCTCCTGGAGTCCGTCCCTTGCCTTTGGCATCAACAGAGTGTTAAATTCATACTTTTAGCACCTTTTTGCAGTTCATGCTTTCAACTACACCCTGTATCACAAACACGGTAAAACGGGCCATTAAACAGCATTATGTTCGTAAATCTAGGTAATAAATAGGGTTTAATATGTAATATTTGACCCTCAACACAACCGCCAACCAGCATTTTGCTAGTCCCGAGCAAAATATGCGAAAATTAAGTTGAGAATCACATGATAATTTCTATGTACTCGAGTGATTTTTGCAAAACGATTCAGATTCGAGGAATCTAAGATTCATGAATGTTGGGAATTATTTTCTCCTGTACTCAAGCACATGGTAAACTCATAATCAAGTTCAAAGTATTAATCCATAAATCAGAAAATTTATAAACATTAAGATCCATGAGTGTATAGTGTAATCTCAGCTTATCACATTCAGCTTCACTTCTCTATTTTATAATATCATTGGTAACAAGTAAGAGAATGTCTGACAACCTAAACCTACACCAAAACTTGCCTCATGAGTCATTCTTCCATTTTTCTAGTCTTTTTTTTTTTATTATTAAAAGAATGTCAAGAGGAGAATCAAATTTTCACCTATAGGGAGCAAACCTAAGGTGAAACTAGTCGCTCAACTCTTTTCTACTGTTAATCATGGGGAATCGAATCCACACCTATAGGGAGCAAACCCATGGTGAAGATTAATTGCCCAACCTTTTCAATTTTTATACCATGATGACAAGATATTTCAGGCTGGTTCCTTTCATGCGCAGTGATTACCAAGTTAATCCTTCGATATGGAACTGAAATCATGATTTAATCAATGTTTAAAACCTCTAATCATGGATTGAAAATTCAAACTCAACTGTGGAATCTATCAAGTAGCTAGATCCAAGAGTCATAAATTACCAACATCACGTATCTTGCAATTCTAAATCAAAGATGTCAAAATCACTTCAAATTCACAAGAAATTTCAAAAAAATTAAAAAATTTTCACAATTTTTGCTCAGGACTAAGAAAATACTGATTAGGAAACCTAATCTCCCACCCCCAACCTGAAATCTGCATTATTTTCAATGTAAAAGAAATGAACATGCAATGCTCATGAGACAACGAAAGTAAATGAGAAGTAATGGGAAGATAGTACTTGAATAATGAATCAAGAGAGATTTTTCAAGAGACCGCTAGGAGAGAGCAGGTTAGTACGAGAGAGAAAGTAAAAATAAAATAAAATCCTACTTATACCACTTTCGCAGGTGCTCTCGATTGCATTTAGCATATGCAACAAGCCTTTAAACCCTTAGGTTACCCCTAGTGGATGAGTTGTAGTCTTGTGAGGGTTTGCAGTAATGTTATCCACAAACATTGAATCGATCATGCCGCAAGGTTCCCCTTCTGGCCAATATCTTGATAAGTTTCTCAGTAAGTTCTTCAACAGAATCATCCAAAAGCCTTTTTTGCAATAGGCTTGGGCGCCCTGGAGCATGACTTTCTAGAGAGACTTATGTACCTCATAAGAAATCTTCCATTGAATTGCTTGAGGTATCCATAATATATACGATTCACCTGTGACAGCAGAAGTTTCAATGTTAGTATCGCATGGTGAATCAAAGACTACAAGTAAATAAAGTTTAGAAAACTTCTTAAGAAGTGATGTAGTCTCAACACATTTCGAAGCTCTAAACTTCGGTTCAATTTTCAACTCTTCTTCCTTTACTAGTAGACGTTTAGGATCAGGAGAAAAGAAGGTTTCAGAATAAGGGTTCTCTCGGTCAGTGACGACTACCGAGATGTTGTCTCGCAGGACATCCGCTTTGTATCTTAACACGGGATCGTTTGAAACTACACAGTGTGCCAAGCAATCCCACGAGTTGAAAAATTCAGATGAGCGTGACTTATTGTGGCTCGTGATGATCTACGCAAAGAATCCATCGTCCTTGACAGTGAATGGAGGTACGCTCTCTTGCTCCAGTCCTACACAGACAGATTGAAGATCAGTAAGTGAAGCATTGATGTGATCACTCTGTTCATTGAAATTACTCAATTGAGGAGTTGAATTGTCAAATATGTGCAGCTCAGATGGTGGCTTCAACTGAGTGGTTTCAAATTCCAGAGTCGTAGTGGGCAACTCCTCCTTCTCCTGAATCATATCATCGTTCAATTCAGGAGAGTGGTCCAAACGTCTTTCACAAGAGTTAGAAGGATCGGTCATGAGGGGTTCATCCTCCACCTTTAAATCAGACATGTCATATGATGGGAGTGGCTCATTATGACCGACCACTTCATGTACATCTTGATCATTGATCTGGACCAAACTTGAGAGGGATTTTAGGGAGACTGGCTGCACATTCAGGATCGCAATCATGTTCTAGTTCAATGCAGTGCACATTTGGGATGGAATCACTTTCCTCACATTCTACACCTAGCATGGGTTGAGGTTCGCATAAACTAACCTCTTCCTCATCATTAAAATCTTGTGTGTCATGTAAGGAATGTGTGTCATCATCAATGTATTTAAAAGACACCCATGTATCTTCACAATTCTTTCGAACAGTCATTGAGATCGACTTCTCAGAAAATTGAACCACATGCTCATTAAGGGAATCCCACTCCTCATTCCAAATTCCAGAGTTTTTCAAAAGAGAGTGAGGATCAATTTCCTTGCATTGTATTTCTGAATTGGGTTGAGGCTGAGACGACCTATCCTCCATTAGCCTATCGATGCGTGATTCAAGCGCTTCTACTAATTTCCTCATGCCAGTAATATAGTCTGTATAGCTCAGAGATAACTCCTCCTGGATCGTTTCAGGTGGATATTCATAAGTGGTTGATCCACGGGAGTTATTACCGTGATGTTTTACTAGCTCATCTTTGAAATATTTCTGTTTCCACTGATTAGAATCATACGGGTCATCTGTCGGGAGTTGATAAGCGTCATCATTCCAATAATCACGTAATATTCTCTTAACTCGTGGAATGCAATTATTCTCCCGCAGATAATCACCGAAAGTCTTCTTAATCGGTGGAGCATCATATTCCGATTGGTTTTTAAAGATATTTTCAGAAAATTTTTGAGGCATAGGTTGTTTTCCATAAGCTATCTCAACATACGGACGTGCCTACTCATTCATATACATGATGAAACCCCTATTCTGAATATAATCCTAAAGAATAGAAAAAAAGATCCTACAACAATATAGAAAGTAGGTAGAGGAGGAGTTTGAGAGAAGTTACCAGATTGGAGTACTATGTTAAGATCCTGCGAAGGAAAACAAAAGAGATTTATTTCCTAAAGTAGAAATAGAAAAGTTAGAAATTTCTAAAAGAAAACTTAGAAGCTAAGTTAGTTTCTAAAACGGAAAACATAATCCTAAAATAGAAAGTTTCTAATAAAGGAAGGATGAGTTAGTTTTTAAAATTAGAAAGAGTTTTTAAAAAGAAAAGGAAAGTTTCTTAACCCTAGAAAATTTCTAAAATAGGAAACCCTAGAATTAGAAAGTTCTAACAAGAAAATCTAATCTTAAACTAATCTCAAAATTAATTAATTTCAGAAATTCGTAGCTGTCAGTCCCCGGCAACGGCGCCAAAAACTTGTTCACTCCCCAAGTGCAGGGTTGTGATGTAGTAAAAACTCGGTAAGACCGATGTCGAATCCCAAGGGACTGAAACTTATACGTTATCTAAAACTAACTAGAACTAGAACTAGGCTAAGATGAATTCTAAATCAATTTGAATTTGAAAGAATAGTGGTGAAATATTAAATTAAAACTAAAGAGAAATCAGAGGTAGGGAAACTAGGGATTCAGAGGATCCACTTGTAGAGATCAGGGAGATCTTATGCCTGCATCAAGAATTATGGAATTAACTGAACTGCAGTTGATATAGTTTTTAAGAGATGAAAGGTATATGAATTAGAATGGATTCCATCACCAAATCATGCCCAGGATACTATAGCAAACAACAGAATTAAACTAATTACCAACCAATCACATGCTATGAAAGTTAGGAAGGGTACCGTCATCCGACCATGCCCAGGAGACTATGGTGAACAACAGGGCTTCCTGACGTCATAAACATAAAAAGGGAAAGAAAATATTCAAAGCCATCGCAGACCTATTGTAATTTCAGTCACAACAGACCATTAAAGACTAAAAACATCCCATTAATTAAACCATAATTAAAATCAGTTCTTTGTAAATAAAAAGCATAATCAAATATTTCCCATCATGCTACAAGCTTCACCTCTTAGCCCTAGCTAAGAGGATTAGCCCAACATGATTAGGCTAAATCCAAATAAAGATAAAAAGAAAAGGAAAAGAAGGAAAAGAACAAACGGCCAAAGCTCCTCTCTCTCTCTCTTTCTCCTCACGTTCCCCAGCCAGGCTCTAGCCACTCCTCGCTCTTCCTCTTCCAGCTGTAGATCTCCCCTCCTCTCTCTCAACCTTTCTTTTATAGCAGCAGGACGTCGGTGCGGAAGGAAGTCCTCTTTACGCAGCACATCTGCGTGCGCAGGAAACCGCAAGCCATCTTGCGTTTTGGTCTAGCGGGGCCCATTGTGGCTGACGTCTGACGAATCCAATCCGTTCATTGAGTTTATGATGGAAAATCGGTCGATAATGGTAAGATTGGGGTGATTTATCTGTGGCCCATACGTTTATCTACTACACCGTCCATCCTCTGTTTGGATAATTAAAACTCGTTCTTCACTGCTATTTGAAGTAATTCCACCTAAGCAATGGTAATAGGGCCCTTTAAGATCTGATAGACGGTCCGGATCCGCCACGTGAGACCCTGATGGTGGCCCACCAGGTTCGCCCACGGACTCTATTTGCGAACAGAGCATCTGCGTCAGCTCTGTGATGGACGGTGGCAAATTGATTGGAGATGACCGAGGAATCCATTACGTCCATTGTATTCCCCTCAAAAAACCGTTAGGAATGGACGGTTTTTGGAGTATTTTCAGTGTGGCCCACGAGAATCTTCATTCCACCGTCCATTCTGTCATTTAACGGCTGAGAACGTGCAGACGATTGCATGGTGGAAGAAGGACACCTAGGTGTTGGTCTTGGCCGTCTCCTGAGACAAGCGAACGGCTCAGATCATCGAAACGAATGACTCGTGGGGCCCACAATGATCAACCGGCGGTCGGATGATAGACGCTATTGCGTCTTCACGAAATTTTTAGAAATTCGTCGGTCAGCGCTTGCTGATCGACTTAACTTTGTTCGGTGCATGGCTCTCATGCGTGGGTTGTGCACATGCACACGCAAAGTGGTCCCCAATTTGATGTACATGCAAAATCCAGTCCGTCCATCCACTTTTTCATATCCTTTTAGACGTTGAGACCAAAATTGAAGAATATCTAGAAATCAGGTGGGCCCCAAATCATGATTCTGAGGGCTAATATGTCTGTTGGGCCACTTCTAGAGGGATCCAATGGATGAAATTCGACATGTATGGTTAATTTATGGTCCCTTAGCCATGTATGAAGTTTCGAGCTGAACGGATGGTGGGAACTCTGCAATCTTGCGTTTTGGACGACTGTCTGGCCTCTTGAACTTCAGTTTCCTGATTTTCTTTGGCATGTATGAAGTTTTGACCTGAACGGATGGTGGGAACTCTTTGGCATGTAATTCCGTCGATCTTGGTCTCCTGGAGTCCGTCCCTTACCTTTGGCATCAACAGAGTGTTAAATTCATACTTTTAGCACCTTTTTACAGTTCATGCTTTCAACTACACCCTGTATCACAAACACGGTAAAACGGGCCATTAAACAGCATTATGTTAGTAAATCTAGGTAATAAATGGGGTCTAATATGTAATATTTGACCCTCAACAAATTTCAGTGACAAAGGCAATGTCCGATCACGTACAAACTTGAGCATACATGATGCTCCCTACTACTGATGCGTACGAAAATTCCTTCATTCGATTCTTTTCAAAATCATTATTTGGACACTGAAATAGACCAAATTTATCTCCCTTCACAATAGGCGACTTTCCTGACGCACAATTTTACATGCCATATCTTTCAAGTACCCTAGTAATATAGGCCCTCTGTGACAGGCTGAGAAGTCCAAGTGTTCTATCACCGCGAATCTCAATGTCGATGACGTAAGAAGCTTCACCAAGGTCTTTTATTTCAAACCTTTGAGATAAGAATTTTTTGGTGTCGCTCAACATCCTCGTATCACTGCTAGCCAACAGAATGCCATCAACATACAAAATCATCATAACGAACTTACTCCCATTAATTTTAATATAGATGCATTCATCTGCAGTGTTTTATACAAATCCATCTGAGGAAATTATTTCATGAAACTTAAGGTACCACTGTCGCGATGCCTGTTTCAACCCATAGATGGACTTCTTAAGTTTGTAAACTAAATGTTCTGAGTCAATAGCTACAAAACCTTCGTGTTGTAACATGTATACATTCTCATTTAGATCTCCATTGAGAAATACAGTCTTTACATCCATCTGATGTAACTCTAAATCCATATGAGCTACAAGAGCCATTATGATCCCGAATGAGTCTTTCTTGGATACTAGTGAGAAAGTCTCCGTAAAGTCAATGCCTTCATATTGGTTAAAACCCTTGACAACAAGTCGGGCTTTATACCTTTCGACATTTTTCTTGGAGTCCCTCTTGGTTTTAAATATCCATTTAGAACCAATCGGCCTTATTCCAGTAGGTAACTCTATAAGATCTCATACTTTATTGTCCTGCATGGATTTCGACTCATCTTTTATGGCATCAAACCAACGAGAAGGATCTGCACTTTGTTTGACTTGTGTAAAAAATTTAGGATCCTTTTCCACCCCTATGTCAAGGTCGTGCTCATATAAGTATACGATATAATCGTCTCGAGTTACAGGCCTTTTCTCTCTTTCAGATATTCTCAATGGTTCAGTTTATTGGGTCTGATCTTGATTTTCCTCATCAGTGGTTTGTATATGAGGTTCTACATGGCGCTTTGCAGTGACTGCAGAATCAACTGCATCATCAATGTCCACGTGATCTGGATTGACTATGACAGGAGTAATAGTCCTTTGTTCCTCAAATACAAAATTTCTTATGTTCGTGCTCCCACTGTTTTCAGTGTCCTTAATGAATCTGGCATTCCCACTGTTGATCAGCAGGGCCGACCAAATAGAGTTCTTACAGTACACACTCATTTTATGCACATTATCGAAATGTGCAAGCTTTTAGAAAAAAAAAAAAAAGGAAAGAGTCCAGTGCTTAAAAAATATAAGTGAATTAACTTGATTCTTAACATAAAAGATATCATTTCAAGACTCAGATAACTATTTCGTACTTTTCTCGGTGCACAAATTATTTTCAATACTATTATTTACTTTGAAATAAAGAGGAGATTATTTTGTTTATTATGATTTTAAAACTTAAATGTAATTTTCTTTTTTTTGTCATTTAACCCCACATTAGATAGGGAAGACTCCAAGTCGACTTTATAAGTAAAGGAGCCTCCTTAACGGCTTGAGCCCTTTCAAGAGACTATCCGTTTAGGAGCATGAGGGTAAGTGTACCCTGTGCAATTTTTCACACATGCATGTGCATTGGCCAAGCTGAGATGAACCACATCAGCCCATGGCCATGGCATGTGGTTCCATGTATGTGGACTGACATGCAGTGCATATAGCTCACTTGATTAGTGGACTAGCATAAATTTTTTATTTTTATATCAGGGCATGTCCACAAGGGGCCAGTCTTGATAGATGGACCAGATCTTGCACACGTATGGCATATGGGCACGTACACCACCTTATGCACAAATGTCCATACCATTTATCTTTACACTAGGGTGAGGTAGGCTTGCAATGGACCTGGTTTGGACCAGGCCTGGCTTCACCCCCAAGCCCAAAATGGGTCTAATGGGGCGACCCTACCCATTGCCACCCTTTGGTATGATCCTCATGCTTACAGGATAGGATGTTCATGTACATATGCATGTGAAAGCAATAATACACAATCTTCCAACTTATTGCTGTTTCGAAACATCTGGTCCGTTCAAAAGGTGGGCCGGATCATAATGAAACCTAGGGGGAAAACTAGGATCGTCCATTCATCAAGTAGGTTACACTATCTGAAATCCTGAATGTCTGACTAAGTGTACTTGTGTGTCCCACCTAATGATTGGATTGTTCCAGTTTATACCAACTGATCTTGATGGTATCTCCCACCTATCTCATGGCTCGGATTCTCCCCTAAAGTGATACATCAGCAGAAAATGAAAATGTTCTAGAAACTTAATATACAGTTTATGTGAGCATTTTTGGATAAGGAGATAGGGTTGTAACACCTCTCCATCACAATAGCCATACAAATGGGGCCCTCATTTCCACAACAACCTTCATAAAGCATTCTTTTTTAGAGAGGAAAAGAGGAATAACAATCCAATAGAAGTTGAAATATACACCAACATTTTTTAGAAAGAACCAACCTTTATAATTTAAGTATGTTACAAAAAAATATTAGTTTTAAGGGAAAGTGACAAAAAAAGTTACAAAGGATTGGGAGAAATTATTTAAATCGGTAAGTGATATGGTTTAATGCTCCTTTAGTTGTCAAATTCTGTGGTGCCAAAACCTCAATCTATGTCTTGTGTAGCTCATTATTATAAATGTTCAAGATATTGCACTTTGCTTCAAGTACAAACTGCTTCAAGAAATACAAGTACAAGCTACTACAGAAGCATGCAAGTACAAGGTACAATAGTAGAAGTACACTTGTTCAAGACTCAAGTCAGTGTACAACACAAGATGAATGGTTATTCAAGCTTCAGAATAACTCTTGATTCAATGCTACATGATGTTCAAAGTTCTCAAGCTTCACAATGATCAAAGGTCATCAATCACCTGAAGATATGAAGTCTCGAAGTTCATATCTCACTGTTCAAGGTAAGATTGACCTTAGATTGTCCTTAGAATAGGTCACTTTGGATACATAAGATAATGGAATCATTTTACATGGAATTGGACTATTCTAAGACTAGTCCTGAACCTTGTTCGACTACTCCTAGCACTGCTTCGACCAGTCCAAGGATTTCCAAGACCATTCCTAAGTTGTTACAAATTTTTGAAAATTTTTTGTTGAGCTACGACCAGTCCTGGAGATTGTTCGACTGGTCATGTGAACAGTGTCAATCTGTACTACGATTAGTCCTGATTCTCCGATTCAAACTCCAGCAACTAATCCTAGTTTCCTACGACCAATCTTGAGTCAGCTACGACCAGTCGTAGGTGGTCTAAGACCAGTTGTAGAAATCCTAAGACTAGTCGTAGAACGGTTTTTAAGATAGTGCTCAAAATTTTTAAAATGCCGTTGGTGCTACGACCAGTCGAAGGGTTCTCAAAACTAGTCGTAGATGAGTTTTGTGCAACTATAAATAGAGCATGAATTTTAGAGTTTGATATCGAATTTCAAGAAAAATCAAGGGATCACTCTGAGATAAGTTTGTGTTCATTTTAAGCTACGTTGTGCATAATTTACATTCTCTTTTGTTAGCTTCAATTTATTTGATTTTGTTTCTACATTCCAATCTCAATTGAAAAGAGGAATTGTGATATTACTTCTTCTTGTAATCAAAATCAAATAGAACTAGCCCATCTAGTTTAATTTAAAATCAATTAGAACCTAAAACCATTATAAAGTGAGTATTGGACTTTGGACTTCTACATTCGATCATCTACTCCGATTGGTTCTACCAGGCTGCTGCAAAAGGAGAAATCCAGGTATTTTACATTTATTGTAAATTCCTTTCATTTCAGTTTCTTTTGAGATTAGGTTAGAAAAATCTCATTGTGTTGGTTATCTCAGGAGAGCCAAAAAACTCAGAAGTGAGGGTTTTTGAATTGTGTAAGCCCTTTGAAAAAGACATAATTATGAAGATTTTGGGTGAACCTGTGAAAACCTATTTTGATAGTGAATGCTAATATCCCCTGTGTGAGGATATTAGGAGTGGAGTAGCAATCTGTGTGGCTGTTTTATAACAGTTGGTGTACACACGGGTGAACCACTATAATTCTTTGTATTTTGTGGATGTGTGATTTATATTTCTTGTCTTTTATCATTCAGAATTGTGGAATGTATGTGTGGATGTGAATATTGTAATATTTACATTTCAAGCACAGTGGAAATGTTGTAATAGTTTAGAATTTACTTTCTACTATTTCCCTTTATTATTCCTTTTCAGTTTGGGATATTGATACTTATTGTTCTAGTAAGGTTATCCTGCCATAAACCCTTGATTTTTATGGTGTAAGATTGTCCTTAGAACTACATTCGTATCAACCTTTCAAGACTTGAATTTGAGGTTACTTTACATTTCTTTATTGTGGTTTGTTTCCTTTCTTTTGTTGACTATCTTATTTCTTATATTCCGTTGTTATAAGTTTTATTTGGCATAGTCCTATTCATCCCCCCCTCCTAGGACATATAACTAGGCTTTTTCAAGTGGTATCAGAGCATAATAGCTCGATTTTAATTATTTATTCTTGGATTTATTTCCTGAGCTAACGATCTAAGCTATATAAAATGTCAAATTTTGATATCTTATCAGTCACTAGGCCTCCACCCTTTAATGGCTCCAATTATGCTTATTGGAAAGCCAGGATGAGAATCTTTTTAAAATCCATGGATAAAAGTGGTGGCTGGCCACAGTGAATGAATAGACCCCTCCTACCACTGAAGTGACTGGAATCGATGGTTCAAAAATAATGAGAATAACTGCTTATTTCTCATGGACCACACTTCAGAAAAGTGAGAGTAGTACAAATGCTAAAGCACTAAATGCAATTACTTGCGCACTATCACCAGATGATTTCAAAAGAGTTATATCCTGTGATTCTGCAAAGCAAGCTTGAGATATTTTAGAAATGACACACAAGGGTACATCAATTGTCAAAAAATCTAAAGTCCAACTCCTCACAACCAAATTTGAAGAAATTCATATGGAGGAAAATGAAATGTTTATGGACTTTTATACACGATTAAATGACATTGTAAACTCTATGTGGGGTCTTGGCGATAAAATTCCAGAAAGTAAAGTGTGTATAAAGATACTACACTCACTTCCTGAAAGGTTTAACTCTAAGGTAACCGCGATTCAAGAACTTCGTGATACGGATACTATGAAGGTAGAAGAATTAGTTGGGTCTTTACAAACCTACGAGTTAACTTTTAAAGCTCCTAAAGGAAAATCCATTGCCCTTAAGTCTTCGAATGATGTTTCTCATGAAAACAATTCTGATTTAAAAAATTTTGAAGACGATATGACTCTTTTAGCAAAAAAGTTTTACAAAAATTTCAAAAGCAAAAAGAGAGTTGATTTTCAAAAAGCTAATGATAAGAAAAGATTTAAAACTAAATCTAAGTCTTGAAAATCTTTAAAAGAAAATCAATGTTACGACTGCCAAGAATATGGGCATTTAGCAAACAAGTGTCCTTAAAAGGACAAACTCAAAAAGAAGAGTATGTTGGCTACTTGGGATGAATCCTCTGATTCTGAAGCCTCTTCTGATTCAGAAGATTCTGAAACCGAGTCGGGTAATGAAGTGAAAGCTCTTATGACTCTAGCCAAATTCACATTTTCAGACAATGATTCAACAAGTGAAGAAAATCTGAACAGTGAATGTGAAAATGAAGATGATCTTCAAAATGCTTACAATGCCCTATACAAGAAAAGTTGTAAAATTGCTGTGAAATTTAAACTTCAAAAAGAAAAATTTTCAAAGCTTAGAGAAAATTTTGAAACCCTTGTTTTGGAAAAATCCCGTATTTCAGATAGTTTTGAAAAAAACAAATGTGATTTGGATTTTAAAACCTCTCAGTTTGAAAATCTGAAATCTGAAAATGAAAAACTTAAATTTGAAGTTTCTTCTCTTTTAAGTTTAAAGGATACATGGAAGTATGCTGAAGGAGATCCAAAGTTAGAAATTTTTTTATCTAGATTAAGGAAATGTGGCGATTGATCCGGTTTGGACTACGAGAAAAATGTTCCTCTTAAACATAAGAATGCTCCTCCTAAGTTTGTAAAAGGAGAGACCTTAAACTCAAAAGGAAAAAGTACAAATCAAGTTTTTTCTAAAATTACTTTTCAAAAATCAAAAAATAATTTTTTCAACTATAAGCATCAGAACCGAAACCCTTTAGCTGAAAAAATATTTGATCTTCTCAAGGAGCTCTTAAAATCTAACTCAGTGGATCACTCTAACTATAACTACAATCAAAAGAAGACCCATTATACTCCTTAAGCCAAAACAGTTATAAAATGGGTTCCTAAGGTTGCCTGCTTGGTTGCCCACACTGCTTTCAAAGCTACAAGCCATTCGAAGTGGTACCTTGATAGTGGATGTTCAAGGCATATGACAGGCGACAAGGCTTTATTCACCAATTTAAAAGATATAACTAATGGGTCGGTCACATTTGGTGATGGTAGTAACTGCAAGATTATTGGCCAAGGTACGGTCCAACTTTACAACCTTCTCTTGTTTAAGAATGTTTTATATGTTAAAGGGCTAAAACACAACCTATTAAGCATATCTCAAATATGCGATAACAATCATAGTGTAAAATTTCCAATCAAGGTTGTGAAATCATAAACAAAAAGGGTTCTGTAATATTAACTGGTCGCAGAACTTCTGAAAACTGCTATATTGTAAGCGATGGCAGCTCATCTAGTCAATCGTGGTACATGGTCCATACCAATGAGACAAAATTATGGCATAAACGCCTTGGACATGTACACTACTGTAGCTTATACAGATTGAGCAAGGGAAAACTAATAAGAGGTTTACCTAAATTACAAAAAGTAGACAAAACATGTGGTGAATACTAGTATGGTAAACAAACTAGGAGCTCTCACAAAAATGTGAACTCCAATGCCACGTCAAGACCACTCGAGCTTCTTCACATGGATCTTATAGGACCAACTAGGACGGAGAGTCGAGGTGGAAAAAAATACATCCTTGTAATCGTGGATGATATTTCAAGATTCACTTGGGTCTCTTTCTTAGGAGATAAATCAGAAACCCGTGATGAAGTGAAAAAGATTATCAGACGTATTTAAATAGAAAAAGGTTCTCAAGTCAGTAAGATCCGTAGTGATCATGGATCTGAGTTTGAGATAGCAGTTTTGAGAAATTCTGTAGCGATCAAGGAATATCGCATGAATTCTTTACGCCCAAAACACCATAACAAAATGGAATTGTGGAAAGGAAAAATAGAGTGCTTCAAGAAATGGGAAACGTAATGTTGAATAGTACAGAGCTCCCTAGAAATCTTTGAGTTGAAGCAGTGAATACCGCCTACTATATTATTAACCGGGTTTATACTTGTAAATCTAATAACAAAACGGCTTATGAACTATGGTTCGATAAGAAGCATACTATCAAATACTTTCGAGTTTTTGGTAGCAAGTGTTATATTCTACGTGACTAAAAAAATCTGAGAAAGTTTGACACTAAGAGTGATGAAGGGATCTTTTTAAGATACTTTTTAAACAGTCGTGCATATCATGTATTGAACAAAAGGACCGGTGTTATTTAAGAATCTATAAATGTGGTCATAGACGATCACTTGAATACACCTGCCCCAAGTTCAGATTATGATGAAGTTCTTTTAATTGATAAACCAGATACTTCATCAAATTAAACTGATTCTAAATTGAGGACCGTTAAAGATCTTCCAATTGCTCAGATTCTTGAAAACCCTCTCATTGGTGTAGCACTCGTAGACAACTTGAAGACATATGTAATTACGTGTCACGTCCCAAACCTGAAAATTGGATTCACAGGAATCTCGATCGCCGAACCCGGTGCTAACAGCCTCCGTAGTACCCCATTCTCAGCTCCTAGCATTCAAATGCCAGATTCCGATCTTGGGATCCTACAAGGAGGATTTTTTTTATACATTTGTTTCATAGTAAGCATAACCACAAGTTTACCCAATTCACAAAGGTAACATCTTCATCACATATCCACTAATATAATCATTTAAATACAATGCTGAAAGGGAAATACATATAACGAAATCAAAGCTCTAGAAGACAGCTGCGCGCTCCAATCTCAATACTGCTGCAACCTAACATCACCTGCACGCATCTATCGTGCATAAGCTTATGAAAAGCTTAGAGGGTGGTGTAAGTGTGTGCGCGAGGTAAGTGCCAAGTATTCAATACAATATCATAATCATACAATACCGAAAAAACTATTAATCCATAAACCATTCAATGTCTGAATAAACTGAAACACTGACAAGAACAGAAATGATCAGAGTAAGCAGAAATGTTGACAAGATTATAAATCATATGACAATAGAGTAAGTGGAAGTATGAACAAGCTCATAAGTCAATCCATATTAGAATACGTAATATAGAACAGTTATGCGATAAGGAGTCATGAGGAGCTAAATATCAGATGCTGAGGGTGCAATGTAATATACATTCCTGATGAATAGCACATACAACGCCAATCGTACCATATGCTGCGGATGTAATGCAACATGCAGTGCGAATGAAATGACCATGCTGGAGTGTAAAGTCGGGATGATAGTACGTAGTATCGCAGGCTATGAGGTCTACCACAAGGAACCTCTATCCAAACCAGTCCCATACCTAAATTTGGATAGTCTGACTCAACGTGGTAAACTCCTGATCTCAGGTTAATCGCGCGCCCAATCGAAATCTTTGCCATAACAAAGATACACAACAATTAGTTGCGCACCACCAATGCGAGTGGATAGTGAATGAATGAATGAATGACTGAATGAGCATGCAACTCCTACTCAATAAGTCCACATATCAGTACGGTTCATCTCTGAGATCATCACTGGGGTTTAGTACACTCCAAATGGCACTGCCGCTCTCCCTAGCCGCACAGTCCAAGTGAGCATAAGAAACCTCACTATCTGTCTAGCCAATAGTCTGCCAATACCTATTCGGCACGTCAATAGCAGACTCATTCCTCGAGCTGGTCAGACTCAGCCTAGTATTGCCCC
Organism: Magnolia kwangsiensis; assembly: GCA_037074715.1. NCBI lineage: Eukaryota > Viridiplantae > Streptophyta > Magnoliopsida > Magnoliales > Magnoliaceae > Magnolia > Magnolia kwangsiensis. Next base: position 89,084,222 of record CM073582.1, read on the forward strand.
TTTCGCTTGGGGGGATAAGGCCACACCCCCTTCCAACCGACCACAGTACAGTGGAGATCGCAGCCATCTGGTAATCGGCACTCAACGTCCATCTACCCACTCGGTCTAGACGTTGGAGCATCCTTTGGAACCAAGAAGGTGCTTAGGGATTTTCACCCAGGGCCATCTATAGCGACCCGATGCTCGAACAGATTTTTGATGTCCCATCTGGCCATCCACGATATGCCTGTGGAGGCTACGACCCTGATATCACTAGGGCATACAGTAGTCACAACACAATGCAAGATGCATGAGTCATACAATCCAATCATGCATCAATCTTGTGCATGTCGTGCGCTCATGTGAGATAGCCTCCACCTATCAGGGAGTCTCACATCATTCTGCCCAATGACATATGCAATGGTCAATCACATCTCATAACAAACATGCAGATGATGCGAATGGGTATGTATCATAATGCTATGCAGTCACATACTCATATTCGGTATCAATAAATGGCATCGACAATGTGAACTTTTAACCAACATTGCCCCCAAGGAATGGCCCACATAGAATCAAATATATAATGGGCACATGGCCTCACACAAGGGCCAAATATATGAAACAGGTGGGCCTTGGTCATAAGCCTAACACATATCACAATGGGCCTTGCTCATAGGCCTCAAATACATCTGGATGGGTCGCACCCATGGGCCTCAGATATATCACAATGGGCCTCAAATATACTTCGCAGGTGAGTCACATACCTGGGTCTAATACACATCAGTATGGGCTACATGACATAGGCCTAATATACATCACTATGGCCACAACCCATGAGCTTTAAATAAATAATAGGTGGGCCCTACACATGGGCCTCAAATATATACCACGGGTGAGCCTCAATGGACGGGTCACCAATACAACAGGATGGGCCTAATGACATGGACCCCATAAATATATCGAATAGGCCGCACCAATTGGGCTTACATACATTGCAATGGGCCATAACTCATGGGCCATAACTCATGGGCCTTGCATACATCACAATGAGCCTTGTAACATGGGCCTCATATATATTTAAGGTGGGCCTCAACAACGGGTCTCATACACATCAAGGTGGGCCTCAACAACAGGCCTCATACACATCAAGGTGGGCCTCAACAACGGGCCTCATACACATCAAGGTGGGCCTTAACAACGGGCATACATCACAATGGGCCTTGTAACATGGGCCTCATATATATTTAAGGTGAGCCTCAACAACGGGTCTCATACACATCAAGGTGGGCCTCAACAACGGGCCTCATACACATCAAGGTGGGCCTCAACAACGGGCCTCATACACATCAAGGTGGGCCTCAACAACGGGCCTTATGCACATCAAGGTGGGCCTCAACAACGGCCCTCATACACATCAAGGTGGGCCTCAACAACGGGCCTCATATACATCAAGGTGGGCCTCAACAACGGGCCTCATGCACATTAAGGTGGGCCTCAACAACGGGGCATATACACATCACATTAGACCTCACTCATGGGTCAACGTACATAACGCCGGCCGTATCAACGGGTCGAACAAAAATAGACCAAATCAAAGGACCGGTACAAAGGAGCCGAAGCAATTGGCCCGATCAAATAGACTGATACAGATGGGTCGAGTCAAATGGTTGATACAATTGGCCGAGTCAAAATGGGCCGATTCAGTTGGGTTGAATCACTTGGCCGAGTCAAATGGGCCGAATCAGTTGGGCTAATCAAATGGGCCGATACAATTGGCCGAGCAATGGGTCTCACATGTGGCCTTATGTATATAATAAATGGGCCATACTACATGATCTAATACCATAAGGGGGAAGCCAACCTGACCGAAAAACACCATTAGGTAGGCCGAACTAAGCCGAGCCGACCCGACCGAACAATCACATCAGGTGGGCTGAGCCGAGCCGACCGAACAACAACACACAGGTGGGCCGAGCTGAGCTGACCGAACAACAACACACAGGTGGGCCGAGCTGAGCCGACCAAACAATAATACACAGGTGAGCCGAGCCGAGCTGACCTGGTAACCAACAACACACAGGTAGGCCGAGCCGACTTGACCGAACAACAATACACAGGTGGGCCGAGCCAAGCTGACCTGACCAAACAATAATACACAGGTGAGCCGAGCCGAGGTGACCTGACAACCAACAACATACATGTAGGCCGAGCCGACCTGATCGAACAACAACACACAGGTAGGTCGAGCCGAGCCGACTTGACCAAATAACAACACATAGGTGAGTCGAGCCGAGATGACATGACAACCAATAACACACAGGTAGGATGAACCGACCTGATCGAACAACAACACACAGGTGGGCCGAGCCGAGCTGACCTGACCAAACAACAACACACAGGTAGGCCGAGCCGAGCCGACCTGACCAAACAACAACACACAGGTGAGCCGATCTGAGCTGACCTGACAATCAACAACACACAGGTAGGCCGAGCCCAGCCGACCTGACCAAACAACAACACACAGGTGAACCGATCTGAGCTGACCTGACAATCAACAACACCCAGGTAGGCCGAGCCGAGCCGACCTAACCAAACAACAACACACAGGTAGGCCGAGCCGAACCGACCTGACCAAACAACAATACACAGGTGAGCCGAGCTGAACCGAGATGACCTGGCAATCAACAACACATAGGTAGGTCGAGCCGAGCCGACCTGACCAAACAACAACACACAGGTAGGCCGAGCCGAGCTGACCTGATCAAACAACTACACACAGGTGGCCCGAGCCGAGCCGACCTGACCAAACAACAACACACAGGTGAGCCGAGCCGAGCTGACCTAGTAATCAACAATACACAGGTAGGCCGAGCTGACCTGACCGAACAACAACACATAGGTAGGCCGAACCGAGCCGACCTGACCAAACAACAACACACAGGAAGGCCGAGCCAAGCTGACCTGACCAAACAACAACACACAGGTGAGTCGAGCCGAGCTGACCTGACAATCAACAACACACAGGTAGGCCGAGCCGACCTGACCGAACAACAATACATAGGTAGGCCGAGCCGAACCGAGCCCTTTTCTATAGTCAGGCCATCATAACATGTAACATCATACTCTAAATCCATGGGGCTCCTGGCACATCAGAGAGGACCAGCACTGCTCAGACCTTGTCCAGGTACACCAGCACCACCCAAAATGGATGGATGACATGGGTGGGTCCTATAGTCCCTATGTCAGTTTATACTTCACTGCTGCCACTGCCATAAGGGATGGATGCCAAGACTTCAATGTTGCAATGAGGTAACTCCGCTCAGCCTACCAGTTGAGCTATGGATCTGGATGTCCATGATAGCCACCCTCACTAGGGATGGATGCCAAGACCTCAGTGTTGAAATGAGGCATCTCCCACTCCGTCTACTACCTGAGCTGTGGAGCTGGGCCCACATCAGATCACACTTCACTGGTAGCTACACCCACTATTTACTAAGTTATGACACATCAGATGCTCCGATCAACCTCATTTTCTGGCTCAACGCCTAAAATGGGTTGGTGTATAGAATAGATGGCGTGGATTTAACACATACAACAAAGTAGGGCGTGTATGAGTGGGTCACCCCACAAACTTGTAACCAAGCAAATATTTGGGTTTTCACAGAGATGTCCAGCATCCCTGGACACTGGACAGTCATCACAGTAAAGGTGGGCTATATTCAAGTGGGCCACCACACAATGAATGGTATGGGTACAACACTCATAAGGTGGACCCCACTCATAAACGGCTTGGGTAAAATACTTCATGATGGGTTCCATCCAAGTGGGCCACATAGCCAAATCATCACAAATATATATATATATATATATATATATATATATATATATATATATATATATATATATATATATATAAATGAAGAGGTAGAGAGAGAAGCACCCACTTTTTATCTTCGCTTCCTTCTTCCGCCAATGCAATCTGAAATTACGGTGAAGACCGCTTTAGTTGAAGTAAGAATAGGTCAGTATATCCTAGAGGGGGGGTGAATAGGGCTTTTTAAAGTTTATTTAAATTATTAAAAATTCTTATCACACTAATCCTATCACAGAGTATTGATTAGGATTACTCAACCTTAACTCTACTGGCTTCCAAGCCTGATAGAGGATCCAATCACAAACTATTTAAAAAATAAACAATTTATAGATGAGATTGTGATGGATATGACTGTGTGTGCATAGGATGTGATCATATATAAAGACATGCAAGGCAATCACATAAATGAAGGATAATATCAAACTCAAACACAGTCATTTTATAGTGGTTCGACGACTTGTATACTCCACTCCCGGCTTCCACACTCAACCCTTGAGTGACCGGATTTCACTAAGGAGGTTTTCCATGGTTCACCTCAAACCTAAGGTTTTAAATCAGGTTCACCTTCAACCTTTACAGAGGTTTCTACTCGGTTTACCTCAAACCCTGGAGTTTTACTGGCGTACTCCTAACCAGATGTTTATGCCCACACAGGACAAGGGTCCACACAATGCACCCTGAGGTTTCTACTCGGTTCACCTCTAACCCTGGAGTTTTACTGGTGTACTCCTAACCAGATGTTTATGCTCTCCACAGAGCAAGGGTCCACACAACACACCCTAAGGTTTCTACTCGGTTCACCTCTAACCCTGGAGTTTTACTGGCGTACTCCTAACCAGATGTTTATGCTCTCTACAGAGCAAGGGTCCACACAATGCACCCCACACGTACACTCCCGTCGGAGGCCTTCTTCGAGGACTTCAAATGGTAAGCAACACTTAAAATTCAATCCTAAAAAGGAATGATCGCAAGTGTCCTCTTGTAACGCCCGTGAAAAATCCATACTTGGGCTCGAGTACCAACTCGACCCGAAATCGCGTAGAATTAATTTCCATGGAAATTAAGCGTAAGTTAGCTAGCGCAATGCTAGAGTAGCTGGGAAATAGTCCCTGATCACTTTAAATCCGTTCTACAAGACCCAAATCGAGTAGAACAAACAACTCTACAATACTCTATAACCTCGGATCAAACTCTAAGCGGGTTTGTTCTCTGGACCACTTTGAATTCTTGTATTGGATTTAGACCGCGCGTCGAAAGTCCGATACTTCCTATCTTAGACCGTTAGAACCGCCCAGCTGGACTTGGCAATCATTTCGAAAATCAAGTCAAACCGATAATCACAGATTATTTCATTGAGCCCGGACTGAAGAGACCGCGAATAGGGACAGAATTGGAATTTCAAATTCAAATCTGGCACACGACTTGACACGTCAGTATTAAGCGTTCTGACTGTCAGAATTCATCCAGATTACACCCTCGGATCAGGAAAAATTTCTATTTATTATCATGAGACTTCCAGCCCTGATCTACGTACGGTGACCGCTGAACTGAAACTGGTCCACCACGTGCGATCTGCGAACCCTGCCGGACTGAAAACTTAATACGTGCTAGATCTGGTATGCATGAGCTTAAATCCGATCGCAATCGACCAGGGGACCACCAGAAAGCAACTTTTGGACCGAAACAGCCCCAAAATGGATAGGCACCAAGTAAACTTCGTTCCGGAGCCTGTTTCCGGCATTTTTAAGCTTATAAAAGGGATTGAAACCCTCATTCCTCTCTTCCATCCGAAAATTGCAAACCCTAGCTTTGGGAGAGAGAAAAGGAGAGAGAGTTTGAGAGAGAGAGTGGAAGGGATTTTTTCCGTCTCCGAGCCACCGACTGCTAGTGCTTCAGCAACTCTTCCCAATCACCTGGCTGGTGATTTCTTTACTTTTTCAGGTATAAAATAACCCTAGAACTTGCTGATTTAGGGTTTACCTAGATTCATAGCGTGTTAGCTAACGTACTTCATAAATCAGGTCCTCCTACTGCCGTAGACGAAGCGTATACGCTCCGTTCGAAATCACGCATCCGTAAGAGACTAGGTGAGGATTTTAGACGCTTTGATTGACGGTTTACAATGCTTTCAATGTTGTTTAATAGTTGACATGTACAACATGCTCTCCGTTTCCTGTTTCGTAAATTAACGAAGAATATGAGATTTAGGGCATTTTAGTCATTTGTAGGAAGTACGGTTTATGCTCATATTTTGCTGATGTGATTGACATGGTTTGTTGTCGCCTTAGAGAGTTAGGAATGCGTGCATAATTAGTTTGGCAAAGAGGTTCGCCTAATTGCGCACTTTGGGTCGACATACTATATGTAGACTTAAGTGTGTAGTGTATGTGTTTGTATAAATGCTTGTATTAGTATGTATTGAATTAAATGATGTTATGTGGTAGTTTGAGATTGATTTCTCAGTTAATATGCTGACCTAAATGATTTCCTACATGTTGACCATATGCATGATTTCATTACATGCATGGAATGTATGTGTTTGAAGGTTTGCTTAAGTTGAATGTTATAACATGTGTTAACATGCTCACATGATTGTATTTCAATTCCAATACTCTTACCTAAATTGCTGATGTGATTCCATAAGTGTTTGGGACTAGACTTAGTCCAGGCAGTCGGTAACCGAGCGAATTCGTGGCTGACTGGTCATAGCCACGAACGACGCGTCGATGAACGTGATACGTGTTTTGAGTTGGCGGCAGTGGTTAGGCCACGCGAAGTGTTTTACGCACTTCATTTCGTTCGACTTGAGATGCGATCGCGCTAGTCGAGCCCGTCAAGCAACCCGACTGGCCGATGTATGTTCACCTTGTATGAGTCATAACTGCTTGAACCTAGGGTACTGAACTTACCATTGTAAACCCTGTTAACCATGGTACCTTGATCCATAAAGACTCATGAGCCGGGCATGGTGGTATGGGACACCGTGGTTGAGCTGTCGGCCTACGCTGGGGCCATAAACCTCCCCGTAGTGACCAGTGAGCACTTAGACTCGTGAGCAGATTATGGTGGTATGGGACACTATATTCTAGTTGTCGGCCTACACTGATCAGGCGACGAGTCCTTTGTAGTGACCGCGAGCGTATTCTGAGTCCACGGGAGGCGACGACCCCTCCGTTGCAGTAGAGTACGGTAGGCCTGTATTGATAAGGTGATGGGGGAGCGGTGCAACGAGTGCGAGCAACAGCCCTGGCAGCCCTTGCAGCGACCTACATAAATATACCTCGTATGAGATTACTAGGAGTGACGACCCTAGACAGGATCTGTGTTGGGATTGATACAAGGGAAGTACCTTAGTTTTCCAATCCTGCTGTTTGAATGGACTAATAACAACTTGAAAATCATATCACCATAGCATTGCATGTGCCTGAAAGATGTGGAGCACTCTAGGGAGTGTGGTATGCCGCGGTCGTAAGATGTTGCCGTATGAGGGAGATCGTCGGTGAGGGCATACATCACGTCATGTCATCTTGCATTAACAACAGTATTAGGATTGTCTGATTTACTGCTTTACTATTATCGCATGATTGAATTGTGAACATGCTAATCTTTGCTCTATGATTCCACTGAGTTGATCACTCACTCCCACGTTACGGGATGGTGTTTGCAACACCCAGCAGACCCTGTTGTAGATGCAGGTGAGGCTGAGATCCAGGAGGTGGAGCCAGACATTGACGAGGACCAGGACGAGTTCTCGTACATGCAGTATCACGATGGCTTTCCGTAGGCGACCTGGATCGAGGGGACTTCAGTGGGACTATTTTGAACATTACATTTTTGTTCATGTATATGTATATGAGACTCAGAGATGTATTCATACTTTAGAAACAGATGAGATTTACTTTGTTTTCCATACAGTGATATATATATTATCTAGTCTTCCGCTTGCTTTTATCACTGGATCTGAAGTATGAATTACAGTTTTCAGTTAATCAGACAACATTGAATCATAATCATTTTGTTGCATAAGTGACGGTCTGGAACTCGGGAGTTGAGTTTATACACGACCCCCGATTTTCAGGGTGTTACAAGTTGGTATCAGAGAATGAATAAAAGTATACTGGGCCTGGGTTATGGTCTCGCGATGTACGCTGTCACTTCCTTTGACTTAGGTGGGTGCGAGAAGGGTTTAGAAACACTTCTAGGATCGCAGATTCGCCGATAGGCGAAGTCTATTAGAATCGATCGCAAGATCGAGTCTGTAACGCATCTCGGGTTGCGTAAAGCAACCCGAATAGCTTCTAAGCCGTAGGAAGTCGAGTTGAGACGTCCTATGGGCAATTTTAAACCCGCAAAAGTAAATTCATGGGCCGTGGGATGACCACGACTCCTATAATCAATCGTCAGGGCTTAAAAACCCCGTTTCACCAAAAATCTTCAAAATTCTTCCTCTAAACACTCTGATCTTCATTTGTTTCTTATCCATTTCATGTTAGGCATCAAACCTAATGTGAAAATAACACAAATTAGTACTTTCACAAAATTGTACAGTGAATAGTAAAATTTCATGAAAAATGGCCATAAGGCCATTCTAACTTCACTTTCTTTAGCAACTAAGGGTCTAGATGGATGTACTAGATCCTTTTATCCCAAAATCATATGCTGCATCATAGGATTTTGTATTCGGTATTGTGGAATGGTCCCGGAAAGTCCCGAACACATGTTTAGGCCTATGTAGGTCAAAGTACAATGAACCAGGGGTCGGACCGTACCTTTTTGGGATCCCTGAACTATGGGGGATCGAACCCATCCGGCTCCACCGACCGGATGCATCACCGGTCGGCGATGCCATCGTCGATCCGACGATGCATCGCCGTACAAGTGGGCCCCTTTGATCTAATTTTTGAGTGTACGCCCTTAAATGACGTGCATACCCTCCCCATATAGGCCCGTCCCACGAAAACCCCTAAAATGTGCATCTCCTTCACAAACAGTCCTCCCCATAGCTCCATTTTCATTTTTCAGCAACTATCTCCAAATTTCGTGGTCCCAAATCGCTCCTAGATCCCTCCTTGGCCAAAATCGACCATCATCCATCACTTCTCTGGAGTTAGCAGCCCTTCCTCTTGAAGATTTCACCATTTGGAGCTCCAAAAACTCCCAAATCAAGCTGAAATCGTGAGGTGCTCCATTCCACTTTTTTATTTTCATTTCTCCCTGAAAATACACTCTTGGGAAGCTTGAAGCATCCCTCTACGATGCCTAGATTTCTTTTTTCCAGATTGGACAGCCACTTCTCCGCATTTTTGCCGTTTTTCATGGCTTTCGTGGAAGCCATTTTAGGCCTTTTATCACTCTCATCCATCATATCCTTGATGGGTAAGAAGAAAACTGCAACAGACGAGGCTGGGCCAAGCCGCCCTGCTCAATCGAGAAGACCGCGGGGTGGTGCCGCAAGTTCAAGCACCACCGCAGGTCCAGCTGCAGTCCTGGAGTGCCGTACAAAGCGGGATTTGGATCCCCATGCTCACCTTGGGCGAGCAATTTTATCAGAGATGCCTCATGGCCAATACACTGATCGCAAAGTGTTATTTGAGGTGGACATAGATGGATGACTATTCGGTGAATATCTGTTGTTCGAACGCATTGAAGCTGTGCATTGGGGTCCGATCTTTGAAGCTCGCGCTCGTGCTAATGTGAGCACTGTTCGCACCTTCTATGCTAGTATCCAGAATCCTACCTTGGAGCCTTTACAGTTTAAAATCCCTTTTGGTAGAGATCGGATGGCTACGATTGATGTACGACTGATTGCGCGACTTCTAAACGTGCCTCTTGGTGATGTTCATCCTAGTGAGAAGAACCTGAGGACTAGGCGTGAACGAGATCGCCGCACCAGATTCCTGTGAGGTAAGTTGGTTCCATGGCAGCCTAATAATAGCCTTAAGGCGACGTATATGTCTGATGATTTGCGCCTGTTGCACCATATCTGCACGTTCAATGTTTATCCCAGGTCGACGAATCGCATTGAATGTACACGCCTTATGGTTGATTTTCTGTATCTGGTGGCCCAGGGAGAGAATGTATGCATGACTACTTTCATCTTACGACAAATAATCCTCATAGCCAGGTCAAGAAGAACATCCGAATCACTTCCTTTTGGCCGACTGATTTGCAAGATTGCGCTTGAGTTTGCCTACAGACTTGGGCCAGAATTTTCAGTATCGATTCATACCATTGATGAGTCGACTATGGTCAAGATGAAGATTGGATCGTAGTACCGTGAAAATCAGCTCGAGGAGGACAGTGAAGATGACTTTGATGATGAAGAAAATCAAAGTGAAGAAGCACCTGGAGCAGAGGTTCAGGAAGAAGTCCAGGAAGAGGCAGAAGAGGAGGCTCAGGATACAGATGAGAGCCCTCCTCCTTCTGCGCAGGCTACTATCGACGATCGCATTGCTCGGATGGAGGAGAGTCAGACCGCCTTGCGAAGGGAAGTGCAGAAACTTCGCGCTGAAGTCGAGGATGCCAAGGCCGTTACAAAGAAGAAACTCGGCAAGGTGACTCGTACCTTGAAGGCGATCCTGTGTTGCTTGCAGGATAAGGGTGCTCCTCCTCCGTCACCAGACTCAGACTAGCGATGCGATCTTTGATGTTATTATCAGTAGTTAGTCATTTCCTGCTTTATGTGTGTAAGCCTGTTAGGGCTAGTGCTTGTTTATGTTGCTGTTGCAATTTTAACTATCTTAGTTTCCATGTATTTCTCGTCATGATGCTTGTAAGGATATATCCCTTGTATTGTAACAATTTTGAGTAAATGAAATGCATGGAATGCCTTTGACTCTTGTGAATGATTGCGCTAAATTTGTGCTATTGAGACTGACAAGGTTGCGCCCTATTTTGAATATAGGGAATGCCGCCTAAGGCTAAGCGGAGCACGGCTCGTCTTGCACTGACCGAGCATATGGATCAGACTCCTTCGCAGTCTGGCACCCATGCGGACCCTGCTCTGGGCACGATTCCTGAGGCAGTTCGATCGTCTCAGCCTGCCGCTGGTCCTACAGATAGACCACCGCCATTTACACCGTCAGTCAGAGAGCCATATCGCGCATCTACTTCCACACAGCATCCGCCACAGCCTGATCCACCCCCTGACAGATTCGAGCAGATGATGGCTATGATGCTGCAGCAGCAGCAGCTTCTGACTACCATCGTGGGGACATTAGCCCAGGGTGGGGGTGCGGCTCCATCTACACCACCTGCACCACCTGCACATCCAGCTGAGGATGCCTATACATACGCCCAGGATGAGGGCATGGCTCATCCTGCGCCGCCTGCTTACCCTGCGGGGAACGCCGCAGATACACGGAGCCTGTTAGAGCGATTTCAGCGCTTGCGGCCTCCCACTTTCACGGGTTCTCACAGACCCGAGGAGGCTGAGTACTGGCTCGACTGTGTGTCGAAGATCTTGCGGATGCTTCATTACACAGAGGCCGAGCAGGTAGAGCTGGCTACATTCCTGTTTGAGAGAGAGGCCAGCATGTGGTGGGATAGCGTACTGCGGACCGTTGCCGCCGACTATGTATGGACGTGGGCAGCGTTTGAGTTCCGCTTCCATGAGAAGTATTATCCCCAGACTTACAGGCACGACAGGGAGAATGAGTTTCTCCTCCTCAGACAGGCAGCTATGACAGTCACAGAGTATGAGCATCGGTTCACGGAGTTGGGCAGATACGTCCCGACGATTTTGGCTGATGAGCAGATGCGCATACGGCGCTTTTTGGAGCGTTTGCTACCGGATATTCGGTCGAAGATGTGCTGTGTGAGCATTCCCTCTTATGTGGAGTTGATTCACATGTCCATGCGGGCAGAGCAGGACGTGGATCGACTTGCACGATCTCGTGGCTCTGTTGCTTCTAGGCCACGACCAGACTTGCCAGACAGGCCCTTTGCGGGCAAGAGGCCTTGTGTCGACCCTCCTACTCGGGCCATAGCGCCAGTACCACCGTTTCGGCGCCCCGATTTGACGTGTACATACTGTGGGAGGTCAGGCCACTTGGCACATAGCTGCTTTTCGAGGATGCGGGACAGTGGGTTCTCGCCGCCGCAGAAGATTGACCGTGTGCGTCCACAGGCGATATCAGGACCGCCTATACGGTCAGCTCCTGCGCACCTTACATTCAGACCTCCGGTATCGCAGATCAGACAGCCTCCACGGCCCTTGACACAGTGGCCGAACCGGCCACAGCAGGATCGGGTTCATGCATTGACAGCTGAGGCAGCTGCGACGCCGACTTTTCATCGTTCAGCCTTCAAGGTCACGACCCTTATTGGAGGTACTCCCGTTCTTGTGATGGTGGACACTGGTTCCACGATTTCTTTGATATCGCGTGCCGTAGTCAGGCGTCTTGGGTTACAGACTATCACTATGGATAGCGTGCGAGTCTTTGCAGCTCATGGGGATTATTCGGATGTCACCCAGATGTGTGAGGGTTGTTTAGTTGATCTGGGAGGCAGGACGATGACTTTTGATCTTGTCGTCGATCCCTCGCTCGTTTATCTCGACGTCATTCTTGGCATGGACTGGTTGACTGCAGCGAGAGCCGAGATTGATTGCGAGACTCGTATAGTCACAGCGTATGAGCCTGAGGGTGCATCCTTCACTTTTCCAGTGCGGGTAAATCTCCCTTTCCGCATACTTAGCTACGCCACTTTATTACGCGACGCTGGTGCCCAGGTACTTGAGCATACGCCAGTTGTTTCCGAGTTCGGGGATCTGTTCAGGAAGATCCCTGGTTTACCGCCCCGTCGAGAGATCGATTTCACTATCGATCTGGTTCCTGGTTCTACGCCCGTCTCACTGCCGACGTATCGCATGGCACCATGTGAGATGGAGGAGTTGAGGACGCAGATTGATGGTCTGCTAGAGCTTGGCCTTATACGGCCTAGCGTGTCTCCTTGGGGAGCACCGGTCTTGTTCGTGAGGAAGGATGGTTCGATGCGATTGTGTATTGATTATCGCAGGCTGAACCAGCTCACGGTGAAGAACAAGTACCCTTTGCCCAGGATCGATGACTTGTTCGATCAGCTGAGAGGAGCGCAGTACTTCTCGAAGATTGATCTTCAGTCAGGTTATCATCAGCTGCGCGTCAGGGATGAAGACGTGCAGAAGACAGCATTCAGGACCAGTTTTGGCCACTACGAGTTCCTCGTGATGTCGTTCGGTCTCACGAACGCACCAGCCGTGTTCATGGATCTGATGAACCGGGTATTTCGGCCTTTCCTCTATCGATTCGTCGTTGTATTCATTGACGACATTTTGGTGTACTCTAGGAGTCGAGAGGAGCACGAGGAGCACTTGCGTTTGGTCCTAGATATGCTCAGACAGCATCAGTTGTTCGCACAGTACAAGAAGTGCGACTTCTGGAAGCAGGAGGTGAAGTTTCTAGGACACGTGGTGTCCAAGGATGGCATGGCAGTTGACCTGTCTAAGGTAGCTGCGGTGCAGGACTGGGAGCAGCCTAGTTCTGTCACTGAGGTGAGGAGTTTCTTGGGTCTCGCTGGCTACTATCGGCGCTTCATTCAGGACTTCTCAAAGATCGCGAGACCCTTATCTCAGTTGACACGGAAGGACGTGAAGTTCACCTGGAATGACAAGGCGGAGTCAGCTTTTCAGGAGCTGAAGGACAGACTTACGTCCGCCCCTGTGCTAGTATTGCCAAAGCAAGGGGTTAAATACACTATATACACTGACGCGTCTAGCGTTGGTTTGGGTTGTGTCCTTATGCAGAGGGACAGGGTAATTTCGTATGCCTCGAGACAATTAAGGAAGCACGAGGAGAATTACCCTACACACGACCTAGAGTTGGCAGCCGTTATATTCGTACTGAGGCTCTGGAGACATTACCTCTACAGAGAGGAGTTCGAGCTCTTTTGCGACCACAAGAGCCTCAAGTACATATTCACGCAGCGAGACTTGAATATGAGGCAGCGGCGATGGATGGAGACGTTGAAGGACTTCAAGTTTGAAGTCTCTTACCATCCTGGGAAGGCGAACCTTGTGGCTAACGCGTTGAGCCGCAAGAAGGCGATAGAGTTTGCGGCTCCGCTGATGGTTGCCGAGTGGGATATGGTTGAGTTTTTGCGAGACTTTGAGCAGAAACTCACTGTAGAGGAGCCGTTTGAGTTCATCGCACATGTGCAGGAGCGATCTCAGATCGATGACCGAGTCATCGAGGCACAGAGGGACGATGCGCATCTTACTGAGCTTCGAGAGCAGGCCAATGATGATGCTGACGCCGACTGGCGAGTTGGTATGGATGGGGGCTTACGTTATAGTGGCCGCCTATGCGTCCCAGATGTCCCTGACTTGAGACGAGAGATTCTCGAGGCTGCGCATTCTACTAGACTCGCGATGCATCCAGGCAGCACAAAGATGTATCGTGACGTAAAGAGGACGTATTGGTGGGAAGGTATGAAGACCCATATAGTAGAGTTCGTGTCCCGTTGTCTCACTTGTCAGCAGGTGAAGGCAGAGCATCGCCGACCACCTGGACTTTTGCAGCCCATGCCGATTGCAGAGTGGAAGTGGGATTTCATTTCCATGGACTTCATTTCTGGGTTGCCGAAGACGAGGAAGGGACATGATTCCATTTGGGTGATCGTCGACCGATTGACGAAGTCGGCGCACTTCCTACCGATCAAAGTTACGAACTCTGCAGACGAGCTGGCTAGATTGTACATCAGAGAGATTGTGCGTCTGCATGGAGTTTCGCTGGAGATCGTGTCGGACAGAGACACGCGGTTCACTTCTATTTTCTGGACTCGCATTCAGGAGGCTATGGGTGTGAAGTTGAAGTTCAGTACTGCCTTCCACCCACAGACAGACGGACAGACAGAGCGGGTGAACCAGATCTTGGAGGACATGTTGCGAGCTTGCGCATTGGACTTCAAGGACAGTTGGGACGATTGTCTTACTTATGTGGAGTTTGCTTACAACAACAGCTTTCAGGCGAGTATCGGTATGGCACCTTATGAGGCGTTGTATGGGCGACCTTGTCGCGCACCGCATTGTTGGTTAGAGGTCGGTGAGCGTAGCTTGATTGGCCCGGAGTTAGTGCAGGCGACGTCAGAGAAGATTGATACTATTCGACGTCGGCTTCTTACAGCGCAAAGCAGACAGAAGAGCTACGCCGATACGAGACGGAGGCCACTAGAGTTCACAGTTGGGGATCATGTGTTTTTGCGAGTTTCTCCTATGAAGGGAGTCCTTCGGTTCGGGAAGAAGGGGAAGCTGGCACCGCGATTCATTGGTCCATTTCAGATCCTCGATCGTGTGGGAGTAGTGGCTTACCGATTGGCTTTACCCACGCCTCTCGCGAGCGTTCACAACGTATTTCATGTTTCTATGCTGAAGAAGTACGTTGCTGATCCTTCCCATATCATCAGATGGGAGCAGGTGCAGTTAGGAGAGGATGTTACTTATATCCTGCGACCGACACGCATCCTAGACAGGAAGGAGCAGGTACTGCGTAGTAAGGTGATTCCACTTGTGAAGGTATTGTGGACGCATCACTCTGAGGAGGAGGCTACTTGGGAGACAGAAGCCGAGATCAGAAAGAACTACCCACAGCTTCTCGAGGAGTACGAAAAGGTACAAATTTCGAGGATGAAATTATTTGTTAAGGGGGGTAGATTGTAACGCCCGTGAAAAATCCATACTTGGGCTCGAGTACCAACTCGACCCGAAATCGCGTAGAATTAATTTTCATGGAAATTAAGCGTAAGTTAGCTAGCGCAACGCTAGAGTAGCTGGGAAATAGTCCCTGATCACTTTAAATCCGTTCTACAAGACCCAAATCGAGTAGAACAAACAACTCTACAATACTCTATAACCTCGGATCAAACTCTAAGCGGGTTTATTCTCTGGACCACTTTGAATTCTTGTATTGGATTTAGACCGCGCGTCGAAAGTCCGATACTTCCTATCTTAGACCGTTAGAACCGCCCAGCTGGACTTGGCAATTCGAAAATCAAGTCAAACCGATAATCACAGACTATTTCATTGAGCCCGGACTGAAGAGACCGCGAATAGGGACAGAATTGGAATTTCAAATTCAAATCTGGCACACGACTTGACACGTCAGTATTAAGCGTTCTGACTGTCAGAATTCATCCAGATTACACCCTCGGATCAGGAAAAATTTCTATTTATTATCATGAGACTTCCAGCCCTGATCTACGTACGGTGACCGCTGAACTGAAACTGGTCCGCCACGTGCGATCTGCGAACCCTGCCGGACTGAAAACTTAATACGTGCTAGATCTGGTACGCATGAGCTTAAGTCCGATCGCAATCGACCAGGGGACCACCAGAAAGCAACTTTTGGACCGAAACAGCCCCGAAATGGATAGGCACCAAGTAAACTTCGTTCCGGAGCCTGTTTCCGGCATTTTTAAGCTTATAAAAGGGCTTGAAACCCTCATTCCTCTCTCCCATCCGAAAATTGCAAACCCTAGCTTTGGGAGAGAGAAAAGGAGAGAGAGTTTGAGAGAGAGACTGGAAGGGATTTTTCCCGTCTCCGAGCCACCGACTGCTAGTGCTTAAGCAACTCTTTCCAATCACCTGGCTGGTGATTTCTTCACTTTTTCAGGTATAAAATAACCCTAGAACTTACTGATTTAGGGTTTACCTAGATTCATAGCGTGTTAGCTAACGTACTTCATAAATCAGGTCCTCCTACTGCCGTAGACGAAGCGTATACGCTCCGTTCGAAATCACGCATCCGTAAGAGACTAGGTGAGGATTTTAGACGCTTTGATTGACGGTTTACAATGCTTTAAATGTTGTTTAATAGTA
Source organism: Magnolia kwangsiensis (assembly GCA_037074715.1). Classification (NCBI taxonomy): domain Eukaryota; kingdom Viridiplantae; phylum Streptophyta; class Magnoliopsida; order Magnoliales; family Magnoliaceae; genus Magnolia; species Magnolia kwangsiensis. The sequence goes on from CM073582.1 coordinate 89,100,931, forward strand.
GATTATCGACGGCATCGCCGTTTGACATGTACAACATGCTCTCCGTTTCCTGTTTCGTAAATTAACGAAGAATATGAGATTTAGGGCATTTTAGTCATTTATAGGAAGTACGGTTTATGCTCATATTTTGCTGATGTGATTGACATGGTTTGTTATCGCCTTAGAGAGTTAGGAATGCGTGCATAATTAGTTTGGCAAAGAGATTCGCCTAATTGCGCACTTTGGGTCGACATACTATATGTAGACTTAAGTGTGTAGTGTATGTGTTTGTATAAATGCTTGTATTAGTATGTATTGAATTAAATGATGTTATGTGGTAGTTTGAGATTGATTTCTCAGTTAATATGCTGACCTAAATGATTTCCTACATGTTGACCATATGCATGATTTCATTACATGCATGGAATGTATGTGTTTGAAGGTTTGCTTAAGTTGAATGTTATAACATGTGTTAACATGCTCACATGATTGTATTTCAATTCCAATACTCTTACCTAAATTGCTGATGTGATTCCATCAGTGTTTGGGACTAGACTTAGTCCAGGCAGTCGGTAACCGAGCGAATTCGTGGCTGACTGGTCATAGCCACGAACGACGCGTCGATGAACGTGATTCGTGTTTGGAGTTGGCGGCAGTGGTTAGGCCACGCGAAGTGTTTTACGCACTTCATTTCGTTCGACTTGAGATGCGATCGCGCTAGTCGAGCCCGTCAAGCAACCTGACTGGCCGATGTATGTTCACCTTGTATGAGTCATAACTGCTTGAACCTAGGGTACTGAACTTACCATTGTAAACCCTATTAACCATGGTACCTTGATCCACGAAGACTCATGAGCCGGGTATGGTGGTATGGGACACCGTGGTCGAGCTGTCGGCCTACGCTGGGGCCATAAACCTCCCCGTAGTGACCAGTGAGCACTTAGACTCGTGAGCAGATTATGGTGGTATGGGACACTATATTCTAGCTGTCGGCCTACACTGATCAGGCGACGAGTCCTTTGTAGTGACCGCGAGCGTATTCTGAGTCCACGGGAGGCGACGACCCCTCCGTTGCAGTAGAGTACGGTAGGCCTGTATTGATAAGGTGATGGGGGAGCGGTGCAACGAGTGCGAGCAACAGCCCTGGCAGCCCTTGCAGCGACCTACATAAATATACCTCGTATGAGATTACTAGGAGTGACGACTCTAGACAGGATCTGTGTTGGGATTGATACAAGGGAAGTACCTTAGTTTCTCAATCCTGCTGTTTGAATGGACTAATAACAACTTGAAAATCATATCACCATAGCATTGCATGTGCCTGGAAGATGTGGAGCACTCTAGGGAGTGTGGCATGCCGCGGTCGTAAGATGTTGCCGTATGAGGGAGATCGTCGGTGAGGGCATACATCACGTCATGTCATCTTGTATTAACAACAGTATTAGGATTGTCTGATTTACTGCTTTACTATTATCGCATGATTGAATTGTGAACATGCTAATCTTTGCTCTATGATTCCACTGAGTTGATCACTCACTCGCACGTTACGGGATGATGTTTGCAACACCCACCAGACCCTGTTGTAGATGCAGGTGAGGCTGAGATCCAGGAGGTGGAGCCAGACATCGACGAGGACCAGGACGAGTTCTCGTACATGCAGTATCACGATGGCTTTCCGTAGGCGACCTGGATCGAGGGGACTTCAGTGGGACTATTTTGAACATTACATTTTTGTTCATGTATATGTATATGAGACTCAGAGATGTATTCATACTTTAGAAACAAATGAGATTTACTTTGTTTTCCATACAGTGATATATATATTGTCTAGTCTTCCGCTTGCTTTTATCACTGGATCTGAAGTATGAATTACAGTTTTCAGTATACTATTACTCATGTGAATGCTTTAAATCAGACAACATTGAATCATAATCATTTTGTTGCATAAGTGACGGTCTGGAAATCGGGAGTTGAGTTTATACACGACCTCCGATTTTCAGGGTGTTACACCTCTGGACTCTTAGTACTTACAGATAAGTTGATGAGTCCCTTTCAGCACCATAATGAAGACCTTCTTCTTGTTGATGAAGAGTCTTCAGCTCCCTTGATCCGCAACATGAAGATGTATATATGCTAGGCTTAGGTTGGGTCAAGGTTATGATGGACTACCACTCTCTAAAGGTTTTCCTATAAGGAAGATAGAGAGGTTTCCATCATCTATGCATTCAAGGCATCCCAGCTTAATGATATGTCATTAAGGTAGTAGCTGAAGGATCCTTGAATGCGAAAGTTCATTTCCCAATCCACTCTATGAGATATCCATGATAAGGGTGGATTGGAGGATGAACTTCCCGAGAGAAAGGGCTTAGGTAAATGATAAGAAGGTTAAAACACACTAAAGCACTCTCTTCTTTCTCTACCAGCAATGAAGACAACTCTCTCTATTTATAGGCAAAAGGTTCCAATGGATAAAAATGGTCATATTTATGACAGAGTTCGATATCATCGATTAGTCGTCGATATGATCGAGCGTATACTCTCGATTATATCGGCCGACCTCTCGATGATAAGAACTCAATTGTCATTTCACTTTTGGAAACCTTCTGCTGACTAGTCGATGGGATCGAGACATGCATCGATGTTATCGAATTTCAAACTCTGATTCCATCAAGTGATGGTTCGATCTATCGGCAGTTGAAAAATAAGAGAGAAGCCTTGAAGAATTTCAGGGTCACATATATGATCGGGGAAACAGTCGATGTCATCAGAATTTGTACATCGATCTTATCGGAGACCTTTCGATGGGATCGATAAATCATATAGATTTTACATGTAAACTTGTTGGACGAATTATGTCCTGACTCGATCCAATCGACTTGGTCTCGATATGATCGATATATGAATATCGATTTATCAACAGGCACCCCGATCAACATTAAAAGCAACCTTAAATTCATGCTGGAGAGAACATGCGCTCCACAGTCGATATGATCGACTGACTCCCGATATGATCGATATTTGAGTTTAGATTGAATCGGATAGTTATCGATATATCGAATCAATTGATAGTTTTCCTTAGAAAAATAGGGGCGCCGGAAAGCAGTTTGTCGATACGATCGATCCACTTCAGATATGATCAATTTTCGAATATCGATGATATCGACTCGAAGGTCAATATATCGATAAATCGTCCAGAAGATTGTTTGATTGCTAGACGTTTTTTGTCCTCACTCGATTGTATCGATTTATATGCCGAGGACATCGACAGAGCTGGTCGATCATATCGAAAGGGGAATCGATATAATCGACAGTGTAAGAAAAACTTAGAAAATTTTCTTTTGGATAAAAAGTTTTCTTACACATAAACCCTAAGATGTTCTAGTTCTTTTTAAGGGTTTAATCACCTGGTGTTTTGGGACATGGGATGTGAGGATATGATTTACCTTTTGGTGAGCTTCGACACATCCAGATGAGGCAGACGCTTGACTTGATCTTCTTGTTAGGTGTTGTCGTCCGACTGACTCAACATACAATGTAATTGACAAACCAAGGCATGTAATAGGTGCACTTTCACAATCTAGGGCCCGAATGGGTGTGATTCAACGGCTGAGATTGGCTTTGAAAGATTGGATTAGATGGTATAGAGTGGCCACACAAAGCTCCTCCCATGGAGAGCCATGGATGAGAGTTTCTTGGAGAGAAAATGAGGGAGAGAGATGAGAGGGGGAGGTGTAAGAGAGAGAGAGAGATGGGTGTGATGGGTGAGTGATAGATGTGTACTTGTGTAAAAAGAGTGTTGACTTTAGGGGTTTCTTGGGGAAGAGTGTGAGGTTATGTGTACTTTGATTGATGGGATGTGATGGGATTGATGGATGGGACATTGGGTAGATATTCTCTTGGGTTTCGCAATGCACGGTATTTTTCTCGCACCAAATGCTGGCTCATATCTCCTAACCAGGGTATCGCCTCGGTGCGCGAGTCACAGCATCGGAACCGCAGCGACGGCGCAGTCGCTATAGTAAATGTCTTGGGTTGAGTCGATACGGGTTGACGGCATACAAATCAGGGTCACGCGCAAATACCAGTTAAGGGTCGAAGGTTGACAGAATTCGACCGCGGAAGTCTACGGAACGGTACGGTCTAAGATACGGGTCTTACATTACGTATGTTTTACATCCCAGATAAAATCGACTAACGTAAAAGAAGCTCTTTCTGATGAAAACTGGATAGTTGCTATGCAGGAAGAACTTAATGACTTTGTTCGAAATGATGTCTAGTATCTTATTCCTAAACCTAAAGATAAACATATTATTAGAAAAAAATGAATTTTCAAAACAAGTCTGATAAACTTGGTAATATTATTCAAAACAAGGCTAGACTGGTTGTGCTAGGTTACACTCAAATTGAAGGAATTAATTACGATGAAACCTTTGCCCCAGTTGCTTATCTTGAATCAATCAGACTTTTTGTATCCATTGCATGTTTTAGAAAGTTTAAAATTTATCAAATGGATGTAAAGAGTGCCTTTTTGAATGGAGATTTACATAAAGAAGTATATGTTGAACAACTTACAGGGTTTGAAGACCCTAAGTTTATTGATCATGTATACCATCTTAAAAAGGCTCTCTATGGTCTAAAACAAGCTCCTAGGGCATGGTACGAGAAATTGACTAAGTTTTTACTCAGTCATAACTTTCAAATGGGAAGTGTCGATAAGACGCTCTTTGTTAAGAAACATAATGGTGATATCTTAATGGTTCAAATCTACGTTGATGATATTATTTATGGATCCACTTGTACTAACATGACTATTGAGTTTGCAGATTTAATGAAATCTAAGTTCCAAATAAGCATGGTTTGGGAACTGAATTATTTTCTTAGGTTGCAAGTAAAACAGTAACTTAATGGTATTTTCATTTCTCAGACCAAATATGCTCTGATCTTGATCAAAAAATTTGGATTTGAGAATGGTAAAACTTTTGATACTCCTATGAGTACAACCCTAAGACTCTCAAAGGACTGTACATGTAAAAATGTTGATCCTAAGTTATATCGTAGTATGATTGGCAGTTTGCTTTATTTAACTGCTAGTAGACCTGATATTGCTTTAAGTGTTGGTATTTGCGCTAGATATCAGTCTAATTCTAAAGAGTCACATTTAACTGTTGTTAAGCGGATTATGCGATATGTCACAAGTTCAGTTAATTTGGGTCTCTGGTATCCATATGATACTAGTGTTCAGTTGGCAGGGTACACTGATGTTGATTGGGCTGAAAATATCGACGATAGAAAATCAACTAGTGATGGTTGTTTTTATATTGAAAATTATTTAGTTTCTTGGTTTAACAAGAAATAAAGTTCTATATCACTCTCTATAGCTGAGGCTGAATACATCGCAGCTAGAAATACGTGTACTTAGCTTGTTTGGATGAAATGTATGTTAAGTGATTATGGAATTTCACAAGATTCAATGGTTCTATATTGCGACAATTCTAGTGCAATAAATATTTCAAAAAATTCAATCCAGCATTCACGTACCAAGCACATTGATATTAGGTATCATTATATTCGTAAATTAGAAGAAAAAATAATATCATTGGAATACATTCCGACTGAGACTCAACTTGCTAACATTTTCACTAAACTGCTCGACAAAAGCAGGTTTAATAAATTAAAATTTGATCTTGGTATGTGCATTTAAAATTAATTATTCATGCATATATGTATCATAGTATAAATATTTTTGAGAATTTATGTGTTTAAATTTCAATTTTATATGAATATTACATGTTTTTAGTCAGTACTCGACCAGTCATGGGGGTACATGACCGGTCCTAATACGATCGGTCGTGGACAGGCCAAGACCGGTCGTGGAGCGCGTTAGGTGTTTTAAAATTGAGGAAAAATCTCATCTTCCTCATTTCTAACTTCCTCTCCAACGAGCAGACGCTCGACCAGTCAAACCCACCAACCTGATCTTCAAGATTAGTGCATTCTTTTGTTCAATATAGTAGATTCATGTTCTATTCTCTTCCTTGTGATCACTGGAGTACTTGATTTCCTGAGATTTTGGAGGTTTTTCTTCTCCATTTGCTGATCTAGAAAAACTCATCTCTATTTCCTTTGTAATTTCTTGCTTATGTGTTTTTTTATGGATACTAGAGGAAAAAAGAAAACAGCCTGTGGTCCATCATCCTCTAATCAGCTCTAATAACTCAGCACCATCTTCGTTCACCCGAAAATGATCCCTCTTATACACGGGATTTACGTTTACGTAAGGTTATTGTTGAAAAAGTTGTTGATCTTAACCACATTGCTCCATTTGGTATCTTTCCACTCTTTCAAACTGTAGGATGGGATAACATCCTACATTGGGGTGGGACTGCATACCAATCTATTGCACAATCCATGTTTGCATGTATATCTGACTTTTCTGCTGAGAATTTAACATTCAAAATAGATGCTAAAGAAGGCCCTTTTAATGTAGACTGTCATTTAATATCTAGCCTTATGGATATTCCAGTTAATGATGAGGGTATCCCTATTCATGAACTAACTGAAAAACCCTCTGAAACTGAAAAATGAATGCTCACCAGAGCATTATGTAACATGAATGTGCAATAGATGCATAAAGGGAATGCGCTCCCCTCAAAGTACCTGTTACCCAGATACAGAATCCTCCACAGAATCTTTATTTCAAATTTGTATCCTCGCTCTAGTAACAAAACAGAGTTGACTGCATTTATGGTTCGTATTTTGCACTCTGTCGTTTCTGGTGCTAAAGTTTGTCTTCCATCCTTAATATGTCATTCCATCATTCAGTTTTATCTGCATCCAGGCCATAGTGATATATTATTTGCCTATCTAATGACTGTTCTGGCTACTCATATGTTGGTCGCTATATCTGTTGGAGAGGCTTCTATCCATAATCTTATTTGTAACAACACCAATATAAACAAAATGAAGTTGAAATTAGCTCCTGGCCAAGTGGATGCTGGTGATGGAGCTGGAGCCGGAAATGAAGAAGAAGCTGATGATCTTCCTACAGATGACATAAACATGGATGATATTTTTGATGAGCTTGAGTCTGATTCTGCTAATGACCCTGATTATGAACCGTCTGAGTTTGATGCACGTTTGCGTGCACTTGAGGAGAAGGTGGAAAACATGAATGCTGCCCATGATATGCGATTTAAATATATGCGCAAGTATCTTAGGCGCTTAAACAAGGGCATGCATCAACTTGATCCTACAATACTTGCTCCTTCTTCAGGTTCAGATTGAGTGATTTGATCTTTGGTCTGTAATAACTTTAAGTTTACTTTTGTTGAATTGTAAACTTGATTTGGTTTGCTGACTGTGTTTACAAACTTTGGGTTGAACTATTTTCATCTTAATGATTTGTGGACTTTATTTGCTTATATCTTGATTCCTTGGTTACTCCTGTGTATTGTCATTTTTCATTATTTTCTTCTTCCTTTGTCATATTGTGACAAAAAGGGGGAGAATTTCTATGGTTTTGGATATGAATTGGTTATTGATTGTTGAGTAGTAGAAGTAGAAGCATTTTTTTATGGATATATGTGCTACTCAGGGGGAGTAATTCAAGGGGAGTAAGGAGGTGAAGTATTTTGCCTACTTCATCTGAGGTGTGCTAGTTGTTGCATTTGTTGTATGATAACTGGTGCATGACTCCGCTTTAAGACAACTGGTCCATGATTCTTTAAACGAGGCAGTAACTGGTTCTTTCTGTTATAACTTGTGCATAATTCTTTGTATTCATATCGGTTATATTATTATTGAGTGTTTTGTCACAAATTTGACAAAGGGGGAGATTGTAAGTGCTATGGTTTAATGCTCCTTTGGTTGTCAAATTTTATGGTGTCAAAACCTCAATCTATGTCTTGTGTAGCTCATTATTATAAATCTTCAAGACATTACACTTTTCTTCAAGTACAAACTGCTTCAAGAAATACAAGTACAAGCTACTACAGAAGCATGCAAGTACAAGCTACAACAGTATAAGTACACTTGTTTAAGACTCAAGTCTGTGTACGACACAAGATGAATGGTTATTCAAGCTTCAGAAGAACTCTTGATTCAGTGCTACATGATGTTCAAAGTTCTTAAGCTTCACAATGATCAAAGGTCATCAATCACCTGAAGATATGAATTTTTGAAGTTCATATCTCACTATTCAAGGTAAGATTGACCTTAGATTGTCCTTAGGATAGGTCACTTTGGATGCATAAGACAATAGAATCATTTTACATGGAATTGGACTGTTCTAAGACTTGTCCTGAACCTTGTTCGACTAGTCCTTGCACTGCTTCAACCAGTCCAAGGATTTCCAAGACCAGTCCTAAGTTGTTGCAGATTTTTGGAATTTTTTGGTTGAGCTACGACTAGTCCTGGAAACTATTCAACCGGTCGTGTGAACGTGTCGACCTGTACTACGACTAGTCCTGATTCTACGATTCAAACTCTAACAACTAATCCTAGTTTCCTACGACCAGTCCTGGGTCAGCTACGACCAGTCGTAGGTGGTTTAAGACCAGTCGTAGAAATCCTAAGACTAGTCGTAGAATGGTTTTTAAGATAGTGCTTAAAAATTTCAAAATGCCATTGGTGCTACAACCAGTTGAAGGGTTCTCAAGACCAGTCATAGACGAGTTTTGTGCAACTATAAATAGAGCACGAATTTCAGAGTTTGATATCGAATTTCAAGAAAAATCAAGGGATCACTCTGAGATAAGTTTGTGTTCATTTTAAGCTACGTTGTGCATAATTTACATTCTCTTTTGTTAGCTTTAATTTATTTAATTTTGTTTCTACATTCCAATCTCAATTGAAAAGAGGAATTGTGATATTCCTTCTTCTTAGAATTAAAATCAAATAGAGCTAGCCCATCTAGTTTAATTTAAAATCAATTAGAACCTAAAACCATTATAAAGTGAGTATTAGACTTTGAACTTTTACATTTAATCATCTACTCCGATTGGTTCCTACCGGGCTGCTGCAAAAGGAGAAATCCAGGTATTTTACATTTATTGTAAATTCCTTTCATTTTGGTTTCTTTTGAGATTAAGCTAGAAAAATCTCATTGTATTGGTTATCTCAGGAGAGCCAGAAAACTCAGAAGTAAGGGTTTTTGAATTGTGTAAGCCCTTTGAAAAAGACACAATTGTGAAGGTTTTGGGTGAACCTGTGAAAACCTATTTTGATAGTGAATGCTAATATCCCCCGTGTGAGGATATTAGGAGTGAAGTAGCAATCTGTGTGGCTGTTTTATAACAGTTGGTGTACACGCAGGTGAACCACTATAATTCTTTGTGTTTTGTGGATGTGTGATTTATATTTCTTATCTTTTATCATTCAGAATTGTGGAATGTATGTGTGGATGTGAATATTGTAATATTTACATTTCAAGCACAGTGGGAATGTTGTAATAGTTTAGAATTTACTTTCTACTATTTTCCTTTATTATTCCTCTTCAGTTTGGGATATTGATACTTATTGTTCTTGTAAGGTTGTCCTGCCATTAACCCTTAGTTTTTATAGTACAAGGTTGTCCTTAGAACTACATTAGTATCAGCCTCTCAAGACTTGAATTTGAGGTTGCTTTACATTTCTTTATTGTGGTTTGTTTCCTTTCTTTTGTTAGATATCTTATTTCTTATATTCCGTTGTTACAAGTTTTATTTGGCATAGTCCTATTCACCCCCCCTCTAGGACATATAGCTAAGCCTTTTCAAAATCCCATCTTAGTGGGCATGTGCATTGTTGCATCTAGCATGCACTCCATCCAACACTAACGAAAAAGCGACGTGTACATGTCAATCATGAAGTACATAACGAAAAATAATTCCATATGCAAAATGGTAATTTTCTACTCTTACACTATAGCCTTATATGCCAAACATGCACACGTGGTGCTTTTTTATTGGCGCTGGACAGGTCGTGCGATGGCATTCGGTGGATGTAATCCGCATTCCATCTCATCATGTTAAGTTGCAGGCCACTTTCCATGAAATTTCCCACTAAATCTAGATAGGGATTCATTTGGTCCTAAAACTTTAAGTTTCGACGAGTGGGGTCCAAGCTAGCGGTCCAAACCATAACTGGAAACTCAAGAAAGGTTGACTCGACTCATTCGACTTGAGTTGACCCGATCAAAACACGGCAAAAAACTCGATCCGGTCTTAACTGGTTAGATTCACATAAGGCACGGTTGACTTACTCGACTCGATCAGCTGGGCTCGAAAAATTATCCCATCGAGATTTTAAAAACCTTGGTTGAGTTACTCGCGCGACTCCAGAGGGCTTGAGTCAATATTCAGAGAAAAATGCTTCGTTTCTCTTACAACACTACAAGTTATAACACTCCTACTTGCAATTACTTGAATTAGGGCACTTGACTGTCCAATCCATTGATCTAGATGGTTCATTAGGTCCAATGCACATTTTCTTAGCAACCATGTAAGCATCATACCTATCCGACAAATATTAACCATTCGATCAATAGCCTTTAATATGAACGGTCAAGATCCTTTATACAAAAATAAGTCCAATCAACAATTTGACCCATTTATTTGTTAGAGACCTGCACGGATTGCTTAGGATTCTAAAGAATCACTTTTGTTAGAAAATCATAGCCTAGATCCATGTAGGGGTGTACATCGAGTTAAACTGAGTCGAACTGGCCTCAGATTGACTCAGCTTTGCCATTGGCTGACCTTAGCTCGAACTCGGCTCAGCTCGGTCCTTGAGCCTGACTGGCCAGCTCGGCTCACTTTAGTTAATAGCTCAAGCCAACTCAGGCCAAGTTCAAGCCAAGATTGAACTGAGTTTTTCGTTGAGGCATTTTCATAAACACCTGAACTGCAACTTCGAAATTCCACTATTTTACAAACAGATGCAATGGTTTTCCAGGTATTTTATCAAACCCCTTCTAACTAACATAAAAACTAAGAAAAACAAAGAGAAAACGGGTATCTGTTTCATGTACATACCTTCCTTGCCACCAGCCACATTTCATTGAGTCATTTTATCAAACAGTTGATGAGCAACATCAATGGCAAAGTAACTGAGTCACCGAATTGGTTCGATCCGAGTTCAATTCGAGTTGGATTCGATCCGAGTCGAGTTGAGCTGGGGCCTGCTTGAACTCGGCTTAAACTCACCTTCGAGCTCAAAAAATCAGCTCGACTCGGCTCGAACTCAACTTCGAACTAAGTTGAATCGAGCTTTTCCGAGTCTGAGCCGAGCAAGCTAACTGAGCTAGCTCGGTTCGTGTACACCCCTAGATCCATGTCTTGGAAAAAGGATGGCTATAGAAAGTATGGCCAATTCAAGGATGGCTTGGATCATCCAATCAGTGAGATTTTGATATGATGGGACCCACATGGATGAGAAATCATCCAAAAAATCTCCTTGATTGAACAATTCATTAAGAAGAGAATGCAGCAACGGTCCACATTCAAGAGTGACAAAACCAACAGATGGGACTCACCAGCTTTCAATATTTGAGATCTCCATGGTCAATCCATGTATGCCAATCCAGGCCGTCCAAACCATGCATCTCATTCTGGATGGACCATGCATCAATATTACACTGATTGGAACATTCTAACATTCCAATCGTAGACCATCAAAATGGATGGCTAAGATTAAAATAGAAAATACGATGTATCTAGCCTACCAAATAGTTGCTAGATTTGGAGAGATTTGTTCTAACATACATCTCCTTCTTTCCCACGAGACTAGCAGTTAAAATGGTGGGACCCATCATAAAGATCACCCGAGCTGAACACTAGCATGGCGCATTCTGTCGACTGTCGAAATTAATCTACTTCTGGGGTCCACTTAATGATGGATTGTTCCAATTTTTTGCTCCAGGTGATCTCCACGGTATGGGCCACCATTTACACGGCTGGGATTTGCCACTGAAGTGATACATTAGCTGAAATAAAAGAAAATAGAAACATTGCATGTGGACCTTTCATTATTTAAATTATTCTACCACCTACCAATATCATTTTTGAGATCTCTGAAGTTAAAGCGATTGCATATGATACATAAATACAAATTATTAAATGGTTTTCCACCAGCCACACATTGGATGGGAGCAGGGGCGGCTCAAAGGGGTTGGCAGGTGAGCAATGGCCTAAGGCCCCTTAATTATGAAAGCCTATATTATAGCAAAAATAAATTTAAGAAGAAAAAAAAAAGCTTAAAATTTTTGAAATAAAACTTATTGAAAGGCCTACAAAATATAATATCTAAAAATTAGTTTACAAATTTGAAATTGAAAATAAAAAATAAATCCTAGAAACTAACACTATCAATAACAACAGTCTTGGGGTCATCTCTGGGAGGTCGTAGGTTTCTCACCCTAACATGAGTGGTCCGAGAAGAAGAAGCTCTAGTTTTCTTTGGACGGCCTTCCATAGCAAGACTAAAGAAGAAAATTCAACAAAGAAAGCAAGGGTTTCAAACCCAACAGATTTTTCTTAAAAAAGACAACTCTATTGGACACGGATTTCCTGCCAGCCAAAGCCTTTTGTAGGAAGTTCCTGCGCTGGGAACCAGGTGGGGCCCACTGTGATGCTTTTGAAAAATCCTCCCCACCCATCTGTTTGTGAGTTCATTTTAGGACATGTTGCTAAAAATTAACCGTATCTAAAGCTCAAGTGAGCCGAAAACGTGATAATTAAATGTCCATAGTTAAAATATTCATGGGGCCATAGAAGTTTTGATTCATGCTAATGTTTTTGTTTTCAGTTCATCCCAATAGGAATGATGTTATTAACGATATGGATGGCATCTAAACATTATTACTGTTGAACCCAAGAAGATTTCAATGGTAGGAATTTCCCTGACCACATTTTCCTTTAGTACGGCTCATCTGAGCTTTGGATACGGTTTGTTTTTGGCACAACATGTCCTAAAATGAACTCACAAATTGCATGGACGGGGAGGATTTCTCACAAACATCACAATATGCCCCACATAAGTTCCCAGCGCAGGAACTTCCTGCAAAAGGTTTTCGCCGAAAATCCAATAAATTCTTCTCCTAAAACTTAGGACCACAACTACCTACTTTATTGCTGATTAAGTTCTCAAAAAATTAAATTCTAACATCATTTTTCTTAATTAGTTTCTAACTTCATTTTTCTAAAAAGCCTCATTTTTATGACTTGCCTAAGACCCCCAAAAAAGCCTCATTTTCACCCAGGGATGTCTATAGCCATCCATTAGACTTGACCCAGTTTTAAGTGGTCTACAACTAATCTTTTTTTGGACCCACTAAAAAACTGCATCCTGTCTGGATCTCATGGGTTTAATTAGTCTGACTCGGTTGAGATCCATTAACTTGGACCGTTAAAATCAGGTCCTTTTATTTATAATATTATTATTATTATATTTTTTAAATATTTACATTGATTATTCTAGCCATGAAACAAAGCTAGCTCAGCCATTTGCATGTAATAAAGCCCATTTACACACCAAGCATATGTTAAAGTGGTGCATGTGTATACATTATAAAATAACAAGTGAGTGGATCCAAACATTTAAATGCTCTTATTTGAACCAGCATTAACTTGGAACCTGAATCCAAAGACAAATAACATACAGGTACCTAGTCCAGTTCTTAAAGAAAGGATGGAAAAGGAACCTATTTACAACCCTAGCTTGCACGGGTATAAGTAGTTGGGATGCAACCTATTTACAACCCTAGTTTGCATGGGTTGTGAGGAAAACTAGAGCCTGTTTGTTTTACCAATTATTAATAATGTAAAGAAAATGAGTAGTGATTATAAATTACCTTACCTATCTCTAGAGTTGTATACGAGCTGAATTAAGTTGAGTTTGACACAACTTGGCTTGGTTCGGCCAATAGCCTATTCAGTTCGAGTTTAGCTTGGCTCAATCCTCGAGCTTAATTGGCAAGCTCAGCTTGGTTCAGTCAACAACTTGGGTCAACTAGAGCCGAGTTTGAGCTTGAGCTTTCAAGCTGAATTCGAGTTTAAACTTTCGAGTCTTGCATTTTTCTTTCTAGTTTTTATAGGGACAGCCCTTTTATATTATATAATATATTAATTAAGTTAGAACTCGAGCCAAGTTGAATCGAGTCAAGTTTAGGCCGAGCTTCGAGCCCAGTTGAGTTGAATTCAGGCCAACTCAAGCTCGACTTGAAATCCTTTCAAGCTCAAAATATCAACTTTGCTCGGCCCGAACTCAACTTCAAGTTGAGCCAAGTTGAGCTTATCCAAGCTGAACTGAGCGAGTCAATCGAGCTAACTTGGTTCATGTTCAGCTCTGCCTATCTCATAACAATAGTTACATTTGACAACCAACTTTCATATTTGATTTATTCATGGTAAAATTATAATGATAATATTATTTTTTTACATTAATTCAATGTTAAATTATAACTAAAATAAATTAATGTGATTGTTTCGGTGGGAGATTTTCATGATAATGTCATAAAACTGTAATAATTAGAAATTTATTTACTTGTCTCTTAAATAGACCTGCATTTGACCAATCATTTCATGTTTGGTTTAATAGTAGCAAAATCATAATGATAACACATTTCTTTTAGATTATTAATATAATTGGTGAAATAAACACCCTAAAACTATTATGATTATATAAGAGATCATCTTATTAAGGAATACAAAATGGAACACCGATTCTAATTTGCTCCTACCACCCATTTTTCATGCCTAACTCCGAGCACTAGATTATGGTGATTTTGTGTATACACGAAATCCATGGTGGATCCATCCCATCCCATGGGTGTTGTTGATAATATCTGATTTGAAGGCTATATTTTGAAGAGTTGGATGTTGTATTACACTATTTAGAACAACTCGTGCGTGTCTATATATATATATATATATATATATATATATATATATATATATATATATATATGTCTTGCCTGCTTTGCCTTGCTAATGAAAGGCCAAGCAAATACGATAGGTATCACGATGCAAAGAGCTTTATTTAGAGAAATAGAAGAGTTCTGCTTCTGTGGCAATATGCTATTGGATGGTACTGAAACTTATGAGGTCAAATAAATACATTATAAGAAGAAATATTTGAATATCAATCTTACGGATCTCATTGGTATTATACCAAATTCCATTCTATGCTTCCCTTTCTTTCTGCATGTGGCATCCCCACTCCCTTTAGCATTATAAGACCACATAGGTAAATTCAATAGTTAAGAGAGAGAGTCAAGAAAGATGATTTGATTGAATATCGAGGGGCAAAAGAATTTAGGCCAAAATACTAAATGAAAGTACATGGAGTATATATATATATAGAGTCCCGGTCTCCTGCGCGCCGTGCCGCACGGAGCATATATACGAACTCTTATAAGAGCCGTAAGATACGAAACAATGGCTGTCATTTAGCAGCAGTGCAGCAGGAGTCTCTCCGCAGAGAAGACTCACCCCTCTGTTTTTTCGGACTCACAGGGGTCCTTCTCAAGTGACGTCTTCAAGTTCTGTGGGCCACACCGTAATGTGTGTTTTGTATCTACACCGTCCATCTATTTGGAGAGACCATATTAAGGCATGATCCAAAAAATGAATAAGATCCAAAGGTCGAGAGGACCCCACCACAAAAAAACAGAGGGGAGAGTGACGCCAACCGTTAAAAAGTTAATATATGCTCCATTGTCAGGATTGCACCCAGTTGGACGATCAGCATTCCTTTGTCATGAATTTGAAAAATTAATGTACTCAAATCCTCAAGTCATGGACATAAAACGTTTGAATAACATGATGAGCGACCATGCAATACACTCGAGGGAAAGGCTTCTGATTCCTATAAGCAAACTAGACATTCTTCTTGATGGCACCTGCTACATAGAGTTGGATGCCTATGCAAAGAGGGAAGTGGTTGTATTGTATCTGGAAGGTGCCACTGATGGCAAAGTCAGCTATTTGGCAAACAGGATGACTGGGAGAGGCAAGAGGAGAATTCTTGACTCCATGAAGAGGAGCAAGCGGGTGGATGACGGGACTGCTGAATACTACCTATCCATCACAAACGGCCACCCAAGGGCTGCATTTTCAGAGTTCTCAGATGATCTTAGGTGGGAGCAGTAGGCACGAGCACCCTAGTTTAATAGGGAAGAAGAAGCCACGAATGCAGGGACAAGGTAAGCTAAGAATGGTCTCATTCCTGTCATGTAATTGGGATATTGTTTTACGATGAGGATCATGTACATATATACAATTCCTGAAGTGATTGTCTGTTCTTGTAAAATCCAAATTATTTAGGAGTCAAAGAATCAGTCTAAATCCAAATTATTTAGACTGATTGTAGCCATTGGTGGTAGTGTTGGCCTACGTACACTACTTTCTGACACATAAGCTGCAACCAGATGTAGTTATAACCTCAAAAATGCAGACATTGCCAACCTTTGAAGTGAAAAAGTGTAGGCTGAAGCAAAGTTTCCAAGGTCCAAAAATGCAGAAAACCTCAAAAATGCAGACATTACCTTGTAAGAAGTGAACTTGTGTTGTAGAACAATATATCAAAAATTGAATAGGTTTTAGCGCACACCGACTAATTGGTATAAGGCTTAGATGTGGATGATAGAATTGAATAGGCAAGATTGCAACTTGCACAGGAACAAGCGATATGCTTGGCCTTGTTGGATTCTAATCCCCAGTCTACAACATAAAGAGTTCCCTCTCAGATTGGGGATGAAGACTAGTTAGAAGAAACAAAAGATGGGATTATGAGTTTGCCTCTTGGACAATCTCATCTGTGTACACTATCTTTGGTACCTTGGCATTATAGTGTTTCAAAAGTGCTTATAGGGACCGGGCTTACCACATGACCTCTCTATTTAGGTTCTACAGTACCGTGGCAAATGGCTCTTCAACATCAGATCCTTTTAACTGGTATTTAGGCATCTCAAGGCCTGCCGGTTGTATCTGGTCGTAAAATTGGGAATCTAAAATTATTGGACCTGCTTGCTACCTAAAGGCCTAACAAGTTGGCAGACCTCAGTCCAGCTCTAATTGTTTGGATGAGTTGAGTAAGATGTGGTAGTGAGCTGGGTCCATTCAAACCTTTGAGAGCCTGTCTTGATAAGCCCATGTAGCAGTGATCACCACCATATGGATATGGCCCTCCCGTAGCATGGAGCAGGATGAATTTTACGGCAGTGAAAAATCCTGTCAGTTTATTCCGTGTACGGTGGGATGAATGGTAGAAAAAGTAACGTGTATGATTTGTCTCATGGGCTTTTAGTTTTAAAATGCAGCCCATCCATCCTGGTGCCAGCATCTGGGTGAACCTGATTGGTATATCACCTTGCCGTGTGTCCCATCTAGTGGAGAGAAGGCTTTACCATATCACGCTTTCCACCATATCATCAACATTACCATATCATCTACATTGGATCGCTCTCGCATATGCAATGTTAGCATGTGGTGAAATGGGGGAAATCAGGCTTTCTTCATACCATCTTTGATATATCCCTTAGGAGAAATGCCTTGGAAATAACTAACTTGTGTTGCATATGCCTGAAGAATAGCATTCGAAGGTTTAATTCCTACAATGAAAAGGTACAGCCAATCTCAGGCACCATATGCCCTTCCTTGTAGCAGAAGATAAAATAGAATCTGCATCCTCCCTTATATATGTATATTCTTTTTTTTTCTTTCATTTCCTATTTTGTTCCACGAAACAGTGTAGGGATTGTAGTGGGATGGCAAACATATCGTTGGGTGGCTACCAGAATAAAAGGGGCGCTGGAGTCAGTGCTCTGTCAGATACTGAATCAACACCGACCCTTGGAGTGTCTGGTCTCTGTTGGCCGTTGAGTCAAGGCCACCAACTCTGCTTCCTGTTGCTTCCAGCTCAAACGGCTCTTATAGGAGCTCGTATTTAAGCTCCGTGCGGCACGGTGTGCAGGAGACCGGGACTCTATGTATATTATTTTTTCATTCAAATAATCATCAACTACTATTATGTTTCATATGCATGGTTTTTTATAGTCATAGTTACATAATTACCAAGTAAATGGGTAAATTAAAAAATTGTTATTGATTACATTATTAAGATAGTGGTGTGTCATGACCTAATGTCTCCACCTCATCATCTAATGTTTCTTCATGCATATCAACCTCGTCATCCAATGGTTCTTCATGCATATCAACCTCGTCATCCGATGGTTCTTCATGCATATCAAACCCGTCATCTGATGGTTCTTCACGCATATCATCTTCATTCATTGATGGTTCTTGGTATGTGGGAGATCTTATTCTATAAGCAAATCATTTTAAAGAATGAAGAAAATAATGATATAATAATTTAATAAACAAAATTAAAGAATCAATCAAATATAAATGAATAAAATGAATTAAATACTTACAGTTTTTTTCATATTAGACAATTACGTTTGTCATGGCCAGGACCTCACTTCTCACATCCATTGCATCTTCTTTTATCTTTCTTACGAGCTACCTTTTTCCTTTCAGAAATTAATCTTTTTCCACTTCCTTTAGTTTTAGCATGCACCAGGTCTTTAATGATTACGTTAGTAATCTTCTTTATTTGTTTCTTATTTTTAGGTACCAATGTCTCACCAGCAACCAACTTATGATCTTGAACTCATTTGAGAATATCTTGTAGCCCTTCTTTACACATATGATATGTCTCTTTAAAATTAGCGCTTTCTTTGGCAAGATTTCTACAAATGTCTAACAAATTGCTATATCGAAGAGCATATGATTCATGTTTCACTCTATTTAACTCCACACCACTCGCATCGTAAACAAAATTCAGTTTAGCATCTCTTGTCCATCTTTTCAAAATATAGTGGTTTGGCAAATTGGGTATCCGAGATTGTCGTAGTATACATAATATGTGCCTACATGATATACCTTCAAATTCAAATTTCAAGCAACTACATTTTTCTTGTTTAGATTCCATCTCGAATTCAACTAGCCATTCAGGAGATGTTCCTTCACATACTCCAACATTGTAAATGTAAAGACCTTTCATCTTTTGTAAAAGAATTGCAGTATAAATGGTGCTTTCATACAACTCTTCTTGAAATTTATAAAAAATAGACCGAGTATAAGTCTCTCCAAGCTCTCTCTTCATGGCGAATAAAGTTTTCAACTTCGGCTTGCTACTAATCGTTTCATGATTGGCGACTAACTCATTGTGTCTCTGTCGTGCTACTCCACGATCAAAATGAATTATGAAATCCATTAACGAGTTATTCTTCGACACATATTTATGAAAAAATGCATTCGTGCTTTCACTTCGTTGGCTACTAGATATACCTGCAAAAAAAAAAAAACATGTCTTAGATATGCTGGTACCCATTTGTGACGAATGTTGAATAAAGAGGTAAGCCAATCATTATAATTCAACTCATTTTCTTCAATAACTTTGCTCCATTTTACTTCAAAATCTTCGAGCTTCTCAGAATTCCATATGTTATCATAAAAATGTACTTTAAATTCATCTTTGAAAGCTATGTGACCTAACTTTTTAGGGACCTAACGATAGAAAGCATTCAGAAATACAATAGTAATGGCTTTTGTCATTGCTGGATCTTGTCATTGCTGGATCTTGATCTGTTATGATCACTTTCGGTGGGTCCCCTGGCATTGCTTCACACCATTTCTCAAACAACCAGATAAAAGATTCAGTGGTCTCATTATGGATAAAACCACAACCCAGTATAATTGATTACCCATGGTGATTAACCCTTGTAAAGGGTGCAAATATTAACTCATAATGGTTTGTATTATACGTGGTGTCAAATATTATAACATCACCAAAGTGATGATAAGCCTTATGTGAAATCGGGTCAGCCCAAAAATAATGTGTTAATCTACCCTTCACATCAACCTTCACATTATATGCGAACGATGGATCCAATTCCTTCATTTCAGAAAAATGTCCATACAATAGTTGAGCATCATGGTCCTTGGTTTCTTTTCTTTTATCTCTTTCATAATTTCTCACGTCTTGTTCAATGCATCCAATATTTTCGTAAACACCTGTTTCCATTGCTAAAACATTCATAATTTGCAAACTGCCTATGCCTGATTGAGTGAATGTATTTTTCAAATTCTTCTGCGCGTTACAAACCTCACGATGTGATCGAAGAAGATGTTTCTTTCGAGGAGTTGCTAACTCATGACTGTGCTCCTCAACAAACTTTTCACTATATAGTTTGGTCCATCACCCTCTTTTTTAATTGTCATGCGAGCTTTACAACTTTCTCGAGTAATACTCCATCGCCTCTTCACTACACCATGCTTCATTTGTACCTTATTATCTGTCATCCCCTCCTTCGAACATACAAACATCTTTCAGATCTCTTTTTGATTCTTATTGTATTTATTTGATCCTCTACGAACACTGAAGCCTGCTTTCTTTGCATAATGGTTGTAGAAGTTAAACGCCGCATCAACTGAAGAGAAACTAGTGTTCTCAATTATTGGTTTAAACTCCTCTACTACTTCTGGAATCCAATGACGAATAGAAGTTGTGCCAACTTGCGCCATTAAATTCTCGTGCATTTTTATAAGTACTCGGGCCTCTTTGGCTATAACGTATTTTTTATTCTACAAAAAAAAAAAAAAAGAAGTTTTGATATAGTTTATCATGAAATTGTATAAAAATTAATAAATGAACACAACTCATAACAAAAATCAATATTTCTATTTCAGATTTAAGAAAAAATTAAACGGTCCAAAGTCAACAATAATAAAACAATTATAAATTATCAATTTTCATATTAATGTGCCCAGTTAGGAACTCGAGATGCCTAGTTAATAAGTTCCAGTTCGAAAACCAACGGTCGATATGGAATGCTTGCAAGATTGGCCAGAACCAATTATTTGGGTGCAATCATTATCGGAGAGCAGCACAAATGTGATTCCCAACAAGTATATCAAGCCGCCATCAGAGAGACCTTCGTTGGATTCCGTCGATCAAACGAGTGGTATTAACATCCCTATCATTGATCTTGGAGGACTCAATGGCAATGCTGAGGACAATTTAAATGGTGTTTGATGCATGCCGGGAATGGGGATTCTTCCAAGCTGTTAATCATGGGGTGAGTCTGGATTTGATCCAGAGAGCTAGGAAGGTAGGGAGGGAGTTCTTTCATCTTCTAATGTTGTTGAAGGAAATCTATGCAAACTCTCCAAAGACATATGAAGGGTACGGTAGCTGAATTGGAGTAGTTAAGGCCCCAGTTCTTGACTGGGGTGACTATTACTTCCTTAATCTCATGCCCCACTCCATGATGGATATGGACAAATGGCCCAGTTTTCCTACTTCTTGCAGGTAAATCACTACCATTCATTTTCTTCCTGCGAACCTATGGCAACAAAATAGAAGATCTAGTCCTTCTTGAAGTTCTAAGATTGACGTGGAAAGATAAAAGGTCTAAATTTATACCGTGGAAATATTATTTTCCTTGTTATTTCTTTCTTTATTAAATATTATGATATTTGGTGCAACCAAAAGTATTCTAACTGAAGATAATCTAGGGTCTTTTCCATGGATAGCCTACAGTTGAAAATTCAACCATTTTGAAGCTGTTCACATGAAAATGGATTCCAAACAAGAAATTGATGGCTAGGATATTTGTTCTATGTGATTTTCAACCAAGGGCCATCTATGTGCAGGACCCACAAGTTAGATTAGCTTATATTAGGTATTGGGCATCCAACGACCATCCCAGAAATTTACAAACCATTCTTACAGAATAAACAAAATAAAAAAGCCAGTAATCCCTTCATCAGTTTCACAACCACATATATCAGGAAGATTCAGAAATCATGAAGTGTTCACAGAGTAGGACCTTATTTCCAGGGTAGACCTTCTCCTTGTACCAATCAGGCCTATTTTACAGATCAATAGCAACCAATTTTATTTTATCCTGCAATCCCTACTCACTCACAAAAAAAAAAAAAAAAAAAAAATGCAAATAAGTCTTATTGAGAAAGGAATGAAACAATTACAAAGACAATCTGCAACTTTCTAAACATAGAGAGAGAGAGAGAGAGAGAACGTCCTACAACTTTCTAAACAGAGAAAGGAATGAAACAATTACCGTGGAGAAAGGAATGAAACAATTACAGTGGAGAGACCAGGACGGGGGGAAGAACCTCCTGCAACTTTCTAAACAGAGAGAGAGAGAGAGAGGTGACAGTCTGGCCACGTTACCAATAACATGAGGAAATCGGATTGCGTACTGAGTTACTCAGTACGCTCGTATTGTACTGAGTAAACTCTGTTGGGCCCACTGTGAATTCATGTGGTTTATCCACACCGTCCATCTGTTTTTACGGACCATTTTAGTGGTTGAGGCAAAAATTGAAGTATAATCAAAATCTCAAGTAGACCATACCAAAGGAAACAGTAGAAGTATTGATTTTCACCGTTGAAACCTTTCTAAGGTCTTCAATGATGTTTATCTGTCATCCAAACTGTTAATAAGATCACAAAGACATGGATGAAGGGAAAAAAAATATCATCTTGATATAGGACTTCTGTGGGCCCCCAAGAACATTTTGAACGGTAGACTTAAATTCACACTGATTCAGTTATTGTGGTCCATTTGACCCTTGGATATAATTAATTTTTAGTTTAAAGCCATCAAATTATATGATAAAACAGATGGACGGAGTTGATACAATGTATGAATGACGGTGGCCCCACAGAGTTTACTCAGTACGCTTAGCGTGCTGAGTTACTCAGTACGGAATCCGCTTCCTCACAGGAGATGACCTGCCGACAGGGATTTCCAAGAACTTCCTAACATGGTAAGTTAGGTGGGGTCCACCGTGATGTTTAGGGAAGATCCACCACGTTCATCAGTTTTAAAAGATCATTTTAGACGATGGGCCAAAAAATGATATAAATCCAGAGCTTAAGTATGTTGTAAGTTAGTAAAATGTGTATAGGTACATTCTTACCATTGAAACTTCCCTGGGTCCACCATAATGTTTATATTCCATCCATATATCTCATAATGTCATTCCTACTAAGATAAACATAAATCACAAATATTTGACAGAACAACATCAATCATGGCCCTCATAACTTTTTAACGGTTGGAGTCACTCTCCCCTCTGTTTTTTATGGTAGGGTCGTCTCGAGCTTTGAATCTTATTCATTTTTTGGATCATGCCTTAATATGGTCTCTCCAAATAGATGGACGGTGTAGATACAAAACACACATCACGGTGTGGCCCACAGAACTTGGAGACGTCACTTGAGAAGGACCCCTATACGTCCGAAAAAATAGAGGGGACGAGTCTTCTCTACGGAGAGACTCTCCTGCTGCACTGCTGCTAAATGACAGCCATTGTTTCGTATCTAACAGCTCTTATAAGAGCTCGTATCTATGCTCCGTGCGGCACGGTACGCATGTCACGCCCCAAACTCGAAAACCGGGTTCATAAAATTCTCGATCACCGAATCTGGCACAGACAGCCTCCGTAGTACCCCATTCTCGGCTCCCGGCACCCATATACTAGGTTCCGATCCTAGGATGCTACAAGGAAGATTTCAAACATGATTTGATTCGTAATGAGCATAACACAAGCATAACCTACGAACAATAACCACAAGAACACCACCACAAAATTCACTATGATCAAAAACTTTAAGTTCAATGCGTAGGAAAGGGAAATACAAGATAGCGACAATGACAAAAACTCCATAAGCTTGACTGCACGCTCCAACTGTGGCGAGACTAAGGCTGCGTCCTAGCGTCACCTGCACGCATCAATCGTGCATAAGCTTATAGAAAGCTTAGAGGGCGGTGTAAGTGTGTGCGCAAACGAGCATGCTCAGAATGCAAGGTCAGAATAATGCTGTAATGTGCTGATGAATACATGAATGCAATCAACTGTACCAAGGCCATGCAGTGCAAGATATGAATGCGATCGGCCACATCCAGGCCATGCGATGCAGAATGTAAGTCAAGCATGTCAATCCTCATCATATATCAGTACAGTTCTCATTTT
Organism: Magnolia kwangsiensis; assembly: GCA_037074715.1. Lineage (NCBI taxonomy): Eukaryota > Viridiplantae > Streptophyta > Magnoliopsida > Magnoliales > Magnoliaceae > Magnolia > Magnolia kwangsiensis. Next base: position 89,124,954 of record CM073582.1, read on the forward strand.
TGAATAATCACCGGGGTCTAGTACACTCTACACCAGCTTGTCGTCCCTATCCGAACGCACAACTAGGAGAGCAGAATAGAGCTCATTATCCGCCTGCCAATATCGAGCCCGGCTCATCGATAGCGGACCGATTCCTCAAGCTGGTCAAACTCAACCTAAAAGTTATCCCCTCACTCAGTCGGGTAAGGTCACACCCCTTCCCAACCGACTACGACACAGTAGGAGACGCGGCCTACTGGTATACGGCCCTCGCGCGCTCGTGTATTTACTCGGTCTCGACGTTGGAGTCATCCTCTGGTACCATCGGATTTAGAAATTTTTATCCAGGGACATCTATGGCGCCCGTATGCTAGAATTCAAATATTTTCGGTATCCAATCCAGCCACCCACGATGCGCCTGTGAAGGCTATGGCCCTCATGTCGCTAGGGCATACAGTAATCATGTCATACAATGCAAAATGCATGAATCACACTATCAAATCATGCGGTAAATCCTGCGCGTATCGTGCGCTCATGTAGGGCAACACCGCCTAATCAGGGTCCCATAAACAGCCTGCTCGAAGGCATATGCTATGATAAGTCACTTCTCATATCAAGCATACATATGATGTGTATGATCATGAGTCATGGAATTATACTAAACATGTTATATTGAGATGAACTATCCTTACAATGCAGATGGGCCTAGACAGCCTATACACAATAAGTACGGGCCTAATAATGGGCCCTAAGGAGAGTCGTAATGTGGACATCCAACCAGCATTACACTCGCAATGTGGACGTCAAACCACCATTGCTCCCAAGGCACGATCGTCGTAAACGTCGTTACATAATCCGTGTTGGGATCACACATTGCAATGGACCTTAGGTACATCCCATTGGGCCTTAAATATATTAAATGGGCCATATCCTATGGGCCTTATATTCATTAAGTGGGCCACATCCATGGGCCGCACCAATGGGCCTTAAGTGCATTGCAATGGGTCATAACCCGTGGGCCTCAGACTACATCAATTGGTTCTCGACCCAAGGGCCTTATACATGACAAATGGGCCTACTCCCATGGGCTTTATCATACATCGAATGGGCCTAATCCCATGGGCCTTGGAACACATCAAGTGGGTCCAATCCCATGGGCCTTGAATATATCAAATGGGCCTAGTCCCATGGGCCTTTGGTAAATCAAATGGGCCTAACCCATAGGCCTTTGGATATATACCAAAGTAGGCCTCAATGAATGGCCATAATTAAGTAAATTGTGGGCCCTAAACACATACCAAGGTGGGCCCATTTGAAACATAGATCTACCTCATTTTAGCTCATGTCATGAGGTGAGCTCTCAAAATAGGTGGACAGTATGGATGTAGCACATGCATCATAGTGGGGGCCTACATGAAAACTGGAGGGTTGAGATGCAATCACATGCATCAAGGCTGGGGCCCACTGACCGTCCAGCAGCTCCTGATAAATGGCTGGACGGTGTGGATAATACATACATTTCGGTGGGCTCCACCGTCCATGCGGACGGTGGAATTTAGGCACATGCATCACTGTGGGTCCCATGTGGGGCCCACTGTAATGCTTATTTACCATCTAACCTGTTGATAAGGTCACAAGGACCTGGATGAACAGGAAAAACAAATATCAGATTGATTCAAAACTTCTGTGGGCCCCAAAGGAGGCTTTAATGGTAAGTTCAATCATCGTTGTTTCCTACGGTGTGGGCCACCTGAGCGTTGGATAGGGCCGAAATTTGGAGGGGACCCACCTGACGAGGGGGCCCACCATATAAACGGCGTGGATAAGACATATACATCGTGGTGAGGCCCACGGCAGGGGCCGTGGGTGGCTGTCCGCCCGCCCACCTAAAGCTGCACGCAGCAGCGTGCAGCGGCTGCCGCTGTCAGAGGGAGGCAGAGGCTCTGCCTCTTGCAAATTTTGGAAAAACTCGTTTTCTGGGGTTTTTCGCACGTGGGGCCTGCTTTACAAAAATCCGCCCCGGCCATTGCGTTCAGTGGCTCGCAACAGGCGAAATGAGTCCGAAGTTCGGGATTTTTGGGTGTGAAGATGCACCAAGATGGGTCCTAATAGCTTTGAATAGTAAGGAATACAATTTCATATGGTATGGCCCACCTGATTAACAGATCAACCTCATTTTTCGGCTCAACGCCTAAAATGAGTTGGAAAAAGGGATTAACGGCATGGATTGAACAAATACATCAAGGTGGGCTATAAGGACAGCCCTTCCCTTTTCTTCCTCTTTTTTCCTTCTCTTTTTTTTTTTACTTAGGCAGGGACGTCCAGCGTCTCAGACGCTGGACGGTTGGGTCAAAACAAACATCGTGGTGGGCCTTGTTTAGGTGGGCCACCACTGATGGATGGTGTGGTGCAACATATAAGGTGGACCCCACTTGAAGATGGCATGAATAGAGTACATGCCTCATAGTGAGGTCTATTCAAGTGGGCCACACAACCATATTAAGATAAAAAGGACATGAAAGAGAGAGAGAGAGATAGAGAGAGTTGGACCCGCTTGTAATGAAGGGACCCCGATACTATGGGCCCTCCCTTGCAATGAATCATACAATTAAATGGGTCCTAAAGCATGGGGGACCGCCAAAATCTTCGATCAACGGTGGAGATCCTTTCTCCACCAAAATGGACGGTCTAAATGACCTTTCTAAGAAATAAACATCATGATGGGGTCTATGGAGAATGGCCCCATCATGGAACGATCATGATGATCCTAGTGGGCCATCGGCCACACCTTAGGGTCCCAAGTGAGATCCAAACCATTGATCGATTGGCCTCACTTGGCATATCCCAAAAATAGGAAAAAAACTACTACGTCGTGCACCCACCGTCCGATCTTCTTGCTCCAAGGGGTTCCTTAGCACCTTAGCTTTGATTTCAATGGAGGAGATGGGAAATGGATGGTTAGGATAGGGATTAACGGCATGGATTGAACAAATACATCAAGGTGGGCTATAAGGACAGCCCTTCCCTTTTCTTCCTCTTTTTTCCTTCTCTTTTTTTTTTTACTTAGGCAGGGACGTCCAGCGTCTCAGACGCTGGACGGTTGGGTCAAAACAAACATCGTGGTGGGCCTTGTTTAGGTGGGCCACCACTGATGGATGGTGTGGTGCAACATATAAGGTGGACCCCACTTGAAGATGGCATGAATAGAGTACATGCCTCATAGTGAGGTCTATTCAAGTGGGCCACACAACCATATTAAGATAAAAAGGACATGAAAGAGAGAGAGAGAGAGAGATAGAGAGAGTTGGACCCGCTTGTGATGAAGGGACCCCGATACTATGGGCCCTCCCTTGCAATGAATCATACAATTAAATGGGTCCTAAAGCATGGGGGACCGCCAAAATCTTCGATCAACGGTGGAGATCCTTTCTCCACCAAAATGGACGGTCTAAATGACCTTTCTAAGAAATAAACATCATGATGGGGTCTATGGAGAATGGCCCCATCATGGAACGATCATGATGATCCTAGTGGGCCATCGGCCACACCTTAGGGTCCCAAGTGAGATCCAAACCATTGATCGATTGGCCTCACTTGGCATATCCCAAAAATAGGAAAAAAACTACTACGTCGTGCACCCACCGTCCGATCTTCTTGCTCCAAGGGGTTCCTTAGCACCTTAGCTTTGATTTCAATGGAGGAGATGGGAAATGGATGGTTAGGATAGGGAGATCATAGGGTAAGAAAGTGGGCCACACTTAGAGTTTTTGTGAAAGGGAGGGAGAGCTCATACGTATGGAATTTGGGATTTTTTTTTGAGTTTGAAATGAGAAAGAGAAAGAGAGAGTTGTAAAGGGAGAGAGAGAGAGAGAGAGAGAGAGAGAGAGAGAGAGAGAGAGTGATGGATGGATGTGGTGAGTGATGGTTGTGTAAGAAAACCTTGACTTTTGTGACCATTTGTGTAAGAGAGGTATGAGAGGTGTAAGAAATCCTTGACTTTTGAGGCTTTTTGTGTAAGAGAGGTATGGGCTTTGTAAGGAAAGCTTGACTTTTGTGGTTGCTTGGGAATGGGTGAAAGGTGATGTGTACTTGATATGTACTTGACATGTGATGGATTGATTGATTGATGGATTGATGGAATTGATGGGACACCTCGTAGAGATTCTCTTGGGTTTCGCAACTCGCGGCGTTCCCTCGTACCGAACGTCGGCGTACATCTCTCGACCAGGGTATCGCCTCGGCGCGTGAGTCACGGCATCTGAACCGCGGCGACGGCGTGGTCACTATGGTAATGATATCAGGTTGAGCCGATACGGGTTGACGGCGTATAAATCAGGGTCGCGCGTAAATATCGGTTAAGGGTCGAAGGTTGCCGAAATTCGACCGGTAAGACCGCAGAAGTCTATGGAACGATACGGTTTAGGATACGGGTCTTACAGTGCAGGAGACCGAGACTGTATGTATATATATATATATATATAAGAATTTAAAAAAGGCTTGAGAAATATCGTCTCGCCACATCCCAGAAGGAGAGACAACCACGCCCACCTACCTCATGCATTATTATATGTATATTCATTTCTTGCATCTATATCACCAATGACTTCATTCCCAGGGACCCCACAAGCAGAGATGGTTGGCTGCTTATAATGGTCTACCCTCCGCGTGATATCGTAGGTGGGCCACATTCCAAAACTCACACCTAATGGGTGATTCTGAGCATCAGAAAGGCATAATTTGAATTGTTAGCATTCAACTCCACAAATCAATGGTGAGGATCATCTTCAGATGGATTACTGGATCAGAAACATACATAGTAGCACTTAAAGATGGACGGTTCCAGTCATCGGATCATCTCCGCAACGTAGGTCCCATGGATGGTCACTAGTTACCAAAATCCAACTCATCAATCAAGTAGGGCCCATAGTGAGCCAACACAGGCCATTGATATGTTCCATCCCAGTGACCAATCTAGGGACCATAGTCATATTTCTTTTCTTAACCATCTATTAGTAGGCCACAAATTCAAAAGGTTAATGAAGAATGTCCCATCTAGGATTGTTTTGAGGCATGGTCCATCTACAATTTGGTAAAATAGACCAATGGTCTGGATTACCAAACACTGGGCCCCAATTTTCAGAACAGAAAACATGCGCATATTGCACACATATACAACCATGTGTATCATAAAAGGAATTGTTGAGGAACCTAGTCCCAAGAGCTGGGCATCGAGTCGAGTTAAACCGAGTTAGGGCTGACCTGACTCGATCCGATTTTGAAATAGGCCTGACCCGAACTCGACTTGACTTGGTACTAAGTCCAGCATGCTTGAGCCGATACGAGTCCGAGTCTAACCTAGACTAATCTGGACCAAAGTCCAACCCGGTCAAAAGTACTGAGTTGGTTCAAGTTGGCACCGATTCGGATCGAGAGATGAGGGGGAGAGAGAGAGAGAGAGAGAGAGAGAGAGAGAGAGAGAGAGAGAGAGAGAGAGGTGGTGGGTGGTTGTCAGCCTTGGAAGAGGAGGATGAAGGAGGGAGAGAGAGTTTGGGATCGAGTCCGGGTCGTGGTTGGATGTGGTTAAAGGTACTTAAAAATTACGGTTTTTTATTATAATATATAAACAAATCTGAGTCGAATCGGCTTCGGATTGAGTCGAGTCTGACCAGATCGAGTTTCTGGGTAACTCGAACTCGACTCGATTTGAGTTCAGATTGGGTGAATCCTACTCGGTTCAGACCGACTTACCCATTCGATTCGGTTTAAGTCAGGTCTAAACGAGTCAGACGAGTCGAGTCATCACGTGCCCAGCTTATCCCTTATTTCATTGGTAGGAGTTGAGTTTGTTAAGGAATCTAGTCCCTCTTTTCATTGGTCAGGAAGACCCTACTTTTATAGACTTTTATAGTGTTAAGACATGAAGAGGGAAGATCAAAGGAAGATTTGGAAGTGGGCCATCTCCAAAACTGCCTGGTAAATCCCACCTAATCAACAAAAATCATTTTTCCTCTTAAAATATCATTTTCTTTTCTATGAAATGTGCTCTAATGGCTTCGGTACAACCAAAAACGCAATGTGGAGCCCACATGATGTATGCAGGACATCTAACCCATCCATCTAATGCATGAGCTAATGTTACCCTGAACTATGAAAAAATCATGGGAGTTTTGGAATTCTAAGACACATGCCCAAGCCTTAAAGAGAGATATCATAAGGCTAACAAAATAAGGAGGAGAGTAGCAATGGCTAACTCAACAAAGAGGAGAGTGGCAATGGCCAACTCAACAAAGGGTAGAGTAGCAAGGGCTAACTCGATAAAAAGGCAAGGGCAAGGCTTATATCCATCGCCCCAAAAATAATAAAGATCACTTGTAATTAACATCATATCATAATTCCACAAAGGGTAATTGATTATTGGTAACAAATTAAACAATTACAGGAGAAAATCATAGTAGCATGAAAGTAAAGCATGTAAGAGACATTATGAATTATATCTACTTAAATTAAGGTAAGCTCAAAGAAAATCCCTCATATAAATTCAGAAAGGTCATGTATAATTAACATCACACCTTAACCATTATTCCCAAAAGATAAATAATTGGTGGTGGTAAATTAAATATTTATAGGGAGGATTTAAAGCATGTGAGGGAAGAAAATAAGTCATACCAACTCAAATTAATATAAGCTTAAAGGAATCTCTCACCTTAGCCTTAGATCTAAACCCTATATAAATATCCATGTAGGAAAGCTTCAACATAAATCACGACATCACTTGAGCATGAATGATGCACCATACATATGGAGAAGGAAGAGGGTATCTAGGCTTCTCATTCTCATTCTCTCTCTTTCTCTTTCTTTCTTTTTCTTTTTCTTTTTCTTTTTCTTTTTCTTTTTCTTTTTCTTTCTTTCTCTTTTTCTCTTTCTCTCTCTTTCTCTTTCTCTTTCTCCTTGGGCGTGTGAGTAGAGAGGGGAATGCACACCCCTTTTAAAAGGAGTGGGCATGTGAGAGAAGTGTGTTTCTCATCCCACTTGGATTGAGTTTCTCAAAATTTTTCCTTTTTAACGATCTTTCTTTAAATCTAATTCATCCATTATGTCAGGGTCATTGAATAGAGACAGGGTATATGATTTTCTTGGTAATCCAAAATTTAGATTGGCCAATTTTGAAAAATCTCCTAACGGGTGCTAGAATGAACTTAATCTCAATTAATGATCCACACTTAATGATCAGGGCCCAATTTCGACGAAAATGTGTAGTCAGGATAGACAAAAGGTTAGACAAAATTTGATGGTTGATCGATGGTGAAAAAATTCTAAATCTAAAATTTTACTTTTTGTACCAAAAGGAAGGAACTAGCTTCAACCTTTAAAGGTGCAGGATCATAGATCGGGGCCAAAATTTTGTATAACCTCGTAGTCATATGAGACCAAAACGTGGTCGAGCTGCGATGAATGAAAGAAAGTAGTTAAATTGGAAGATCTAGATTTTAAGGAGTTGTTAGGCCTTAGAAGGATAACTTTGCACCTAAGAAAAGCCTACCAAAGTGGGGTCTTCATATTTCACACTTGTTCCATATTATGGGCAATCTAAGTCATTCATATGAAGGAAAATATCCTACTACGACTACCCACGAGGTTTCTTCACTCGATGGACACCCAAATCAATGGTTATGGAGCTGATTTATCAATTGGGCCACTTTTACAATAATCTAAGGGCTAAAATTTGACATGTATGGTTAATTTATGATACATAGGCATGGTATAAAATTTCATATTAAATGGATCGTAAAAATCATGTGATCTAAAATTCAGGGATCTAGGTTAATGTCATTTTCATAATTATTGCTAATATGAGAGTTTTATGAAATCTAATGGTTACATACGAACTTATATGTAAATTATTATGAGTAAGGAATTATTCACCAAACTAATTAAGGAAATGTACATATATCAATCAACATAATGGATGGTCAAATGACATGTTAAAATAGAAAATTTTGATAGTTAGTACTCTGATCATGTATGTAAGTGGGTGTAAGGTTAGTTTTGTAAATGGATGATCACAAGTGAGTTTTTGTAGTGATCAAGAGGTAGAACATGTATATCGTTAGATTCAACTGACTTGTTTACTTATGTAAGTTTCTCAGATTGTAGTTTTGATGGTAGGTTAAGCATATTCATAGGTGGTAAACAAGATAAATGGATCAAAATCTCAATTTGATGTGTACGAGTGGATGCTGAGATCAAGTAGCTAGTTTACTATGATCAGGTGGTCCAAACTCAGAGTGGACAGTTAAATATCTTTACCTAGCGGTGAATAAATGACTTAACAGTTGGTTATGATGGACAAGTGAGAATACTTGGGTATATGATGATCGTATCTCAAAATCAACAATCAGGTGACCTGATCTATGAATGGAGATTATTCCCAATGGTCAGGTGACTTGATCTATGAATGGAGATTATTTCCAACGGTCAGATTCATATTGGAGAATGGTTGTAAGGTTATGATAGCTAGATTAGTATCGTACACATGTATATAATAAATTAAATTTTATGGTAACACTCGGAAACTTTCAATACTCAAGTATTAAAAATTTTGGTGTGTTACACCAAACTCGAGTAGGTTCTTGTGTAGGACCTAAATTAAAGTCCTTGTGTAGGCCATCGGATCGGGCTGTGTACGTGTTAAGTATCCACGGGAGCCTCCGATGGGAGTAACCGTAGGTCCTTTGATTATGATTGAGGTTGTTGGTTAACCGATAGAAAACTAACTCAAGTCTCTTGAGGGAGTCTCTGATGGGAGTATACGCTTGATAGGTTCTTGTGTAGGACCAAGGTTCGTGGCAAGCCTATAGAAAACCACATAAAGTCTCTTGCGGGAGTCTGTTCACTCCCCAAGTGCAGGGTTGTGATGTAGTAATAACTCGGTAAGACCGAGGTCGAATCCCAAGGGACTGAAACTTGTACGTTATCTAAAATTAAATAGAACTAGAACTAGGCTAAGATGAATTCTAAATCAATTAGCAATGGTGGAATACTTGTAGAATAATTAATCTAAATCTTAGGGAAAAAAATCAGAGATAAGAACTAGGGATTCAGAGGATCCACTTGTAAAGATCAGGGAGAACTTATGCATGCATCAAAAATCATGAAAATTACTGAACTGCCGTGGATCTAGTTTTCAAAGAGATGAAAGGTGTATGAATTAAAATGGATTCCATCACCAAACAATGCCCAAAGACTATGGCAAACAACAGAATCAAACTAATTACCACCCAATCACATGTATGCAAGTTAGGAAGGGTACCGACATCCAACCATGCCCAGGAGACTATGGTGAACAACAGGGCTTCCTGACATCATAAACATTAAAGAGAACGAAAATATTCAAAGCCATTGCAGACCCATTGTAATTTCAGTCACAATAGACCATTAAAAACCTAAAACATTCCCATAATAATTAACTAAAATCAACGTCAATTCATGAATTAAAATTAAAATAAAATCAAATCTCCCATCTCACTACAAGCTTCACCTCTTAGCCCTAGCTAGGAGGATTTAGCCTGCCATGGATGGGCTCAATCCAAATAAATAAAGAGAAAAAGAAAAGGAAAAGAAAAGGGAAAGAAAAAACCAAGCTCCTCTCTCTCTCCTCTGCCCACGTTGAAACCCAAGCTCGAGCCCTCTGTTCTTCCTCCCAAGACCTGAATGAATGCTCCCCACATCCAAAACCTCCTTATATAGCTGCTGGAGTAGTGAAAATCAGATTTGAATCGGATTTGGAAAGTTATGCATGCCTAGTGAAAGCTTTTTCGCAGCCAAGTTTGGTGCCTCGAAACACGCCACTTTTCTCGCTCAAATTTCAAATAAACACTATCCCTTAGGATTTTATTGGGTCCTCTACATGATAGGCGGTTCATATCTGCCATATGCTCAAAGATGGTGGGCCAAAACCGCCTGAAAAAGTCAGTTTTCGCGGATGTGCGAAACCTTTCGCACCATTTCGCTGTTGTGGTCGGTGGGCCCCACAGAAGCATTTTCTGGAAAATCCACCCCGTCCATTGGATTCAGAACGAAATTTCAGTCAAGAACGGGTGGTTTTGAATGTCCATTGACGTGGCCCATAGAAGAAATCACAAAAAGATCAGATTTGAACGCTACCGGGCAGCCCTTTTGTGGCCTTTGTATCTCACACATGTACACGCATGGATGAAAAGTGACAACATGGTTTTATAGCTCTCGAAGCCCTCTACAAGATGGACGGCTTGGATCAGACGTACGGAGCTTGTGTGGGGCCCAATAACGTCCGTGAAAACGGCCAGCGGCCGTGCGTCCGCTGCCAATGCGTAATTTTTTATTTTTTATTTTTTCTTTCTTTCGGTCAGAGACGGTCAATCCGTCTCTGACACTTGCCATGCACGGCTAGAGTACCCTCGCTGTACACGTGCAATGCACAGGTGGGTCCAACAGTGATGTATATGAGAAATCTGCTCCGTCCATCTCTTTTCTCATCTCATTTAAGTCGTCCAGACCGATTTTAAAGCATATCCGAATAGCAGGTGGGCCCCAAAATTGAGAATTTATGGGCTGATTTGACTATTGGGCAACTTCTAGAGAGATCTAACGGCTGAAATTTGACGTGTACGGTTAATTTATGGTCCTCAGGCGACGTATGAAGTTTCGAGCCGAACGAATGGTGGGAACCTCGTGATCTTGCATTCTGGACGTCCTTCAGGCCACTTGAGCTTCAATTTCTTACTTTTCTCGGATTTCTAACCATGTATATTTGTCAATCTTGGTCCCCTGGAGTGTGTCCCTTGCCTTTGGCGTCATCAGATCGTTAAATCTCAACTTTTAACGTCCTTTTTCCATCCATGCTCATAAAATCACCTTGCAACACAAGAATGAGAAAATAAGCCATTAGATAGAATTATATTCGTAAATCCAGATAATATCTGGGGTCTAATATGTAATATTTGACCCTCAACACAACCCCTAACCAGCATTTTGCTAGTCCCGAGCAAAATATGCGAAAAATAAGTTGAGAATTATAGGAGAACTTTCTATGAAATCGAGTGAGATTTTGAACAAAATACGAGAAATTTAATATCCATGAATGTTAGAAATTATTTTCTCCTGAGCTCAAGCGCACGGTAGACTTCATAATCAAGTGTAAAGTATTAATCCATCAATTAGAAAAATTTTAAACATTGAGATCCATGGATGTATAGTCTAATCTCGGCTTATCATCATTAAGAGATCCAATCGTCAATTTCATGATATCATTGGTAACCAACAAGAAAATTCATGACAACCAAAACCTAATCCAAAACTTGCCTCATAAATTAACCTATTAACTTGTGATTTTTCTATTCAAAGTAATGCCAAGGAAGGAGAATCAAATCCTTACCTATAGGGAGCAAACCTATGGTGAAGATCGTACACCTGACTCTTTTTCACATATCATTCATGGAGAATTAACTCTACACCTATAGGGAGCAAACCTATGGTGAAGATTAATTATCCAACCTTTTCAATTTTTATACCGTGATGGCAAGATATTTCAGACTAGTTCCTTTCGTGCTTAGTGATTACCAAGTTAATCCTTCGATATAGAACTGAAATCTTAATGTGTAAGCAAGACGTGTCCTGAAATTATGATTCAATCAATATTTACAACTTCTAATCATGGATTAATAATTCACTTAACTATGAAATCTAACAGATACGGAATCCAAGAGTCATAAATCCACCATTATGTACCTTGAAAATCTAAATTAAGGATATCTGTCAAAATCACTTCGAATTTGTAGAAATTTTCAAAAAATTTTTAAAAAAAAATTTCACAATTTTTGCTCAAGACCAAGAAAATACTGATTAGAAAACCTAATCTCCCACCCCCAACCTAAAATCTACATTGTCCTCAATGTAAAAGATATGAGCATGCAATGCACATGGGACAACGAAAGTAAATGAGAAGTGATGGGAAGATAGTACCTGAATAACGAATCAAGAGAGTTTCCAATAGATCACGGCATGGAAGCTTGTCAGCATGAGAGAGAAAGCAGAACAAAAATAATAAAAATAAAATCCTACCTATACCACTTTCGCAGGTGCTCTCGATTGCATTTAGCGTATGCAACAAGCCTTTAAACCCCTAGGTTACCCCTAGTGGACGAGTTGTAGTCTCGTGAGGGTTTGCAGTAATGTTACCGACAAACATTGAACTAACTAACCTATGAAAGCGACTATCCTAAACCTATGAAAGCGATAAACCTACCTATACCTCCATCAGACTAGGAGATCAGTCCTGGTAAACAGGAGCAATCAAAGGCATGGACATGTCCTCTGAATCAAATATCTCAACAAATGGCTTTAATCGATGTCCATTTACTTTAAACTCCTTGCCATTGTCGGGATCTCTTATCTCGACGGCCCCATGAGGATAAGCAGTGACAACAATGTAAGGGCCGGTCCAACGAGATCGAAGCTTACCCGGAAAGAGATGTAGTCGAGAGTCATACAAGAGGACTTTCTGACCAGGCGTGAATGATTTTCGTAGAATATGTTGATCATGAAACGCCTTCATCCTATCCTTGTAAATTCTCAAGTTCTCATATGCATCGTTCCGGATTTCTTCAAGTTCATTCAACTGAAGTTTGCGTAGCGAGCCAGCGTTGTCCAGATTGAAATTCAGATTTTTGATTACCCAGTATGCTTTATGTTCCAATTCCACAGGCAAGTGACAGGCTTTTCCATAGACAAGTCTAAAGGGAGATATTCCAATAGGAGTTTTGAAAGTAGTACGATACGCCCATAAGGCATCGGTCAATCGGATTGACCAGTCCTTACGATCAGGGTTAACCGTTTTCTCTAGGATATGTTTGATCTCTCTATTGGAAATCTCATCTTGTCCACTTGTTTGTGGATGGTATGGGGTGCTCACCTTATGCGAGATACTGTATTTCTTCATTAAACTTTCGAATGGTCTATTGCAGAAGTGTGAGCCCCCGTCACTAATGATGGCTCGAGCTGTTCCGAACCGCGACAAGATATTTTCTTTCAAAAATTTAATGACCGTGCGATGGTCATTTTTGCGGCACGGAATTGCTTCGACCCATTTAGTGACATAGTCTACAGCGAGCAAAATATACATATTTTCAAATGATTGGGGGAATGGTCCCATGAAATCAGTGCCCCAACAATCAAATGCTTCTATAATAAGGATGGGATTCAAGGGCATCATATCTCGACAGGACAATGCTCCCAATTTCTGACAACGCTCACTAGCCTTGCAAAACTCATGAGTGTCCCTGAACATAGTGGGCCAGTAGAAGCCACACTGTAAAATCTTGGCCGTGGTATTTTTAGCAGAAAAGTGACCACCATAGGCCTGTGAGTGACAGAAGGAGATGACACTCTGATGCTCATCGTCTGGTACGCATCTCCTTAAGATTTAGTCTGGACAATATTTAAACAAATATGGATCGTCCCAAAAAAAGTTACGCACCTTGGTAAAGAATTTCTTCTTATCTTATGACGTCCAATGTGTCGGTATGGCACATGTAGCAAGATAATTAGCAATATCAGCGAACCAAGGTGAATGGGAGACTCTAAACAGTTGTTCATCAGGAAACATGTCATTGATATAGGTCGCCTCAAGGGAATCAGAGGTATTAAGGCGAGAAAGATGATTGGCCACTACGTTCTCTACTCCCTTTTTATCTTTAATTTCTAAATCAAATTCTTGAAGTAGAAGGATCCATCGTATCAGGCGGGACTTAGAATCATTCTTAGAAAGAAGATACTTAAGTGTCGCGTGATCTGTGTAGATGATGATCTTGGATCCGATCAGGTAGGACCTAAATTTGTCCAAAGCGAACACTACGGCTAAGAGTTCCTTTTCCGTAGTCGAGTAGTTCACTTGGGCAGGATTTAGAGTCCTACTTGCGTAGTGAATAACGTAAGGCCGCTTATCTTTTCTCTGGCCTAGAACCGCTCCAAGAGCATAATCAGAGGCGTCGCAATAAGTTCAAAAGGAAGACTCTAGTCAGGTGGCTGCATGATAGGTGCAGTAGTTAGCATGCCCTTAAGCTTAGTAAAAGTTTCTTGGCACTGCTCAGTCCACTCGTATGGTGTATCCTTTTGAAGAAGATTACATAAAGGACGAGAGAGGAGACGAAAGTCCTTTATGAATCGTCTGTAAAAGCCTGCGTGTCCTAAGAAGGATCGCACGTCCTTGATATTCTTAGGTGGAGGTAGGTTAGAGATAAGATCAATTTTTGCCTTATGTACCTCGATTCCTTTGGACAAGATGATATGCCCAAGGACAATTCCCTTTTGAACCATAAAATGGCACTTCTCCCAGTTAAGTACCAAATTTTTTTCTTCACATCTTTTCAGCACACATTTAAGACTTGCTAAGCATTCGCTAAAAGATGAACCAAAAATAGAGAAATCGTCTATGAAGACCTCTAGATATTTCCCCACCATGTCAGAAAAGATACTCGTCATATATCGCTGAAAGGTGGCAGGGGCATTACATAACCCGAATGGCATCCTTCTGTAAGCAAAGGTGCCATAGGGACATGTAAATGTAGTCTTTTCCTGATCCTCAGGGGCGATTTCAATCTGATTATAACCTGAATACCTGTCAAGGAAACAATAATAGGAATGACCAGCTAGCCTTTCCAGGATTTGATCAATGAAGGGCAAAGGAAAGTGGTCTTTCCTTGTGACGGTATTCAGCTTTCTGTAGTCAATGCACATTCTCCAACCAGTAGTAACTCTGGTCGGCACGAGTTCATTATTGGCATTGGCTACGATGGTGATCCCGAACTTCTTAGGAACCACCTGAGTTGGACTCACCCATTGACTATCGGATATGGGATAAATGATCCCCACTTCCAATAGTTTGAGAACCTCGGCCTTAACTACTTCCTTCATGTTTGGATTTAGTCTACGTTGTGATTGCCGAACAGCCTTTGCATTGTCCTCAAGATATATACGGTGAGTACAAATCGATGGGTTAATTCTCTTGAGGTCCGCTATCGTCCATCCAAGAGCTCCCTTATGCTCAATGAGAGTAGATATCAGCATACTCTCCTGTTCTTTCTCCAGGTGGGCAAAGATCACCACCGGATATGTCTCATCTTGACCTAAATAGACATATTTTAAATCAGAGGGCAAAGGTTTTAGGTTAAGCTTCGGTGGCTTGAGGTTAGACGGTAGAGGCACTACATCAGTTTGGGGCAATTCTTCAATTTGTGGCCTCCACCGGTTAACTTCAAGTACCGGTGCAGTATCAAGAATGGCACACGTCTCCCTAATTATATCATCATCAAGATCATGGGAGTGGGCCAGGCACATCTCTAGAGGATCAGAGGATAAGGTGAGAGGTGTTCTATCTTCCACAAAAGAATCAATCATGTTAACATCGTGGAAATCGTCATCATCCTCTGAGTTGCTGCCGTTATTGAAAAAGATATTCGATTCCAATGTCAAATTTTCAAAGGACATAGTCATGACACCATTCCTGTAATTGATAATTGCATTTGAAGTAGACAGGAATGGGCGACCAAGAATGACGGGAATCTAAGTGCTCGTGTCATTGATGGGTTCAATGTCCAAAATGATAAAATCAATAGGGTAGTAGAATCTATGCACCTGGACCAACACATCCTCAATGATCCCTCTTAGTATACGAACAAAATGATTAGTAAGTTGTAGTGTGGTTCGAGTGGGTTTTAATTCACCCAAACCTAACTGTTGGTATACCGAATAGGGAATCAGATTGACGCTCGCTCCTAAGTCAAGAAGTGCGTGATCAATTCAATAGTTCCCGATTACACATGATATGATTGGGCAACCGGGATCTTTAAATTTTTGCGGCACATCTTGTTTCAGGATGGCACTCACTTTCTCAGTCAAGGAGATCTTCTTTTGAACATTTTTCCGTCGTTTGGTAGTGCATAAATCCTTTAGAAATTTAGCATATGAAGGAATCTATTTTACAACGTCAAGCAGAGGAATGTTGACTTTCACTTGTTTCAACACCTCTAGGATATCCTGAGAGTTAGATAGACGTTTTGGTTCAACCAACCGTTGGGGAAACGGAGCAACTGGCTTCTCTAGAGGTTCCGGTTCAAATTTTTGTGGGGCGCCACTAGATCCATCATTGTTGTCCTCTTCTGGTTCTTGAGGCTTTTCGGGCCTAACCGGAAGGGTTTTATCAATAACCTTCCCACTCCTAAGAGTGGTGATGGATTTAGCGTGCCCCATTTGATTTGAACAGCTGCGATCACCTGTCTCGTATTGCGGTTTTGGATTAGGGAGTGATTGTGCAGGGAGCATCCCTTTTTCCATAGCCGTCATACGTGAATCTATTTTTTGCATAAAATCTGAAATTCCTTGCATTGTCCGAGCCAGCTCTTGTATGGAAATTTGAACCGATTCTTCTTGAGGTTTCCCCTGATTTGGATTTTGATTAAAGAAACCTTGAGGGGTAGCAGTTTGTCCGTTCCTCCAACTAAAATTTGGATGATTTTTCCAGCCAGGATTGTACGTATTAGAGGGTGGTCCATTGAAAGGTCTTTGATAGTTATTTACGGCATTAGATTGTTCATTCAATACTTCTCGAAAGGCGGGTATTGAAGGACAATTTTCAGTAGTATGAATGTTGCAATCACAGATGCCGCAAACACTTTCATTAACCTTTTCCTTCCTTCCTTCCATGGCCTCAAATTTTCTGGTGAGATTGGCCACCTTAGTGTTAAGATCATTATCCTCTTTCAGGAGATATATTCCTCCTTTTTTCCTTGAATGAGTCGGCCTAAACGTAGTGTTCGTCCTTGGGTAATAGTCCCATGATTGTATTTTTTCAGCGAGACTATCGAGGTAATCCCATACCTCGTCGATATTTTTATTAATAAAATCTCCGTTACACATTGTCTCGACCATTTGGCGCATGGAAGATGTTAGCCCATCATAGAAAAAATTTGTAATGCGCCATATTTCAAAGCCATGTTGTGGGCATACATTAACCAGATCCTTGAACCTTTCCCAACATTGGAAGAATGTTTCATCTTCCTTTTGGGCAAAGTTCATGATTGCTCTCCTGAGGGTAATTGTCTTATGATGTGGGAAAATTTTCTTTATAAATTCCCTCTACAAATCATTCCATGTGCCAATGGATCTAGGACGCAGTGAATGTAACCATGTCTTGGCTTTTTCTTTCAAGGAAAATAGAAAGAGTTTCAGTCTAATAGTATCCTCAGATATATTAGGAAAGTATAAGGTGCCTATGATTTCATCGAACTCTTTCAGATGCAAGTATGGTTCTTCAGACTCAAGCCCATGGAACTTAGGAAGGAGTTGGATAACCCCTGGCTTGATGTTCATATGTCCTGTATTCTCAGGAAAAATCATGCATGAGGGCGTACTCACCCCCGCCGGTTGTAAATAATCTCGTAAAGTACGAGACGGGGGTGCCTGATGCACCTCATTCTCATCATGTACTTCCTCAACCCTTGGTTAGGGTAGTGCTTAAGGTTGATTTTCAGCCATAACGTCTTCTAACTCAGGAGAATTCAAGTGGTGTCTAGTCCTGCGATGGACAGTCAACCCCTCAACTAATCCTCCTTCAGTCACGAGACGTCGAGTGTTGTCGCGTGCCCAATGGGGCATAAAACACACTCAGCCCTCAAATTCTAACTTAAACCTAAAAAAAGAAAATAAACATCTAGAAAAAGGGAGGGTTGGAGAGAAGTTACCAAATCGGAGTTCCTAAGTTAAAAAACCTGGAAAACAAACCAAAATAAGTTAGGTTCTAAGAGTAGAAAGTCCTAATTAAAAATAAACTAATTTCTAGGGAAAAGAAGAAATTCCAAAGAAAGAAGAATTAGAAAGAGCTTACTAAATTAGAAACTTCCTACAAAACAGAAAAATTGAGTTAGTTCTAAAAATCAGATAGAAGGAAGAATAGAAAGTTTCTAAAGTTAGAAAAAATTTCTAATAAGGAAAATAACTAAGCTTCTAAACCTAGAATTAAAAATTTTTAAAAAGAAAATCTAGTCCTAAAACTAATTAATTTCAGAAAAACGTAGCCAACAGTCCCCGGCAACGGCGCCAAAAACTTGTTCACTCCCCAAGTGCAGGGTTGTGATGTAGTAATAACTCGGTAAGACCGAGGTCGAATCCCAAGGGACTGAAACTTGTACGTTATCTAAAATTAAATAGAACTAGAACTAGGCTAAGATGAATTCTAAATCAATTAGCAATGGTGGAATACTTGTAGAATAATTAATCTAAATCTTAGGGAAAAAAATCAGAGCTAAGAACTACGGATTCAGAGGATCCACTTGTAAATATCAGGGAGAACTTATGCTTGCATCAAAAATCATGAAAATTACTGAACTGCCGTGGATCTAGTTTTCAAAGAGATGAAAGGTGTATGAATTAAAATGGATTCCATCACCAAACCATGCCCAAAGACTATGGCAAACAACAGAATCAAACTAATTACCACCCAATCACATGTATGCAAGTTAGGAAGGGTACCGACATCCAACCATGCCCAGGAGACTATGGTGAACAACAAGGCTTCCTGACATCATAAACATTAAAGAGAACGAAAATATTCAAAGTCATTGCAGACCCATTGTAATTTCAGTCACAATAGACCATTAAAAACCTAAAACATTCCCATAATAATTAACTAAAATCAACGTCAATTCATGAATTAAAATTAAAATAAAATCAAATCTCCCATCTCACTACAAGCTTCACCTCTTAGCCCTAGCTAGGAGGATTTAGCCTGCCATGGATGGGCTCAATCCAAATAAATAAAGAGAAAAAGAAAAGGAAAAGAAAAGGGAAAGAAAAACCAAGCTCCTCTCTCTCTCCTCTGCCCACGTTGAAATCCAAGCTCGAGCCCTCTGTTCTTCCTCCCAAGACCTGAATGAATGTTCCCCACATCCAAAACCTCCTTATATAGCAGCTGGAGTGGTGAAAATCGGATTTGAATCGGATTTGGAAAGCTATGCATGCCTAGTGAAAGCTTTTTCGCAGCCAAGTTTGGTGCCTCGAAACACGCTACTTTTCTTACTCAAATTCCAAATAAACACTATCCCTTAGGATTTTATTGGGTCCTCTACATGATAGACGGTTCAGATCTGCCATATGATCAAAGATGGTGGGCCAAAACCGCCTGAAAAAGTCAGTTTTCGCGGATGTGCGAAACCTTTCGCACCATTTCGCTGTTGTGGTCGGTGGGCCCCACAGAAGCATTTTCTGGAAAATCTACCCCGTCCATTGGATTCAGAACGAAATTTCAGTCAAGAATGGGTGGTTTTGAACATCCATTGACGTGGCCCAGAGAAGAAATCATAAAAAGATTATATTTGAACACTACCGGGCAGCCCTTTTATGGCCTTTGTATCTCACACGTGTATACGCATGGGTGAAAAGTGACAATATGATTTTATAGCTCTCGAAGCCCTCTACAAGATGGACGGCTTGGATCAGACGTACGGAGCTTGTGTGGGGCCCAATAACGTCTATGAAAACGGCCAGCGGCCGTGCGTCCGCTGCCAATGCGTAATTTTTTATTTATTTATTTTTTTCTTTCTTTCTTTCGGTCAGAGACGGTCAAGCCGTCTCTGACACTTTCCATGCACGGCTAGAGTACCCTCGCTGTACACGTGCAATGCACAGGTGGGTCCAACAGTGATGTATATGAGAAATCTGCTCCGTCCATCTCTTTTCTCATCTCATTTAAGTCGTCCAGACCGATTTTAAAGCATATCTGAATAGCAGGTGGGCCACAAAATTGAGAATTTATGAGCTGATTTGACTGTTGGGTAACTTTTAGAGAGATCTAACGGCTGAAATTTGACGTGTACAGTTAATTTATGGTCCTCAGGCGACGTATGAAGTTTCGAGCTAATGGATGGTGGGAACCTCGTGATCTTGCATTCTGGACGTCCTTCAGGCCACTTGAGCTTCAATTTCTTACTTTTCTCGGATTTCTGACTGTGTATATTTGTCAATCTTGGTCCCCTGGAGTGTGTCCCTTGCCTTTGGCGTCATCAGATCGTTAAATCTCAACTTTTAACATCCTTTTTCTATCCATGCTCATAAAATCACCTTGCAACACAAGAATGAGAAAACAAGCCATTAGATAGCATTATATTCGTAAATCCAGATAATATCTGGGGTCTAATATGCAATATTTGACCCTCAACAGAGTCGATCCTTATGTAGGATTATAAATGTTAGGGGTGAAACTGATTTAAAATCTCTAATAGTGAAATTCAGTATACTCATGGGTTGAGTGCGTCCGCCTGGAGTAAAGTTGGGAAACCAAACTACTATACATGCTTGTGTTTGAAATTATTTTTAAGCACTTATTTAATTATACTTTGTGATGAATGTTTAATTATATGTATAAATGATTAGATGAATGCTAAGAGTTGATAGGTAGTACATCCCACACACACATATACACTATCACATTTATAAACTACTTGCTTCATAGGAATATGATTTGTAGTCTATGTGATTGGACTCTATTTGCTTAAAAATCTTAGAGTTAATTGTCTTATTTAGTTAAACTTGGATATTAGTTTAAGATAGGTAATTGTGTTTTAATTGGTTAAAATTATATTTGGTCTTAATCACCCCCTCTAGGACATAGCCATCATTCCTTAACTTCACCAAGCTTCCGTACATAGCCCATGGGCCCACCATGTGTAATTTCAGTACCGACTATACAGAAAACTCATAAGGTATATACATTCGACATTACTTAGGCTGACGAAATCTTTGATATCATGTTGGGTGAGAAATTCATTAAATTTCCTATTAACCATAAAATACTCATAGTTGAAGAGTTATTAAAGACCGAGTACTATAGGTGGCTTGGAACCCATTCCCACAACTAACAATTGCATGGTTTTTAGGAATATCATTCAGGACAACATCGACCGAAGATTATTGAAATTTCCTGAGAAAGAAAGGGAAGGAATGCTGATAGATATTGATCCGTTTTCACCTAACCTAGGGATCAACATGGACACAGTCAATATTTATAAATTGACTCGACCATGATATAAGGTTGATCATGGGCCTAGTGATCACTAGGTTGTGGCATGACAACTCAGCAAGAGACGCTATACATCTTAGTAAGCGGCCACAAGTGCAGAAGTGTGGCCGAGAGCAACACCACACGTCAACCATGGACCATACCTATGTAGTCAATGCACAAGGGTGATTCAGCTGACCAAGCTATTACCTGGTTTGACTAGTATGATCAAACCCTAGTTTTCACAAATGATCAAAGGAGTGGGATTTTATCAGTAGCGAAAAACATATCAACCTCATAGTGACCACTCTCAGTCAGCTCCACTACTGAGACGTAAAATGGTCAAACTTTGCCCTTCCCAAGAGAAGGTCTAGAGGAGGGTGAGTCACCCTAAATTCCTAGTTGTACCTTAAGGGATGACTCGCACCCAGAAGCAGCGTTGACAAGATGATAGGTTATTAAGTGAAGGAAATTGATTTGCATAAGGAATGAACCTCAGCTAATGGTCATGCGACCATTGAGGATTCTCCAGCCAAGAGATTAGTGGTTAGCTGTAAATACAATTGATTTGGTCATGAAACCTATCTCGGATGATCTAGTCATGGAAAGCCATCTAATTAATACATAATTTAGGAAAAATACTGAAAACTTCAAAGGCTCTATTGAGTATCTCAGTGATGAGTGCTTCTCGAATGAAGATCTATTGATCGAAGAGCTTCTTGCTACAATAAAATTATTGGAACAAACCTAACCAAGTCTTGAAGAGATAGGGATAGCTCTAATGGTGAATTGCCCAAGGACTATATTCGCTACCAAGAGTGCTGAAGAGCAATAATATTTAAAAATGCTTGGGGGCCAATATCCAAAATTTGAAATAGTGTTTGGATCACTACCATCATTCATGGTGGACTACAACTTGGTGCTCACACTCCCATTGAGTTTTCAGGCCAATCCATCTCAGTCTAATGAGCTGGTGGAAAACATGGAGGAAATTGATCCTCCAATGATAATACAACATGGTTCCTTCTACCTAGAGGAGGGGACAAAAAATGTATAATCGTTACCGTTGAGTTAGGTAAGTCCTCTAAGAAAGTGGTCATAGAAAGACCTACTCTTACCATGACCCAATACCTGAAGCCATTGTATATATCTGTCCATTTACATGGATGTCCATTTACTAGAGTTTTGGTCGACAATGGGGCATATGTGAACATCCTTCCCGCCAAAATGATGACAAAATTAGAGAAAATCGAGGCTAACCTAATTACAACCGAAGTCATGGTTAACCTGACCGAAACTTTAATACCAGCTGATGAGGTGGCCGAAGATGATGTAGATTTAAAGGATATAAAGAAGGCTCCATAAAATTTTAATGATTCTTAGGCCAACTTGCATCAGTGGTTTGTTAAAACTACAAGTCCAGGCCGAGCTCATTAATTTTCTCAGAAAAATTGTTGACTATTTCACGTGAAAAAACTAATGTGTTTTCTCCATTAGTGAAGTTGAAATAAGGAGATGAGTTCAAATGGGAAGTGGGGCATCAATTGACTTTCGATAAAATCAAGAAATATTTGATGAAGCCATCGATGTTGATGCCGCTAGTCAAAGGTCGGCCGCTCAAGTTGTATTCACCTTTTACTAAAGGCGAAGTGATGTGGGGGGCAATGTTGTACTATATTCCTGACCATTCTTGAGAAATCCAATTAAAAATGATACTTAATATAGCAATGGAAAGATATAACAAGCTAAATATTTTCAAGAATGCTTGGAGTACTTTTTATGGAATCACAACTAACAGGATGAGAAGACATGGAGCAATTAAAAGGAATTTAAAAGCAAACCAAGTGGCAGATAGTCATCTAGGAGGTCAACTAAATAACTGATAGTCATTCAGGATGTCGATCAAGTAACCAATAGTCATCAAGGAGGTGGACTGAGCGGCCGAGTGGAATATGGTTGAGTTAGAAAGGAGGCCTATAGCATGTGGTAAGGAAGTCTCCAAAAGGTCGGGTAGTGCTGAAACAGTTATAGCAACATAAGAACATGGGAAGCATTCAGAAGGTCAATAATGTTGAAATAGTTATAACAACTATTACAACGTGGGAAGCATCTAGACAATTAGTTTGAGGCTATAAATAGAAAGGGAAATCAGCCGGAAAAATGGTCTCATACCAATCCAATCAAACCAAATCCATCTTTCAATTATCTGTCATTTACATTCCTTAGTGTAACCACTTTACTTTTTGCCAGCCATTTGCATTCCATAGTATGATCTTTTACTTTTTCTTGCTATTTACATTCCTTAGTATCATCCTTAGCATTAATCGAGTAGTGGTTATTTTAATTGTAATTCAAATATATGCTTATACGCTGGATTTAGTTTGAGCATCAATTAGATTTCTCCATACAGGAATGTGTTTTGCAACTTATTATCGCCTAACCGTTTTAAGGTACTGTGTGAATGGCTGAATAGGCGATCGATCTTATTTGATCTTGGTCACTTACTATGTATTTTCTTATTTTGAAGCTTGGGGTCATAGTTATTTGGTTTGAATTGAGCTACACATTCAATTCAGATACGCATGCCATAAAACATAAATCGAACCACAACACCAATATTTATATGGGTCACATCAATAAAAATGTAAAATTACTCCTAAAACCTCTAAGCTTATATGATATGTCACGCCTGAGTTTTGAGTCAAGATGATTTATGTACATTTGTTTCATCTTGTTTATTTACACTTGATTATGGGTTTGATGAAAGATAAACACCATGGTGACTACACACAAACCTATGGTTGGCATCCTATCCAGTAGTTTCCCTAGGTGTGGCCCACTTGAGATGCGGATCTACCTTATTTTTATCATCAGAAGCTAGAACGAAAGATATATATTGTGCGATGGACTGAGTCGATTTTACATATACAACTGGTAGGTCCCACATTACTTGGATGTTTTACGCACTACTTGTCATTCCACGTACACGCAGAAGGTGGACATAGGGTTGTACACGAACTGAGTTAGCTCTGTTAGCTCGCTCAACTCGACTCAAAAAAGCTCGATTCGAAATTGAGTTTGAGCCAAGTCGAGCTGATTTTTTTAGCTTAAAAAAATTTCAAACCGAGTTCAAGCTTGGCCGAGCTCGACTCAGATAGAACCCCAATTCGAATCGAACTTGGATTGAACCAGTTCGGTGACTCAGTTACTTTGATATTGATGTTGCTCACCAAGTGTTTGATGAAATGACTCAACGAAGTGGTAGCTGGTGCAAGGAAGGTATGTATATGAAAGAAATACCCTTTTTTTCTTGATTTTCATGTTGCCTACAAGGTGTTTAATGAAATACTTGTAAAATTGCTGCTGCTATTTTACATATAATGAGAATTTGAATGTGCAGTCTCTGTGTTTGTGAAAATGTTACATAGGTGAACTCAGCTCGATCTTGACTCGAACTTGGCCCGAACTGGCCCGAGCTGCTGATCGAACCGAGCCGAGCTGACTAGTTAGGCTCGAGGACCGAGCTGAGTTGAGTTCGAGCTGAGGTCAACTAATGGCCAAGCCAAGTCGAGCTTGGCACAAGCTTGACTCGACTTGACTCGTGTAAACCTCTAAACACAGGCCTTCATGCGAGACTCGCTACTGAAGCGACGTCACCAAGTTTTGTGGGGCCCACCATGATGTATGTGTTATATCCACACTATCCATACATTTGGAGAGATCATTTTATGGTATGATCCAAAGAATGAGGCAGATCTAAGGCAGGAGTGGACCCCACCACAAAAAAAGAGGGGAGAGTGACGCCCACTGTTCAAACCTTCCTAAGGTCTACCATGATGTTTATTTGAGATCCAAACTGTTCATATATTAATGCAAACATGAAAGAAGGGAAAACACAAATATCAGGTTGATCAAAAACTTTTGTGGCCCTTAGAACTTTCTAATGGTGGGCGTCACTCTCCACACTATTTTCTGTGGTAGAGTCCACTCGAGCTTTGGATCTGACTCATTGTTTGGATCATGCCCAAATATGATCTCTCCAAATGGATGAATGGTGTGGATACAAAACATACATCATGGTGGGGCCCACAGAACTTGGTGACGTCACTTCATTAGCAAGTCTCGTTGCTCAACCTGCCCGGAGATTCACTATTAAAGTGATGTCACCAGGTTTTGTAGGCCCCATCATGGTGTATGTGTTGTATCAACACCATCCATCCATTTGGAGAGATCATTTCAGGGCATGAGCTAAAAAAATGAAGCATATACAAATCTCAAGTGAACCCCACCATAGAAAATAGTAGAGATAGTGACACCCACCGTTGATTCATTCCTAGGCTCACCATGATATTTATTTGATATTAAACTTGTTTATGAGTCAACAAAGACATGGAATATCAGCTTGATCGAAAACTTTTACAGCCTCGCGTTAAATCCTCACTGTTTTCTGTGGTGGGGTCCGCTTCGGCTTTGGATATGCCTCAATCTTTGGCTCATGCTCTAAAATGGTCTCTCAAAATGGATGAACAATGTGGATACAACACATACATCATGGTGAAGCCTAAAAAACCTGGTGCCGTCACTCAGTAGCGAGATTGCTACTCAACTTGTCTGTAGCTAATCCGCATCTGACAAGATACGCATCAGTGCCCCACCGTGTTTTTGTATCGAGCTCGAAAGCCAGGCCGATTCAATAGGCACGTAGGGTAAACCACAGAAAAAGTAAAAATAGGAAGTCTCACCATCAAATTATGTTTGGGGTATTGATATGCCCTCAAAACCACTCAGATGTGCCATGCCAAGATGAATAGATTAGCGAAAATCAGTACATGTCGAGAGTCATATGGGCCACACTACGTGAATTTGTAATTATTATTGGCTAATGGTTTCATCATTCCTCTGGTATGGTCCGCTTAAGTTTTTAATGAGACTGATTTTTTTATCAAAGGTGAAAATATGGCAGCACTCTCTAATGACGGGGTGGATCTGATGCATACTTCCAGACATGGTGCTTAGTTAGCTGTAGGCAGGCCAATCCATAGCAAATAATACACTCCACTTAAAAAATTCAAGCATAGCCTATTGAATGATTTGATCCCCTAATGTATTTATTTTTTAAATTCAAGTTATTATCATAGTAGGGTGCATATGTTGAATGGCCTGGATGTTATATACATAGCGACAAGTTTTGACTTTCATTACTTCTAAAAGAAAATTAAATAACCAAATGAAGACAACGTTGTTATTTCATTCTTAAAAACCAAAAGCTCCTCCGTGCAATTTCCAATCCTACAACGTTACATCGTAAAATATTGATTCCCCGTGAATTTTACAAAAAAAAATCTATTATTTTTATATAATTTTGAAATTTTTCAAAATTATGACCTGTACCAAAAAATCAGAAATTCAAAACACAGGTGGGCCACACAGATGGGAGACGCCCACTGTTGAGGACCGGCGGTGGTGCCAGGTCAAGCATGAGAACATAAAGTCCTCGACACTGTTAATAGCCGTGTTGTGTTTTCAACCTCTGAGGCCCCAATGACTTTCTTCCTAAAACACACCCAAAGTAAAAAATAATTTCTCTCTTGTAGGGTGTTAAGATCATTTGATCCAAGTGATTTGAAAATGGGAGTGGGCCCACATGGTCCAATCCCTCTTCTATGTTTTCTTTTGTCAAATGTAGTGTTGATGGAGAAATCTGGTTCACCCACGCAGAGCTCCGAGCTCATACTCCGACCTCTGGATGCCTGCACAAGAGAAGGACAAAGGAAACCCTGGCTCGAGTAGGGGACCCTTCGATGCCAAAGTCAGGCTAGGAATCCAGGTCTAAGTGGTGTAGTAGGGTTTCGGGTGAAAGATTTTGCGTACCTGTTCCCTTACATTTGACAACTATTTATATCTTTCAACCAAGTTAAACGTGTCCACAATACTCGGCGCGATCTTAGCCAGTAACCACGCCTGACAAATATGTAGATATTGGCAGTTATGTAGTTATCCCGTTGATCGTGTGATAATGGGACACGTATCAGTCGCCTCCACTCTTCCAATTAAGTCCGAGATAATGATGACATCGTACCTCGAAATTGATATTAAGCTGAGCAAGACATCATTAAGTCATGTTTCTCAGGCATCTATCTCATGCCTTGATGCTCAGAAGACACTCCAAGCCTCACCACTCAGAGGCATCCTCCGATCACGGTACTCGAATGTCTATCAATACCTCGCTACTTAGAGGACTCTTCAGGTCTCGGAGCACTTCCGATTTTCCCATAACAAAAGCCCCCTACTCTCTAAGTTCGGGCACGGACTCAGAGAGTAAATACAAGGGGAAAATAGTGCACAACACCTCGAGCTATGAACCGTCGGCTCGTGTAATGCGTACGACAGTAATTATGACTCTGTTATCTAGAAAGCGTATTGTCGAGGCTCTTCGTCTGCAGCTGTAAGGCCCGTATCCTAGACCGTACTATTGTATAGGCTTCCACGACCTTTCCGGTCGAATTTTGGCAACCTTCGACCTTTATCCGACATTTGCATGCAATCCTAAGCCGAGACTTGTCAACCCAAGTCGACTCAACCTGAGACTTATACCGTAGCGACTACGTCGTCGCCGCGATTTCGATGCTGCGTCTCGCACGCTGAGGTGATACCCAGGATAGGAGATATGGGCCCATGTTCAGTTCGAGAAAAATACCGCGCGTTGCAAAATCCAAGAGAATTTCTACTGAATGTCACATCCATCAATCAATCAATCCCCTCAAGGGTCAAGTACATGTCAAGTACACATCACCTCACGCCCATCCCCAAGCAACCCCAAAAGTTAAAAAGTTTTTACACACCCCATACCCTTCTTACACTATCTACCCCTAAAGTGAAAAAGTTCTTACACACCCATCACTCAATCACCCATCTCTCTCTCTCTCTCTCTCTCTCTCTCTCTCTCTCTCTCTCTCTCTCTCTCTCTCTCTCTCTCTCTCTCTCTCATTCTCAAACCACTTTCCCAGCAACCCAAAAGCATCACACATCCAAGCTCTCCCAAACCTCTAAGAGAGCTTTGTGTGTGGGCCACTTCCTACCCTTTCATCTCCCATCTCAACCATCAAAATTCCATTTCTTCCGTTATGATCGAAGCTAAGGAGGAAAGGAAGCTAATAGAGCAAGAAGAAGTCGACGGTGGGTGATTTTGGACCCACAATTCTATCCTTTTGTAAATATTTTTTAGATATAAGGGTCCACATATGGTGGGACCCACCTTGATGTATGCTTGTATCCATGAGGGGCCCATAGTGGCGGGGTCCCTCCGTTATCTCTGATCTCTCTTTTGCTCTCTCTCTCCCTCTTTCTATGATCATGGCCCACCTATGATGTGTGTATTTTACCCATACCATCCAACCAGTGAGCCACCTTAATCCCTAGTCAGGGCCTGCATGACCGGATGGTCACACAGGCCCATATTAAAGGGAAACACAAATATCATATTGATCCAAATATGGTGGGCCACGTCCAAGTGGGACCCACCATGATGCCTGTGTTGTATCCATGGTCCAGCGTCCAGGGACGCTGGACGTGCACCACAGTGAAGTGTGGACTGACAATGGGTGTACTAACAGAAAGTGTGTTCTGACAATGAGGTCCATGGGACCCATCCGCGTCCTCCACCCATCCAAATGGGCCACACCATAGTGTATGTGTTGTATCCAAACCATCCACCACCCCTGGACGGTGGGACCCACGTCCGTGTGGGGCCCTCCTTGACAGGGTTACCCACACCCAGATCCATAGCTATAGAGGTAGACTGGGTGAAAGATACCTCATTTCAACGCTGAGGTCAGTGGGCCCGTGGGACCCATTCACCCAATCCATTCATTTGGAGTAGGCCACACCATCATGTACGTGTGGTGTCCACCGTCCTTAGACGGTGGGACCCACCCCACGTGTGGGGCCCTCCTTGATGCACGTGACTGTCCAAGCCGTGAATGGCCTGGACGTTGAATTTTTTTATAATATATATATATATATATATATATATATATATATATATATATATATATATATATATGATACTATATCTGGTGGGTTCCCACGGTCCCACCTGCTGTGATATTATATATATAATATAATATAATATATAATACTATATATGGTGCTGTGATATTTATATAATATACTATATATTATAAATATAAATGAGATGGTGGGCCCTACGTGGGACTCACCTCTGCCCCCTTTTAAAGCATAAAGCTGCACTGATAGCAGCTATATATATTATATATATTAGATATATGAGGGTGGGCCCTACGTGGGACCCACCTCTTTCTCCTTAAAGCAGCTAGGGTTGCATGCACAGCAGCTGTGTAGTTGCTCCCTTGGCGTCAGCTAGGTCCGTGGGACCTGTTGCACGTGTGGATACAATCCACACCATCCAACTCTGTGGGTCCCACTGTTATTCGACGTACAGGCCCCATCAGGATGTATGTGTTTTATCTTCATGGCCACTATTTGGGTGGTGGGGCCCACCATGACGCATGTGTTGTATCCATACCGTCCAACCACTTGTGAGATCATTTTATGGCATGAGAAAATGAGTGAGTCAGATCCAAAGTTCAAGTAGACCCCACCATTCAAATAGTGGACAGTGACATCCACCGTTCAAACTTCTAAGGGCCATGGTAGTTCTAATTAAGTTGATATTATTTTTACTTCACTTATCTCTATGTTAACTTATGAATGGGTCGGATCTCAAATATACATAAGGTTGGGCCCGATTTAATATGAGGCCCATCGGTGTGGCCTATTTGATATACATGAACCCCGTTAGTGCGGCCCATATAATGTGGTCCATGTGATGTGGCCCGCTTGACATAAGAGGCCCATTGTGATATATTTGAGGCCCAGGTGCGAGGCCCACCTAATGTGTATTTGAGACCCGATGTGATGTATGTGAGGCCTATGAGCGAGGCCAAATGTAATGTATGGGTGTGGCCATTACATTGTTTATGAATCCCTTATGTTGGCCACTCCTTGAGAGTAATGTTGGTTAGATGTCCACATTGAGGGGCAATGATGGTTAGATGTCCTCATTGTGACCTTCCCTTAGGCCTTGTTAGGCCCATTCTCTTCACAGGTTAACCCAAATAAGTGGGCCCCATTCGTCGTGGACGAATGACTCCATGTTATCGATTTTGATATACCCATGGCCAAGTGTCGATCTTTATGCTATGGATAATCGGTTGTTCATCTATGGACCCACCTTGTTTATATGCTGATTGTCGATGCCGATTATCGGTACTGATTTTCCAGGCCGACGCAGGTTATCGATACCGATTATGAGTATATGATAACATAACATCATAATACATGCTCATACACATCATCTGCATGCTTGTGATAAGATGAGTGATTGATCATAGCACATTCCATTGGGCAGAATGCTATGGGACTCCCTGGTAATGAGAGATTTCCACATGAGCATGCAGTACGTGGATGATTATTGTATAACTGGATTGCGTGATTCATGCATCTCGCATTGTGTGACCTGTATACTGTACGCCCTAGCGACATCAGGGTCATAGCCTCCACAGGCATATCATGGTTGGTAGAATTGGATACCGAAAATCTTATTTTACATGGGGTGCTATAGATATCCCTGGGTGAAAGTTTCTAAATCCTTATGGTACCAAGAGGCTGCTCCAATATTTAGACAGAGTGGGTGCATGAGTGCCAAGCACCGATTACCAGAAGGCTGCACTTTTCACTATATCATGGTCAGTTGGAAGGAGGTGTGGCCTTACCCGCCCGAGGGGAGGGGACAAAGCTAGGCTGAGTTTGATCAGCTTGAGGAATGGGTCCACTATCGACGAGCCGAGTCCAATATTGGTAAGCGGATAGTGACATCTTTTTCACTCACCTTGTTTCGCGCAATGGGGCAATAATCTAGCTTGGAGTGTACTAGACCCTGGTGATATTCCAGAGTTGAACTGTATTGATACGTGGACTCAGATGAGGATTTGTATGCTTGATTTGCATCTTGCATCGCGTGGCCTTGGTATGGCCAACATCATTCACGCCTTGCATCGCATAGCCTTGGTACGGCTAATAATATTCATGGATTCATCAGCATATTCTGCATTACTCTGATACTGCATAATTGTATTACTACCTTACGCACACACTTTCACCACCTTCTAAGCTTTTCATAAGCTTATGCACTACCGTTGCATGCAGGTGACGTTGGATGGCAGCAGCGTTGAGGCTAGAGCGCGTGGCAGATCATCATGGAGCTTTTGTCTATCATCCTTGTATTTCTCTTTTTGCGCTTGTACTTATAAATTTTGATCATAGTGGAAATGTGATAAAGCTTTTGGTTGTTGTTTGTGGGCTATGCCTTTGGTTATGCTTATTATGAATCAAACTGATGTTAAAAATCTTCCTTTTAGCATTCAAGGATCGGAACCTGGCGAATGTACACTAAGAGCCAAGAATGGGGTACTATAGAGACTTTTAATGCTGAATTCGGTGATCAAAAATTTTTTGAGCCCGATTTCTGAGTTTAGGGCATGACAGAAGTTGGTATCGGAGCCAGACTTGGGAATAACTAAGAACAACATTACATGTCTGCTATGAATGATTAAGTCCTAAGTTTGGATATCTTAATGATCTTTTATTACAGACCCTTAACGTGCGTGCCTTTGAGAGTTTTCAAGTTGATAGGTGCCTTCGCTCTTTCCTGTAGGATATGCTAAGAGTGACCCGATCAACTCCCGCTTCACGACCTGAGACTCCTGCACTACCACCTATGATCCTCACTCCACCACCAGAGATTTCTACTGCCCAGCCTGAGGATGTCGCTCCTCTACTAGAGACCGATGTGGATCCGACCGTACCTGTGAGTGTCTCCCAGTTACAGCAGATGTTGCAGGCTATGACGGCCACCCTTTAGGGGCAGGGCAGGCACCCTATCATTTCGCCAGTCTAGGCAGAGCAGGAGCACGCAAGTTCCCTCCTTCGAGAGTTCCGACAGCTCGTTCCCCAGCATTTTCAAGGCAAGCCAGACCCAACAGCAGCTGAGAGATGGCGCTCCGATGTGGAGAAAATATTTGATACAATGGGATGTACCACCCAGTGGTGAGTCCAATTAGAAGTATTTCTTCTCCATAGTGAGGTTGGTTGACTCGGTCTCCTGAGCAGCAGCACCGATTTTATGTGGACCTGGGAGGATTTTGTGGATCGGTTTGACCAACAGTATTTTTCTGATCACATTCGACGATAACAAGCATTAGAGTTCGAGGCCATGGTACAAGGTGATATGACAGTGGCTCAGTATGCGGCTCGTTTTGTAGCACTATCCAAATTTACACCTTAAATAGTAGATGATGAGGAGCGAAGAGCCTGCTGCTTCGAGGACGGTTTGTGTTACAGTCTTCGAGGTCGTGTTATTGGACATGAGCTCCTGACTTTCAAGGGGGTGGTGCGAAAGGCCCAAATTTTTTAGGCTGAGTGGGCCAATTCTTAGTCTGATCGTGGTCAGAGGAGAGATCAGAAGAGGCAGGCTCCTTCCGGAGACTCCCAACAGCGTCGACCACAGCAAAGGTACACAGGTAACCTAGCCTTCTAAGCGCCAGCAGCACCTTCAACAACACCTCTGAGGCAGTTCACCGGCACCTATTTTGAGTGCAGTGCAATGGGGCACCGTATGTGGGAGTGTCCCTGCCCCCAGCAGTAGCAGTAGAGAGGTCCACAGTAGCCTCCACCACAGCGGCAGTAGAGACCCCCACAGCAGCAGCGACAATAGCCCTCACCATCGAGGCCACCTCAGTAGTAGCATCAGCACTAGCCTAAGAGGCCACAGCAGCAGAGGCAGCAATTTCGACCTCCTCAAAGACCCCAGCAGTAATAGTACGCTCAGAGGCGATAGACACCTCCCCATTTGGCTCAAGCTAGTTTCTATGCGGCTCAGCAGGACCCGCAGTCATTCGGAAGAGTCATCGAGGGTATACTTTTAGTCTCAGTATGCATTGCACGTGTGTTATTTAATTCTGGTGCATCGCATTCTTTTGTGGCTGAGAGTTTCTACCGATCGACTGGCTTGCCATTGGAATTTGCTCGTGAGGGCCTATCGTATCGACTCCCTTAGGGAAGACTGCAATGTTGGGCTAATTTTTCTCATCTTGCCCCGTTCTAGTTGGGGATACCTTTTTGCCTATCTATTTATTTACTTTGTTGATGTTTGAGTTCGATGTCATCCTGGGTATAGATTGGCTTGCCGAGTACTATGCCATATTAGACTGCTCGGCTAGGACAATCACGTTTTGTATACCCGGCGTGCCGCAGTTTCAGTTTATTAAAAAGCCTAGATGAGAGTCGTTGTCATATTTGATGTCGTGTGACATAGAGGAGCCCATAGCAGTGAGCATCGACCAGTTGCCCATGGTTTATAATTTTTTCTATGTGTTCTAGGAGATTTTGGAATTACCGCCTCATCGACTCACAGAGTTTCAGATTGATCTCGTACCCGGTACTGTGCCTATTTCGAAGGCCTCGTATCATATGACACAGTTGGAGTTGCAGGAACTGCGGAAGCAGTTGGACGACTTGCGCAAGTTTGGCTTTATCTGTCCAAGCAGTTTGTCGTAGGGAGTGCCGGTACTCTTCATGAAGAAGAAGGATGACTCGTTGAGGCTTTCGGTGAATTACCGTGAGCTCAACAAAGTCACGATTAAGAACAAGTATCCGCTTCATAGGATTAATGATTTATTTGATCAGTTGCAGGGTGCATAGTTCTTTTCGAAGATTGACTTGCGTTCCGGTTATCATCAGATTTGGGTCCGAGAGGATGACATCCTGAAGATGGCCTTCAGGATGCGTTATGGTCATTTTGAGTTTCAGGTCATGTCCTTCGAACTGACCAATGCACCCGCGGTCTTCGTGTAGTTGATGAAGGAGGTCTTCCGTCCATATCTCAATCAGTTTGTCGTAGTCTTCATCGACGACATTCTAATCTATTCGAGGACCCGTGAGGGGCACGAGCAGCATTTGGAGATTGCATTGCAGACCTCTGTGCACACCAGCTATATGTGAAGCTGGAGAAGTGTGAGTTTTGGCAGGAGGAGGTGAAGTTTCTCGGTCACGTGATGACAAGGGAGGTTGTCGTGGTGGACCCCTCGAAGGTCGAGGCAGTGCATCAGTGGGACAGCCCACGATTGCATCCGAGTTCCGTAGTTTTCTTGGTTTAGCTAACTACTACCGGCGTTTCATTGAGGGCTTCTCTCGTATTGCAGCCCCGCTGACCAGGTTGACTCGGAAGGGCAAAGAGTTTATTTGGAGTGACACCTGTGAGCGAGCATTTATGGAGTTGAAGGATCACCTTACATCTACTCCTGTCCTCACCTTCCCTCTAGGAGTGATGGATTTATTATATTTACTGATGCCTTGCATAGTAGTTTGGGTATTGTCCTGATGCAGCACGGGAGACCAGTGGCCTTCGCGTCTCGTCAGCTTAAGGTCCATGAGCTAAAATATCCCATGCATGATTTAGAGCTGGCTGCAGTTATCTTCGTACTGAAGGTGTGGAGGCACTATCTCTATAGGGTTAGGTTCGATCTCTTCTCTCACCACAAGAGCTTAAAGTACTTGTTCTCTCAATCTGAGCTAAACATGAGGCAGAGGCACTGGATGGAGCTTCTGAAAGACCATGACTTCGATCTTCAGTATCACCCGAGCAAGGCGAACGTGGTGGCAGATGCCCTCAGCTGTCAGCCATGCAGCCTAGTGGCGCACATGATGGTCCTGGAGTGGAGGATGCTCGAGGATATCGTAGAGTATGATTTTGAGTTCAGTCTGCAATCTTATATCGTGCAGTTATTGAGCTTGTCGATTCAACCGTATCTTGTCATAAGGGTGATCGAGGCTCAGCAGACAGACGAGTCATTACGAGATTACCGAGCAGAGGTAACATCTGAGAGTCAGACATATTGGCAGATTGGTTTTGATAGTGGACTTCGCGTCAGAGGACGATTGTGTGTCCTGGATATTCTTAAGATGCACAGAGATCTTATGACCAAGGCACATCGATCACGATTTTCTATCCACCCTGCCTCGACGAAGATGTACCGTGACATAAGGCGACAGTATTTTTGGGCGGGGATGATGCTCCAAATCGCTAGTTTTGTGGTCGAGTGTGACACGTGCCACCGTGTCAAGGCTGATCATCAGAGACCCCCTGGTCTATTATAGCAGTTGAGTGTCCTGATGTGGAAGTGGGAGCACGTGTCGACAGATTTTATTATGATCTTTCTGAGGACTCAATGCGGTCATGACGTCATCTGGGTTGTTATGGATCATCTGACGAAGTGAGCACATTTCCTTGCGATGCGTGCGATTTGGTATATGGACCGGCTTGTGAGGTTATTTATCGAGGAGATAGTGAGACTGCATAGCATTCCAGTCTCGATCGTTTCTGATCGAAACCCGAGGTTCATGTCTCAGTTTTAGAGAAGCTTTCAGAGAGCGATGGGGACTGATTTGTAGCTCAACACCACATACCATCCGCAAATCAATAGCCAGACAAAAAGGGTCAACCAAATCCTTGAGGATATGCTTTGGGCCTGCGTGATTGATTTCGGGGGTAGTTGGGATGAGCATCTGCGATTGGCTGAGTTCGCATACAATAACAGCTATCAGGAGACCATTGACATGGCTCATTTTGAGGCATTATATGCCAAACCGTGCAGATCACTGAGTTGTTGGACCGAGGTTAGAGAGCACCGTCTCCTAGGTCCCTAGCTTGTGCAGCAGATGTCAGAGGCTATCGATATCATCAGGCAGAGGATGCGCACAGCTCAGAGCCGGCAGAAGAGTTTTGCTGATCGCCGATGTTGTCCCTTGGAGTTTGATGTAAGGGACCATGTTTATCTCAAGGTCTCACCCATGAAGGGTGTAGTTCGATTTGGAGCGAAGGGCAAGCTTGTCCCGAGATTCATAGGACCTTTTGAGATCACTGGGTGCATTAGCGCTGTGGCGTATCAGCTTACCTTGCTATCTCAGTTGTCTGACATCCACAACATTTTTCATATCTTTATGTTGAGAAAGTGTGGGTCAGACATCGTTCCTGTTATTGATTGGCAGTTGTTAGAGGTTTGTGAGGACGCTTCCTATATTGAATAGCCGGTTCGCATCCTGGATCGGAAGGAACAGGTCCTCCGGACCAAGGTCATTCCCTTGGTGAAGGTTTAGTGGGGTTACCATTCTATTGAGAAGGCTTCTTAGGAGTGTGAGGCCGAGATTCGAGAGCGTTATCCCCATCTCTTTGATGATTGATTATGTATTGCATTTTGGATGTTGTCTTTAATTTTATATGATGAAGTCATATTTATTCTTCCTCATGAGTTTTCCTTAATAGCATTGATTGTGTAAATTTTGAAGATGAATTTTTTATTAGGAGGGTAGAGCTGTAAGGCCCGTATCCTAGACCTTACCGTACCATTCCGTAGGCTTCTCCGATCTTTTCGGTCGAATTTCGGCAACCTTCAACCTTTATCGGTTGTTTACACACGATCCTAAGCTGAGTCTTGTCAACCCGAGTCGACTTAACCCGAGACTTGTACCCTAGCCACCGCGTCGTCACCGTGATTTCGATGCCGCATCTCGCACGCCAATGCGATACCCAGGCCAGGAGATATGGGCTCGTGTTCAATTCGAGGAAAACAGCACGCATTGCAAAACACAAGAGAATCTCTGCCGAATATCACATCTATCAATCATCAATCCCATCAAGGGTCAAGTACATGTCAAGTACACATCACATCACACCCATCCCCAAGCAACTCCAAAAGTTAAAAAGTTCTTACACACCCATCACTCACCACATCCATTACTCCATCACCTCTCTCTCTCTCTCTCTCTCTCTCTCTCTCTCTCTCTCTCTCTCTCTCTCTCTCTACAACCCTCTCTCTCATTTTTAAACCACTTTCCAAGCAACCCAAGAGCATCACATGTCCAAGTTCTCCCAAACCTCCAAGAGAGCTTTGTGTGTGGCCCACTTCCTACCCTTTCATCTCTCATCTCAACCATCAAAATTCTATCTCTTTCGTTAAGATCGAAGCTAAGGAGGAAAGGAAACCAAGGAAGTAAGAAGAAGTGGACGGTGGGTGATCTCGAACCCACATTTCTATCCTTTTGTAATTATTATTTTTTTAGATCTAAGGGTCCACATATGGTGGGACCCACCTTGATGTATGCTTGTATCCATGAGGGGCCTAAAGTGGTGGGGCCGCTCCATTATCTCCAATGTCTCTCTCTCTCTCTCTCTCTCTCTCTCTCTCTCTCTCTCTCTCTCTCTCTCTCTCTCTCTCTCCCTCTTTCTATGATCATGGCCCACCTATGATGTGTGTATTTTACCCATGCCATCCAACCAGTGGGCCACCTTAATCCCTAGTTTGGGCCTACATGACTAGACGGTCACACAGGCCCAGATCAAAGGGGAACACAAATATCAGATTGATCCAAATATGGTAGGCCACGTCTAAGTGGGGCCTACCATGATGCCTGTGTTGTATCCACGGTCTAGCGTCCAAGGACGCTAGACGTGCACCACAGTGAAGTGTGGATTGACAGTGGGTGTACTAACAGAAAGTGTGCGTTGACAATGGGGTACATGGGACCCATCCGAGTCCTCCACCCATCTAAATGGGCCACACCATAGTGTATGTACTGTATCCAAACTGTCCACCACCCCTGGACGGTGGGACCCACGTCCATGTGGGGCCCTCCTTGACAGGGTTATCCACACCCAGATCCATAGCTCCAGAGGTAGACTGGGTGAAAGATACCTCGTTTCAACATTGAGGTCAGTGGGCCCATGGGAACCATCCACACCTTCCATTCATTTGGAGTGGGCCACACCATCATGTACGTGTGGTATCCACCATCCTTGGACGGTGGGACCCACCCCACGTGTGGGGCCCTCCTTGATGCATGTGACTGTCCAAGCTGTGGATGGCCTAGATGTTGATTTTATATATATATCTAGTGGGTTCCCACGTGGGGACCCACCTGCTACGATATTGTATATATACTATAATATACATAATACTATAAATGGTGTTGTGATATTTATATAATATAATATATATTATAAAAATAAATGAGATGGTGGGCCCTACATGGGACCCACCTCTGCCTTCTCTTTAATACATAAAAGATGTTGTGCAGCAGTATAATATATATATGTATTATATATTATATATATGACATGTGAGGGTGGGCCCTACGTGTGACCCACCTCTGCCCCTTTTAAAGCATAAAGCTACACTGATAGCAGCTATATATATATATATATATATATATATATATATATATATATATATATATATATATATATATATATATATATATATATATATATATATATATTATAGATATATGAGGGTGGGACCCACCTCTTTCTCCTTAAAGCAGCTGGGGCTGCATGCACAGTAGTTGTGTAGCTGTTCCCTTGGCGTCAGCTAGGTCCGTGGGACCTGTTGCACGTGTGGATATAATCCACACCGTCCAGCTCTGTGGGTCCCACTGTTATTCGATGTACAGGCTCTATCAAGATGTATGTGTTTTATCTTCACGGCCACTGTTTGGGTGGTGAGGCCCACCATGACGCATGTGTTGTATCCATACTGTCCAACCACTTGTGAAATCATTTTATGACATGAGAAAATGAGTGAGTCAGATCCAAAGTTCAAGTGGACCCCACCATTCAAATAGTGGACAGTGACATCCACTGTTCAAACTTCTAAGGGCCATGGTAGTTTTTAATTAAGCTGATATTGTTTTCACTTCATTTATCTCTATGTTAACTTATGACTGGGTCGGATCTTAAATATACATAAGGTTGGGCCTGATTTAATATGAACGAGGCCCATCGATGTGGCCTATTTGATATACATGAAGCCCGTTGGTGCGGCCCATGTGATGTGACCCGCTTAACATAAGAGGCCCATTGTGATATATTTGAGGCCCAAGTGCGAGACCTACCTGATGTGTAATCGAGACCCGATGCGATGTATGTAAGGCCCATGAGCGAGGCTGAATGTAATGTATGGGTGTAGCCGTTACATTGTTTATGAATTCCTTATGTAGGCCACTCCTTGGGAGCAATGTTGATTAGATATCCACATTGAGGGGAAATGATGGTTAGATGTCATCATTATGATCTTCTCTTAAGCCTTGTTAGGCCCATTCTCTTCACGGGTTAACCCAAATAAGTGGGCCCCATTCGTCATGGACGAATGACTCCATGCTATCGAATTTAATATACCCATGGTCGAGTGTCGATCTTTATACTATAGATGATCGGTTGTTCATCTATGAACGTCACCTTGTTTATATGCTGATTTTCGATGCCGATTATCTAAGTCGATGTCGATTATCGATACCGATTATGAGTATGTGACAACGTAACATCATAATACATGCTCATACGTATCATCTGCATGCTTGTGATGAGATGAGTGATTAATCATAGCACATGTCATTGGGCAGAATGTTATGGGACTCCCTGGTAAAGGGAGATGCCCACATGCGCGCATGGTACACGCATGATTGTTGTATAATTGGATTGCGTGATTCATGCATCTCACATTGTGTGATTTATATACTATATACCCTAGCGACATTAGGGCCATAGCCTCCACAGGCATATCGTGGTTGGTAGGATTGGATACCGAAAATCTTGTTCTACATGGGGTGTTATAGATATCCCTTAGTGAAAGTTCCTAAACCCTTATGGCAGCAAGAGGTTGCTCAAACGTATAGACCGAGTGGGTGCATGAGCGCCAAGTGCCGATTTCCAGAAGGCCGCGCTTTCCACTGTGTTGTGGTCGGTTGGAAGGAGGTGCGGCCTTACCCGCCTGAGAGGAGGGGGCAAAGCTAGGCTGAGTTTGACCAGCTCGAGGAATGGGTCCGCTATCGACGAGCCGAGTCCAATATTGGCAGACGGATAGTGAGGTCTTTTTCACTCACCTTGTTGAGGGCGATGGGGCTGCAATCTGGGTTAGAGTATACTAAACCCCAGTGATATTCTAGAGTTGAACTGTATTGATATGTGGACTTAGATGAGGATTTATATGCTTGAGTTGTATCTTGCATCGCATGGCCTTGGTACGGCCGACATCATTCATGCCTTACATCGCATAGTCTTGGTACGGTTAATAGTATTCATGCATTCATCAGCATATTTCGCATTACTCTAATACTGTATATTTGTATTACTACCTTGTGCACACACTTTCACCACCCTCTAAGCTTTCCATAAGCTTATGCATGACTGTTGCATGCAGGTGACATTGGATCGTAACAGCATTGAAGCTAGAGCACGTGAAAAATCATCTTAGAGCTTTTTTCTATCATTATTGTATTTCCCTTTTTATGTTTTGTACTTATAAATTTTGATCATAGTGGAAATGTGATGGAGTTTTTGGTTGTTTTTTGTGGGTTATGCCTTTGGTTATGCCTATTACAAATCAAACTGATGTTGAAAATCCTCCTCGTAGCATCCCAAGATTAGAACTTGGCGAATGGGCGCTAGGAGCCGAGAATGGGATACTACAGAGGTTGTCGGTACCAGATTCGGTGATCAAAAATTTTGTGAGCCCGATTTCTGAGTTTGGGGCGTGTCAGCAGACCTATACGGGATAGACACGTGGTGATTACAATTTTAAATCATCGGAATGATTGTGAGGTCACCATGTGGACTAAGGAGGACAGAACGAAGTTACTCTAGCTGCCTGATGCTTGTAGCACGTGGCTTGACAATGCTCAGCTAATGAGCTACCGCCACATGTCTTGCAGGGTCAGCTCATGACGATTCAGCTGCAGCCGCATCGATCTATCGTAAATGCAGAAGATATCTCTGGGCTATATAAGCCCTCACGCCCTCCTTCATTTCATATTTTTTCTTAAGGCATTTGCTGTATAGGTTCACTTGAGTAGGCGATTCCCAGAGAGCTGAGCGAGCGATTTCCAATGACCTA
Source organism: Magnolia kwangsiensis (assembly GCA_037074715.1). Taxonomy (NCBI): domain Eukaryota; kingdom Viridiplantae; phylum Streptophyta; class Magnoliopsida; order Magnoliales; family Magnoliaceae; genus Magnolia; species Magnolia kwangsiensis. The sequence goes on from CM073582.1 coordinate 89,166,042, forward strand.
AGTAGATGATTTTCGACAGCCTGAGTAGGCGATTCCCGATGACATGAGTAGGTGATTCCTGGTGGACTAAGCAGGCAAGTTTCGATGAGTCTTTCTTACTCCCGACCTTCTCTCGATCTTCTTCTTTTCATTTCTAACCCTTACAATGTCGAACGGCTCGGAGGAAATCCGAGAAAGGTATGCCTATAAGGATGAGTATGGACAAGGGAGCTTCAACTCAAGGCGAGAAGCCTCTGAGGGCCCCTTAGAGGCAATACCTCTCTATCGTCTGCCCACCAGGGGCAAGTCCCATGCTCGTCTGAAGGGCACGAAAAGGATTTCTCGAGATCAGCAGGGGAGGGCTACAGCAGGACCTTCTGCTGGCCAAGCTATAGAGCTCGTCATCAGGGGCTCGGTGCTCATTGAGTCCCAGATGGATTGGGTTCGAGAAGAATTTTAAATCCTTGACTCCATCCAAATACATGCGCCCACCCCTCACGACACCCCAAGGAACCCCAATGAGGGTGACATTGCCATTTTTATGTGCGCTCTGCAATGTGGGCTTTAGCTTCCCCTGCATCCTTTCATCTATACCCTGATTGCACGTCTGAGACCGGCCCCGGGCCAACTCGTCCCCAACGGCTAGAGAATATTGATGGCGTCATACATGATATGACACCAAGCTAGAAACTAGGAGCTAACGCCCGATGAGTTCCTGACGTTATACTAAGCCAAGCATGACCGTAACGAACCATATTGATACTACTTTACTTCCTGAGCCCACCAGGGTTCAGGCCTCGTCCTCAAACTCCCTTCTTCCAATAAAAAGAATAAGTGATTTTAGGCCTCGGGCGAATGGGAGGCACCTGCAGCTGAGCTCAGGAATCAACAGGTCCAAGTACCCACTCAGTTTGCTCTCCTAAGTTGGACCTCTTGTTGTATTAATTTCCTTCATGATATTTTGATCTGAACCCTCCTTATTGATCTTTGCTTCATTTTTGTAGAATACCCGAAGGGAGCCCCCTAAATCTCTTCTCTCCTCAAGAACCAAATTATCATAGCGAGGCTACGGACGGAGGAGCAACGTGTCTGGCATTACATGATCACTCCGGACAATCTACATCATTCTGGACTCTGCCGACTCAAGCCACTCTCCTCTGCTCTAAGTTAGTACCCCCTCATCATACTGTTGTCTCCTGAATTCAAAAAGTTACTAATCTTCTGCTGCTTGTACAGGTATGGCCAAAGCTTTCGGATCTAGGAAAACATTTGAGTCTAGGAAGAGGAAGCTACCGCCCCTCAAAGACATGTTGCTTATCGTACCATGAGTGAAGTTGACTCCTCAGAAGAAGCAAGAGACTCAAGGTGAGGTTTCCGTCATTGCAGCTCCAATTTCTGTTGTTGCAGCTCCAATTTCTGTTGTTGCAGCTCCAACTCCAGCCGATGTCACGAGAATCGTCACTGTTGCTGCGTCTGAGGCCAAGACTGCTCAAACTCAGATTCTTCAACCTACCACTGCCCCTCAAGCCCCCAGGATGCCCCCACTAGCTTCTCAGCAGCCCTGCATCATAATTCCATCTTCTTACGAGCGCGAGGAGGCCATCTGAACTACTCACGCAATGATTTCCCCTCCTGGGGATGGAGGTGTCGCAATGGCCGAACCTCAGGCCTCGGCTACCAGTGGCACTGAGGAAGTGGTAGGGTCTACTCTTTTAGAGGCTTCTGAGGCTGGAAGTTCAAGATTCCTCTGGGTTATCATATGTCCAGATTGGTCAACTGGGCAGCCAAACATGCCCCTAAAGAAGAAATTTCCGACCTCCTCACTAAGTAACTCAAGTCCTTAATCAATGACAATACCTCTTTCTGCTACAAGATAATTTTCACACGAAGATTCTTCTCTCTTCTACTTTCAAATTGCTCCCAACTCATACTCTCATCTCAATTCAGGCCATGCCAATGTTCCTGTCAACTCAAGAGAGATTGAGGGAAATAACCAGAAAGGACATGGAGATAGAGGCTCTCCGAGGCAAATTCGGATCACTTTGGGAGGAACAGGAGGAGCTTCAGGGCTTGCTATCTGAGGAGAAGCTAAGGGTGTTACTGTATCAGGGGGACGTTATCGAGCCCCAAGCTCGCTATAATGATGCTTCGTCCGAGCTTACGGAGGTCAATGCTCACTGCAATGATGCTTCATCCAATCTTGTGAAGGCCAAAGCTCACCTTGGTTTGGCTGAGGGAGATAATGCTCGTTTGATAGCTAAGTTGGAGTGGGCAAAGGTTAATGTTGCAGAAGAATTGAAGGTTGCTCTCAACGAGTCAAAAGCAGCCTAACTAGTTGAATCTGAAGCTTTAGTCGCCTCGCAGATTGCTGCTGCTATTGAGGAATTTAAGTCCTCAGCGGAAAGGACCGTCGAAGCTAACAAGTTCTACTTCTGCTGCTATAATGCTTGCATTGACGATGTCTGGGGGCTATACCCAGACATCAACCTTGATGCTCTTGCCACTGAGGTTGCTGAGGAGCCAGCCGATGGAGCTCAAACCGATCGGGTTCCCAACCTTGCGATTCCTCCCCCCGACTCCGAGGCTCCCCCTGTCCCTCAGCCCCTTGACCCCAGCCCTCCTACCGAGTAACTTTTAATATTTTTCCTCTTTACTGGATATTTTTGAATAATGCTTTTTTAGATTATGGTTTTTTTTTATAATCAATCCTTGAATGATAGTCTGTTCTTTTATATGTTGATTGTTGGGTGATGATTGATGATTGCTAATCTCTTGAATGTTTATCAAGGGACAAGCTAACCTCCTCTTTAAGAGTCTGCTCGCCAGAGGACTCCGTCTCTGCACATGAGAGACGGTCCCTCATAGTATATTCGGGAGATGGGCCGACCATCTATTCCGACGTCCGACCCTCCCACAGGACCTTTTTCCTCGTGGGGATCCCTGTAGAATGTGTAGAGTTGAATAGCGTTTTGTAGAAAAGAACTTTTATTTAAATGGTAGACTTTCAATGAAACAGGCCGACCCTTACATTACTCCCTTTAGGAGTAGTGGAATTTTAGATGTTGAGCATTCCACGGTTGCGGTAGAGGGTGTCCTTCTAGATTCTTGAGCCAATAAGAACCGGGCTTCGTCGAGCTGACAACTCGGTAGGGACCTTTCCAGTTGGGCCCTAAGGATCCTACTCCAGGCTCCGACGTGTTTTGGAACACACGACTTAAGACGAGATCTCCTGGTCGAAAACGTCTTACCTTGGTCCTAGAGTTGTAAAAACGGGTGAGTTGCTGATGTCGAGCTGCGATCCGTAGGCTAGAAACCTCTCTCAGTTCTTCAACCAGGTCGAGGCTCATTGTCATTTGATCTGTATTTTGTCCCTCGTGATATAATTGCACTTGGGTAGTGGGAAGCCCTATCTCAATCTGGATGACTGCCTCTACTCCATAGGAGAGAGAGAATGGTGTCTCCCTTGTAACAGTCCGAGCTGTCATTCTATATGCCCATAACAGGAACAGTAGCTCGTTGGCCCATGCACCCTTAGCTTTTTCTAGTTTAGTCTTGAGCTGGCCCTTTATTATTTTGTTCACCGCCTCTACCTGTCCATTCGACTGAGGATGCCGAGGTGACGAGTAAGTGTTCCTGATGCCGAGCCCACGACACATGGTCTTGAACCTTTTTTTGTCAAACTGCTTCCCGTTATCTGAGACAATAGTATGCGGAATACTAAATCGGCAGACAATGTTCTTCCAAAAGAATTCTGTCACCTTTAACTCGGTGATCTTGGCCGTCGACTCGGCCTCAGCCCACTTTATAAAATAATCCACCACCACAATTACATATTTTGTCTATCCCTTACCCTGGGGTAGAGGACCGATGATGTCGATCTCCCACTGGGCAAATGGCCAGGGCCCACTCATAGGGGTCAATTCTTCTACTGGCTACCTGGGGATGGATGCTAACCTTTGGCATTTATCGTACCTCCGAGTGAAGTCTATGGAGTCAGCTTGGATAGTTGTCCAGAAGTATCCTTGACGGATGATTTTCTGAGCCAGGGTTCAGCTCCCAGAATGATTCCTGCATATTCCTTCGTGGATCTCTCTGAACACGTACTCAGCTTCATCTGGTCGTAGACACCTTAGATATGGCTGAGAAAACCGCTTCTTATATAAGGTATCTCCGATGATAGTGTATCGAGCCGATCTAACTCTTAAGCGTCGGGCCTTGGCCCTATCCTTGGGGCTCTTTCCATCTCTGAGAAATCTAACTATCGAATCCATCCAACTCGAGATCGTCTGCACAGGTTGGATGACCTCATGATCACTAATACTTAGCTTATCCAAGAATTCTACTAGGATAAACCTCGGGATCCTTCCTTCCGTTGCTAAAGCGAGCTTAACAAGTGCGTTGGCCTAAGAATTCTCTACCCTTGGAATCTGGCTGATGCTGCACTCCTGAAACTTTCCCATCAGCCTCCGAGCTTCATTCAAGTAGGCTATCATCCTAGCCTCCTTTGCCTCATACTCTGAAGATATTTGATTCACAACAAATTATGAGTCGCACTTAACATTCAGAGCTCGGATTCCCAGGGTAGCTACTAACTTGAGCTCAGCCAACAAGGCCTCGTACTCTGCTTCATTGTTCGAGGCTCGAAATTTGAGTCATATGGCATACTGGACTGTCATCACGTCGGGTGCAATCAGAATGATGTCATCTCCTCCTCGCTTCGAATTCACTGAACCATACACGAACAACACCCATTTGTCTTCAACCTCAGCCTCCTTCACACACTGGGGAGTAGGAGCTGTGATAGGATTTTCTGTTGACCTTACGAGCGCATCTGAGCTTGGCAGACCTGTTTCACTATTCTGAGCAATGAACTCCACTATGAAATAGGCCACGGCTTGGCCCTTGATAGTTGTTCTCAGCCGATATTCGATATTGAATTCGCCGAGCTCAATTGACCATTTGAGCAGCCGTCCGACACTTCCAGTTTCTGCAGTACTTGCCGGAGAGGTTGGTCTGTGAGGATGATTATGGAGTGAACCTGGAAGTATGGACACAATCGTCGGGTTGAGACAATCAGAGCTAGGGCGAGCTTTTCCATTTCTGGATACCTTATTTTGGCTGGAATCAGCGCCTTGCTGACATAATACACCGGGTACTACTTTCCTCCAGACTCTCTGATGAGTGTCGAACTAATAGTTGAGGGAGATACGGCTAGATAGAGGAATAGTAGCTCTCCTTTCTCTGATTTGGACAGCAATGAGGGTAATCCTAGATACTGCTTCAGCTGCTGAAAAGCTTGTTCACACTCTGAAGTCCATTCTACCTTCTTACTACCCTTCAACTGCTGAAAGAAGGGGAGGCATCTGTCCGTGGCTCGAGAGATGAAGCTATCGAGTGCGGCCACTCTTCCTGTGAGACACTATATCTCCTTCATATTCTGGGGTGAGCTCATGTCCAGGAGAGCCCTTATCTTCTCTGGGTTAGCCTCGATTCCCCTCTGACTAACCTGAAAATAGAGAAATTTACCCGAACCCACACCGAAAGCACACTTGGTTGTGTTGAGCCTCATATGATACTTTCGGAGGACAGAAAAGGCCTCAGCCAAGTCTGAGGTGTGGTCAACTGACTTAACGCTCTTTACCAACATGTCGTCGATGTAGACCTTTGTCAGTGATGAACATCGTCCTCTACTTATCCAAGGGGTGCATTGCAATCAGATTATAACCAGAGTACGCATCCATGAATGTTAGACGCTCGTGCCCGGTTGTACTATCAACTAGTTGGTTGATCCTTGGGCGGGGAAAGCTATCCTTGGGACAAGCCTTATTGAGGTAAGAGTAATCTACACAGACTTGCCATTTTCCATTGGCTTTTTTGACGAACACAATGTTAGCAATCCAGTCGGGGTAGTTGACCTCTTCTATGAAACCGACAACGAGGAGCTTAGTAACCTCCTTGGGAATCGTTGTATACCTTTCTAACTTGAAATCTCTTCTCTTCTGCTTGACCAGCTTGTACTCTAGATCCACGTTCAATCTATGGACCATAACTTTGGGGTCGATGCCCAACATGTCCTGATGGGACCATGCGAAGACATCCTTATGTTGTTGTAGAAAGCTCATCATCTGATGTCGCTGCTCGGCATTCGATGATGATCCAAGCTGGACCGTCTTGGTCGGATCGGTGTCATCGAACGGGAGAGTCATGAGGTCCTCCATTGGAGAACTCTCTGTCGAAGGTCTTCCCTAGGGTCGAGCACACCTAAAGTAACAAGATCCTCCACAGGGGGGTTTTCGATTAAGACATCATCCGCAGAATTAAGTGCACCAATTGTGAGGGCTTGCTTTGTCGAGCCCTTCATGACCTCTATCGAATAACACCTCCGAGCTTCTCGTTGATCACCTTCGACATAGCCCACCCCTCGTCCACAGGAAACTTCATCATCAGATGGTTTGTAGAGACTACCACCCTCATAGCATTGAGAGATGATCGCCCGATGATGACGTTATGAGTTGACGACTCATTCACCACCAGGAAATCTACTAGCTGAGTGACCTAACTCTGCCCTCTCCCACTGTGACAAGGAGGGAAATTGCTCATTCTGAGATTACCTTATCACCTGCGAAGCTATGCAACGAGGTCCTTACATGTCGGAGACATGATCTGTCAATACCCATTTTATTGAAGGCCTCAGAGTATAGTACGTCGGCTAAGATCCCTGTGTCAATCAAGATGCGATATACCTTGTGATTGGCTATCATCATCGAGACTACCAGAGCATCATCGTGGGGATATTGAATCCCCCGAGCTTCATCATATGTGAACATAAGGCTGCATGGATTCACTCGGAGTTCCTTTCTTGGCATGCTGGCCAAGTGAATATAATGTTCGAGGTCGGTGCTCCGAGAATGAGCTTTACGAGCTTGGTTTGAGTCACTGCCCCCGAATGGTCCGCCATAGATTGTTCGGATCTCTGTGCCTTCGACTGCAGCTTAACTTGGTGGCTCGTCCTTCTAGGCCTGCTTTTCTTCTTTTACATAGTGATGCAAATGGCCCTTGTGGATAAGAGTCTCGATCTCTTCCTTCTGATTGACACAGTCACTGGTATTATTCTCATGGTCACGATGAAAGTGACAATACTTGCGCTTGACCCACTGACCTGCATCTTCCTTCATGCGACTAGGCCAGTTCAACAAGTTCCTATCTCGGATCTCCAACAGAATTTATTCTAGAGATGTGTTGAGATGGGTATAAGAGCTGAATCGATTCTCGGGCTTTTTGCTTGGCCTCCGATTGTGTGACAAATCCTCATCCGCTCTCTTCTTACTCGTACTGGGCTATGGTGGAGCATCCTTATGCTTCTTATCCTTGGAAGAAGGTTCTGAGCTTTGGGCATTTTTTTGCAAGCTAAATAATTCATCGGCATTCGTATACTTTTGAGCTCACCTCATGAGTTCGCTCAGGGTAGTTGGGGGGTTCTTCCCTATCGAGAAAAGGAATCTCCCATTTTTGAGTCCACCGATCATTGCTGCTAGTGACATTTTATCAGAATAGTCGTGCACTTGCAATGCCTCATATTAAAACATAAGGCAAAATATTGATTTCACTGATATGCGAAATCAATTTCTCCCCGTATATATATTTCTACTTACCAATTTAAATTTAATATTTTTATTACTACGTAAGAAGTCTATAGACTTCTTCATGTAGATGCCACAATTATCCCCATTTGTTTACTTTGGGGTATTGTTCATCATTTTGACATTTCATTTAACCACCTAGAAATGATTCATGTTGTCAAGTATATGAAACAACCATCTCATTCCATCCACTAATGTTGTGACAGATTTATTGTTCATGCCTTGCCAATCATCATGAAGATGATCCACTAAAGTCACATCTTCCTTGATAGGTAAACCACATTGAAAAACCAATGTTGTCTTCTTGCATTGAGTGAGATGTACACTTATGAAACATATACAATTAAGAAAATATTTGTACATCCATTAAAAGAATAATTTAATCGTCAAGTACATATGCAAGTAGGGACTTATATAATTATAACCCCACAAAGCCTTATGCTAACCAAATGCTTCAACCAGAGTCAAAAGTTTTTTTTATCAACTCGCTCTAACTCCATATCAAATCTATCATTGTGATCTCTGACGCCATATTCACAAATCATATATAGATATGCATCCATGAATTCTTATCATGGAATAATTAAAATTAGTAAAAAAATATCAATAAGGTAGCTATTGATAGAAAAAAATGTACCCTACAAGCTAGAATTGAATATTACCATAAAACAATTAATAGGAATATGCAATCTTGTGGATAAGCATGGAAAAATTGATGTTGACGCTCAGTCAGGTATTTTACATACAAATTGACCCTCCTGTGTGTTAAGAAAAAAAGTCAATTAACATATACATTATAACATACCAATGAAACAAAAGAAAGGCAAGTCCACTTTCTTCATCATCAACCTAGGAATTTAAATTTCATAGGCATTTCAACCACCCATGACCTTTTGTATCACGTGTGTTCTTCACATCCTCATATTACTCAGGAGTTGGGGATCTGTGCAGGTCCATATATCCTATAAGAAGATCAATGTCTTCAGTAGGATCAGTACGAGACATAATATAAAGGGAGACGAGAGATATTTCAATGGTGTACATCACGTTTCGGCTTCCCATCACTAGCCTCTACCCCACAAACAACTTGGGGGGGGGGGGGGGCGCATAAATGATGACACCTCAGCAATGATGACCGAAGTAGTACATACTCTAGTTGCATCCATGTTTGCGAGCTGGCCACATGCCTCATCCATGTTCGCAGGCTGACCACATGCCTCATCTACGACCATGGGTTGCCCACCTACCTCATCTACGTCTACGAGCTGCCCAACCACCTCATTCAAGTCCAAGGGCTAGTCAACTGCCTCATTCATCTTTACGAGCTGGCCACCCGCCTCAACCGTGTCTCCAAGTTACCCTTGCACCATCTACAGGACGCACAAGATCCTCATCCTCCTTATCTCAAGTCGGTCAACTACTAGCCTATATATGATTCAAATGTTAGGGATGTAATATCATAATGTTTTGTTGCACAATAAAATAAATGTAATTTCATATACCTTACTAGCATGAAACACCTCTCTCGGGAGTTTCATCTCTTCGCGTGATGATGCATTCTCTTCCTTTAGCAACTTCAGTTATTCCCTTAGTTGCTTTACTTCTTCATGCCTCTTCTCTTCCATCAACTCTTGAAGATCTAGTGTGATGTTACCAATTCTATTAAAAATATTCTTTAGAGAAAATTTAGTGCTCAAGTTTTGATTAAATACTTTTTTTGTCAATTTCTCAACCGAAGTTCTAAAATTCGTTTTTATTTCATTGTTTCTCTCTCTCTCTCTCTCTCTCTCTCTCTCTCTCTCTCTCTCTCTCTCTCTCTCTCTCTCTGTTCTACCATCCATCATCCCCTTCTCAAACTCTTTCTTCCCATCTCCTTCTTCTTCACCTCATTTCTCATATATTTCTTCCTCGACTCTTTCTCCCCCAACTCCTCCACCTTTTTCGTCTCCATACCCTTCTTATCCATATGCTTCTTTCTAACTTCTTTCACTAAATCCTCCCACGTCTTAACCTTCTGCTCACCTTACACTTTCCTCAAGTAATAATTCCTAATGTCTTTAATGACGTCGGTCTCTTCCTCATCCTTCATAAGTGTGAGCTACTCGACCATCTCCATCTGCATGAATAAGAATATTTTATTAGTTAGAACTGTGACCATAATACACCTCAATTAAGCACTAAAGGAACCACCCTTAATGGCACATTAGTGAAGACCTTTGATACCATTTCATAACACACTACTTTGTACGACATCCAGTTGAGGAGTCATGTTATTCAGATGGAAGTCGTTCTCATGGCCCATCTCCTATTGTTGGATAGTTTGGGGAATTACTCGTATGTACATATCCATTGAACACATAAAATGATGCATTGAAAATTAGTCAGGATATGTAAGAAATATTAAAAAAAAAAAAAAAAAAAAAAAAACCCTTCACGAATGAAGACAATAATAAATTACCTGTAGCATATATGAGTATACGCATAGGTTGTATGAGTGAGAATAGTCCCTATTTATTGCAAAATTAGCCCATTCTTTCAATGTTGGTACCCTACAACGGCCCAGTGGTACCTATTAAACTCATCTAAGTTATTGACTAACCCTATATACTTATTTACACAATTATTCTTACTATGAGATCACACTATCAAATTTTCAACACACATCAATAGTGTTGGCTTCACTGCATCCGTGTGTTTGCTAGTCCCACAGAGTAATTGAAAAGCTACTTTCAAATGCTCATTCATCACGCATGCCTTTCGTAAATATCTCTCTTTCTTCCCTTATCCATTTCAAACTCCTTGGGGATATATGGTTCACACTTCAGGCCCATAATCAGGGCAAAGCCCATCTCCGTAAATGTCATAATGGTGCCCTATATATTAAAAGTCAGGTCACCAATATGCCTCTGTATAAAACAATGGAAAATTTGACCCATGGGCTCATTATGATAAGATCGAGAAGTTTAATAGATATCTAAAGCATAACTTTCTAAACATCTCTTTCCAAGTAGGACAGTTGGCAAAATCATCATTTAATTCCCTTAAAAATTGACATGAGCACTTCCACGATACCATTTCAATCTCGTAATCCAAGTAGGTAGTCCTTCTTGGTGATTTCAAAGTTGCATTACCTTGTAGATAAGGTATTAACATCTAAAATAAAATACTAATAGCAGAGACAAATTACAATAATTAAATAATAAGGGTTGAGGTTGTCATATAGTAAGGTTGAGGTCATCACGTGTTAAGGGTTAAGGTTATTGTGTGGTCAAGGTTGGTCGAGGGGATAAGGGTTGAGGTTGTCATGTGTTAAGGGTCAAGATTGGTCTACGGGTTAAGGTTCGAGGTTGGTAGAGGGGATAACGGTTGAAGTTGACATATGTTAAGAGTCGAGGTTTTTATGTGTTAAGGGTCAAAGTTGTCATATGTTAAGGGTAGAGGTTGGCCAAGAGGATAATGGTCAAGGTTGTCATATGTTAAGGGTAAAGGTTAGCCGAGGGGATAATGGTCAATGTTGTCATATGTTAAGAGTCGAGGTTAACATGTACTAAGGATCAAGGTTGACATAATTGTTCAACTAAAGCAATACATTAAAAAACCCACATTTTATCTTATTCATTATCTTCCACATGATAGCCACGACGTCCCTCTCCACTTCAAACCCTTATAGAATCACTTCTCCCCACCACAACAATCATGACCATCCTTCTCCACGTCCAACCCTTATAAACATCACTCCTCTCCACAACCCACAACCAAAACTTATAAGGCCCGTATCCTAGACTATACCGTTCCATTGGCTTTCCGCAGTCCTTCCAGTCAAATTTTAAAAATCCTCGACCCGTATCAGACGTTAGCATACGATCCTAAGCCAGGTCTCATGTACCGAAGTCGACTTGAACCAAAACTTGTATCATAGCGACCGCGTCATTGTCGCAGTTCCAACGCCGTGACTTGTGCACCGAACCGATGCCCAGGCCAGAAAATGTGGGCCTGCATTCATTCCAAAGAAACGCCGCATGTTGCGAACTTCGAGAAAATCTCTACAATGTATCACATCAAATCAAGTCAAGTACACCACCTTACCTCCATGCCACCTCACCTAACAATAAGTACAAGTGTCCTCTCTCTCTTTTCCCATAAGTCAACCCTCTCCCTCCCCTCACTACTCCTCTTTTACAAGTTTTCAAACAAACCCATTCCTCTTTACAAATTTTCAAACTAAGCCCATGCCTCCACATCATCCTTCCTTACAACCACCATTCTCATCCCTTTCATCTTTTATTTTCTCTTTATCTCAATTTTCAAACATTCTCCCAAGCTCCACACGTCTAAGCATTCCCAAGTTTTCCCCAAAACACCAAGTGTGGCCCACCCTCTCATCTCTCATCCACACCATCAAAACCCCATCATCCATCATTAAAAGTTAAGCATATGAGCATGTAATCCTAAGGGACCAAGGAGAAGGCCTAGAGGTGGGTGATCCATCATTTATTTCAACTTTAAGGGCCCACTTATTGTGGGACCCACTTGATGTATGTGTTATATCTATAAGGGGCCCATAGTGGCGGGGTCCCTCTATCACCATCTCTCTCTCTCTCTCTCTTTGAATAGTGATGATGATGAAGGGGCGAGTGTGGCCCACCATGAATCATATATTTCATGTGGGACCCATTGGATGAATGTGTTGGTCTATGTCATCCATCCCATTAGCGGGCTTGGATGGAAGGAAAACATAAATATCAGGTGGTCCAAACAGGTGGGCCACATGCATGTGGGACCCACCATGATGTCCCTGTTTATCCATGTCATCCAGCGTCCAGAGACGCTGGACGTGATAGGAGCGACTAACATGGAGTACGTGTACTAACATGGGAGTGTACTAACGAGCTAAACAAAAAAAGGGGGGGAAGGAAATGGTGGGCCACTCATGCAGGCCCCACCTTGATGTATGTACTCAATCTAAGCCGTCCACCCTTTTCTTCAGGCCATTTTAGGCGTTGAGCCGAAAAATGAAGTTAATCTGGTATCTAGTGGGTCGTATCTTGTAAAATAGTGGTCTTTACCATTGAAAATCTACTCGATGATCCTATGCACCAAAATACCCTGGATATTAAACTCGTTTAGCTTGTCTTGAGCCGTAGGAGTGAGTGGATGGAGTGAATTTTATTGATGCGGGCCCCACGTAGGAAATTCCTCAGAAAAATGTTTCTTCTTTAAAATATATATATATATATATATATATATATATATATATATATATATATATATATATATATATATATATATATATATATATATATATAAGGCAGCAGCAACAGCAGCAGCGTCTACTGCTGTCAGCCGCTGCCGCGTGGACAAAAGAGGAAGGGACCGTGGGCCCCACCATGATGAGTGTCGAACATCAACACCGTGCATTTCATGGGGCCCCTTTTTAGGCAGTGGGCCCCCCAAAAATTAGCCATATACGGACGCTCAGGTGGCCCACAAGGTAGAAACAATGAGGATTAAACGTCCGCCATTAAATCCCTTTTGGGTTCAGAGAAGTTTTGAATCAAGTGATATTTGTTTTTCCTCTTCATACAGGTTGGATGGAAAATAAACATTGCAGTGGGCCCCAGGTCCACGTGACCTTATCAATAGTTTGGATGATAAATAAACATTGCAGTGGGCCCTAGGTCCACATGACCTTATGAACCGTTGGATGGAAAATAAACATCACCGTGGGCCCCAGGTCCACGTGACCTTATGAACAGTTTAGATGGAAAATAAACATTACAGTGGGCCCCAGTCCCACCCCAGGTCCACGTGGCCTTATCAACTGGTTGGGTGGAAAACAAACATTATGGTGGGCCCCTGGTCCACGTGACCATATGAACAGTTTAGATGTTATATAAACAGTACAGTGGACCCTAGGTCTGAGTGACCTTGTGAACAGTTTGGATGTAAAATAAACATTACCGTGGGCCCCCAGGTCTGAGTGACCTTATCAATGGACTAGATGGAAAATAAACATTATGGTGGGCCCCACAAGGGACCCACTAATGCATGTATTGTAATCCACACTTTCCATTAGTGTGGGCCCCACCATAAGGTGTGTACTTCATCTATGCTGACCATCCTTTCCATCCCTATGGGATCCACCATGATGCATGTGTTTCATCCAAACCGTCCAACCATTTTGGAGATAATTTTAAGGCATGTGATGGAATTAAAATAAAATAAAATAAACTAAGACGGATTTAGGATCAGATGGACCACATTATAGGAAACAGTGGGCTTGGACGCCCACCATGAAACCTTGGGAATTCTAATGGTGGGATTCCTTATCACCACTTGTATTTGGGCATGGCCCATTTGATATACGCGTGGCCCGTTGTTGAGGCCCACCTTGATTTGTATAAGGCCCATATTATGAGGCCCATTGTGACGTATGCAAGGCCCATGTGATTAGGCCCATCTTGGTATAATTGTGGCCCGTTGTTAAGGCCCACCTTGATATATATGAGACCCATGTTATGAGGCCCACTTGATGTATTAGAGGCCTATGGGTCGAGGCCTGACAGGATGTACATAAGGCCCATTACAATATGTGATTTCACTATGGTTTATGTAATGATGTTCATGACAGTTGTGCCTTGGGAGCAATGATGGTTTGATGTCCACATTGTAAGGATGATATTGGTTAAATGTCTGCATTATCACTCTCCCTAGGGCCCATTGATAAGCCCATACACATAGTGCGTAGGCCGTGTAGGCCCATCTTCGCTCTGATCAGAGCCCATCATCACATAACATGTATAGTATAAATTCATGATTCATGATCATACACATCATATGTATGCCCGATATGAGAAGTGATTGATCATAGCATATGCCTTCAGGCAGATCGTTTATGGGCTCCCTGATAGGTGGATTGTTACATGTCTGGTAGTATGATTCATGCACTTGCATTTGTGTGATTGTGATTATTATATGCCCTAACGACATCAGGGTCATAACCTCCACAGACACATCATGGGTGACTGAATTGGATACTGAAAATATTGTTACTAAGCATTGGGGCGTCATAGATGTCCCTGGGTGAAAATTCCTAAACCCAATGGTATGAGAGGATGACTCCAACATCAAGACCGAATGGATATATGAGCGCACGAGGGCCGAATACCAGGAGGCCGCATCTCCCACTGTGTCGTGGTCGGTTGGAAAGAGGTGTGGCCTTACTCGTCCGAGAGAAGGGAGCAATACTAGGCTGAGTTTGACTAGCTCGTAAATAGTTCCGCTATTGACGTGCTGAATAGATATTGGCAGGCTATTGGCCAGGTGAATAATGAGGTTTCTTACACTTACTTAGACTGTGCGGCTAGGAGAGCGGCAGTGCCATTTGGAGTGTATTAAATCCCGGTGATTATCCAAAATGAGAACTGTACTGATATTTGATGAGCTATATGTGGATTTGGATGAGGATTGGGGTACTTGAGTTGCATCTCACATTGCATGGTCCTGTTATGGCCGATAACATTCATATCCTGCACTGCATAGCCTTGGTACGTCTGATTTGCATTCATATACGCATCAGAATGATTCCGTATTATTCTGACCTTGCATTCTAAGCACGCTTATATTGCGCACACGCTTACACCGCCCTCTAAGCTTTCTATAAGCTTATGTACAATTGATGCGTGCAGGTGAGGCTAGGACGCACCCGTAGCTTCACCACAGTTGGAGCGTGCAGAAGAGCTTTTAGAGTTTTTTTATTAGCACTATCTTGTATTTCCCTTTATACGCATTGTACTCAAAGTTTTTGATCATAGTGAATTTTGTGATGATGTTCTTGTGATTATTGTTCGTGGATTATGCTTATGGTTATGCTCATTACAAATCAAACTGATGATTAGAAATCCTCCTTGTAGCATCCCAAGATCGGATCCTGGTGTATGGGTGCCGGGAGCCGAGAATGGGGTACTATGGAGGCTGTCGGCGCTGGATTCGGTGATCAAAAAATTTGTGAGCCTGGTTTTCGAGTTCGGGATGTGACAAAAACATATACCATTATGATAAAATAAATTAAAAAATCCATTCAAAATATCTTCTATATACTACTGGCCTCCATTTATAAGACATGTCACCACTAGAGTAAAAAAAACCTTATTTCTGGGCGGAGAAGTTCACGCTAGTGCCCATACACTAGACAAGATGAACCGCACGCTCGTATGCTAAAAAAATGGAGTCGGACATAGTGGTAGTGGGTCCCATGGAATAAATTGTGAAAGGAAGAAGAAGGGTCAAGGTTGAGTCAAGGATGGATAAAATGGGGTCCTTGAATAGAGTCCACCCTACCTAAATGGTCTTTAGATGCTATCTGTGGAGCCTACCGTAGGGTATGTATTGAATCGACTCTGTCCATTGGAGTTGGAATCTGATAAAAGGCTATGGGTCGAAGAATTAGCCAGATCCCTATATTAGGTGGGCCAAACCATAAGGAAACAGTTGGCAGTGAATGGTGGCTATCAAGGGTTGTTGATTGTTGTGGCCTACAGAGAGGTCATATCAAAATGAATTTAGCACTTCTTTAAATAAATGGTGGGCCACAAACAATGTTCGAGTTATCTGTGAGAAATTAATATTATCGCTGATAATATTAGTGTTGTCGGTTCAGCAACACTGAAACCTCAATAATTCGTTTCTCTTCCTATTGTCAGTGAAATATTGGCGATATCGTCGATGTTGGATGGAAAATCTATTTATCGTTGAAAATCTCATTGATTTCGGTGAAATTTCTCCTAAATATTGGCGATATCATCGATGTTGGATGGAAAGTCTATTTATCGTTGAAAATCTCATTGATTTCGGTGAAATTTCTCCTAAAATTTTGAATAAATATAAAAAATATAGGAAAAAAAAATCTTTCTTACCTTTTTTTTTTCTTAAGATATTTCTTAGGAAGAGGATTTCGACTCTATTTGTTGGGCCAATTGCAGTCGAAAGCACTGATTTTTCAAAGGTAAGAAAAACCTAAAAAAGAAAAATCCTTTTTTCTTCAAAGAGAATGAATTTAAAAGGAAAGCAGATTATGAAGAGGTTTTGGGGATTTGGGTTGGAATTTGAAAAAGAACATAAATTTCAAAGAGGTTTTTGAATTTTTTTTACAAGAATGAATACAGGATCTGAATCATCTTCCTCATTGCAGGTTTTTCAAAAAAGATGTGGGGGGGGGGGGGGGGGTTGTTGGGTACGAGCTGAGGAGATTAGAGGCTTTCATAAAAAATGAAAGCTCTCTCAATTGGGGTTTACTTGGAGTGGATTAAGGCGACCCCAAGTTCATCGAAGATGGTGTGTCCCTTATAGTGGGGCCCGCCTTGTTGCCTATATTGTATATCCATCTCATCCATAAGTTTTCCAAGATCATTCTATGCTATGAGCCCAAAAATGAAGTTGATCGGGGGCAGGCTGAGAAGATTAGAGGCTTTCATAAAAAAAAATGAAAGCTCTCTCAATTGGCGTTTACTTGAGTGGATTAAGGCGACCCCAAGTTCATCGAAGATGGTGTGTCCCTTATAGTGGGGCCCACCTTGTTGCCTATATTGTATATCCATCTCATCCATATGTTTCCAAGATCATTCTATGCTATGAGCCCAAAAATGAAGCCGATCAAAATCTCAGATGAACCATAATTTAAGAAACAGTGGTAGTTGAACCTTTATCATTAAAAACTTACAAGGGGCCACCATAATTTTCTTTAATGTTTATTTGTCATCTAACCTATTGATAAGGTCACATAAACCTAAAAGAAAGGAAAAAAAACAAATATCACATTGATCCTAAACTCTGGTGACCCATGAGAAGGTTTTAATGGTCAATCAGCTACTGTTTCCTATGGTATGGTCCACCTAAGATTTGAATCTGCTTCGATTTTGGGCTCATGCCCTTAAAATGATTTTTAAAAACGAATGAACGGTGTGGAAATATAATAAATACATCAACATGGCCCCCACTGTAAATGTAGCACCATCTTGTGTTAAGTCAAGGCTACACATAATCTGGTTCCTTTACACCCTAAATCAACAATGTTGGTGGGAGTCCGTAGGCCCACCTTGATGTATACATTACATATCTGCTCCGTTTATCTGTTTTCCCTATTTATTTTAGTGTATAGTCCCAAAAATGAAGCAAGTATAAAATTTAGGTGGGCCACACCACAATAAACAGTGGTCATTGAACAACCACCTTTAAAAACTTCCTAGGGTCCATCATAATGTTTATTAACCATCCAACCCATTGATAAGTTCATTAAGACTTGGATGAAAGGAATAAAACAAATATAATCTTGATCCAAAAATTTTATAGCCCACAAAAGGTTTTTAATAGTTAATAACCATTGTTTCGTGTGGAGTGATCCACTTCCACTTGAAATTTGAATTTACTTCATTTTTGGACCATCTCATAAATTAAGTTGGCAAAATAGATGGACGACATGGATATACTATTCCTATATCGAGGTCGGCCCTACGGTCAGGGTCCCACCCACGTTACTAATTTTGGGTCGCAACTATGATGTGCTCCGTATAGATGGACTTTAGGAGGACCCGCTGCATCCACTTGGTAGGGGCCACCATGATGTTGTTGAGAAATCCACTCCATCCAACCATTTTCCAGACCATATTAAGCATGAGCCAAAAAAGATCCATAGCTCAGGTGGGCTGCACAACATGAAATGGTGAGATTAAATGTCCACCATTGAAACATTCTTGGGGTCACACAAGTTTGGTCCTTTTGAACGGGGCTTTTTTTTTTATTATTTTTTTTTGCGTTTTCAGTCCATTCCAGTGGGAATGACCCTATGAACGGTCTGGATTGGATATAAACATCAAGGTGGACCTAGGGAGGTTTCGATGTTACGTATTTTCTTACCCATTTTTTCTTGTCATGTGGTCCACTTGAGTTTTAGATCTATTTGATTTTTTGGCTCATGCTTTGACATGATATGGATAAATTGATAAACAAACATCATAGTGATCCCCACTAAGCTTCTAATGGTAAAATCGTGGATACTTGCTTATGAAAATAGGACCGGTGGATTTTTATTTTTATTTTTTTCATTTTAACAATTCAATAAATGTCCATCAATCTCATAATTATTTCTCATGGTGTGGTTTACCTGAGATTTGGATCTGCTTCATTTTTTGGCCCATGCCCTAAAATGAGTTGGCAAAAAGAATGAAGAATGTAAATATGTAAACTTATTTTGGTTACTATTGGATTGATTTCTTACGATAACGTGTATTTTTTGGCGTACATTGTATGAAAACTTATTATATAATGCATTTATTTATAAATTTTTTATTCATAAATATGTAAATATATGTATTTAGGCATATCCCGAAGTTTCATTGAAAAATTCCACCGTTTTCTTACGTTTCTCCATTTTTTATCGCATTTTTAGTTACCAACGATATTATTGGCGATAATGATTTTTTATCTTTATCTCCAGCTAGCAAAACTCATAGCGATATTGACAACTCGAACACTAGCCACAAACAAAATGAATGGATTGTATATGCCTTTCAATAGGCCCAATCATCATGCGATGTCACATCATGCATCAGGACCCACTTCAAATGAAGCTTCTCTCTCAGTCATTTATGTACGAGTGCGCGACTCGAAGTAGGGAAATTTTCATCCCTTTAAATTTCAAAAAATCATCATAAAGCTAAAAAACATTTTTATAAAGAGGCCAAACATATAAAAAGAGCATAGTTTGGGGCCATTTTGTTAAAAAAAAACTCTTCCATATGCTGCGGCCCATATGATTCACAGATTTGCATGATTTTTTTGGTTCTATTGTAAGATTCAATAACCCATTTGATGGATGGATGGGTTGAATTTTCTGCATTCATTACATGGCCCTACATGGGTACTGGAGCGTCGTGTAAGATTCAACCACCCATTTGATAGATGGATGGGTTTGATTTTCTGTATGCATCACATGGACTTCACATAGGTGACAGAGCACTGTCCTATGATTAGATTATCCAAATGCTTACTCCAATTTAGATATTCATTGATTCAAAAATTATGTTTAGCTAGGTACTTGGTTATCAAATTGGTGGACATTGATTATAGGCTTAAAATGAAAGTATCCACCCAATTTAAACAAGTAAGTGTCTACAAATGGGAGATTAAGATTGTTTAACTAATTTGATTCAGGATTGTTAGGTAGTGAAAGTGTGTTCCATAATTTAGTCCATTTACTTTGAATTAATGTGCGTCACATGTACCATTTCATTGAGGCTGTATATCAAGTATCATATGCCATGGAAAAATACTTATACATAATCAATGCAAGCAAAACAAAATCACAAAAGAAAGGGGCCAAACAAAAAATTAGAGACAAGAGGAATAAAGATTTATGTGGCTTGGAAGTATGCCCAAATCCAGGGGGCAACAACATGATGTTTTCTTCTTCACAAAATAAAATAAAATAAATACAATTCTTACGATCTCTCCCACTATTCCTATGTACAAAAACTCTCATACCAAGGAATACTTAAAAGACTGATACACCCCTCTATACCTTTGGTCCCCCTTATATAGACTATAAGAGAAAATACACGCAAAAGCCCATTATAACTAGACTTCATATATAAGAAGAGAGAGAGAGAGAGAGAAGTCTTGATGGTACCGAAAATACTCTAAATAAAAGCTGCTCAAACATCACCAACCATTAAGTAATAACAAGCTTTAAAAAAGTCCTACACTAAACAAACTTCTCACTTGAAATAGGCTTCGTCGGCGAATTCACTACGTTATTGTTAGTGTGAATCTTTTGCAATGAAATATATCCATCTTCCACCACATCATAAACCAAGTAATATAGAACATCAATATGCTTGTTTTAAAGATGAAACACTAGATCCTTAGCAAAGTATAAAGTGTTGAGTAAAAATACATAATCAATGAAAAACAAGCCAAACCACTAAAAGAAAATGGCCAAACCCAATACCAAAAGACAAATGAAAGTTAAAAAATAAAAAATAAATAAATAAAAGACGAGGCATAAAGATCCATATGATTTGGCAATATGCCTACTCCACGAGGCAGGAATAAAACTTACTTTTTTAGTAAAATAAGAGAAAGAATACAAAGCTCATCTTTTCCACTTTTCTATTATACAAGAACTTTTCACTAAAGAATACCCCAAAGAAATGATGAATGAAATACCTCTATCTATTTGTGCTCCTTATATAGATCACACCATAAGAGAGAGGGCACATGTTAGGCTTCACCCATACGTACATTCATACATATGTAGGCTTTGACAAGAGAGAGAACCATCTCTCTATGCAAATACATTGGGAGGGAGGAATGTCTTCAACTGGGAGACATCGTTAATTATTATAACATAATGTATTTTGACTATCATCGTGAATCACCAATACTTTATACTAGATTACAACTTACAACTATTAAGAAATGAAGTATTGACTAGATTAGAGTTATGCATATTAAAATGGAATATAACTTTTCGACATAATCATTTCGAGTTATTAAGACTTTCTTATTCTTTTTATATCTAAATACAATCATCCCAATAATATGATTAATGGTATTAAAATCCTTCATATTGAATTTTCTAGCCAAATGAACTTTTAATGTTATAATAATATCTTTACTAGTACTTACAACCAATATGTCATTCACATATAACAGCAAGATAATGAAATCATCAATATCATAGATACAAACATAAGCACAGTGGTCTACTTCACATCTCTGAAATTCCAAAATCACATTAAAGAAATCAAATCATTTGTACCGAGACCTTCACACTTGCTTTAAACTGCAAAGCGATTTGTTCAGCTAACAAACAAGATTCTTCTTATTTTCTACAACAAAGCCTTCTTGTAGAGTTACATAAATTTCTTAGTCAAAATTTCTATGCAAAAATATACTTTTACATCTAACTATTCAAGTTTTAGATCAAGCACTGCTACCATAATCAACGCAATACAAATAGTACTTAATCAGAAAATTGGAGAAATTTTTTATTGAAACCAAGATTGTGGAACATACCATTTTATTACTAATCAAGCTTTGTATATTTTAATATTTTTATTAGTATCTTTCTTTAGCTTTTAAACCAATTTACAACCAATAGTCTTCCACCTTTTAGGCAATTTAACCAATTTTCAAGTCCTATTTGTATGCAAAGCTTACATCCCCTCGCTTATGGATGTTCTCTACTGGCTAGCATCCATAGATTCACTTGCCTCTCAGTAAACAGGGCTCGCACTCTTCTGTCCTGCAAGCATTAGTCGTGTTGCGCAGCACGCCAACAACGCAGTGAACCGAGATCCAATCTCAAGTCTCACCCACAAACGATAAACAGAAAGAAATATAATTTAGAAGCAGAATCAAAACATACAAAATAAACCACAAGACAAGATATACATGGAAAAATCTTAAAACAAGGGTAAAAAACCACGGGTGCAAACTTCACTATGAAGAAAACGAGATTACAAGCAATATGCTAACCTTTTCCCTTGGATGTATAGAGAAAACCAATTACCCATACTTTAGAATAACTCTCATAACCCTGAAAAAGCCCTAGGAACCCCTATTTATAGTTTAGGCAACTTCTCTTTCGCACCTCTGTGAAAATCGACTCAAAAATCTGCAGTCTGTGCAAAATTTGAAAACGAATCTACGTAACCTCAATTGGTCGAGCGAACCCTCAACTGGTCGAGCGAACCCTCAACTGGTCGAGCATGGGCCTCGACCGATCGAGCACCTTGGAACCAAAAACCTGATGCTCGCTAAACTTTGAGTCGAGCTAGTCCTCGATTGGTTGAGTGGGCCACTCGACCTGTCGAACGGCCCTATCCAGATGTAGCTCTACATCTTAACAATCTCCCACTTGGAGATACATTACCATAAACCTTCATCTTCTACATCCTGAGTGCACCACCTTCCCGTCTTCAAGCCTGAAAACCAATCGAAGTTGAACAGAGCTTTACCTTCTCCCGTGTGATCGTCTTAGTCAGCATATCCGCAGGATTCTCGCTTGTATGAATCTTCTCCAGAGCAATCGATCCATCTTCCAGTAAAGAACGTATGAAGTAATATCTGATGTCAATATGTTTGGTCCTTTAATAAGAGGTTGAATTCTTAGTCAAGTGTATTACACTTTGACTGTCACTGTACATCTTACAATCTGCTTACTTTTTACCCACCTCTTGCATGAAACCTTGTATCCACACCATCTCCTTGCACGCTTTTGTAGCTGCAACATATTTTGCTTCCGTCATACTAATAGATATTATCTTCTGTAACTGAGAGACCCAATTGACTGCAGCACTACCTAGAGTAAAGATGTAACCTGTAGTGCTTCTTCTGTTGTCGATATCTCCTGCCAAATATGAATCTACGTAGCTTGTAACTTGATTTTCAATCCACCATAGCACAGTCCTGTATCCACAATACCTACCAAGTATCTGAGAATCCACTTCACAGCTTCCTAATGTTCCTTCCCGGGATCGTTCATGAACCTGCTAACAACACCAACTGCTTGAGCAATGTCTGGCCTCGTGCTCACCATAACATACATGAGACCCCTAATAGCTGGCGCGTATGGGACTTTAGCCATGTAATCCCGTTCCTCCTGCGTCTTTGCACCTTGCTCCTTAGAAATCTTAAAGTGGTTGGGCTAATGGAGTGTTAACCAACTTAGCACCTCCAATATTGAATCGATCAAGTACCTTAGCTATGTACTCTTCCTATAATAAAACTAATTTCCTTTTTTTCCTGTCATGTTTTATCCTCATGCCTAGGATTTGTTTTGTAGCTCCTAAATTCTTCATGGTAAATTCTCTATACAGTTGTCTTTTGAGATCTGAGATGTCCTTCATGCTTGATCCGGCCACAATCATATCATCAACGTACAGAATAAGGATGATGTATGACGTATCAAACTTCTTCAAATAACAACAATGGATTGCATGACATCTCCTAAAACAGTTTCCCGACATGAAACTGTCGAACTTCATACCACTGCCTTGGGGCTTGCTTCAGGCCATATATACTCTTCTTCAGTCTACACACCTTGTTCTCCTTTCCTGGTGTCACGTATCTTATAGGTTGATGCATATATATCTCTTCTTTAAGGTTCCCATGAGGAAAGGTTGTCTTAACATCTAACTGCTTTAGTTGTAAGTCCTTTATAGCCGCTATACTTAAGACCATACGAATCGTAGACATTTTCACCACTGTTTCGATGAAGTCAATACTTGCCTTTTGATGGAACCCTTTCACAACCAATCTAGCCCTATACCATTTCGAACCATCATGCTCCTCCTTCAGTATATAAACTCAATTGTTATGAAGAGCTTTCTTACCCTTAGGTAGAGTGACTAACTTCCATATGCAATTAGATTTAAGAGAGTCCATCTCATCATCCATGGCCTGCTCCCACTTAACCCGTGTATCTGACTGTAATGACTCTTCAAAACACTCCGGTTCACCATTATCTGTCAGCAGTAGATAATGTAAGGAGGGTGAGTATCGGACTGTGGGTCTCCTCTCTCGAGTAGACCTCCTCACAACTGGTGTCTGTGGCTCTGCCTCATAATTCTCCTGTGCATGATCATCTCGTGGCGCTGTAACACCCGTGTCCGGTAACTCTTCCAACTCTACAAATTCTTTCTCCTCGGCCTCATTTTTCTGCACACTGTCCTTATACATCACTTTTCATTAAAGATTATATATTTGCTTCTAATGATTTTCTTATTTTATATATCCCAAAACCTGTTGCCAAAATCATGCTACCTGTAACCTATAAACGTGCATCTCCTGGACTTCGCATCCAGCTTGTTTCTGTGCTCTACATCAATGTGAACATATGAAGTGTAACCAAACACTCTGAGATGTGCAAGGTTCACTTCTTTTCCAGTCCACATTTCTTCTAGTAGCCCACCGTCCAATGGTACTGAGGGACTTCTATTGATGAGATATGCAATAGTATTCATATCATCTACCCAAAACGTCATGGGCAACCCTGCATGTAACCTCATGTTTCTGGCGCGCTCAAGGATGGTCCTGTTAATGAGCTCAGCCACGCCGTTTTACTGCGGTGTCCCTGGAATCATTTTCTAATGTTTGATTTCATTTGTTGCACAATAGTCCTCAAATTTCTTATCACAGTACTCTCCTCCATTATCAAATCTGAGACATTTTATTATTTTACCTATGTCATTTTCTACCATTACTTTTCACTTCTTAAATACATCAAATACACCAGATTTGTGCTTCAAGAAATAAATTCACAATTTTTTACTAAAATTATCAATAAAGGAAACAAAATAATGTAAACCACCAAGGATGATACCTGTGCTGATCCCCACACATCAGTGTGTATAAGCTTTAACAGATGTGTCTTTGGAGCGTGTCTTGTCTTCTTGAAACTTACCCTCCTCTATTTGTCATACACGCAGTTCTCGCAGAATTTCAAGTTAATAGACTTCAGACCTGGGAACTTTCCTTTTGATAATAGCACTTTCATCCATTTCTCACTCATATGTCTCTGTCACGCCCCAAACCCAGAAATCGGATTCACAAGAATACCGATCGCCGAATCCGGTGCCGACAGCTTCCGTAGTACCTCATTTTCGGCTCTTAGCGTTCATACGCCAGATTCCGATCCTGAGATCGTAAAAGGAGGATTTATTTTTTTTGTACATTTAACTCGTAATAAGCATAACCACAAGATTACCTAATTCACAAAGGCAACATCATCATCATATATCCACTAATATAATTATTTAAGTACAATGTTGAAAGGAAAATACACAAATCGAAAATCAAGCTCCAAAGGACTGCTGCTCGCTCCAAGTTCAACACTGCTGCAACCTAACATCACCTGCACGCATCTATCGTGCATAAGCTTATAGAAAGCTTAGAGGGTGGTGTAAGTGTCTAGATAAGATAAGTGTCAAGTATTCAACACAACGTCATAATTAAACAATACCGAAAAACTGGTAATCCATAAATCATACAATGTCTAAATGAGCAGAAACACTGACAAGAGCAGAAATTATTAGAGTAAATAGAAATACTGATAAGATCATAAATCATACGATAACAGTGTAAACAGAAGTATTGACAAGTCCATAAGTCAATCAACATCAGAATACGCGATATAGAACAGCTATGCGATAAGAAGTCGTAAAGAACTAAATATTAGATGCCGAGGATGTAACCCAATATACAAATCCTGCTAAGTCTGTCTAGGCCATATAAGTGCAGAAATATAGCAACCCAAGATGTCATATGCCTCCAGATGTAATGCAATATGCGATGCAAATGAAATAACCATGTTGGAGTGTGAAGTCGGGATGATAGTACGTAGTATCGCAGGCTACGGGGTCCACCATAAGGGACTTCTATCCAAACCAGTCTCATACCTAAATTTGGATAGTCAGACTCAATGTGGTAAACTCCTGATCTCAGGTTAATCGAGTGCCCAACCAAAATCCTTGCCATAACGAAGGTACACAATAATTAGTTGCGCACCACCAGCCCAAGTGGATAGTGAATGAATGAATGAATGAGCATGCAACTCCTATTCAATAAGTTCACATATCAATACGGTTCCTCTCTGGAAAATCACCGAGGTCTATTCCACTCCAAACCAGATTGCCGCCCCATCGCGTGCAACAAGGTGAGTGGAAGAGACCTCACTATCTGCCTGCCAATATCGGGTCTGGCTCGTCGATAGCGAACTCATTCCTCGAGTTGGTCAGACTCAGCCTAGTATTGCCTCTACACTCGGGCGGGTAAGGTCGTACCCACTTCCAACCGGCCACAACACAGTGGAGAGCGCAACCATCTGGTAATCGGCACTCAACGCTCATCTACCCACTCGGTCTAGACGTTGGAGCAACCTCTCGAACCAAGAGGGTTTACGGACTTTCACCCAGGGATATCTATAGTACCCCATGTAGAACAGATTTCTGGTGTCCCATCTGGCCATCCACGATATGCCTGTGGAGGCTACGGCCCTAATGTCGCTAGGGCATACAGGAATCACAGCACACAATGTAAGATGCATGAGTCATACAATCAGTCATGCATCAATGTTGCGCATACCGTGCGCTCATGTGAGATAACCTCCACCTATCAGGGAGTTTCATAACAACATACTCAATGACATATGCAATGATCAACTACGTCTCATAACAAACATGCAGATGATGCGTATGGGCTTGTATCATGATGCTATGCTGTCACATACACATAACGGTATCAATAACAGGCATCGACAATCGACCTCGACAATCAGAATCGGTAGTCGGCCATGACAATCAAAATCGATAAGCGGCCTCGATCGATGATCGGCAATCAGTCACGACAAACCAGAATCGGTAATCGGCCTTGATCGATATTCGGTACCGATAATCAAAATCGGTATTCGACCATGACAAATCAGAATGATAATGGTCCTCGATCGATAATCGATAATCGGCCACGACAAACCAGAATCGGTAATCGGACTCGATCGATAATCAGAATCGGCAAATTGGTCACGTCAATCGGGGTCGACAATCGGTCACGATAATAGGCCTTGGCAATCGGTCACGATAATAGGCCTCGACAATCGGGATCAATCGATCAATAATCAAAATCGGCAAGTCGGTCACGTTAAGGGAAATCGGTAAGAATAAGCTTAATAAGGCCTAAGGGAAGGTCACAATGAGGACATCTAATCATCATTGCTCATCAATGTGGACAACATTGGTCTCAAGGAGTGGCCCGCATAGAGGCAAACGTATCGTAGGCCCATGACCTCATAGAAGGACCTAATTCACATCATTATGGGTCTCATTCATGGACCAAATACTCATCACAGTGGCCTCGGCACATTGGCCATGATTACATCACATCAGGCCTTGCCCATGGGTTTCGAATTCGTCAAATGGGCCTCGCCCATAGGCCTCGAGTACATCACAATGGGCCACAACCTATAGGCTTCAAATACACAATAGGCGAGCCCTATGCATGGGCCGTGTACACAACAAGTGGACCGCATTAATGGCCGCACCAATGAACCTCAAGTATATCAAAGTGGGCCTTCTCACGTGGACCATATAAACATCAATGTGGGCCTCACCAAATGGGCCACATATACATCATGATGGGCCTCAACCCATGGGCCTTAATATATCACAATGGGCCTCAACCCGTGGGCTTAAAATACATTACATCGGGCCTCAAATTCAAGTAGGTGGGTCCATTATATAGGCCTCAAGTATACGTCATGATGAGCCTTTTCATATGAGCTTCAAACACAAACAGATGGGCCTCATTATATAGGCCAAAGTATAAACAGGTAAGCCCCGCACGTGGGCCAAAATACATCATGATGGGTCTCATGGATGGGCCGCACCAATGGGCCTGGCCCATGCAAAAAAAAAAATCATTTTAATAGTTGTAGATGTAACATGTGTACCAGTATACACTATCATCGCGTGGAGCACATAGCCCAATAATGATGATTAGCACTGTCCAAACATTGGACATAAGCATGGTTCAAACATTGTCTAAGACCGTCCATACCCCTGGATGGTGTGGATGAAACATACGTTATGGTGTGTCCCTGACAAAACAGATGGACGACATGAAGAACACATACATCAAATGGGACCCACATAACTTAATGATGTCATGCAGCGTGGGATCCACTGTCCACATGGACGGACGGTTTGGATATAACAATACATCTAGGTGGGTCCCACATGGGGCCACCACTTTATTTTCCGTCCAACCTGATCATAAGGTTACGAAGAACTGGATTAAGAGGAAATAAATTTCATATTAATCCAAACTTCTGTGACCCCAAAAAGGCTTTGATGGTGGACGTTCACTCAACACTGTTTCCTGCAGTGTGGTCCTTTTGACCACCAGATCTGCATCATTTTTAGTCTCAGCCCTTTAGACGAGCTCGCTGAATGGATGGACGATTTGGATCTAACACATATCACGCGTGGGACCCATAGAACTGCTGAGTACAGCAGCCATATTGTTGGTGAGAGGTGCACCAGCGAATCTGCATCATTAAAGTGGTCTACATGTGTGGCGCACCAGTCCGTTAAAATGTAGAGACGGCGTGGATACACAATGCATTCCCCAAGGTGGGTCCCACGGCTGCTGTTGCAGCAGGATAAAAACATATGTATCACTGTTGACTCCACCCGTCCAGATGATGAATGGACGGCGTGGGTACAATCACACATCAACGGTGGGTCCCACGCACGTGGCCAACCTTACATGCATATATATATATATATAAAATCTGTCATATTGTAATATAATATAATATATATATATATATATAAACTGCAGGGAGCCACCGTCCAGACTACTGGATGATCTGGACGGTGCAGATCTCACGCATAGTACATGGTGGGTCCACATATGTGGGCCACCTCATATCATAATAATATATATTACATTAATATATATAAATATATAACATATAACATATATATTATAAAATACCAGTCCAGCGCGTCCAGCGTCCAGGGGTTGGACGTTTGGATGGACGGTTTGATAAAACGCTGATGGACGGTGTGGATCAAACCCACGCAACACGTGGGGTCCTCAGCACATGCAAAGCTCTGCCAAGGACCGTCCAGACTTTCTGGACGGTGTGGATCAATTACATGCAACACGGTGGGTTTCCACGGAATCGCTAACGTCATGAGCAGCAGGTGGGTCCCACGGTTGCTGCTGTGAGGTGCAGCAGCTGATTACTGCTGGGTTGCTGCCTAACAGCCAACAGATGTACGGTTAGGACATATACATACATCAATGGCCTACACAACACAACTTACTGCATCAGTCGGTAGGTGGGACCCACCGCCCCAATCATTGGACGGTGTGGATCATGCAACACATACATCATAATGGGGATCTAAGTCCCACCCACGTGGAAGCCACACGTGTGGCTGTCCTCAGGCCAGCGCTGGACGGATGGCCAGACACATACATCACTTGGGTCTCACCGTCCCTGGATGGTGGATTACATGGATGAACACATGCATCAAGATAGGGCCTACGGTTCAGATACGGTGGGCCACGTCAAAATGGATGGGTGGTGGGATATGAGACACATGTATTAATGGCGGTGGGTTCCACGTCCTCAGCAGACGGACGGTTGGGATTTAACCCACACCTCGTAATGGGACCACGGATCCGAAGCATTAATACAGCAGCAATTACTACTATAAACATTAACGTACACCAGCAATTTGCTTCCCGAGATGGGTCTCACCTACATCAGGGCCCACCGAGCTATGATTCACAAATTCAGCCCATCCATTTAGTGTGTCCTACTTGGTTAAGGGGCCAGACAGAGTTTCAGGAGCATCAAATTTTCAGTTGGGCCCAGCAAGTGCTTTTATATATAGCTTAGCATCTCTTCACAATATTGTACATCTTGGTGGGCCACACGGCCACATCATCACACCAAAATATTGAAAGAGAGGGGGAAAGAGAGAGAGAAAGAAGCACCCACCTTTGATCTTCTATTCCTTCTTCCGCCAATGCGATTTACAGCTCGAATGGGTGTGATTCAACGGCTGAGATCGACTTTGAAGGATTGGATTGGATGGTAGAGAGTGAGCCACACAAAGCTCCTCCCATGGAGAGCCATGAACGTGGGTTGCTTGGAGAGGAAAATGAGAGAGAGAATGAATGAGAGAGAGATGATGGGAGAGGAGTGATGAGGTGTGTAAGAGATGGGATGGGAAGGTTGACTTTTGGGGTTGTTGTGTAAGAGAGGTATGGGTGTGTGATGGGGTGAGAGATGTGTTGGGTGATGGGTTGATTGATGTATTGCACTTGACATTGATGAGATTGATAGGACATGATTTGAATTCTCTCTTAGGTTTACAAATACGCGGCGTTTTCCTCGCACCGAACGCTGGCCTACATCTCTTGACCAGGGTATCGCCTCGACGCGCGAGTTGCGGCATCGGAACCGCGGTGACGGCGCGATCGCACTGGTACAAGTCTCGGGTCGAGCCAATTCTAATATACGGAACACGACTCAGGATCACGCGCAAACGCCGATAATAAATCACGAGTCGCCGAAATTCGACCAAGAGGACCGCGAAGGCATACAGAACGGTACGGATTAGGTTATGGGTCTTACAGTCCCAACCTCTGATGTCATAACTGCTCATTCACTCTAATTGATGCGACTGCGAGTGAACTATACGATCCTGAAGTCACGTACAAAGTTCCTTCCTACTTGCCTCGAGATGTTACCAAGGCACCTTTTGTGATCTTCTAAGAATCATTAGTGAATGTCGTCATATATTCGATATCGGTCAACTGTCCCACTGAGATCAAATTCCGTTTCAAACTCGGTACATGTCTGACATCCTTCAATCTTAAATTCATTCCATCTTTCTGATTTATATGAATGTCTTCCTTTCCAACAATACTACATGACTCATCATCATCCAGGTAGACTCTCCTAAAGTCACTTGATACATAATCACATAGAACTTCCTTATATGAAGTGGCATGAAACAAAGCACCCGAGTCTATAACACAAGACTCATTCCTTACATCAAGAGACAAGATCAACACCTCTGTGTCAATCTCCTCAGATAGATTCACTGAATTCTTCCCGCCTTGATAGCTTCATTCTTATTTCTTAAGCGCCTTGCGATCACGTTTCATGTGCCCTTTCTCCTCACAATACCAACACCCGTCTTTGTCTTTCGGTCCCTTGGACTTCTTCCTCGACTTGAACATCCGTGTTTATTGCCTCGTTTGTTCAGTGATCTTCATCTTCCTTCAACGTTTAGAGCATTCTCTGAATCCCATGAAACTCTTGATGTCTTTCTTCTAGATTCTTCACTAAGAATTAGACCGGCCACATCATCAAATTTCAGCTTTGTCGATCCTGAAAAATCGCTCACAACAATCACCAAACCATCCCAACTGTCTGACAAACTAGACAAGATCAATAACGCCATGACCTCGTCCTAAAAAATAATGTCAATAGATTCTAACTGGCTTGTGACTGTATTGAACTCATTTAGATATTTAGCCACGCTCCCACCATCTGACATCTTCATGTTGAATAGTTGTTTCATAAGATGAACCTTGTTGGACACTGAGGGTTTTTCATACATCGTGGCTAGGGCTTCCATTAATTCTTTTGTGGTTTTCACCTTGGATATATTGAAGGCGACGTTCTTAGACAAAGAGAGTCGGATCGTTTCTAAAGCCTTCCGATCCAATAAAAACGATTCATCATCTGTCATCTTCTCTGATTTCTTCTATTTTCCTTCTAAAGGAATATAGAGGTCCTTCTGATACAGATAATCCTCCCATCTGCATCTTCCAAAAGGTAAAGTTTGAACCATCAAACTTCTCAATTCTAGTATTCCCTTATTCTGTCATCGCTCCCAATGGAACTAAACCAATAGCGTTGATACTAGTTGTTGCGCAGCACGCCAACAATGCAGTGAACCAAGATCCCATCTCCGGTCTCACCCACAAATGATAAACAGAAAGAAATATAATCTAGAAATACAATCAAAGCATATCAAACAAACCATAAGACAAAATATACGTGAAAAAACTCCAAATAAGGGTAAAAAACCACGAGTGCAAACTTTCACTATGAAGAAAATGAGATTACAAGCAATATACTAACCTTTTTCCTTGGATGTATAGAGAAAACCCTTTGTCCACACTTTAAAATAACTCTCATAACCCTAGAAAAGCCATAGGGACTCCTATTTATAGTTTAGGCAACTTCCCTTTTGCACCTCTATAAAACCGACTCAAAAATCCGCAGTCCGTGCAAAATTCGGAAACGAATTTGCGTAACCTCGACTGGTCGAGCATGGGCCTCAACCGGTCGAGCACTTCAGAACCAAAAACCTGATGCTCACTGGACTTTGAGTCAAGCTAGTCCTCGACTGGTCGAGTGGGCCACTCGACCGGTCGAGTAGGGCACTCGACTGGTCAAGCGGCCCTATCCAGATGTGGCTCCATATCTCAACAAGTCATGACATAATCCTTGAGTTAAACATAAGGTTTTATAACTTTCTTTAGTCAACATTGATCAGTTTGAGTTTTAGCATCCGATGTCTTACTTGCATGCTCCTTATCAACTTCTTTTTCAATGATATTATCAACTTTTTGACCATCCGAATAAATAAAATGATTTTAAACATCATTTAAAATTTTTGATTCAATTATCTCTTATGAATCTAAGTTCGACAATTCTATCTTTTTGCAAGAAATTTCATTAAAAATTACATGTTGGTTAATCACGAACTTATGAGCATGTCATGTAGCTTACTCCTTTGCTCTTTGAGAATATACACATAGGTATTACAACCAAAAGTATGTATGAATGGATAATTAACAAGCTTTTTAGACTATATATCCTTTAGGAATCTTGCAATCTAATGCAGTCACAAGTGAATTCACTAAGTAATAATCTGCGTTAATGGCTTCCATCCAAAAACACTACTTAAGTCTTGTCGAACTCAATATACTTTTAGAATAATCCATAAGTGTACAATTCATAAGTTCAACGACTCTATTCTATTATGCAGTACAATGAACCGTATAGTGTCTCTCAATGTCATTCTCGTTGTAAAATTTTTCGAATTCTTTTGAGGTAAACTTTCATCCATTATTGGTTCTTAGCTACATAATCTTATTTTCTTTTAGTTTTTAATATATGTTTAATTTAACCTTGATAAAATAAACAAAAGTATTGCTTTTCCTTTTTAACATGCAAATCCATATTTTTTTAAAGAATCGTCAATAAAAGAAATAAAATATTTTAAATATTCCAATGATTCAACATTAGCCTCATATCTATCAAAACAAATTAGATTTAAAATATTCTCAATTTTAATAGTGAATGAGAAAAAATGAGCTCTATGAAACTTTTTAAATAAGCAAATTCTAAACAAAATCTAAATTAATAAATCTTAAACTAGGAAGTAAAGTTAACTTTAGTCCTTATTCATGTGGCTCATAACTACCTATGCTAAATTATAGAAGAGTCTGCCACAACATTGATACAACAACATTGCCAACCATAATATCTCTGATTAAATGATATAAATCGGCCATTAATTCTCCATACGTTGCCATCATCATCCATTTTACATTCTTCGATAGGCTTTTTTCACCAAAAAATCTGCAATTATCTTTATAAGACTTTTTATATAACATAATAATTTCACGATTTTACGTGTTATCATCACCATGTAAATTGTGCCATCATAACATAAATGATATGTGTAAAAACAATCCCTGTGGGGTCATATTGAATGAAGCATCAAAGTTTAAGATCCATTGGTGGTTTAGATTCTTTTATGAAACCACCAACAACACTTCCTCGTTCTCGAATGAATCACCTCTTTTAACTAATTTTTTAAAGAAACCTTTTGAATCCGATGCTCAATCTTGCAAATTATGTTTAAAAGTTTTCCGATTTGTTTTTCTAAGTTAACAATTTTTACGCAATGGACCATTTTTTTCACAATTATAATAAAATTTCTTTTTATTCTATTTCAACTTGGATCTTGTCTGATCTCTACGACCGTACATTTCTCAATAAATCTTCATCTAACCGTCATGATATCACCAGAGGATCTCCCATGTGTTTTTTTTTTATTATTGGGTATTGGTGGGATTCTCCTTAGTTCTCTTCCTCTTTTGTGAAGAAGCTTCAATAGTTTCAGTACAATTCAATCTAACATACATTATAAAAGAAGAGAATTACTTCAAAAGGTCATCAACTAGTTTAGCAGCGTCAATCCGCTTCTCCTCGAATCATTTTTCAAAGTAAAAACTTTAACCGAATTATACCAACTGAGATATCTCCACGAACTTTTGCCAACACATGTGCCAACAAGATGAAACCATACAACCTCACTCACTACCTGTGTCTGTCGCTGATGAGATGTGCCCCATCAAATAAGGGGCATTACATACCTGCAAGATGCGGCCAAAAAGCAGCTAGTGGACCTTCCTAAATGAAGCGACCCAACAAGCAATGGCTGAAGAGTTTCGATTATCCTTGAGCCTTTTTATAGAATTTGAGACTCTAGTGACGCTAGAATTCACACATACATTAGGCTTGATTGTCAAAAAGGTTTGATTTAACAAGAACAAATGTCTCCTGCTTAACTGCATTCCTTCCGGTTGGCTTTCCCAGTTGACCTTGACCTCAAATGGCTTTTCCTTCCAGGTTGGTTAGATGCGTGCTCCTTTGAACTTTGGACGGTTGATCGTCCAATATGCTAGTTTCAACAATTCTTCCCAGCTACTTGGCCTGTTGAAACCCTAGGGCACCTGGACCTCTTGGAGCATTTGGGCGAAGATATTGGAGTACAGATGCCATCACATACTCGAGAGATTATACGGGCAGCACAAGCCTCCAGACTTTCTCATTGGCACAATCCCAATCCAAAAACTCCACACAATTAGCATCTGAAGAGTTTTGCGGGGACTCTTGTGGAAACTCAATGGCAAGATGAAGCCTAGTTTCAGTTGTGAGCACATTTAAGATTTTACTCTCTACATGGCCCAGCTCTTGGAACCAATCTAATTATGATTCGCAAGTGCAATTTGTGCACAAATCACAATGAAATGTCTAAACAATCTATTAATGCAATACATAACAACAACATATTAAAGAATAATCTACTGATGATTGAGCCAATGGTGATATACACAAAACTCTTACGTCTACGCGCAATTCCACCATAGGCAAGTGTGTGTGGTTAAAGGGAACATATACTATGTTCATCAAGCAAGTTTCCTACCAACTGCTAATTGGGTCGACTGATTTTGATAACCACTTCTATCCATGCATTTCATTGGGACTAAAGACATCGAGATTATGTCTAGCTTGTGTCTACTAATTAACAATGCTTAGTTGGGATGTGCATATTTAAATTCAATCTTGGAAGGCCAATAACCAAATCTGTAAACAGTGTAGAACAGATTGCGCAGCGTCCCTAGTTCAAATAAACCATCAGCCAAACATCATTGGAAAAATCCAAAATTTTACATTACCATATTGGATTGAAAACTAAACAGCAAGCAGAATGGCCAGCTTGTCAAACCAGCTTGAAATGGCAAGCACGCTAATGCAGTAAAGATACAGTGGGCAACAGTCATTCAGCTTGCCAAAAAATTAGTTGACTTCCTAAAACAGCTTTATAGATGCAATTCAAAACAGTAGGAATCCTGTGGCAAGAGCTCAATGCATTTTGAACTAAAAAAAACCTTCCACAATGTCATTCACATTTAGACACTACATCCAAGGAACAATGGTGATCCCACAGGGTATATGCTTCAACAGTCAGCTTTGGATCAGCTTTCAGGACTTGTGCAGTATAATTTCAGTGACCAGCATGATTGAGGACCATGCAATCATATATACATAATTACAAGGAACGCTATACACCACCCCTGCATGTAACCCATCAAACAAAAAACAACCACACACCTGGTGTTTGGATGTCCAGATCAATTCTTACATTGCGAATTAAGTTATCAGAACCATGGATGCCATGTCGGATCCATCATGCACAAGCTCCTAGGGGATAAAGCAGCTTCAACCAAATCAGTCACACCCCTTTGGACGGACTGGGGCGGATCTGTGTTGTTTTCCTCCTGAAATGGGGAGAAAGAAAAAGGTTGGAAATGTTACTACCAATGCTTGAACAGTTGCAATTTCACTTTCCACTGCATTATGCATAGGGTGCTTAGGATGGAGAGCATGGAGAAAACAAGCTTCCTTTTGGAGCAATGTGATGTTTCGGTTTTCACCAGAACTGGTAAAAAATGTCTTCCAGTTCCCAATGTAGGAATCTTGAAACAGTGGGGCATGCATTATTATTTTCAGCAAATCTACCGTTGCTTGAAGAGATGGAGATGGTCACAAGCATGTACACTGATTTTAACCTTTCGTCCAAAAGGATCACAATTCCATCTGTTTTGGGTTGCAATTGGGCTGGGCTGGGCTGGACCATGTTATCTGCACAGATTATTTTGGGCTCAGCCTAGAGGTTGGGTCCATGCTGAAGTTTTAAGCCCAATAAGTAGTTGGATGGGAGAGGACTTGAGCCAAAAGGCCAGCTAGCTCAGCTCAGCCTTGTCGAGTCTGATTTACTAACAATGTTGGGATTCGTATTTAACTAGTAGGCCATGCCCAAGTCTGTTTCCATAGCTGACAGGCAGACTGGGCTTTGGCTGGATTGATAGGCTGGTCTGGACAAGCATCAGGCCCTCCAGCCAGGAGCAATTGCAACCCAGCTTGTGACATTTACTCCAGGATATCAAACTAGGATGCATAAATTATGTTTTAGTGAGGATGCTAATGAGATACCTCTTCAGAAATTATGTTTTAGTGAGGATGCTAATGAGATACCTCTTCAGAAAAGTACTGTGGGGCAATTCCTTTAATACGGGCAATAACTTGCTCCACATTAGTGGTAACCTTCTGCTCGAAATCCAATGGATTGATGCCACCTGCAGCAACTGGTGCTGAAGGCATTCCCAGAGGCCTTCTCCATGACCACGATAGAAGCTCATCTCGGAAAAACATAGCCAACTGATGCCATATATGTTGACTTTGCTGGAAAAAAAAAAAGAGAGAATAAATCGAAAAAAAATATACATAGTGCAATAATACACACATATATAAATCAATAAGAGCTTCAACAACTTTATCCAACAGGTACAGCAGGCGAAAAACTCACTTTTGGTGAAACCACAGACTGTGCTGCAGCACACATGGCTGACACGATTAGACCCTCTACGCCAAAATGGGAAAAGAAAGCTTGCATGTTCCTTGTCAGCCGGAAAGGCACCGGTTCATTGAATTCAATCATTCCG
Organism: Magnolia kwangsiensis; assembly: GCA_037074715.1. Taxonomy (NCBI): domain Eukaryota; kingdom Viridiplantae; phylum Streptophyta; class Magnoliopsida; order Magnoliales; family Magnoliaceae; genus Magnolia; species Magnolia kwangsiensis. Next base: position 89,203,613 of record CM073582.1, read on the forward strand.
TTTGCATCATAAGCTGTGTTGCAGGGAAAATGGTCAGCAGTCATCTAGAAATGATTACAGCCAATTCACTTGTTAACTGTAGTTAAATACATTACCTGGATGGAAATCAGTTTGAAATATTTTGCCTGTGTTTTTGGCAAACAGAATCTTATTCGGGGACCTCCCCCCAATTTGTAGCATGTAAGACATGAAGTTGGAAAGTGCAAGCTGGATGGCAAATTGCTTTTTGAAAGCCCAAAGATGGTTGCCACTTGGAAGAGTCTTGTACATGTACTGGGAGAATATATTGTCATTGACGAGAGTTCTTGTAATGTCATTATATGCCTGCAGACGAAGATCTACAACTGTTTCTGGAGATATTTGGCCTGAAATGGCTTGGTTGAGCTGCTCCTTGAAATGAGTGATTGGGAGATCTGCTTCTCGATTATGCCGTGCACAGTTGATCTCGTAGACCTCAAGGAAGGTGCTGTACATCAAATCATCTTCTACCATTCGGACCTGAATACAAGATGTTTCTTTAGAACTTGACAAAATAAATATCATGAGTGCAATGACATGATCTTCACCTGAGACCAAACAGGGATAATTATTGGGGTGTGGATACATAGATGGCGGCGCCTGGATTCCTTGTGCTTGTCAAACATTCTGTTCATCACACGAAAGAGCTGCAGTATGCGCTCATCACTTCTAGCATTCGGGGTCAATGAAGTCTGAACAATGAAATGGCGCTGGGAGCCATCAGAACCTATGAGAGTCAGTCGGCGGAAACTGCTACCGTGCCGTCTCACGATTGGTATATCTGCCCCAACCCTGTCTAACTTTATTGTATGATCAGGAGCAAGTTCCTGAGAAAGATAAGAAGAAAAAAAGGGGGAAAAAATGGCTGAGAAAGTGCAGGGGACATTTGACAGCAAGCACTACTAATTGAAAGCGAGGTTATTGCAATTCCCATTCAAGAGAATCTCATATGACCTGGTCTGTGAAATACTGTCCTGGGACCTCCACATCTACGACATGGAAATCACGCAAAACCCTACTTTCTTCTTCCAGCTTTAAGATGGCAGGAAATCTGTCTTCAACATTACTCTGAAGAACATTCTTCCAGTGCTTCAGTCGCTCAGTTAATTCAGAGAGAGTAGCAGGGAAAGTTGTCGTGCTCTCTGGATCGAGATCACGCTCAAAATCCTGTTTATACTCTCTTACAAAATCAACATGCTTGTTCACAGCATCTGCTGAAAAGCAAGCCCTACAAACACCAGAAAGTTCCTTCTTGAGAGATTGAGGAACCTCAGCAGTAGTAGCAGTTGGGTATTTGTAACAGCGATGAAGCAGTGCATTCACCACTGCTAGAAGTCTTTCCTCTGGCAGTGTAACAAATCTCGAACCGATTTCTGTGAGCAAAACCTGCAAAAAGATGCGCTCATTATTGATGAAACTGCACACAACCAAATGACTTTGCCTGAAATAAATCCTTAATAGGGTTTATTTTGAACCCATATGTCCTGCTCTGTGAAATAAATCTTGAACAAAATTGATCATTAACTCCAAAGTCGAATAGATGATAAGTTACTTTTGACCTAGTTGAAAGGGAAGACAGCTGATGCAAGATATCATCATGAAGATTCATTAATCAGGACATCAAGGAAATTCATAACAGCAATAAAATGTTATGACTTGTTTGACAATTTCCATCAGCAAATCTTATAGCATAAAATATTCTTTTGGGACGATAATGAAACTTCTTTGAAAAACTGGCTAAAAGGCAGAGAATACAAAAGAAAGAAAAGAAAAAAAAAAAAAAAAAAAAAAAACCAAAGGCTACAACCTATAACTCCAACCACCTGGGAAATAACCAGAAGCTAAAACATTAGCTGCTTGGACCCATTCAATTACACTCCTTTTTTCCCAGATAAAAACTCCAAGAAACCAGCCCCCCTTCGATTTTTAAAACAGCAGCTATTCTCTCTAGCCAAATGCTCCAAAGACCTGCTAATAGGCATATTGCCATACTCATTTCCGGATCTTGCTTTTACCACCTGCATGCCAAGCCAGTAAAATATATTGCAGAAGCTTGTGCAGGCACAACATTGTCTCCACATGCGATAACATGTGCCAACATGATAAAAGTGTGAATATCCAAGCCTCCATCTAGTGGGTTCCACCGATATATTCCCCATCCAAATAGTCCAGCCAGCTCAGAATGTGGCCATAGTGCATGACACATACAGCTAAGAAATCTTGGAAAAGATTTTTTAAGCCACCCATTTGTTTCCAACATTTTAGCCCACCTCATGAGCAGACCTGCCAGATTTTTGGGCCAGAAATTCTGTATGGTGGCTACTCTGGACAGGCTCTTGGGCCAATCACACATGTGCCACAAAGCCACACGTAGTAATGTGTAAAAAGGTGGGGTTATAAGCACGTTATCCAAAAATGGTTATGTAATATGGTAAAGGTGGGTACTGTTACACGTTATGGGGTTGTAATTGCCATTGTGGAAAAAAATGGCCTGTAATAGTCCATTACAGTTTTTGTGAAGAAGAAGGACACAATGGCTGTCACCAGTGTTGTCATGTGCGATCGCATATTCGAACATCCAACTGGAAATCGCATATGCAACTGTTGCATATGCGATATCTGCAAATATGCAATCGCATATTCATAATATGCGAGAATATGTAATCGCATATGTGATGAATGCGATTGCGTATTCGCCAACGGTCAGAAATCTGACCATTTTCTGACCGTTGAGAATTTTATTATTATTTAAAAATCTGCATTTTTTGTCTATAAAATGGGATTCTAAATACTCCTATATGCACTTAAAGTTCAAACTCTTTCTCTATCTATATTTTCTACTCTTTTACACTCTCTCTTACATAATTCCAAGCCCCAAGCTCCACTCGATCCATATTTCTTTTAAGTTTGAAATTTCAATCAAAGGACAACTAAAACTAAAAGGATTCAAGAATCAAGAGACAACCAAGCTCCATCCATTAAACTTTCTTTCTAAATTTTTCAAGTTCTAAAGATCATAATCATATTCACACACACCCACCACTCTCTCTCTCTCTCTCTCTCTCTCTCTCTCTCTCTCTCTCTCTCTCTCTCTCTCAAAGTTTCTTTACATTCAAGAGACTCAACTTACATTACAAGTTGCAAGTTTAATTTTATTATAGTTTGAGTTTTTTCCAAGTTCTAAGTTTTAACATTTTTTTATTTTAAATTTTTTTAGTTTGTTACTTTGTTACTTACAAGTTACAAGTTACAACACAATTTATAAGTTACAAGATACTTACAAGTTACAAGCTCGAGTTACAAGTTACAACAAGTCTACAATATTCTAGACTCAAGACTCAATGGTCAAGGCAAAAGTGAAGACAAGAAGTAAAGAATTTGTATTTTTATAAATTTGTAATTGTGTTTGTGTACTTCTCTCTCTCTCTCTCTCTCTCTCTCTCTCTCTCTCTCTCTCTCTCTTTTACTACAAGTGTAAGTGTAACTCTCTCTCTCTCTTTTTCTTCTCTCTCCCTTTCTATTACTAGTGTAAGTGTAAGTAAGTGTAACTCTCTCTCTCTCTCTCTCTCTCTCTCTCTCTCTCTCTCTCTCTCTTCCTTTCTAGTTTCTACTACTACTAATGTAAGTGTAACTCTCTCTCTCTCTCTCTCTCTCTCTCTCTCTCTCTCTCTCTCTCTCTCTCTCATCTTTTTAGTCTCTTTACTCTTTAGTCTTTATTTACTTTAATTTTTAGTACTAGCAAGTAGCAACTTACAATCAATACACGCACCACCAACATAATGTCTTCTTCCCAATCTTTCTCTTTAAAGCGCAAGTCGAATGACCCGAGTTGGAAGTATGGGCATTATCGTAGTGTTTCAGATTATGTGGGTTTTGGTGGCATTGCGAGGTACAAGAAACACCTTACACATTTACCGGAGTCAAATGTAAAAGCATGCAATAAAAATACTCCTGAAATCCGAAAAGAGATCATAGAGTATATGGATAAACAGTCAAGAAAGAGATGCGATAGTACCCTACGTCACAAGGTATGTATGGAACAAGACACATGTGAAGATATAAACGTAGTTAATGTAGATGAAGCTAGTCCCACTCCTCCTACTTCGACAGGCCGGTCTAGACCACAGGTACAAACAATAGTCTCAAAAAGAGCCCAAGCGCATGAGCCCATGGATAAAAGGTGTAGACCACACCCCGAAGATGTGGTCGACCAAAGGGGTCGACGCAAAGGGTTGGCTCAAACAACTTTAGACAATTACTATTTAATATATTACTAAGTGGTTTTACCAAACCGACATTACTTTTAACGCTGTTAAATCGAGAAGCTTCAAAGTAATGGTTGAGGGTATAGTCAATTTGGACTTGGGCTTAAACCTCTTTTATATCATGAAATGAGGGAGACATGCCTGAAAATCGAAGTATATTATACATGATCTTTTATAACTGAATATAAGGAAACGTGGAAAATATATGAGTGTTCACTAATGGCCGATGGATGGACCGATAGATCCTGTCGGTCTCTCATTAATTTTTTGATAAATTGTCTAGCTAAGACAATGTTCTTGAAGTCCGTGGATGCATCGGGTCATTCACATACAAGAGAATACTTGTTTAGCTTACTAGATAATGTAGTTGAGAAAATAGGTGAGGAAAGCGTTATATAAGTAATTATAAACAACGCAACCTCGTATGTAATGGTTGATCGTCTGCTTATGGAGAAGAGGCATCGTTTATTTTGGACCCCCTGTGCGGCCCATTGTGTTGATCTTATATTAGAAGATATAAGTAAGTTATTTATAAATGTGATTACAGGGGCTAGAAGAATCACGATCTTTATGTACGAACACGCCCATCTTCTCAGTCGAATGAGAAAACACATTGGGGGTAACTTGCTACGTCCAACAGTCACCCATTTTGCTACAACCTTTTTAACATTACAAAGATTACATGTAAAAAAATCACAACTTACAAGCTTTGTAGTGTCGGCCGATTTTACAAGTGGGCCTTGGTGAAAGAAAGCTGAAAGGAAACAGGTTCAACAAACAATTCTTTTAAAAAGTTTTCGGACACAAGTTGTAAAGGCGATAAAAACATACGAGCCCTTAGTCACTGTGTTGCGATTGGTGGACAGGGGTGAGAAGCCTGCAATGGGTTACATATATGATGCGATGGAGAGAGTGAAAAATAAGATCATGTACCATTTTAACTATAAAGACCGTGATTACAAGCCAATTATAGATAGAAGATGAGGGTAGCCAAATGTCACCTCCATTGTATTCGGCTGCTTACATCCTTAACCTAACCTATTTATTCACTTTAACTGATTCGGCTGAAGCACTTACTATGAATATAGTTGGATTTATTGATGTGTTGGAAAGAATGATTTCAGATAGAGAATAACAGAATGATCTCAACTTTTATTAGACTTCTATACAAAGAGTGAGGGGATATTCTTAAAGGATATCGTCATCAGACATTGGATAATGAAATTACCTAATAAGTACTACTATGAATGTCAGTCTTACAAATAGTGATTTTTTATTTTTATTTTTTTACAATGTAATCTACAAAGTAACTCTAACCTACTTAAACTGTTTTTCTCAGCTGACTGGTGGGCTGCCTATGGAGTGAACCTGAAGAGGAAGGATCCAACTCTAAAGAAGTTGGCTATGAGGATTCTTGGACTCACGTGTTCTGCCAGTGGTTGCGAGCGCAATTGGAGCACGTTCAAGGCGGTATGTTTAGTGTAAGGTGTAAGCCAAATTAATTACCTAAATAACTAATGCCAAATGCGTTTTCTTTCATGCAGATTCATACCAAGAAAAGGAATCGCCTAGAGAAAAAAAAGCTCGAAGACTTGATTTTCGTCCAATACAATAAAAAATTGCGAGAACGATTCCAAACTAGGAAAGAAAAGCATGGTTTCTTTGACCCTATCTGTTTAGATGAGTTAGATGCATATAATGAGTGGCTCGTAGAGACAGAGAACCCGATATCTATTGGAGATGACCTGACATGGGCGCAAGTTGAAGATGCCGCATACGGTTCGACACTCGGAGAAGGTACCACTCAAAAGCGAAGGATGGGAGGAGCCATGGGGTGAGTAGTAGCCGTCAACCCGTTTAAGAGATTGAGGAGATGGAAGAAAGAGATAATAATGGTCAAGCTGAAGATCCATCATTAGATGTTGATGAAGTATTAGTACATACGGATGATGAAAAAACAGAAGAAGTGTATGTGGAAGAAGGAGATGACTCGGATGATGATGGTGATGATAACGATGGTGGTGGTGATCAAATGCCACGATGGCAAATAGATCAATGTATATAGTATATGATTAAATCAATAATAAATAAATAACTTCTTCATTTTGTTTACTTATTGTGTTAATGTTGATTGTTGATTGTACTGTTGAATGTTAAATGTTGATATTTGTTAACTATATCGTAGAATGTTAATGAATGATGACTTAATATTTAATTCATTGTTTAATTAGTTTTATTTTACTTAAATGTATTGTAAGGACATATAAAATTATTTATCTATTAACTTTGGAAAGTTCCCCCTACTTTTTTATATTTTATTCATTTTTTTCTTAATTTCACAATATTTTTCTGATTTTTTTTAATAAAATAAAAAATAAAAAAATATGCGACTGCATATGCGCACAGGCATATGCAATCGCATACGATCGCATATGTGATTTGACAACATTGGCTGTCACAACCTGTATCACGCTGGTAACAACAGTGCCCATTAATATTATGTAATAGAAAGGGGAAACACAAAATTATAAATGGTATTTTGTAAAAGTTTTAGTTTTTATTTTCTAGTTTCAACATGGTGCATTAGCTTATAGCCTGCTTATTTTTACATTGCTAGTTCATTGTGAATTGGGGTTCAACATGTTCCCCAAACTGTAAGTAACACAGACACAGACCCGCTGACAACACATTAAAAAAAGGCCAAGCACGAAATCTATGCTAAACTCTTCCTGGGAAAGCTCAGTTCAGGAATGACATAATGTGTCTTGTATTGTACTCTCATTAATTTGGGCACCTCTATCTAACATATATCATCAATGATCATCGAGTAGTATAAAAATGATTGACCTGGAATTCTACTTCTACAGAATAGAGTATCAAGTTTAAAGATGAACAGGGCTTATTCTGAAGTGAAGCTGCAGTGGAATTGAGGGTGACAATAATCTGTTTGAGTATAGTGTTATTACATACCTAAGAATTAATTACAACTTAATTACTAAGCACCCACTTTACTTAACTGACAAATATACATTATAGATTGGCAGGCGAGTGGTCAATGTCTGGGAGTGACTGCTCAACCTTGTAGCTACTGGCAGTCCATGTACTGGCCCACACAGTTTCGTCATCCCATGTGACCAAAACTAGAGAACTTCCCTGATCTGCACGGATAAGAACATGCTGGGGTACACAGCTCCAAAAGCTTGTGCTCTGCCACAACACTATGAAGCTTTGATTGAAGCACCATCAGACAAAATGAAAGTGATCCCATAGACTCCATGGAGATTGGTGGCTATGTATTCATTGCTGGGAAGATGAGAACCCACTTTATGAGTCATTTAGGTCGTCGGACTATGAAGCAACAGATTGACGAACTCGTCCCACATTAGCCAGATAGGCAACAACTATGGGCATTGATGTCAACAAAGTTATTTCTAAAGAAGTGGAGTTGTAGACGCCTTAAAGCTTTAAAGAGCAACATGACATCTAGAAGTGAAGGCCACGAGGCATATTAGGGTAGGGGTCGCATGGTAGCTTGAGCGATTTTGTGAACGACAACGATCGGATTGTCCCCATCTAACGAAGATGGAAACAGACATGATGATGGAGAAGCTGATGGTGGCGACATGGGTGAAAAGAAGAAAATCAGCGGAAGAAATGAACAAGAAAAGAAGCAAGAGAAAAGAGGCAACAAAAGAAAAAAAAAAAAATCTAGGTTTTTTTTTTTTGTTTTTGTGTCGTTACGCAAGGCTATCACCGTTACTGGTCTATAATGCCGTTACAAACCCAAAATGGTCTGATACCGTTTTCTTCTCAAGGGAACATTTTGACCCCGTATCACGTAACGGCCTTGGCCGTTATCGATATGCATCGGCCATTATAGCAGAAATGTAACCGTTTTGGTAGACGTTGTCCGAGGAAGGTGAGAGTGCAGATGAAGTTTTGAGAAAATGAGTGAAGATTAGAGAAGAACGTGTCGTGCGCGATGTTGTCAAATAGCACAAGCAATCCCATCTGACCTAAGGAAGGTGTGCACTTTTGCGATGGCATAACCCCCCAAGCAAACTATTTTTTTAAAAGGAAAAATGAAAAGTTATATAAAAATACTACAAGTGAAGGAAATTATTTTTTTTTTTTTTTTTTTTTCCCTTTTTGATTTATAGTTTTATTAGACTATAGCAAGTCAATGAACAACTACTCAAATGAATGCATATACTACAAAAATGAAAAAACAACATATAAATTTTAATGATGTCATTTTAAGAGTGAATAAGAGTAATAGTGTGTGTGTGTGTGTGTGTGTGTGTGAGAGAGAGAGAGAGAGAGTTGTAAAAATAGGGGGACGAGAGTGCTTATTTATAGACAATAAGTGAGAACATAAAGAAAAAAAGTCCCAACAGTAAAAAATGTAACCATTAAGAGGTCATGTCATCTGTATGTGATGGGCATAACCGCATATGCCACCTTGGCATCACGTGAGGATATCAGGAAGGACTTATGAGGTCATGCCATTTGTAAAGTGAGAGAAAATGAAGGAAAAAAAGAAACAAAGAGGTCCCAATGATAAACAATCTAACCGTTAGGAGGTTGTGCCATCTATACGTGATGCAAGGTGTTCTATAGTGGTAACAGTGGGCATAACGGTGCCCAACATAACCGATTTTATTTTATTTTTTTTGCTTTGAAAAATATCTAGAAAATCCAGAAAATTGTAAATATTCCAAACATGCATTCATTTATGATTTTGAACATGTTCATGGTAGTTTCACGGTCAAATCTTTGGTGAGAATGTTGTATCGGGCTGTTTGATGAATTTATGGATCTGACAACCTAGAATTGATTACAAACCTTTTATATTTAATTTTTCTAACTATATAAGATCAATATAAATTTATTAGAATGATTTCATACCAAAACATTCCATATTTATAGCTTTTACTATTATTTATAGTATTGGTGTATTACATACCTTGCGACTTGCGTATATTTCATTTCAACATACAAAATTTAGAGACTTTTGTGTCCTATTATGTAATTCATACATCTAATAATTTGATATCATTTCCCGTAATAGATCTTAAGAAAAAATTGGAATTATATTCAAGCAAATAGTATTGCTAATTTGGTGTTGATTTGGTGGACTACTCTTTGACCCAAATCAGCTTACGTGGGTGGGGACCACCTCGATATATGTATGTATATCCATGCCTGTCCACATGTTTTGCCAACTCATTTTAGGGCATGGTCCAAAAAATGAGGTAGATCTAGATCTCAAGTGGACGACTAGTGAGGCCCAGAACATGGGGTCCACCTCGATATTTTTGTTTATCCAACTCATTTTAAGGCATGTTTCAAAAAATGAGTCGGATCCAAATCTCAAGCAGACCACTAGTGAGCGGTGCCTTGAATGTGGGACCCATCTCGATGCATTTTTTTGTATATCTATGTCATCCATCCCTTTTGTCAACTCATTTTAGGGCATAGTTCCAAGAATGTCGCAGATCCTAATCTCAGGTGGACCACACAGTAGGGATTGAATTCCCACCATTAAAAACTTATTGGCCATTTTATTTTATTTTTGGAAGAAGTTGTTCTCTACGTTCTCCCTTCATCTGAGTTTATATGAATGTATTAATAGGTTCAATTGCAAATAAACATTACAGTGGGACCTAGGAAGCTTTTAACGATGGGCATTCAATCCCTACTGTGTGGCCCTCTTGAGATTTGGATATGCTTCATTTTAGGGACCACGCCCTAAAATGAACTAGAAAAGCTGATGGATGGCATGGATATAAAACATAAATCAAGTTGGGCCCCATGCAACAAAATGGTGCACTTACACTGAGAGGGAAAATGGAAAAATCGAGAGGGAAACCTAGGGGGACCAGATGGGGAAGAACGAAGCAGCAGCAGCAGCTGCTGCAACTACTGCAGTCAATGAAGAAGAAGAAGAAGAAGAGAAAGGTATGTTTCTTTTCTTTTCTTTTTCAATTTTCCCATTTTACTGTGCTTAACAGTTGTTACAAGGACTGTAACAACTGGTATGCCTTGCAATGGCCGTTATGGCCTCGTAACAACTGTTGCAGCTCCTTTTTTGAAAACCCCTCTGTTTTAGCCATGTATTGCATAATGTTAACCACCGTTGCCATTATGTATCGGCCGTTACGGCGGATACGTAACTGATTTAGCACAACTTGCATAAGTATGGCTTGTGCAGTCATATACTTCTCTGTGCGACCGCATAAATCCTAGAGACACAATAACCATATATGCCGCCATGGCATATAAGATCCACGCTGGTCCAACTGACATATGTGATGGCATAATTGCTTATGCGATCACATATTACAACAATGGCTATGCGTGAGAAGGAAATTACGAAGGACTTCGGAGGTCATGCTATCTGTAAAGTGAGAGAAAATCAAGTAAAAAAAAAAGACGAAAAAAGGTCCAAACAGTAAAAAATCTAATTGTTCGGAGGTCATGCAATTTGTATGTGATGGCAAAACCACATAACTATGACTTATGCAGTCACATACTTCTCTGTGTGACTAGATAAGTCCCAACGATACAATAACCGCATATGCCACCATGGCATATGAGGTCCCCTAGTCCAAAACGGCATATGTTATGGCATAAGCGCTTATGTGATCGCATATGACAATATTGGCTGCACGGGAGAAGGAGATTATGAGAAAGTTAGGGAGGCCAACACAGAGCCTTGAGGATATAGTGGATGTGGATGAGTACGAGGATGTTTCTAAGTATGGACGTGTTGTTCAAGAGTCATTACGTGATGAGTGTGATAAGGAAAGAGAGGTGGTGGGAGGAAAGTAGGCCAACTTTTGAGGGGTCTATGCAAGTGGCTATGAGGAGAGTGGAGCAAGGGGTAGCAGTTGGGAAGTTGGGAAGGTGATGGTTGCCCAAGTGATTATGGGAGTAAGGGTGGTGGTGGTAGCAGGAGGGGGTTATGAGGACTGGGACGCAATAGTAGCAGTGTTTTAAATAGGGGTAGCATGTTGCATAACGTTTAACCTTTTGTAGCATGTAGAGTACACTTTTTTAATTTAAAAATAGAAAAAATATGACAAATAGTAAGAAAAAAATAAAATATATAAAATGCCTAAATATGATTCATTTTTTCCAGTATAAACATGTTCAAACAAGTTATTAATCATCATTTATTATTAATGTCCAATACATAACATCTAATTGAAACCACATACAAAAACCAAATCAAATTATTATCACATCAACAACTTCTTAAGCAAACTATATTATGCAGGGGCATTTTCACACCGGGCTCAAGTGGGGTGGCCTATGGGATTAAGGGACACACTCGGGGTGGGCAGCCCACGGAACCCATGGATTTGGGGGTTGTGTGAGGCAGTTGGCTAGTGTGAGGCGGAACCCATAGATTTAAGGCCTAGGCTATGAGATAAATGGATTAATTCACCATGCTCTATTAGTTCGAGCTTTTAGAGTAAAGTGGTTAATTGTCCTGCATCACTGTAATTAATAATGTCTAATTGAAACCACAAGTCACAAGTATGAAAAGAAATTAAAATCCCACAGGTTGAGAGTATTAACTACAAAATACAAAATATAATTACCACTTTTTTTAAAATTATTTAAAAGGCATAACATATGCTACATACGCTACGACCCCTGTAGCGTACGCTATAGGGGAATTATGCTATTTGCTAATGCTACATAGCATTGTAGCTATGCTTCGGACGTTATTCAAAACACTAAGTAGTAGCCAAGGTGTCCCATATCGGTTACGTATCGGCCGTATCGGCCGATACGTAACGGAATCGGTTAGGGCCGATACGCGTATCGGCCGCGTATCGGCCGTTACCAATTTTTGTGACCGTATCGGCCGATACGGGCTGATACGGGGGCGTATCGGACCGTTACGGGGGCGTAACGGTCACCCGTAACGGTCAGAAAACGGCCACTTTTTTTTCTCTTTTTAAGCACTTTTTTTGCTGTTTTTTTCAAACTTGTTGCTTCCAAACTGTTTTTCACTCCTTCTAATAGTAATTTCGACCAACCTTGGCTAGTTTTTTGGGACAAAAACACATTATATTACGGATTTGGTTGAATCAAAGCTCGGTGGGCCATTTTTCAGAAATTCTTCAAAAATAGGTATTTACTTTCTTTAATATGTTTTTTCTGTTTTAATCATGCCATATGATGTGTTAATCATAGTAGAACATGATAATGTGCATTTTACAGATTTGGGGTGCCATTTAATATTTTTTTTATATTTTTTTCTATTTACGCATGATTTTTGGGCCCTTTTTTTAAAATTCAAAAAATCAATTTTTAATAGTTGTTTTGCTGTTTTAATGATGCCATATGATGTGTTAATCATAGTAGAACAGCTTAATGTGCATTTTACAGATTTGGGGTGCCATTTTATATTTTTTTATATTTTTTTCTATTTACGCATGATTTTTGGGCCCTTTTTTTAAAATTCGAAAAATCAATTTTTAATAGTTGTTTTGCTGTTTTAATGATGCCATATGATGTGTTAATCATAGTAGAACAGCTTAATGTGCATTTTACAGATTTGGGGTGCCATTTTATATTTTTTTTATATTTTTTTCTATTTACGCATGATTTTTGGGCCCTTTTTTTAAAATTCGAAAAATCAATATTTAATGGTTGTTTTGCTGTTTTAATGATGCCATATGATATGTTAATCATAGTAGAACATGTTAACGTGCATTTTACAGATTTGGGGTGCCATTTAATATTTTTTTTTATATTTTTTTCTATTTACGCATGATTTTTGGGCCCTTTTTTTAAAATTCGAAAAAACAGTTTTTAATGGTTGTTTTGCTGTTTTAATGATGTCATATGATATGTTAATCATAGTAGAACATGTTAACGTGCATTTTACAGATTTGGGGTGCCATTTAATAATTTTTTTTATATTTTTTTCTATTTACGCATGATTTTTGGGCCCTTTTCTTAAAATTCGAAAAATCAATTTTTAATGGTTGTTTTGCTGTTTTAATGATGCCATATGATATGTTAATCATAGTAGAACATGTTAACGTGCATTTTACAGATTTGGGGTGTCATTTAATATTTTTTTTTTTATTTTTTTCTATTTACGCATGATTTTTGGGCCCTTTTTTTTAAATTCGAAAAAACAGTTTTTAATGGTTGTTTCGCTGTTTTAATCATGCCATATGATGTGTTAATCATAGTAGAACATTTTAATGTGCATTTTACATATTTGGGGTGCCATTTTATATATTTTTTATATTTTTTTCTATTTATGCAAGAATTTTGGGCCCTTTTTTTAAAATTCGAAAAATCAATTTTTAATAGTTGTTTTGCTGTTTTAATCATTCCATATGATGTGTTAATCATAGTAGAATATGTTAATGTGCATTTTACATATTTGGGGTGTCATTTTATAAATTTTTCTTTGTATTTTCGAATTAGTGACTTTATATTTTTATTTGCTTATATTGGACAGGTTTTGGAGCTTCTTAGGGTTTAGTTAGAACATAAAATTATCTTTATTAACATAGGTCATACACTCATACTCATATCCTAAACCTAAAGAAATGTCTGGGTCTGGCCAACAACAAGTAAGTGAGGATATTGGATGGCAACATTGTGAGAGGGTTGGTGGTACTAGGCACCAAATAAAGTGCAAGTATTGTGATAGGATAGTGTCTGGTGGAATTACCCGTCTCAAACAACATTTGGCACATCGAAAGGGTCAAGTTGCGCCATGTGTCAGAGTACCGAGAGAGATAATGCTATTAATGCAAGCTAGTCTAGATGAGTCGAAGGGTAAACGTGCTGCTGTACAAAAGAAGAGAGATGATACTTTAGAAGCAGCTCGACAGGAGGTGTTTGGTCCTGAATATATGGGCGTTCGTGATGAAGATATTATTGATTCTGACGAAGATTCAGATCGGGAATTAACCATAGCTAGGAGAGAGAGCGTGCGTCTAGCTCGTGAAGAGGAAGAACGTCACCGCATGTTTGGCACGCATGGGTCAGTGCGTGATACAGGAGGGGGCAGTGGGAGTGGGAGTGGGACATGGAGTGCAACTGCTTCTGCAGCTGGGACTGAGGGTAGGGAGGGTAGGTTTGGTGGGTTACGACGTATATTTGGGAGCCGACGACAGACATCTTCACGTGATGCCCATATACATTTGGATGAAGAAGTAAATGAGCCTAGGAGACCCTCTATTGATCCAATCCTGTTTAGGAAAGAATCAACTAAACAAAAGAAGATAAAACAAATGTGGAGTAGAACTTCCGTTGAGAAATTAGGTAGAGCAGCAGCAAAGTTATTTATACATGCTAACATACCTCCTAACGCGGCCAATTCTCCATATTGGCAGGTGGTAATTGATGCAGCAGCAGAAGCAGGTGAAGGAATAAAAGCTCCCACGGCTAAGGAGATTAGGGGAAAATGGACAGATGCAGAGTATGTGGATGTGAAAACATACGTGGCTACCTTTAAACCTGTATGGCAAGCCAGAGGATGCACGATCATGTGCGATGGTTGGACTGGCCCAACCAGACGCAGCATGATCAACTTCATGGTGTACTGCCACTTGGGAACTATATATCACAAGTCAATTGATGCCTCAGAAGTAACAAAAAATTCTGATTATATTACTGGACTAATGGATAAAGTTGTGGATGAGATTGGAGAGGAGAACGTAGTTCAGATTGTGACAGATAATGAAGCATCATATAAGCTTGCAGGACATCTGTTGATGAATAAGAGAAAACATCTTTTTTGGTCACCATGTGCTGCCCATTGTATTGATCTTAATTGGAAGATATTGGGAAGAAGAAGAATGTTAAGGAAATGGTCGAAAGGGCAAGGGAAGTAACGACGTTTATTTACAATCATAATCAAGTAGTCGCAATAATGAGAAAGTTCACGAAAGGACGAGAATTGTTGAGGCCTGCGGCGACTAGATTCGCAACAAATTTTATAGCATTAGAGAGTTTATTCCAGCATAGGGGAGAGTTGAGTGAAATGTTTGCTTCCCGACAATGGCTCAACGCAAAACATGGGAAGAAGACATCAGGGACACCGGTCGACGTTGTGAACACCATACGGGACAACAAATATTGGAAGAAGGTTAAGGCGATCCTAAAGGTGATGGAGCCACTAATGAGGGTACTCCGTCTTGTTGAAACCGATAAAGCACCTACCATGGGCTTCCTATATGATGCCATGGATAAGGCAAAGCTTGCAATTCAACGTGATTGTAGAAGCTGGGAGACTTATTGGAAGATGATCGACAGGAGATGGACAAAACAACTCCATCATGATCTTCATGCAGCAGGTTATTACTTAAATCCTAGGTATAGATATGCCCAATCATTTGTTGCGGATGATGAAGTTCGTGTCGAGCTAAAAAATGTGATAAAGAGATTAGAACCTGACTTAGATCTGCAAATAAAGGCGTTGAATAAATTAGATACATTTGGAAATCGCCTTGGTAGTTTTGGAGATGCTCTTGCACAGCATGCAGTATCTAGGTTGCAACCGGCCAAATGGTGGATTAATTTCGAAGAGAGTACGAAGGCTCTCCAAAAAATTGCAGTAAAAGTTTTGAGCCAGACAACATCTTCCTCTAGCTGCGAAAGGAATTGGAGTTGTTTTGCGCTCATTCATTCAAAGAATAGGAATAGATTGCAGACTAGAACATTAAATAGACTTGTCTTCATGCACTACAATATAAAATTAAGAATGTGACGACATCATAGGAGCATTACAGCTGCCGATGACGGAGACTACTGTCCAATAAACTTGGACAATATTTATGATGAGGATGACCCACTTCTACCTTGGTTGGAAACAAGGGAAAAGCAAATTGAAGAGGATAGTGAAGAATTGGAAATTGATGACCCAGAAATACGCAAAGCACAACAAGAGAGTCGTGCAGATGTGTTGGACCCAGTAAGAGGGGCAGCGTTTATGTCACGTACGAAAACGGCTCGAGATCAACAAAAGAGTACGAGTAGTGGTAGCGTGTCCGTGTCGGATGATGATGACGATGACCCCCCTGGCTCTGATGCTGGCACTTCTGGTGTTGCTCAACGCCCTATTCAGCCGTCTACAGATCGCGATGCCGATGAACATCGACGAGGTGGTACACGAGGTCGAACCTACGAGTGTACCGAGTCACGATACAGCCAGCAGGAGGGTACATCTAGTGGTGCACCGCGTCCGGGAGGTCCGGAACATCAGCAGGCTCATGGTCTTGATTATTATGATGGATATTCTTATGGTCAATTGGATTATAATTATGATGGTTATACTGAGCCCGTTCCATCACATTCATGTTGGAGTAGCCCTCCCGATCAATATTCATATGATTATAGATATCCAGATCCAAATCCAAGTTACTCATCACAGCAGACGCACTCTCAATCTCAAGATTCTCAACAGCCTGAGTATGGTTACCAGTATGGCTATTCGACGGGCACTGGTGGATATCCTTACTCAGGGTCAGAGTCGTTACCTAGTCAGGATCAGTCATCCTCTGGTTTCGTTGATCTAGTATTTCCTTCTGGCACTGGATATTATGGATATGCAGAACCTACACCTATTGGACAGCCTCAGCCTGATGGTGACGATGACGATGATGTGGAGGTCGAGCAACCACAAAAAAGCAGATTTTCATTTTGGTGGTGACTTGTGATTGTGAGTATATATTTGTATTAAGGTAAGTATTTGCATTTTGCAGCAGACAGCTCACAAGTATTATTGCAAGAAGCCATGTAATTATGCACACACTTGACACTGCCGAACTTGTATTTAAAATAGCTCCCCTGACAACCAATCAAGTAATCCTTAATCAAGTTGCAGGGGAGTATATCAGACACTACTAATTTTATTTTTTTTAATATTCTTGACTTGAGGATGACAGGTCATAGACATGAATCACAGTCACCTGCACACTGCACAGGTATGTTCGAGAAATTCCTCAAAAATAATTGCAAACACACACCTAATGTAAGATATTTACATATTACATTCATTCTAATATATCTATCATTGGTAGTAGATAGTTAGAAAATTAAATATATGAATTTTGTAGTCAAATTCAGGTTATCTGGTTCATAAATTCATCAGACAGTCCGATACAATTTCTCACCAAAGAGTGGACCGTTACGCCCCCATAAACATGTTCCATTTTATAAATGAATGCATATTTGGAATGCTTAGAATATTCCGGATTTAATCCATATTTTTTCATATTTTTTTGGCAAAAAAAAAATTTTGCGCCGTTACAGGCCGTTACGCCCCCGTATCGCCGTTACGCCCCCGTATCCGTATCGGTTTTGGAGGTCACCGATACGCCAACCGATACCGATACGGGACACCTTGGTAGTAGCATGCAAGTACCAAATGTACCTTTAGATTTGGCGATGTATAAAGAGGAGAGGGGAAAGCAAATGAAACTGAAGGAAATGTTTAGTGGAGGGGACACGATGAAGAGGGTGGGAAAGTTCATCTCTAAAGTTTTTATTTATGACCACTTCCCAATGAATGTAGTTGCACCCACACCTAAAAAAATGATCACCAAATTGTAGTGCGGGGGTGAAGGTATGGTGCCACCCATGCTTCCTGAGACTATGGGGAAGTATTTAAATGATGAGATCATTGACATGCAACATTATGTTAATGAGTTAAGGCCGTCATGAGAGACGTACGACGTCATTTTGATGCGATACGGGTGGACGAGACCGACGAGGATGTCCGTCGTAAATTTCATGGTCTACTAAAGGGGAGGACCGTATTCTTGAAGTCCAAAATGCTAGTAATGAGATTAAATTCGAATTACATCTATGGGTTGATGCATGATGTCATGAAAGAAGTTGGGAGGAAAAACATCGTGCAATTCATCACAGACAATGGGAGCACATTTTAAAGATGAAGGATTTAATGAAGTACAACTTGCAATGGACCAAATGTGCAGCCCATTGCATAGATCTCATGCTTGGAGTGATAGGGAATAGGTCTTTAGTGATGAGTGTGATTACCGAGCTTATGCTCCTAAATTCTAAGGATTTTGTGCATGTTAGAAACCATTTAGGCTGATTACCTTTATCAACAATGTACAATCAAGTAAACTCTTTTAAGTGATTTACTATTTCCTAGTTTGGCCTAAATTCCAAGTGCAGCAGAAGGAAACACCTTCTTCTAGGCCACATTTATTACTTCAAAGTGATGCTCCAAGACTTCAATAAATCTTGCGTGGATATATCTAGGCATGTTGAGCCACTTAGAGACACTTATCATCTAGGTTGAAGAAAAGCGGGGAACAGATCCAAGTTGGGTAGCTTGGAAGCATCAGTTCCAATGTTACAAATATAAACAACTAGGAAGGAGAGTAGGAGCGTGATTCGGAGTGGGAGTGATTCATGTTTGAAAGGATTTTGCAACTAAAGAGTACAACATGAGTATTCAGTAGGCAATGCTTGGATCTGACATTGATCAGCCACCATCTTATTTAATGCACATGAGAAAGCTTTTCCATAGGAAAGTCAATAATAACAGGAAAAACCAAATGGTAAATAAAAGGTCAAGATTTTATTGATCCTTACCTCAAGCTCACTAGCCAAATTAGAATGCTTGCTTCTAAGAGTCTCCATTATATCCTTTGCAGCATCAAATGCGCTGGCAGCTGAAGCTACCCAACCAAGCCCACTACCACGCCTTAATGTGCCTTGACCATTTTCAGGAAGGGTGGAAGAACTTTGCAAGGGTTGATCATGTCCAGCATGGATACCACCTTCTATAACTGTAGACCTTTCAGGTTCTTGTCCTTGAGAATTTCCACCATCATGAGAGCTACTAACAGCACCTCCTTGAGGGCCTTGATGAACCTGACCATCGGAGGTTAAAGTACTCCCAGAGTGATTGGGTGCTCTCACATTTCCATCAGCCAAGCCAAGAGTACCAGTGCTGGTCCCAGAGACAGTTTGTTGCATGCGATGCTGAGCTATTGCTAAGTTCCTTCCAAGTTCAGACTTAGTAGCAACATCCCGACGTTCCAGTAAATATGTACGTAGCCAGTAATATAGGGCCTGCAAGAAGGGTTATATTACTGGATTTGAAAAAAGTTGGCTGCAAGTCTAAGAATATGAGTGGAAACTGATCATGTTGCCTTCAATCCAAATGCGTTCTTTCAGAAGTAGTATTTACCTGTGGAAATACTGTAGCAATTTTCAATAGAACTTGCTTGCAATGAGGTGCCTCTGTCCTTTGCAAGGAAAGCAATAGCTGCGGTATCCAGGAAAGCCAAACCCAATGTGGTATCTGCTCTAAGTACTTATCAAATGCTCTTCCCACAGGTTCATTTGGGGTATCAAAGCTAAGAAGATACAGAACACGAGCTAGATGACTTCTAGAATTAGAAACACCATATTTGATGCCTTGAAGAAAACAACTCACAGCATATTCTAACCATACTTCCTCATGTGTTTCTTTATATACCTGTTGAAAGAATCATGAATGTCAACTTAGTAATCAGAGAAGCACGTGCATGTAAGTACTGTAGATAAAACAGATAACAAAATACCATGTCACAGTAATTTCCCCAGCTAATCCATCCTTTAGGCAAATGTTTAAAGAGGCTGATGGCATTGGAATATGCAAGATTGGCATTTTCGCAATCATTTAGCTTCAGCAAGAAATCTCCTTTGAGTCTAAAGATTTCTGCTTTGTGTTTTACAGGGAAATATTCCAGATTAGTGCTGCTGATCAAATTAAGACCACTGGTCAATTCTCCTTTCATCTCCAGATAAGCCTTCGCTTGTTCTCTTATTTTAATAAATGCTTCCTGCAAAGGTGGAGCAAACCATAATGTCCTCGCATAACAATGTATGACAAGTAGGAAAAGAAGAAGAAGAAGAAGAAGAAAGTGGGTAAAACCAAGCAAGGTTGATGTTTATTACCTGTACTTCCATGGTCGAATGGCCATACATCTTCTCTAGTATTGCTACACAAACATCATGGAGTCCTTGCTTGCGAGCTATATGAGCAAGCTTATTGACATTCCATGCTTTGTCACGGTAACCAAGGTGATGAAGTTGTGGATTGGTGGCGGCAAAATCCTTGAAAGCATCTATCACAACATTATACATTTCATTTCTCCACTGGAGCAAATCATACCATACTGACAAATTATCCCATTCATTGGGAGTTCTAAGTCTCCAGGTCTCAAGGATGTCCTTAAGATCCATATACCCACCATGAACACCTGCGACAGAACCTCCTGAAAGTTGCTTGTTTCCATTAGCAATGTCCACTATAATTCTTGCTGATTCTTGAACTTCAACTAGTTGTTGAAATTGCTGCAAAAGAGGTGTTCGAGACTGAACAGACATTTCAGGCAATTGCCACCACTGTTCTAAAGCAAGCTCAACACCTTTACCCACAATGTTTTCAGCATCCCCAACACCATTTGCATTTCTTTCATGCAGAGCAAAAAAGGCCTGTACTAGACGAAGCTTTGGTGTTTCTTCGACTTGAGCCTTTGGAATTACATGATCCTTCATATAAGCCCACTCAGGAATCTTCCAAAGACAGTCGAGTAGTATTTCATAGTTTTCAACACTTTTTCCAAAATCCACTAACACATCCCACTGACTTAGTTGGCTTGCACAGTAGAGCCATTGTTCTTCCCAAAGACACATTTCAGCCTTAGGAACTGCATTGTTGTAGGTACCTTGGGTTGCCTTAATCATTGCCTGATAAAAGAGGCTTTGAGCACGCTGCCAGTATCCATGCTGAACTAATGAAAGACCAGCCCTTGTTTCTGCACTTATTGATCTCTTCTTCCACAATCCGCACCTCATATCTTCTTCATTGAGTAACCGATAAAGCTCAGCAAGTGATTCAGAACACTTTGTGTCATTCATGAACAACATGACATGGCTTTCAAGCAGAGCTAATGAAATATGCCATGCATTGTAAGTCTTTCCAATATATTTGATAAGCTCACTCGGCATTCGTGGTTGAGGGTGGCTCAAATGGAGGCCTTCTAGAAGAGCTTGCACGACATTTGGTCTACTTGCCTGCTGCTTCTTATGGTAATCTTTTGATAGCAGGGCTATCATTGGCTTAGCCAAAACTACCTGTTCTTCCTTTTGTAAAGTAACCCAGACAATTGGAAACACTAATACCCACATATGATATGCAACATTGGCATCTGTGTGTGCTAATTCCCTCAAAGGAATCACAAGATCTGCCACCTACAAAAGGGCACATAATCAGTCCCCAAATGCAAACAACCATAAATCCAAACAAGTGAGAAAACACAAAAAAGTAACTTTTTCAGCCGTGAGAATTTTGAGAGAAAAATGTTCATAGGAAACAGAAATTCCACAACCTGAAGCTTGCTCATCTCATTCAAGAACAGGGCATGTTTACAAACAAGACTACCAAATGTAAGAGTTCCTCCTTCAGAATCCTCTGGATCATCTGAGGATTGCTGCTGCATCCCAGAACGCTCTGGAAGAGATCCTGATGCCATGAGTGGGGGCACTCGTGCAGAGTTTGGAGCAAGTGTAATAGGTTCATTTTCGACCAAAATTGCTAGTAGAAGATCAAGCCCCTGTTTCAGCCAGAAAACATCACTTAGAGCTTCCCAGTCCTGACCTTGGATGATAAATTGCAACCTTTGGAACAATGTTTTCCCAAGGGATTCATGATAAAGTGAGAAAAACCGCTGTCTAATTTCAGGATCCTTTGCTCTTAGACCAAGCATGAACTGCCTTTCCACCTTCTGGAACACATCTTGCCGGATGTTATGTGGATATCTGGTAAACAACCAAGTCATTAGGCAGAAAGAAGTATTAATTCTACTTAAAGCATTCTATACTTTAGTTCAAAATGGGTACATACTTGCTAGCATCAGCACATATACCATAAAGAAGCTGAAGATATTTCCTATCCCACTCTTCTAGAGAACCCGGGGAGAAATTTTGCCGGTCAACCTGTGACAGCTTCTGAAGATAAGAAATTATCTCCTTCTGACTGGGAAGGGCACTTGACGCACCAGACGTAGCAGGCCTGAAGTCATCTTCGATCCAAACCTTTATTAGATCAAGTATGCATAGAAGCACACTTGCATCTGTGCCTTTTTCTGAGAGTAATGCATGAAGTATTTGGCTGATTGATCGTTTACATTCAGGAACAAGCATAACCCTTTCACTGATAAGTTTCAAGACGGATTTCAAGTTTGACGTGACTGACCCAATGTCACCAACTGCACGTGAAGAACTGACAGCTGAATCTGGATCTATTCGGTGACCCTGGAATTCAGGATAAATTGCTTACAGAGTTAAAACTATTACAATGGTATGAGAAAAGATAAATATAAGAAAAAATATAAATCATCCTTGTTGCAGAGAAAGGGACTTGAACTTGACTAAACAATTCCTGGGAGCCTTTAGGTACAATTTAGGTAATAAAAAAAAAAAAAAACGTTTCAACACAACGCATGACTTCATGCAACAGAGAGGAATAAAGCACACATAATCACAAGCTAAAAAGCATCAAGCAAAAATAGTTAACATAAAAGAAAAAAGAACAAATCAACCATAATAACAAAAAGATTGAAATAAGAAAGTAGAAGCAGAGATGCAATATTATTTCTTGGAAGATATCATCAACTGAAGAAATAAACGAACTTGTATTCACTAAAGCACTCTTAAAGAAAAACTTTGATAACCATGGAAGCAATGAAGCATACTTGTCTTGCATGAGAACCTCCAGATGATCCCATGTCCCGTGCCAAACGTTGAAGAACACGAGCCAATGGCAAAATGAAAGGATCTATGAAATTCTTCTGCACCTCTGTCAATGTTTTCACAACAAAAAGAGCAAAGCTTATCATTGAGTTGGCAGAGCTAACTTCAAGTGATATCTGAGGAGCAGTCACGGCAGCAAGATGCTTCTGTATGAGATCCTCAACCCTTTGATACAGCATTTTCACATCTGGTGGAGTATTAGCTGCTTCTAGAGGAAATGCTGTGAAGACCATTTTCAATAAAGAGCAAAGTGACTTTCCAGCATCCAACATTTTACTGTTGAAACAGGGCTCGAGTATCTGCAAAATGGCAGTCTAATAAGCAAAAAGATTGGATCCATTGCCGTCATTATCTGGCAAGACAAGATGTGAGGGACATACTTGAGTAATCTGGTTGATGTTGTTTCGTATAAACAAATGTGGCTGCTTCTCCAAGACCTTATTCATGACATCCAAACCTTGTGCCAGAGCGGTTGCAGGGTCCTTTGATTGAGAAGGCTGAAGACTGCTCAGCAACTTCTCCAGATAAT
The DNA here is from genome assembly GCA_037074715.1 of Magnolia kwangsiensis. Classification (NCBI taxonomy): domain Eukaryota; kingdom Viridiplantae; phylum Streptophyta; class Magnoliopsida; order Magnoliales; family Magnoliaceae; genus Magnolia; species Magnolia kwangsiensis. The sequence continues at coordinate 89,227,250 of CM073582.1, forward strand.
TGAACTTAACATTGGCATTTGGCCACACCTCTAAAGCTTGTGATAGTAGCTCCAATGCTTGTTTGTACATGGAACTCGCTTCCTTATTATCCTTAGGTTCGATGACCAAAGCAACCTGGTTTTCACAAAGTAAAAAACAACAGTGAGCATATAAAAGTGAAAAATTCATGGAAATTAGGACTTTAAATAATACTAATACAAAGCTGCCCAGATCAAATCATAGTTTGATAATCTTCTTCTCCTCTTCCTTCTTCTATTGCAAAAACCAGGCAGAGTCAATAGTCAACCTGAGAAACCAGGTCAAGTTATGCTGAGTCCAGAAATTTTCCCGAATCAATCACAGGGTGAACAATCTGGCCTGGTTGACTCTAGCGAGTCCCAAGTTGACTAGTGTGATTTGCCAACTATGCATCAAATTCTAATTGCAATACTATTTATATGTTGATAAGGAATAGAAAACAAAGTACTCTCTCTCTCTCTCTCTAACACTTGTCTCTCTCTCTCTCTAACAAAGTACTCAGCACAACACAGCCTTCTGGGACTCTCTCTCTAAAGAGACAACTTATATCAATTTAAGCATTACTTCTTCTCCCCAAGCTTCTTCCTTGAGATCCAAGTCTAATGACCCGGCTAGGGAGTATGGGCACTACCATAGTACTATGGAAAAGACCTTGGTAGTTTATGATTTGTATTTTTGCCATGGTAATAAAACTACCAAAAAAAAAAAAAAACAATTCCCTACACCTGTAGTATCTTTACATTTTATTTTATTTTTTTCATTTTCCTAATTTTTATTTTTATTTTTTCAATTTTCTTTTTTTTCCTGGGAGTTGTTCAATTGCATATACGCACAAGCCCCTTCGGTCGCATATGTCATTCAACAACGTTGATGGGGTCCACCACGTACATCATGGGAGCAACAGATAGGGTTGCTTAAATGCATCCTGAGGTATTGCAATACAATGTGCCGGGACTTCTGATCGTTAAATCTGATCCAAATTGTTTGTTTGGTGGGTCACACTTTGCATGTGGATATCAATAAATAAAAGCTCCTAATTTGGATCGTTTCATCCCTTTTGATAACTTGGCTCTTTACATTTGAATACGGATGGCCATCATAACCTTTGTATAGCCAAAGTAATGAACTATTCAATCAGATATTTTTTTAGGTACCCCCTAAGGGAGCCCTATCACATAAATGGTTGGTGTAAATGAAAAGAATCCAAATCCAATGCTAAAGTCCTCACATATCATACTATAATTTGAGCCGCAACTTGGGTTCAGGCTGTAAAGGTCTTCAGGTTGGGTTTCGGTTGGAAAACCCCAACAATGGGTATGATAACTATGCGCTTAGCCACATCAACATGATACGAGTGGCAAATCGATTCTTAGATGATGTCCATCGTTGCTTGATTTATGGACCAGTGCACGTTAAGAGCAGGGTTGATGCATTGAATGACAGGCTCTTACATCAACTTTCTAGGGTCTGCAATTGTTGTGCATGCCACCCACCCATCATGTGGTTGCCTGCAAGTTAGAATATTCTCTATTCATTTCGTTTCCACCAATGGAGAAACGGAAACCATTAGAAATTTGCGCCCTTTTAGCACTGTCTCTATTTCCATACAGAACTGAGAATTTCAAGTCCAAGAACTACAATTTTTTCAGTTAAAATCCTCACGGATTGAATAAAAAATCCTAAAGTGTTGGGATACTTTCTCTGCTCAAACAGGTAGTACATGAGCTTGCCTACCCAATTAAAATGGATAAAAAGTAAATAACTAAATATTAATAGTCAAATATATATCTTTGAATAATAGAAAGGAAATCATGAGGGTACCAGTTCGAATCTTGATTGTCAAACCAAACTCAAATTGCTAGGAACATCCTATGATGATGATAATGATAATGACGAAGAATGCAAATAAAATTTGCGCAGTAAATGAAATGAAAATCTTCATAAGATCCAATGTTAAAATGTGCAATTTATGATTCAAATAGTATCAATGCATAAACAATATGCATCGCATGCCCAAATCATAAATCCATAAAAATCCATACAATTACGATTGACAACATTGATAAGAACAAATGGCTGTACATTTGAGAAAACAATGTCACAATGACTAGATTGACCACACACCATAAATCAAATGTTTGCACAACCAGAAAGTATCAAGATCAAATGATTAAATGAAGAAAAAAGAATCAACGGGCCTTGTCATAACAGGCCACTAAGAAAGGAAACAAAGAAAAGAAAAAGAAGTGGATAGGCCATGGCCTTTTACTAACCTTGTGAAGTTAATTGTAAACAACTATTTACCTGGTAACTCTAGCAGGTAGAAAAGAAAAGGCAAAGATCAGATAGAGACTCACTCTTATCAGAAAATTGATAATCATTTCTTCCATTGCGGCATTAGGTTTGTATTCTTCATCAGGTTGGCCAGTAGATCCAGGAGTTTCAATATTAGGGATCGAAGCTCCACCAGGAGACATGACACACAATGATGAGAGACCAGGTTCAACCTTTACTCTCTTACTTAGATCATCAGGAAATGCAGAACCATCTGGTGGACGCTTTGAATCACCACCAGCAGAGCCTGCAGTAAATACATCACCAGCCTGATTATGGCCCTCCGTATCTGGCACTACTTTCATCTCATTTTGTCTTTGCCTTTCCCAGGCTACAACTAACCCAGCAAGTTCAATGGCAAGGCGCCTATTTTCTGCAGTAGTGTTGTAGGGCAATCCAAGGCGACTGAGAGAGTTAACCATTTGAGGAACGAACTGTGCTCTACAACTGTAAAAGAGATCTGAATGCCGAACAATGAGCTGAAAAATGTGGATCAAATTAGGAACTGAATGACCTTCCTCAACCAGAATTTTTTTAGTGTAACGAATCCAAATTGGCATCCGATAATCCCCAGGAGGCAATCTACGTGGTAGTGCAGGCATTAATATATCAAGAGCCTGCTTGACCAGCATCCTGTTTTCTGGTTGGCAAGTTCTCAAAAGAGCAACAAAAACCTGCACCAGAAAGAAACCATTTTAAATATGACATGCTAATACAATTCATGTTTAAATTGCTAAAAGAAGATAACACAATTCATATGACTTTAGAGTCAGAGATGCTATACTGCTAGGATAATGTTATTACACTATCAGTTGTTTTTCATATTTATAGTTGAGGTTGATCATAGCCCCACGCATGTATAAGTCGGTTCATGTACATGGCGCATATGTGCCAGCGTGGCACATGGGCATTACATCCAAGCTGTCCATGATGTGGTGCCACCAGCAAAGCCTGTGGCCTGGAAGTCAGTCCTATCTAGTCTTCAGGTGTGCCTCCATGTTAGAAATAGTCAGCCACCATAGAAAGACTTGCCCATGTTTTTCTTTCCATTAATTATTTTTTGTAAATTGCAGCGCAACTACTGATCTGATCAGCATGATTTTCATAACAAATCATCAAAAGAACCACTTGATCGATGACTTGCATCTCAAGCCCATCTTCCACATTGCCAATGTTCTTGGTATTGACAATATTATCAATAATATCAGTATAGCTAGGTCAGTGATGCATAAACACCAAGTAATGTAAATTTACAGTTTATCAGCAATATTTTCAATAATTTTGCTGATATTTCGTGATAATATCGATATTGCAAGATATCGTTTAAAAGCCCCTTGTACAAATACCTAGTGTCCATGATATTATTCAAGGGGTACATGCATAAACAGGTAGAAAATCAATAGAAAATAAAAACTTCCAAAATTTAACAAAAACCACAGTTTTTGTGAAAATTTTAATGTATTGGAGGATTTATTGATTGGCCATGAATTTTCCTTTTCAAAAAAATCTGATTATTTTGTAAAAAATAATTAAGCGGTTTCATGAATTATCATGTTCAGGCTTTTGAATGACTCTAATGAATGTAGTTGACCCTAATTAATTAAGACTTAGATGATGATGTTGTTTCATGAATAATTTCTTTCATGTGTGGATGCATGTATGCATGGATGAATCTATGTATATATGGATGTATGTATGAATGGATGGATCATTGTTGTTTTGTATTAGATTTTTTTTTTAATAATGTTCCCATCTAGATCACTGCACTGCTTTTGCATGAGAGTGCATGGTTTAGGCCCCTATAAAATGGAAACCTGTTATGTATAGTTGTTTTTTAATATTTTGAGTCCTATGTGTGTAAACATGTCTTTTAAAATTTCCTGCAGTTTCTCTATAAAATAAAAAATAAAAATGAAATAAAATAAAATAAAATAATCACATTTTTCTCAGTGTTTGCCTCAGACAGCGATATTTTACTTGGTATCTACAATATTATCAATGATATTGGTACATGTTTCTGTATCCCAAGTCATACAAGTAACAATAATGATACTATTACTCTGAACACTGCTCGCTGTCACATGCTGTGCTGTTACAAGAGATACCTTGTACATGTGCAGGGCTTAGCAAAGCTCTTTTTAATATATATACCTTTTTAGTTCATATACACCGAGGTATCTTGGTCATTTTAGTATTTAGCATTATTTATGTGCTAACCAAACCCTAATAAGGTAAGAATGAACCCATCATTCTCCTCTTACTTATTCAAATGAATGAATCCTCATCAAAGCTATCAAGCTACTGAAGCTATTGTTCTATATCTTGAAAAGAATTTTCACACGTGCGCATCTAAACAGTGACGAAGACTCGGTAAATACAAGTTCCTCTTTTTTTATAAAGAACAAAGAAATTATGCAACAATCGAAAGGGGGAAAAATACAAACATCATTCAATACTGAGTAGCGAGTCGATCATACAATTGGCCTCTTTAGTTCCATGGAATGAAAGCACTGCCTATCGTCATTCCAAAGCACATCTCCCAGGAGGCCAAGTGATTGCATTGGAAGAGACACCCTCTGAAGGACCACTCTATTGACTAGTCAAAATCTGTCTCAAGTTCTCAACTATAATAGCCAACAACTCTGCTCAATTCTAATTTTATCCCTCCCCACCACCCTGGGAAAAACGAACTTGATGACATCAAGTTTATCCTTTAAAACATTCAATGTAGAGGCCCTAGGGTTACCCAAAGAGCTCCCGCCAACTTTGGGCTTCCACCAGCCCATAGGATGTGGTTACCAACATTCAGATGCTGGTAAAAACAATGTGTGAGATGTTTCCACTGGATGTTTTACATAGTTGCGAAACCTTTTAACTGGTAAACATACCTGGAGTATAATCTTTTCAGGAGCTTGATAGGCCTCCAAGAAGTGGCAAACATTGACAAATGCCCATTGTTTACTTGCACTATCTTCTCGCTTGAGATGGTTCCAGCCAAATTTAATTAGCTCTTTGCGGTGATGAACAAGGTCATTTTGTAGATATTTTAAAAGCAATGTGGCAAGCTGCAATAGCTCTATCCTCAAAGGTTCATCATATTCAGCACTAACCTGCAAAGAAAAAGGACAAGATGGATATTTGAAAGTTTACTACATCTTTCACGAATATTTTATAGTAATGAGAAGCTAAAGCTGAACTGCTTTAAAACATCACATGGACCAGAAAGGATAGACAAACAGTCATCAAACATCACCTCTTCGGGAGGATCAAGAAGTTTGTCAACAATTGTTTTGATAATAGCAGGGTCAACAACCTCCCAACTTTGGCCATTCTGGAAAGCGTGTGCTAGCATTGGAAGAATGAGCATTTGCATTGTAACAACCAAATGATCATGTCCCAATTGTTTTGACTGGAAGAGATGCAAGAAATGCAAGAGAAGTGTTTTCTTCATATTTGGAGCATAGCCTTCAGCAACCTGAACCAAGGACGGTGATGAATGTCACTACTTAGCAATAGGACACATCAGACTTAAAAAAGAAAAAGAAAAAAGAATGACCTGAAAAGAAAAAAGAATGACCTGTAAAGAAAAATTAGAAAAGAAACCATGTTTACAATATTATGGAAGGTAACATACCTCAATGATATAAAACTCCTTTAGAAAAGTATAATCAATACGGGTATGGATCAAGAATATTGATAGCATGTCAAACAAAACATTGACTTCTGATTTATCATGTCTCAAGTAATTCAGAAAACATTTGACAAGCCATTTACTTTCTTTTACCTGCAATTTTGGATAACAATGGAAATACGTTAGAGGACTGAAAGAAGTAACAGCTCAAAAGGATGAAATAAATATTTGTGTTAGACGAATGAACCAACTTCAGAAACATGCAGGTGCCAATATATATATATATATATATCAGTGTTGTGAATAGCATTGTAGCGTACGCTATGGAGCATAGCGTTCCAAAAACACTACGTAGCACATGAAAATAGCATATTTCCCCTGTAGCATAAGCCTCAGGAGCGTGCTCCATTTTCCTTAAAATAAAAGATGTATTTTATTCAGTGAGTTTGTTAAGTGTTTTAAAATGGTGGTGGCTCATATTTCTCACAAGTGACACCATGTAGATCTATCCAGACCATCCTTCACACACGTCGCACTGCGTAGGTTATAAATATATACTCATTTAACCTTTTCTACAACCCAAACCATTCAAAAATGGGCCACCAAATGTATGGCTGAAAGTTCTTTTCCTCTTAATAGATGGTGGGAGACTCATATTTTAATAAAAACCTTTTAACTTATAAGGTTTCGAAGGTATCTTTCAAGAGCCCTATCTCAGTGCTGCACTTACCACAATAAGCCCCCTTCGAGAACTTCGATTCTCTCAATCCAGAGGCCCCTTGAAGGAAAAATTTCGGGCACTGAATCAGCCCTATAGGAGCATCTTAATGTTGTATTTTCAATAACATTGAAGCCCAAACAACGGAGAAATCACGTTTCCCCCTTTTTGCAACCGCACGGACACATACTCAACAAAATCATTTTCCAGTTGGTCGAATCTTCAAGGTAAGTTTTGGCACTTTAATCTTTCTTAATGAGTTTTCTTTTTATTTCCGCAAAAAATCTGTGATTATTTTTTATTTTTTCAATTTTTCCTTTCATTTTTGGAGGTCGGTTCTTTTGGATTTTAAAAAAAAAAAAAAAAACAAAGATGTGTGGGGCATGTTGTGGTGTGTATGGCATGTATTTGAGCCATCCAACCATCATGTGGGCCACATGCATGGGGTCCATTTTGGTGTGAGTATGGCATGTGAAATTTGATAATTGAGAGTTCAAGGAATGTGAAATTTGTTTTATTCTTAAACCTCTAAACCTGTGGGATTTTATAATAGTTTATGCTTGTGAGTTGTGACTTATGGTTTTAAACTTTTCAATTAGACATCATTATTTATAGTTTGCTTAGAAAGTTATTGATGTGATGCTGATTTGATTTAGTTCAAATATGTGAATTGGCTAGCTTTTGCTTGAAAAATGAAGCATTTGTAGGCATTTTCATTTTTAATTTTTGCATTTTTCATATTTATTCTTACTGCTTATCATATGTTTTCTATTTTTTAATAAAAAAATAAAGGTTTTGGGTTGAACACTACGTAATACGCTACGCACTATTTAATATATATATATATATATATACACACACACACATACACACACACCACTGCTAATAAATGCAGCGGGAGAGAAGGAAAAGAGTCTTCTCACCATAGTGGTTATGTGGAGTCCACCCTAACCACCATGTGCGTCACTCAATGTTAGGCCCGTGACTAAAAAATCAGCCTCATCTTTGATTGAGGTGGACCACACAATTAGAAATGGTGTATAGCTCGAAGCTCAACCTCCAAACCATGCATGGTGCAATGTTCAGCCTTTCACTTGTTGCAAATGGTTGGGAGAGCAAGCACCACCCTTGAGTTTTATAGGGCCGATCATGATTATTATTATATTGAATCCACCCTAACAATTGAATGACACACTAAAACATATTTTTGGGTCACAAAAATCAGGCTCATTTTTTATTCAAGTGGATCGCAGCAAGGGAAACAGTATGGAGGGTGAACTTTGACCTATACACTTCTTTTTTTTATTGTGTGGCCCGCCTCAATCACAAATGAGGCTGATGTTTAGGTCCTGGGCCTAACATGGAGTGATGTAGATGGCAGTCGGAGTGGATTGCACATAAACATCACAGTGGGGTCCATCTAAGTTGAAGACCCTGTTCCTCTTTTTGTGCATTTATTAATCGTTGCAATTAATGTGATTTTCTATGCTGATTGGATAAATACACACACACACACACACACGCACACACATATACATAGAGAGAGAGGGATGCTCACCTACGCACCAGTTCTCACGGGAACTCGTGAGAACATTTTGAGAACTCATCTCTTGTGATATGAGCCCAAAATCGGAACTGCCCATGTGATGCGGCACCCCTTCAAACCCTTAGGGCCCAACTTTTACCCTGACCCAAAACTTTGGTGGGCCATGGAAAATGAGAGGTAAAACTTTGGTGGGCCGTGGAAACTACTTCATTTTTCCGTGGCCCACCAAAGTTTTGGATCAGGGTAAAAGTTGGGTCTAGGGGGTTTCATGGGGTGCTACATCACACGGACAGTTCGGATTTTAGGCTCATATCACGGGAGATGAGTTCTCAAAAAGTTTTCACGAGTTCCCGTGAGAATTGGTGTGCAAGCAAGCATTCCTCCCTCTTTATATATATATATATATATATATATATATATATATATATATAGAGAGAGAGAGAGAGAGAGAGGCATGTTCACATGTGCACCTTTGCACATGTGTCATGGGTCCAAAATCTGAACGGTTCATGTGATGTGGCACCCCACAAAACTCCTAGGGTCCAAATTTCAGCATGATCCAAAACTGTAGTGGACCATTGCAAATATAGATGCAAATCAAGGGAGGAAACAATTTTCTTTTTCCATGGCCCTCTACAGTTTTGGATCAAGGTAAAAGTTGGGCCCTGAGGTGTTGCATCACGTGGACCGTTCAGATTTTGGGTTCACATCACGTGTGATGAGTAAGTTCTCACAAGAACTGGTGCGCAGTTGAGCATTGGGCTATATATATATATATATATATATATATATATATAGAGAGAGAGAGAGAGAGAGAGAGAGAGAGAGGAACGCTCACCTGCACACTAGTTCTCTCAAGAATTCGTGAGAACTTTTTCAAAACTCATCACATGTGATGTGGGCCCAAAATCTAAACCGTCCATGCGTTCCAACACCCCATGAAACCCCCAGGGCCCAACTTTCACCCTGATCCAAAACTTTGGTGGACCATGAAAAAAAGGAAACAATTTACTCAAAAAAAAAAAAAAAATAAATAAATAAATAAATAAATCTCTTTTTCCATGGCCCACTAAAGTTTTGGATAAGGGTGAAAGTCGGGCCCTAGGGGTTTCATGGGGTACTGCATCACATAGACTGTTCAGATTTTGGGCCCACATCACGTGTGATTAGTTCTGAAAAAGTTCTCACAAGATCTCGTGAGAACTAATGTGCAAGTGAGCATTCCTCTCTCTCTCTCTCTCTCTCTCTCTCTCTCTCTCTCTCTCTCTCTCTCTCTCTCTCTCTCTCTCTATATATATATATATATATATATATAGAACATTGTGGATTCTATCATATCCCCTTCGGGCACAAAATTCTCAAGGTATGAATGCAAGGTGTGCCATGCAAGGATGTGCCCTACACTTACCATTCATGACTATGGAACTCTACTAAAAACTTAAAGATAAGTCAATAATAATCTACATGAGTAACACAACACCATACTAGAGTATGAGGTAACACATACCGATCAACAGTAGTAGAGTATTAGACAGGAATTGTGAGAGAGAAACAAAACCCAAGAATGAAGAAATCTCCCATGACTATTTTAGAGGCAACAAAAAGAAATCAACTACGTTTATGAAGGAGAACAAAAGTACCAAACCATATATTTTGTCTAATAAGCAATTCAAACTTACCTGCACCAAGCTTAACTCCTGTTCATTTTGTAATCTTGCAATTCTTGCAGGTGATTTCCAAACAAGTACTAAGGTGTCAAAAACAACACGGTTAGACTGCAACCAGTCGGGCATCAACTTAACCATGGCTGAAATAAGAGCAAGTCCCTGAAAATAAGCATCTGAGCTTGCACCCATTGTTGCAGGTGCTGCACCAGTAAAATTGTCAGTTTGAGATGCAACAAGGCCCTCATTGTTCATTGAAGAAGCACTAGGGTTCATGGATCCTTCTAGTTTTGTAAAGAACTGTGGAAAAGCACTAGCAAGTATCTTCTGTGGTGACTTTGCAAGTTCTTCTCGTAAAGGTTGACCGGCATCTGAACAAATTATATTCATGAACCTGAGCTAACCGTAAATTATGAAAAAAAAAAAAAAAAAAAAGAAGAAGAAGAAGAAGAAGAAAGAAAGAAAGAAGCAAAGGGTATCAGCCATTTTATGCAGATAACCAATTTCAAGCAATAAATTTATACATTGCACAGTTTTTGCCTTTACCGTCTAAAGTATCTGGGTTGGCCCAACCGAGCAAGAAAATAGTCCACAGCATCTGTTGCGTATCGATTTAAAAATTTAGTAAGGGGAAGGCGATAAGGACTGTTAATTTCACTATAAAATTGTCCTTGGGGGAGCGCTCCTTCCAAATCCATAGTTATGGTCACAAGATCATCTAAAAACTTCCCTGCTGCTTGAGGGAGCAGATGAAAAAGCTCAATAATGGCTGCAAAAATGACAAACATTAATCCATTGCATCAGTTTGGAAGCAAGAAGTAGCAGTCATCAGTCGTCACTCAAAGAAGCAGATGACATACCTGCTGCAATCTTTGGTTCCTCACCAGGCTTCCATGACTTCTGGCATTGTGCAAGCTTTTCAGGTTCAAGCCATTTCTTTAAGTGCTCCAATAACTTTCCACCCAAAGTAACATTAAACCAGTTGGAAAGAAGTTCAAGCAGTCTAGCTAAACCTTGTAAGAGAGGCATGGTGAGGCTTTTTGTATGTGCCAAGTTAACTAAAATCGGCCTGAGACTGCTCTGAAGAAGGTCTTTGGGCATCCTTTGCTGCTGAATAACCTAAAAGGGGATGCAAGATCAAGTAAATTAACCACCCAAAATTTATGTTGAAAAAATCCACAAGAAACAAAATACTGAAAACCATTGTCCACTTTATAAAGACTCTAGCTTTATCGGTTCAATAAAAATATCTCAACGATTCAAGGTTTCATCCACATAGTAGGTTTGAGAAGTCACAAGAAAGAAACCTGCCGTAGTCCTTCCTTCGCAACTGCAACAATTTCCGGTGTTCGGCAAGTCAACGACTTGAAAAACATCGAGATGATCTTCGCGCGCAATTCCGAATGATTTGGTGTTTTAAAATCTGCCCAAGCCATTGCCGTACAAAGCAATTCAATGCAAGCTGTCCTCAGTTTGTTTAGTGTCGTAGCCACTTTAGGATTCATAAACTTTACAACCCATACAGTTTCATCAGCCTCCGCAATTTGCAACGCCTCTTGCAAGAAGTTAACCAGTTCTGGGCTCAGCTTAAGAAGAGGTGGTCTCAAGGCCAAGCAGAAGTTTAAGGCCATGACAGTCCCAACCTGGATATGGAAAATTAAAGTCATATCTTGAAGATATCAAAAAGCATAATAGTCACTAACAGTTACAGATTGTACCTGCTGCTCAACATTCTTGGATCTGAGTGACCGCATAATAAGTGGTTGAAGCAAAGGCTGATACAGAGGCTCAAGCAATTCAGACACTTCACTGCCCGTCCTACTAGCCAGAAGCCCCAAACAAGATTGGACATTCTTTCTCACTATCATAGATGCATTAGAGTTGAACAACTCTGTGGCAAGAAATTCAACAACTCCCTGGAAGCTTTGCCTGCGAGGTTCACTGTTTGCTTCATCAACATTATTCACTACACGAAGGACCTGTGTAAGCACATGGTTTGTCTCTTCCTGCTCCTTACTAGCATGTAAAGGAAGTCTTTTAAGCACATATACCAAGCCACGAACAATTTTAACCTGGAAAATGCATAATGTCTCAACGGTGACTTTACCGACCAAAGCGCCAAGTCCCATGACACCTCCAATTTGTGCTTGCCATGTACTTCCATAGCAACAATGCAAAAGACGAGGCAAAAGCTGCTCAAATACAGGAATTCGAACACCCGGGGGTGGCGAATACACAGGATTCATTGATGGACTAGAAACCATCATCGGAGTACCAGGACCTCCCCTTGAAGTTAGGACACCCGTGTGTTTCGAACGAGCAAGGAAAAGAAGTGTTTCAGCAAACACATTTAAAGCATTCAGAGCAGCCTTAGCATGGAGTCTGTTTTCATCAGCAAGAACATCCACTAATGCATCTAAAAATATCAACGGGTCCAACTCTTTCAAATTTGAACCAGCACCACTCCTTGATCTGGAAGTCATGTTACTAGATGATGCAAGCATGGAACCCACAAGCTGCCCGGTAGCAATGGAAGAATTCGATGAAGAATAATCTACATGGAAAATCATAGCAAAATGACGGCAAACATTGACAACAAAATCATCCTTGGGATCATGGAGATCTGTTTCTGCACTTGCTGCAATTGTGGTCATTAAGAGAATCTTAAAAACAGATTTCTCAGCCATAAGTTGGGTCTTTGTTTTTACTCCCAAGTCAACCTGCCAAATTATAATGAATTCAGAATGAGCTAAAGTATATTCCAAATACAAAATCCATCTTCTAAGGAGGGAAAAAAAAAACCATCTCAGTTGCATTATTTTCATCATTTACCGAAGAGAAGTCTATTGTAAGAAAGAAAAATAAAACTTATGCCAAGCACAAGGCATGCAGACGATTCAATTTTTCTTGGATTGTCATGCTAAATATTTGCTTTCAAAAGGGTGAGTTCTAGCAGAACATTTATCATAATTACCAGTTGGATCAGCCAAATTTTTAATTTGCTACAATTAAATCATCCAATCAGTTAGTTAGATAGATGCTTTATGGAAATCTTCTTCTTCTTCTTCTTTTTGAAGAAGCAAAATATGATCTGCTCATTTTCAACCAAACTGTAGTCATGCAGCTAAAACAGTACCATTAATAAAGTAATCGACAATTGTAAGCTAATATGCCTGAGTACAGAGACTGATATTGGAGCAGGGATACGGTTCTCCATTTTCCAAAGTTCAGGATAAGGATACAGCTACCCTACTTGTAATAAGCAATTTGTATACAGTATGAGTTCAAAACATTCGATCCATTGTATCTTTCCAAAAAAAAAAAAACATTTTATTCATTGGATAAGGTATTTCTTTTATTCTAGTTGTTTAATGCATGTGCCCTGAAAAGCCAATGATACTTATATAAACGGACCTTATGTATTCATGAATACTTAAGTTGAATGAAATATGTTTTGTTTTCATTAATAATTGTCTGTGGAACTTATACATCATTTGTTAAGTGGGTCCATGGTAAAAGAATAAAGTGGACATAATGGCCATCATTGCTAAGGGAGAGTTGTGCCACCATGGTTCTCGAGTGCCCAAAATTCAACAACCACCCCATTGGGTTTGAGCAACCCATGATGAGTTTTATGGTTGTCCTGATTCCTGTGTGACGAGAAACCAACGCAAGCTGTGATGGATTGATCTCCACCATCTTGCATCTGGTTGCCTATGCCCTTCACCACACAGGAGGGTGAATGTTCACTTGTTTAAGAGTATTTGTGATAGGCTCAAAGTGTTCCAAAACGGTAACGGTGGCTTATAATACGGCCCCCATATCAACCGTTACGGCCCTTTTTTATTTTTTGAAAAAACTGTTACAGGACCGTTACGGACCATTACGGGACCATTACAGGGCCTTTACAGCCTGTTTTCTCTGTAACGGGCATTTCAATCATGTAACGGTTATGACCATTACCATTACGTAACAGTCGTTACGTAAGAGATTTTGAATACCTTGGATAGGCTAGATTAGACATTTACATTGGAGGATCACATCAGGTCTCCAAATCAAGAGGTCCATCATGCTCAAATTGGATTGACATCACGTGTGCTAGCTTAGAATAATCCTTAGGCCTTAGGTAACGGTAGGACTTCATGGTCATAGTATAGTGGGCCTTGACACACTTTTTGAGGCTACACAATGGCCAACATACAAGTGTTGTTGGGTGCACACATTATGATTCGGTAAAAAAGCCTTACATGCAGCAGTAATGGGATCCACTAGTATTCCTAGGACTTAGTTGTGGCTAGTTCTTGTTGATTAGACTATCCATCTAGTGTTTTACAGTTGGCCAGCGCTATCAAATGTTTTTAAAGGTTTCTCGAACATTTTCAACCAACGTTATGGAAGAATTACACAGTCACGATATAGTGGGACTTGACACTACATAGTGGCCTGCACAAGGGTTTTGTTGTGGCCTGAACATCTAGTGTTTTACAGTTGGCCAGCGCTATCAAATCCACTGGTCTTCCTGGGACTTAGTTGTTGATAGATCTTGTTAATTAGACTATCAAGTGTTTTATAGCTGGCCAGCATTGTCAAATGTTTCAACTATTAGATCTTTTGATTTCATCATTAAAGTGTTTTGATCAAACTTGATGAATATTCAACAATCAGATCTCTTGTTGGTCCACCTCGCATTTGCATGGGAATTTGGGTTAGTGAAGGACTCCACATAAGGATTTGGGTCAATTAAGGAGCATGCATAAGTAGGATCACAAAGTTTTGATGTAGGGCACACCAAAGCCTATAGGGTAGAGGATCACCATATGGTGGAACTCCTGTTTCTTTTCTTTTCCTTTTTACCCGCACACCCACACCCCACACACACACTCACACACCCACCCACACCACATGGGCACTTGATCCCTAGTCTTAGTGTTGAAATAGAGTTTGTCTACTAGTGAGCCATGGAGCCAGACCCAACCATATGGTGGAACTCCTTAAAAACCTTGAACTCCTATATAAATCTATCCCTAAGGCGATATGCTTAGCCAGAGAAGAGAGAGAAGAAGAAGAAGAAGAAGAAGAGATCCCCTCTCTTCTCTTCTCCCTTTCATGACATATGTGGTCCACCTACTGGACGTCTCTTGTTGTTTCTCACATCCATAGCCCTAAAGCATAGGCATGACTTGTGTGAAGGCTTTCAAGGCAACCCTCTATTGGAGATAGAACAAAGGGAGGCCTTTTCCATTGAAGGATCAGCATTGGGTTTCCATAAGATGAAAGGACACGATCACAAGTATGATTCGATCATTGGTTTAAATCTCATAGAAATTTGATTTCATTTAGATGGGACGTAGATATTAATGAGCTAAAATTGGAATTTTAAAAGGTTTTACACTAGTATGCTATTAATCTTTCTAGTATGATATATTTAGTGAAAATGTTAATGGTTATGATTTTCACAATAAAAGCACACTTATATCATGACAAGAATGAATGGAAATTTCAGATTTTCAGAAATAACAAACCTAATAAAATATTATTTAGTTAAAACATTTCCTACAAGTATCCTAGAGTATTGGGTCCAAAATTGGTATTGTGGCATGTCCAACATGGTATGAGCAGCATATATAACTGAGTATCAGAGATTTAACTCCAAATGTAAATACAATTGTAAGCAAATCAAACAGCCAAGTAGAAACAGTGTAGTGAGTGTGAGTGATCCAAGGTTCAATCCCTAGTAATGTTACCTTTATGATGATGATGGTGATGGTGATGATTATAATAATAATAATAATGATGATGATGATGATGTCATCAACCATCTAGATTTGTAAGAAAGAGCTATTATTCGCAAAATGTTGGGACCTCAGAACCTTTTGTCAATTGATATTATTATCCCGTGGTTCATGCTTCTTGGGCAAAGTAACATATGAACCAGTCTCATAGACCAAAATTTTACTATTATTGGAAGTAAAGGAAAAAAAATGCTGATAAATGACTCCATTGAGGCCTCATGCTTTACTAACAAATAAATCAAAAGGACGTAAAAGTAGGTTACATTCTGCAAGATATAACCATGACCGTGCGTACGTATGTATATCCTGAAGATGGCACCACAGAAACAACGAATGGAAGCCAAAAATTGTGTCATTACACTTTAAATGTCCCCATCAACACGAATGGAAAAGTAATCTGCACCTGCTTCGTCCAAGTAATTGATGGAGGATCTGATGCTGGGCTAGGAATCACGATGGATAGAATTGGCCCGTGGACTGTATCAAAGATATGGTGGTATTTCATATTAAAGACGAGACTGAAATCCTCCCACGGATACCAGTCTTTCAAATGAAGACAAAGTGCATTCATAGCCGCAACCCATCTATAACTACCATCATGCGACAGTAGCTGAAGCTTGAAGAAAAAGAGGTATGAACTGGTTAAGCTGCTTAAATCAATCCATGAAGATGTTATTCTCATATTGTGTTGTGTAGAACATCCATTAAAAAATGTTGTGTAGAACATCCATTAAAAAAATGGGATGTCGATTCTTCAAAGGTTCACATCCTAACTTTACACACCATTCCTGTCCAAAGCAAGGCTACCAAGCACAATAAAGAAGATGAAAAGCAAATCCACCAGAAGTGTTCCGAAATCAACATCTATTCTGCTCGGCCCAAACAGCCAGTAAAATCAAGAGTCATATCGTCCTACTATGCTTGACCACACCTCTCCCGTGCCAGCCCAAAGAAGCTCTCTAATTGTCCCCGGCATAACCCAAGAGCATCTGAATAAGGCAAAGATGTGGAGCCTATTCTAAATGTAAATGGAAAGAAAATAAAGAGGTGATCTACAGATTCAGCATCTTGATTGCAAAACAAAACATGTTTGGAATAACCATACTACGCTTCCGGAGGTTATCAATCGTCAACACTTTCTTTCTACTCACCAACCAAGAGAAAGCAGTCACCTTAGGCGGAGCTTCATAGGACAAATAATGAATATGGTTGGTTCATCCGAAGGGATCTGAAGATGAAGGATAGAAGTTTTGTCATCTCACCATCCGATAAGTTTCTTCTGTAAGGGAGAATCCAGTGTGCCGATGGCCCGACACCGAGGAAACAGTGAGCCACTTTCAAATCTTTGGATGTTGCAATGCTAGCCAAGGAAGGAAAATCAAGATTTAGAGGACGGTCTCCACACCAAGAGTCCTTCCAAAATCTTATACAAGCACCATCACCCAAACTAAATGATATGCCTTCCTTAAACTCGCCTCTCACCGCTGAAATTAACTTCCATATATGAGAAGCTCATAGAGAGAAGACTCCACCTCCCATCGCCCTTAAGGCCATACTTAAAAGAAACTACCTCGTGCTAGAGCCGGCCTTCCTCCAACCCAAAGCACCAAAGCCATTTATTGAGGAGAGCCAAGTTCATAACCAACAATTGCCGTAAGCCTGTACCACCTTGAGAGATAGGCTTACACACCTCCCAACTTATGAGATGGAATTTGTTGCCGTCCTCCAAACCCCTCCATAGAAAATCTCTTCTAAGCTTGTCCAACCCTTCCCAAACCAATTGCAAACACTTGAAGAGTGACATAAAGTGGAGCAGCATGTTTGTGAAGGCAGTCTTGATTAAGGTCAAGTGTCCTCCTAGGGAGAGCTATCTACTCCACTTTCTATTCGCTCAATTACCTTATCCCATAAATGTTTTGGGGGTTTTTAGACACACAACAAAAGCCCCAAATAGGTGAAAGGAAAGGACCCTACCTAGCATCTAAGCCCAGCATCTAGGCTTGCAATCTCTTCTAGAGAGAGATGAACACCCAACACTTAGCATTTTCCAACGTTGAGCTTTAGACCCAAAACTACCTCGAAACACAACTATTTTCCGAGAGTTACAAAACATAGATTGATTAGCATCACAGAAAATAATTGTGTCATCTGTAAATTGGAGATGTGAAGTGCAATTCGCCGAATTAGCCACTTTTAACGCTGCTAATGAGATTAGACTCTTAACCTTTGGCTAACAAATGACCAAAACCTTCCGACTTAAAGAATCCATCCGAGGAGTCATTAACGAACATCGAGAAGGTAGGAGGCTTGACACACAACCGAATCCACCCTCCATTTTTTGCCACGGGCCAACCTATCCAGCATATAATCAAGGAAATCGCACTCCACATGATCATAGGCTTTCTCAACATCCAACTTGCAAATAACCCCAGGAATCTTCTATTTTAATCTAGAATCTATATACTAATGAGAGCGATCAGAGCACTCCTTATAATTTTCCTACCCGCAACAAAAGCCCCCTTGGGTTTCCGAAATAACCCCATCCAGCACTCCAAGGAATTTGGAGACTAATATTTTGGCCAATATTTTGTATGGGCTTTTGATGAGGATAATTAACATGAAATCTTATGGCTTTCAGCCCCTTCACCTTAGGAATAATATAAATGAAGCATGCTCTCAATTCATGGGGGAATCGGTCTTCATTGAAGAACTCCTTAACAAACACAATCACATCCTCTTGAATCACGCTCCAAGCTATCCACCACCTCATTAATCGCAGCTTCGGATATGGGTCTTTCCAATAGGGCCACTTAGTCATCCAAAAGCTCGTCGAAACGAACATTGTCTAATCTTGGCCAACACCAATGCTCTTTTGATAGTAACTTATCATAATACTAGACTATCGCTTTACAAATTTGCTCCTTTTTTTCGACTCACTTGCCATCAGCAAGAAGAGGAGATTTTATCAGTTCTAGCTCATGTTGATGCCGTGTTGTGGAAGAAACATGTGTTATTGTCTCCTTCATTAAGTCATAATGCTCTCGAACGCTGTCTCCACTTTATCTCCTCCTCCTTTAACATCTTGGAATATTCCACTAGTAGGTCTAAGCGTTTAATTTTATCATTTGGAACAAGTTGGATCTCCTCGTCTTCGATATCAATAGCATGAAATTCTTCCAAAATTTCTACCCTTTCTGCATGCCGAGCCCCAAGAACTTTTTTCCAAATCTTCAGCTTTTCTTTCACCATCTTGAGCTTTTTATGGAAACTCAACTGAATCTGAGGTCTAAAACAACGACCACCTGCCTGCAACTAAACCATGAAACCCTTCCACCTCCATCCACCAGAGTTCGAATTGAAACAGTTTGGGGCCCCAACTCTCCGATTCGAAGGATAATGGGTTTGTGGTCAGAAGTGGGCATGGGAAGAGCTCTACAATGGGCCAGCTAATGATTATCCATCCACTCCCACGAAACAAAAAACTTGTCCAAACGTGACAAGATCGAATCAGTCCTCCCATTAGTACAAGTAAATTCGGCTCTTAACATAGGAATCTAAATAAGATCGAACTACTAAACCCAGCAAAAAGTCCCTCATGCATCTGATTGACGGCAGGCTAGATGATCTTTCATAGCTAAAGCAAATTACATTGAAATCTCCCCCAATGCATCGCAGTCCACACGAGAGACCAACTTCAAGGAATGGATTGAAGCTCCTCTTAAAATCTAGATCAAAAGGATGCCTTGAAAGGCCCATAAATTGTGAAAAATAGCCGATAACTAGAAGAAATGTCCGACAAAGCAACTGATATAAAAAATTAACCGCACCAACTATCCTCCATCCTCCAATTGCTCGAGTTCTAAGTAACGACAATGCCTCCTGCGAATCTTCAACATTTAAGGCAACAAAGTCGTTTGAGTTGATTCCCCAGAGTTTGTTAAGAATGTTGTTGTTGAAAACATCCAACTTAGTTTCCTGCAAAGCAATTATCTGAGCCTTCAAATTCTTCAGACCACTTTGATGTGACAACGTTTAGCCTTACAACCCATCCCCCTAACATTCCAACCCAAGATATTCATTGGGAAACATATCTAGCCCTTCTTCCCCTCTGGACCCCACTGACCTTACTCCCAATTTCATAGTTGATAGAGCTCTCAAGCCTTGGGAGCTCTTGTTGCCCTTTAGAGTTCCGTATTAACAAATCTCTTGACATCAAATTTCCTCATTACTCTATAAATCAGAACAATGCACCGCATCTTCATCACAGGTGTGGAAGGAAAGGTCAATCTTTCTGCCCGCTCTATGAATGATGTCCTTGGTCCAATCTAGGCCCCTTCCGAAAGTGCGTTGACGAACAATTCCCTTCATCCATCCCTACTCCTTCAAAACATTGTCCTTACCCACATCTGTGATTACCCATCAATCTCATTATTGCTTGCAACAGAGTTATACCCAGAGCTTTTGATAAGTCTCTCGTGAGCATCTTGAGCTCCTGTTAGACAGACCATCAGATGCTGCCACCACCAGATGGTCGCCTTCCCATCGAAGAAGAAGTTTTCCCATGTCAGGCGATGGCAGCCTCCTAGACTCTGAAGGGTTGGAGGACTACCACCCTGGACAATGGTGGGGCTTGCCACCCCCCATGACAAGATCCCAAGGATCATCGATGCTAACTGTTGCAGGGTGGAAACAGGAACTGGGGGTGAGGCCCTTGTCTTGGAGGAGAATAGCTCGAGGCCCTCCTTAAGAATAAGGAATTAACGTCCTCAAAGAAGTGCGTTCTGAGGTAAGGGACTTCGCACGTGGTATCATTAAATGCACACAAGCTTCAAGATTCTTCCCTCACATGTGCAAAGTTGAAACGAGCTACGTTGGTTGCACATGTTGAAGATAAACATTATTCCTACAAGAAGCTTCTAGAGAGTGGCCTAACTCACATGTCGAGAGGTTATTCTCTTAACCTTTTGAGGGGAAAGGACACACGCCAGTGTTCCCAGAGTGGAAAGACGCATTTCAAGCTTCGAAAAAAGCAGAAACGAAAGAAGCTCCGCCACGTGGCTGAGCAGCAGCTACTTCTAAGCGAGGAGTGAGATGTGATAGCACCTCCGAGGACGAAGTGAAGTCTCAAAACCGAGCGTCAATATAATTCACATCGGAGTATGCCATGACTCCTTGAATTCTAGGCCTCGCATTCATCTCTCGTTGAACCTCTGCCTAAGCCTCACAAATTCCATCGATCAAAAATATCTCCAAATCATGTGCCAAAGAGGGAGTTCGTATAAACCTTCTTCAGATCCCACATAGGGGACTAAAGGGGGGTACCCCTCCCTCTACACTCCCGCAGAGCAACTAAAGGGAGTCGATGTCTCTAGTGAAGCCATCTATCCTCCACCTTACAGAGCATGCAAGATAGCCACACACCTTGACTCCTCGATGTGTACTCCGTAAGACAATGGAAAGGAAACTTTATCATCATGGCTCCTCCCTGCAACTGAGGTTGGCTAGACTTCCTCTTCCCGCCTCCTCCAAAGATCCCAAGTCAATTTAGAATGCCCCACGACTTCTCCTTTTCCACTTTTAGAGGTATACGGATTTCTCCAACCTTAATCCTTACCTCTTCCGGAATCGGGGTCAACTTGTTTCGTAAAATACAAACACGAGTTGCACTTAGGTCTTCCCCAACATTTGTTCCTTCATTTATGGACACATATACTCCGATACACCCTCTTGCTACTTTATAGACTTCATCATTCCATAACTCCAAGGGGCCACCCCAGAAAAGGAACCAAGCAAATTACTTCCCAAAGGAAGAAAATGGCACAGCCGGCAGATGGGGAGGATCCACCAAGCATAGGCACATCTAAACTAAGCAAAAGAATCACAAAAACTAGAAAGAAATAATCTAAAATTTTTATTCAATTCAAGGGTGCCTTGATAATACTCATCTCAGGCCCTTATATAAGCTTTTAAAACATACATATAAAGAAAACTCATAATGTCATTGACAACCAATGACTTGTTACAAATATAGAAAAGAAATAAAATGAATAAAAATGCATTTAAAAATATATGACTAATGGATTATTCACAGCTAGCTGATTGATTTTTGCTAGCTAATTACCTAAATAAGCTAGCTACCTAAATAGGAGGCTTAGGCCTCCTTATTGATGGGCTAGCTATTGGGCTTGGGCTTAATGGGCCTATGGCTAGCTCATGGATCGTGGGCCTAGATCAGCATGCATCAGTCCTCCCCTGCTTGAAAGAACTCGTCTCCGGCGAGTTAATGACCTAATATTACTCACAGAGGCTAGGATTCAGACAGAGTCTTTGGTTGTGATCCATGTAGCATTGGAGAGAGGTCGTCCTTGCCAACTGACAAGGAGATGATCTGTCCATCGAGAATAAGGATCGTGTCTGTAGGTGGAAAAATAATCAGAAGCGCGATGGCTTGTTCTTCGATATTATCGCCATATGGTGCCAAAGATAAATTGAAAGATCTTCGACATTAAAAGTAGGACTGATAAGTAAATCTGGTGGGAGATCTAAAACATAAGCATTGACACCAATCTTTTTTATAATTTTGGACGGTCCCTCGTTACAAGGATGGAGCTTCTTCTAGGTATTGGAGGGTAACTGTTTAGGATGAAGAAGAGCCATAACCATGTCAGCTTCTGCAAATTCAACAAAGCGACGTCTTGTATCTGATACTACTTATAACCAGTGTTCGAATTGTCGGTATTGCTACAGGTTTCGTTGGCCAAAGATAAAGACACAATATCGTTATCACCGATAATATCACCACTAACCGGAAATATATTGAAAATAGGGAAAAACATAGAGAAAATGGTGAAATTTTTCAATGAAACTTTAGGAGATGCTTAAATACACATATTTACATAAGAAATTTAAAAAAAAAATAAAAAAAATTTTAAAAAAAAAAAAAAAAATTGTAAAAAAAATTGTATACATAATAAATTTTCTTTTAATAGGGACTTAAAATCATCTGCTACCTTAAGATGGTGTGGTCCTTTGAGATTTGGATTTGATTCATTTTTAAGTCAATGTTATAAAATGATCCAACATGATGCATAGAGATAAACAACATATATCAACAACTCATACATTGAGGTGGGCCCCATAGTTAGGTCCCACCGACATCTGGATTCAGGCGAGAATTAGTTGTCACATTGGAGCACGACTTCCCTGCGATTTGGACCAACGATGTGGGTGGCACACTAACCTTAGGGCCAACCTCGATATATGCCTTGTATATCCATGCCGCCCATCTATTTTGCCAGCTTATTTTAAGGCATGGTCCCATAAAATGAAGCATATACAAATTTCAAGTGGACCACACCACAGGAAACAATGGTCATTGAATGCCCACCATTACAAACGTCATAGGGTCCACTATACTGTTTATTGACCATCTAACCTGTTGATGAGGACACAAACATGTATGAAATGAAGAAAATAATAATATCCAATTGATCCAAAACTTGTGGCCCACAAAAAGGCTTGTAATGGTCAATAATCATCAGTGTTTCTATAGTGTGTTCCACCTGAAATTTGTATCTGCCTCATTTTGGGACCATGCCCTAAAATAGGATGGCAAAATAGATTGACGGCGTGGATATACAATGCATATATGGAGGTGGGCCCTACGGTCGCATTCACATCATTCGTTACTAGGTAGCAGCCAAGTCGCGCTCATGGATTTGGGGGCAGAGGATGCAAATTGCCAAGCGAGAGCGTTCAACAGGAAGTCAAGAAGCTAGGCAGGGCCCACCGTCATGCTTGTGAGAAATCTAACCTGTCCATCTATTTTTCCAAATCATTTTAGGGCGTGTCTAAAAATAGGCAAATCCAAAGCTCAAGTGGAACATGCGACAAGAAACAATGAGAATTCAACGTCCACCATTGAAATATTTGTGGGGCCATGGAACTTTTGGATCTGGGCCAATGGACTAATATTTTTTTATTTTTAGTTCATCCCAATAGGAATGACCTTATGAACAATATTTATGGCATATAAACATCAAGGTGGAGCCCATGGAGGTTTAAATGGTAGGCATTTCCCTACCCACTTTTTTTCCTATCATGGGCGCACTTGAGTTTTGGATTTGCTTCATTTTTGGGCCTAAGTCCTAACATGATCTGGCAAAACAGATGGATGGGGTGGATTTCTTACGAACATCATGGTGGCCCCATAGCCCCCACCTAGCATTCCGTGCAAGAATCTCCTGCGAGAGACTTTCAGGCTTCCTCTCGCGCCAACATCACGAGTGGGAGGTCATGGGGGCCACCTCAATGTATGTGTTGTATATCTAAACCGTCCTTCCGTTTTGTCATCTCATTTTAGGGCATGGCCCAAAAAATTAAGTATATCCAACTCTTTGATGGACCAATTATTGTACCACAAGAAACAACAATCCACGACAGTTAACAAATTTGTATGAGCCACAAGTTTTGGATCAAGGTGATATTTGTGTTTTCCCTTCATCTAGGTCAATGTGACCTTATGAACAACTTGGATGGGAAATAAACATTATAGTGGACCCTAGGAAGTTTTTAATGGTGAACGTTTAATGACCACTATTTCTTGTGGGTTGGTCCACGTGAGATCTAGATATGCTTCGTTTTTTAATCTATGCCCCAAAAGTGCATGGCAAAACAAATGGACGACGTAGATATACAACGCGTATATTGAGGTGGGCCCAAAGAGTCATCGCATCCTGCAACTTAAAGTTGCGTTAAGTGTTAAAAAAGGAAAGAGACAACTGATGTTTTCTTAAAACGGAATCGGATTGTATACTGAGTTACTCATTATGCTCTTATCATACTGAGTAAACTCTGTTGGCTCCGCTGTGAACGTATGTGATTTATCCATGCTGTCCATCCGTATTTCCAACTCATTTAAGGGGTTAATACCAAAATTGAAGCATATCCAAAGCTCAAGTGGACCATACCACAGGAAACTGTGGGAATAATGATTTCCACCATTGAAACCTTGCTAGTACCCACAATGATGTTTATTGACCATCCAACATGTTCATAAGATCAAAAAAACACGGATGAAGGGAAAACACAATTATAAGCTTGATCCAAAACATCTATGGCCCTCAAAAAATTTTCAACAGTAGACGTTCAATTCACATTGTTTCCCTTGGTGTGATCCATTTGAGATTTGGATATGCTTCAGTTTTGGGCTTAAGTCCTAAAATTATACGGTAAAATGGATTAAAGGATTGGATAAAATATATAAATCACAATGGACCCCATAGAGTTTACTCCGTACGCTTAGCGTACTGAGTTACTCACTACCCAATCCGCTTCCTCTTAAAACCCTCTGTAAACAAAAGGAAACATAAACCCTTTCCTCTTTTAACCCTAAAATCTCATTCGCAACCATCTTCAACACCATTTTTTCCGAGAAAGTAGCCAACAAAGGAATTTTCGATGGAAAATCTCATCAAAATCATTACTCCAATCGAAGATTTCTGGTTTATCTAGTAACTTTTGAAGAAAGGGCTATCAATCTACAATCCAACTACAGGGAAGGTAAAAAGTTTTTTTTTGAATTATTCAGCATTTACGCTAGATATTTACTTGATTTTGTGGCCAATATTTAGCCATTTTATCAGAAAATCGAAAAAATCAGCAAAATCTCACCGATAGCTTGTAGAGATTTGAAAGTAGTGGGTTTTGGTGTCGTCGGCTTGGCGACACTGATATTATCGATTTCTCGCCAATGATTTGAACATTGCTTATAACTTTCATTACTTACAGCGATATTTCATCGAGCTTCGTCATGCACTTGCTGCATTTGGCGAATGAAGTCATCAACTTCTACTCTTGATTTCAACTCTACGGATAGAACCAAATAGACAGGAAGATGCAGTTGTATACTAGTCACTACTTCAAAAGGTAACATCCCTGTGGACCTGTTGACTGAGTTATTATAAGCAACTTTGGCCATGGGTATTACTAGGTCCCATGTCGTTATACGATCACGGACAACACCGTAAAAACTTGCCCAAGATACGGTTCACCACTTTCGTTTGACTATCGAATTGAGGACGGTACACGCTAGCGAATTTAAGCTTGGTTTACATTGAAGCCCAAAGAGTTTTCCAAAAATAACTCATGAACTTAGTATCACGATCATACACACTTGTCTTCAGAAGCCCATGTAGACGAACAACATCTTGAGTGTCCGTTGTATTCAAGCATGGTATGAAATAAGCCATCTTTGACAATCGATCAACCACCACAAATATTAAATCAACTTTTCGAGTTGTCTTTGGCAAACTCAAGACGAAGTCCATGCTAAGATCTTCCCACAGAGCATGTGGGATCGGCAGTGTTTAATACAATCCACTGGTTTTCTTTAGACACTTAGCAAGCTGGCAAACCCTACATAACTAGCAGATCTTCGTAAGATCTGATTTTATACGAGGACAAAAGTATCTATCTCCAATGAGAGTTAGGGTCTTATCACAGCCCAAGTGTCCACTACACCCACTGGGATGTAACTCCCCCGCAACATATTCACAGATGGACGAGAACAAGCATCCATCATGAATGCTAAAATATGGGTGTCTCGTATGCTTTTCACTAAGAAAGCCAGAATAAATACTTTAGAAATCCCTGTCGTTAGCATACACCATATCTCTTCGAATCTCGAATGAATGACCAACATTGATGACAATAGATGCTTGCAACGACTTAATACATCAACAACCTGATCGCCCTTACCAGCCTTGTGACAAATGGCAAAAGAAAACTCCCGAAGGACTTGACACATCGAGCAGTCATCTTCTACTGAGAGTTTAGGTACTCTGAGTGCTTCATGATCAAAATATAAGACAAACTCCTTGCCAACCAAATAGTGACGCCAATGCCGCAGAGTTTGAACAACGGCATAAAACTCCATGTCATAAATGTGATATCGTTGCTTCGCATCAAAGAGCTTTTCGTTGAAGAAAGCTATTAGACGGCCCTCTTGACATAGAACTCCAATGCTGACGTTGGAAGTGTCGCGGCTCATCTCAAATACCTTCTCAAAGTTTGGAAGGCGCAAAATTGGAGCTTTAGTCATCTTGTGTGTTTGATACTATCAAACGCTCATGTTGTTGCACTTGTCCATCGAAACTCCCTTTATTTCATACAATCGGTGATTGGGCCCATGATACTGCTAAAGTTCCACACTAAACGTCTGCAAAATGCAGCAAGGCCATGGAAACTGCTAACTTCAGAGATAGTAGTGGGTGTTGGCCAATCAACAATGGCTTTCACCTTGGCGGGGTCCACTTCTACACATTACAATGAGACAATGTAACCTAAAAAGACCACGTATGCACTCATGAAAGTATGCTTTTTAAGGTTGATGTAAAAGTGTGTGCGACGAAGGACTTTAAAGATAGGACCCAAGTGATTGAGGTGCTCCGTCGACTTAGGGCCCATTTGGGAGCGTGGATTTGGAACCCCCTGGATTTGAAATCCTCCTATTGTGTTTGGCACCCTGGATTGGAAATCAACTTCAATCCAAAAGTAGTTGTGCATGGAATACTTACAGGGGTTTGAATTTAATTACTAAATCAATTTTAATATCTCTAATTAGTGAACGTATGTAATGTTTGATATAATGGTTGTAATAAGCCCGTTGAAATATACACTTTGCCCCAGAATGATGAAATTCCAAGTCTCGGATGGGCCACAAGCACAAGATCATGTCCGAGTGACTAACCAACGGTTTTTAACTAGAGGTGTACACGAGTCGAGTTAGCTCATTAGCTCACTCAGATCGTCTCGGAAAAGCTCGACTCGACTCGGATCGAAATTGTGTTTGAGCCGAGTCGAGCCTGTTTTATTGAGCTTGAAACTTTTCGAGTCGAGCCCGAGCTGGACCTAGCTCGACTCGACTCGACTCGGTTCGGCTTGGATCGACTCAGATCGATTTTTGAGTAAGCATATATATATAATCGGACGGCCAAAATAGGTTTTTAAAAAAAAAAAAAACCTTAACCCCCAGTGCCCTCTCGTCTCGGTCGTTCACCCAACCCTAAAAACCCTAACCCCAACTCGAACTCGACTCTCTTCAGCGCCTGTACGGCGACCGGTACCACTCTCCTCTCCTCTATTTCTCGCCATTCTCCAGCGTCTGACAATGATGTTGCTCACCAAGTGTTTGATGAAATGACTCAACAAAGTGTAACTAGTGGCAAGGAAGGTATGTATATGAAACAAATACCTTTTTTTTCTTGATTTTTATGTTGCTTGGAAGGTGTTTGATGAAATACCTGTAAAACCACTGCTGATGTTTTACATACAGTGAGATTTTGAAGGTGCAGTCCATGCGTTTGTGAAAATGATGCACATGCGAACTTGGCTCAAACTGGCCCGAGCTGCTGACCGAACCGAGCCGAGCTTGCCAGTTGGGCTCGGTCACCAAGCCGAGCCAAGTTCGAGCTGGGGTCAGCAAGTGGCCGAGCCGAGTCGAGTCGTGCCCAGCTCGACTTGGTTCAACTCGTGTATACCGCTATTTTTAACCGTTGATTTAAATGAACAATGTTTGGACGGCATTGATCATCATTTTAAAGTAATTATAGTGATGCAATTGATAATCTGGTTGCTTTGGGATATCATTAGTGGGTCATGTGCCCAATAGTTAAATACTCTAGTGACACACATGCTATACATGCAACTCTTGGAAGAATTTTACGTGTAATCCAAGCTCTCACCGTGGATTTCAAACCCCCTCTTTGAGGGGATTTGAAACCCTTAGTTACTATATGGTGCCAAACAACCAGGGGATTTGAAATCCCCTCAAATCCATGGTGCCAAACGACCCCTTACTGTATATAGAGATGCCGTTAAAATAGACAACGACAAACTTACCAACAAAGGGGTGCAACAACTAGGTCATGACGCGTATGAAAGGGCTACGCGCGTTTGTGAGACCGAATGGCATAACTAGCCACACGTAAAGACTGCCCTTCATCTTAAATGTTGTCTTCCAGATGTGAATCTTGTAGTATCCACTGCGAAGATCAATCTTGGAAAAGATGCTAGCACCTGGTATCTAGTCCAACATATCATCGAGCTGAGGAATGGGAAAGCAATAATAGCTTGGATTTCTACACACATACATCGACGTCCATCCTTCTTTGAAGTAAGGGAGGTTGGCATCGCACATGGGCTTATGCTCTCTCGAATGTAGCCCTTTTTAAGTAACTCATCAACCTGATGCTTCAACTCGACATGCTCGGTGGGACTCATTCAGTATGCTGGTAAGTTAGGTAAGGATGCTCCAGGAACTAAATCTATAGCATGTTGAATATCCCGCATCAGAGGAAACTCCTCATGCAAATCACCGGGGACCAAATCTCGCAAGTCATGCAGCATAGATTTGACTTCATTAGGAATGGGCTCATCCTGTTCAACAATAGGCTCCTACACCTGTTTTGTGACGAGAACGAACATAACGCTTTTCTCTTTACATTCCTCTTCAAACTTCCGCATGGTGAGAACATGGGAGTTAAAAAAAGCAACTGATGTCAACAATAGAGACAGAGATGAAGGAGGTAACATATTAATGTAGGGGCATTTTCACACCAGGCTCGAGTGGGGTTGCCTGTGGGATGCAGGGGCATGCTCGGGGTGGGCGGCCCGTGAGAGGCGAGTGGCTCGTGTGAGGCGAGCCCCACCCGTGTGAGGCGTTACCTATGTGATTTGGGGCCCACGACGGGGGTTCGGCCAAGGTCCTAACCCATGAGATGTGGGGCCTGGGCTATGAGATAAGGGGATTGATTCGCCATGCTTTAACAGTTTAAGCTTCTTCTTTTTTTAATAAATGACCTTTTGTTTTTTTTTCTAACAATTCGAGCTTTTAGAGCAAATGGTCAATTGTCCTGCATCACATAGGCTGTAATGGGCGAAGAAGGATACAATGACCTTGCCATAAGAAAGTATGCGTGTTAATTTCACCATCGCTTTATACCTTCTGATCAAAAAGCCCAGGTCAACCAAGGAGGATGCGAGTGACATTCATCGAAATTATGTCACACTAAATATCGTCCTCATATATGTTAATTTTAAAGGATACCAAACACCTTCGAGTTATGAGGATGGCGTGTCATCGACCAACACAACCTTATATGGTTTCAAATGCCTATTAGTTGGCGACTTGAGCTTATCAATCACCTTTTGAGATACAATATTCATTGCACTGCCACCATCAGTGATCATATTACACAACCTACCTTAGCATTTTTCCCATGTATGAAAAACAATGGTCTGTCGCCAGTCTTCCTCTTCCTCCTCGGTGATGGGAAGGAGGCGTATAATAAGAGTGGGACCTTCAACTTCAACTTTGACCGCAATCTCAGCAGGGGGGTCCTTTGGTTGTGATGCAAGTTCTGCATAGGATTGTTCCATCTTGATGTGCTCATCGTAATACCATTAGATGTTCAGGTAGTAGGGGCCCTCATTAACACAGTAATGGAGGCTCTTGGCTTGCGGGCACTCATCAGAAAAGTGCCCTATCTACAACGGTAACAATCAACACCCCGCCATTCTCTCCAGAGGGAAGGATTAGAATTACGACCTCAGCCCCCCAGTTCATGTCCTTGCACCACTGGTTGCTTTTGGTCTAAAATCTATGGCGGATGGCGTTGTAATAGTTGAGGCTGCCTTACAAGAGGAGTCTGCATTTGTGGGTGCAATTGAAAAAGGTAAGGAGGTGGTCGGTAGCCCTATGGTGGAGTCTGGTTGAGATGTGGATCCGGACCCTTTCTCACAGAAGGTTCCCCGACTGGAGAACCAAAGCGTTGGAGTGTATGTTGCCGCAAATGTTGTTCAACTCATTGAGCCTTCTGATGAACATCATCAATTGACTTGAAATCATACATGACCATCTCGAGCTAGATCTCTTGGTGTAACCCAACCCGATAGCGGTTACCTGTTACGCGATCTATCTCTGCAAGCATACAACGAACAAAAGGTTCACTGAACTTTGCAGTGTAGTTATCCACCAATAATGTTTCCTGTTTGAACGCACGGAGCTCCTGGAGGAGTATCCATGTAATCTGAAGGTAGATACTTATTTTCCAACTTCTTGTCAATGCTTCACCATCAGATTCTTGTTGGGCCATTCATCTTGACCTTGACAAAGGCCACTCGCTTGACATCATCCATGTCGTACCATCCAAAATAATCTTCTAGCATTGTAATCCAATATATAAAAAGCCTTTGCATCAAGATGACCGGTGAAGTTCGGAACTTCAACCCATACTTTCTTGGTGATATTATCTTTATTGGGCATATCTTTATCACGGTGTCATGGGCTCTCTCTGCAAAGAGTCTCCGCATGAAGTCATAAACAGACTCCAAGGACCCATACCATTTTAATTCAACGAAAGTTTTGGTTGGAACTCGTGTTGTGGATATGGACCACCATCAGGATCTCCAACGGGATGAGATTGCTCACCATGTTGTTCTCCACATAGTTGGTCAACAACAGTTTCCAGGCTGGTTACCCTTGCAAATAGGTCAGTGATGCAGTTGCCTCACTGTTGATCGGCAAGCCTCCCTCAATAGATGTTACCACTACGAGTAGACATCGTGACGTCGGAAAATAATGGACAGAATATATGGCGCTTTCTAGTTTAGAACATAAGATTGCTAATGGGCTGAGATTCTAGACTTTAATAGATAAAAATAGGCTGGATTATGGTTGTTAATGGTTGTAAATGGGACTGAATTTGGACAAGAATATGACTTCTTCTTTTTTAATGGGCTGATTTTGGGGTTTTAATGGGGCTGGTTTTGGAAGTTTTAATGCGCTGGAATAGAGCTTATTTTGGGCGTTTTAATGGATTGGAATATGGCTAATTTTGGGAGGTGTTAATGCACTGGAATGGGGCTGATTTCGGGGGTTTCAATGGGCTAGAAGAGGGCTGATTTTAAAGTTTTAACAAGTTGGAATATGGCTGATTTTATTTTATTTTTTGGGTTTTAATGGGCTGGAATGGGGCTAATTTTAGGTTTAATGGGCTGGATTATGGAGGTCGATGGGTGCCAAAATTTCAGTAGTTTTTGGCAATTGGACTTTTGGGCTTTGTAAAAGAAATGAAAAAAGGTAAATGAGGGGTAGGAGGGATGGATGCAATGAAGAAAATTAAGTAAAAAAGGCAGAATTTTATAATCAAAGATACTGGAAATAATAATATCAAGATTGTCACTGATCCAAAACTTCAACCTAGACATTGGAACCCGCTCTGATACCAAACTAACGCGGCCGACTGATGGGGAGAATCTGCCTAAGCATAAGAACCTCCAAGCTAAAGCGCAAGAGTCACACAAAGTAAAAGAAACAATTTAGAATTTTTATTCAATTCAAAGGTGCCTTGATACTACTCATCCAAGACCCTTATATAAGCTTTTGAAATATACATATAGGGATAACTCATAATACCATTGACAACCAATGACTTGTTACAAAAATGAAAAAGAAATAAAAGGGATAAGAATGCATTTAAAAATATTTGACTAATAGATTATCCATAGCTAGCTAATTAATTTTTGCTAGATAATTACCTAAATAAGCTAGATACCTAAATAGGAACCTTGGACCTTCCTTATTAATGGGTCAATTGTTGGGCTTTGGCTTGATGGGCGAGGGCCTAGCCCACAAATCGTGGGTCTATATTAGCCTGCATCATCCTTCCATTTTCGAATGGATGTAATTGGTCCATCATTAAACCTGACTCCAACCATCACCAGAAATTCTACATCCATGCCCGGCTTCATAAATATCCACAACTCGCTTTCTTTGCACAGCTTGGGCCAGAAATTGCTTTCTTCAAGTTTGCAACAAGCTTTCATCCAGGCTCTTATCTCTGACAAATGAGCTCCAACCCTTGTTTCCACAACCACCGACCATTGCAAGAAGGGCCTCACATGATCGACAACCCCGGATCAACCCAAACCGCCACTCCTTCAGAGGCTCTCTCTAACCACACCTATTTTCCCTGATTTGGTTCCAATGGCTTAGATAAGATTTCTTTCATCTTCTCCTGCTAATCTGCAGCAGCTTCAACCCCTAAGGCAACATCCCAATACAAGCGAGGCTTGGAGCGTATCAAATCAAACATCATGTTGACATTCCCCTTCATCACCCCCTTCTCCAGTCCCAAAGAAACCATCACAACCCTTCCATATTTCTATATTTTCTTTTGCACTTTCCCCTTTCTTGCCTCCTTTGGATAACTCATCCCTATTCACTTCAATCAGGCCACATTTGGCCCGTTGGACCAACATCTTCCTACCACCAAAGATTTCCCCATCTAACGCCTTAATCGCCTTCTCCAATTCCTCCTCTAACCTCATTCAAACAAAAGCGACACCCCGAGGGGCTGCATTTTCTTTGAATCGAGGAATCACAACCTCCATAATGCGGGAGCATTTTCACACCGGGCTCGAGTGGGGTCGCCTGTGGGATGCAGGGGCACAATCCGGGTGGGCGAAGCCCACGGGGGAGGTCTCATGTTCGAGACTCCTCACCGGGGGTGATTAATGCGCATTTCACATCGGGCTTGAGTGAGGTAGCCTGTGGGATGCAGACACACTTGAGGAGGGCGGCCCGTGTGAGGAGATACACATGTGATTTGGGGCCCACGAGGGGGGTTCGGCCGAGGTCCTAACCCATGAGATCTGGGGCCTAGGTAGGCTATGAGATAAAGGGATTAATTCACCACGCCCTAGCAATTCGAGCTTTTAGAACAAGTGGTTAATTGTCCTGCATCAAATTGGTATCAAAGCGGGAGGTCTCGCGTTCAAGACTTCTCACCAGGGGTGATTAATGCAGGGGCATTTTCACACCGGGCTCGAGTGGGATCGCCTATGGGATGCAGGGGCACACTTGGGCAGGGGGGAGGTCTCGTGTTTGAGACTCCTCACCAGGAGTGATTAATGCGCATTTCACACCGGGCTCGAGTGGGGTAGCCTGTGGGATGCGGGGACACACTCGGGGTGGGTGGCCCGTGTGAGGCGATACCCATGTGATTTGAGGCCCACGAGGGGGGTTCGGCCGAGGTCCTAACCCATGAGATGTGGAGCCTGGGCTATGAGATAAAGGGATTAATTCAACACACTCTAATAGTTCGAGCTTTTAGAGCAAGTGGTTAATTGTCCTGCATCACTCCTCCACTTCCCCAACTCGCACAAACACCTTGGAGAAGTTAATGGGAAGCAACCAGCAGGGTAGACCTTAATGGAGAGGGTCGATCACTCCTCTAGGGAAGCATTCGCTCTCCAGTCTCTACGTGGTGCTTTCCTCCCTTCCTGCGGACCGAAATCCAACTAGACATCACTGCAGGCTCTTCTCCACCGACAACTCTTTTGCCTTTATCGATCTTATGCTGGTTGAAATCGCCTTCTTCATCGTCGTCATCGTCGAAGCTTGCCCTTCCCGTCAGCACCGGGTGAGTTGCCCCCAATTCTTTATTGGCTGTTGTTTTCAATTTACTTCATCTCACGAAGCAACACTTTCTGCGCTTCTCGAACACCTCCCAAATCTACAGGACTCCCCTGGCATTAGGAATGCTTAACAATTGCATGTTGTTCTTGGAATTTCTGGTAGTTCAAATCTTTAGATACCTTGTATTGGGGATTTTATTCCTAATATTTCAGAAAAGGAGAAATGGTTACGACGGGCGATCAAATCCAATCCATACGAATGGCCACCATTGGTGACAAAAGAAATTGTTGAATTATAAAAATGCTGGTAAAAAAGCTCCCGCCATTATAAACAGCATATCAAGGTCCATTTGTATTATCCGCGGATGCCTCTTCAGAAACATGGCAACAATGTTGCTAAAAAAGGAAAGAAAACCTTGCGCTATGCAAGTGAGCAATTTAAAGATTTTGAGCTCAATTATTGGCCAAAAATTACTATTTAAAGCCCTCTTTGTTGAAAGAATACGACAGATGATATGGTTTCAAATTTTACAAGGTTGTTGGACCTTCTCAAGGACATCAGCCCTTCAATTTCTGATTCAGACTCCATGATTTGGTTGGCTCACCGTTCCAATAAATTTTCAGTTCGATCCCTTGATGGGTTGATTTCTTCGACACCTTGTTCCTTCAATCCTCCACATCCTTTTCATCGGTGGTTTTATGGAGCCTCTCCTCGAATGCCTTCATTCGTTTGGTTAGTGGGTCGAAAGAGGGTTCTTACTATAGACAACCTTCAAAGGAGATCGCTTGTCCTTCCTAATATTTGTGCATGTGCATGGCTAATGCGGAATCCATAGCCCACCTCTTTCTCCATTGCATGTTCGCGAGAAAGGTTTGGGATTACTTCTTGAATGAGCTCCACACGGATTCGGTCGTGCCAAAGTCCATGGAGGAAGCATTGTGGGCTTGGCATGGGGAAGGAAATTCGGTAAAATAAGGTGGCAGTTGCTTTTAATGGCTATGTAATGTAGGGGCATTTTCACATTGGGCTCAAGTGGGTTGGCTTGTGGGATGGAGGGGCACACTCGGGGTGGGCGGCACATGAGAGGCAAGTGGCTCGTGTGAGGTGGGCCCCACCCGTGTGAGGCGGGTGACTTGTGGGATGCAGAACCCATGTGATGTGGGGCCCACGAGGGGGGTTCGACCAAGGTCCTAACCCATGGGATGTGGGGGCTAGGCTATGAGATAAGGGGACTGATTCGCCACACTCTATCAATTCGGGCTTTTAGAGCAAGTAGGTAGTTGTCCTGCATCAAAGTGGTATTAGAGCAGAGGTCTCGCGTTCGAGACTCCTCACCGAAGTGGGGTAGCCCATGGGATGCAGGGGCACACTCGGGGTGGGCAGCCCATAAGAGGCAGGTGGCTTGTGTGAGGTGGACCCCACCCGTGTGAGGCAGAACTCATGTGTTGTGAGTCCCATGAGGGGGTTTCAGATGAGGACCTAACCCATGGGATATGAGGCCCCGGGCTATGAGATAAAGGGATTGAGTCACCACGCTTTATCAGTTCGAACTTTTAGAGCAAGTGGTTAGTTGTCCTACATCACTATGCTTTGGGCTATTTCGGGAGCCAAGAATGGTTGTTGTTTCAGGAATGACTAATGAGAGAGTGAACGTTGATGTCACTATTAGGAAAATTCAATGACTAATTTCTAGTTGGGATCTTCATGTCATAGCCTCCTAAGCTTTCTTGTTTTTGTTTTTCGGTTTCGGCTCTTGTATTTTTTACTCAATAAAGTTCGTAATAAAATTTTATTGCCTCTCAAAAAAAATATTGGCCAAAAAGGAAATTTTAACAGCCATAAATGAAGTCAAAAAATTCCATACCCACTTGATAGCTGAACAACTCATCCCTTGAACTGATTTATATAATTTGGTAAGCCTTATGAAAAAGAAATTAATCAGAAATCTAAAACTACAAAGGTTCGCATGGTGGCAATTCTTATTGTCACAATATCCATTCACCATTGAAAGAGTACTGAGAAAGGATTATCATCTACCAAATGCATTAATCGGGAAATTAAAGATGAAATCTTAGCCTAGTTCTGATGGAGGCAGTTTTTATTTCAAATCATTATAGTTAAAAACTCCCCAACACCGATTAATGTTCTACCAGAAGATCAGAACTCTCTTTCCAAACCTGAGTTCGATACAAAGCGAATATCCCAAACATTGATTTCTTCTTAACCTCATTAGGGAGAATTAGTTGTTTGGTGATCAATCTCAAATGGCAAGGACTTGAAGGAGAAACAATCGACTGGCTAGTGGAAAAAGGGACATTTGATGATATCCTTTTAACTTTAACAAGGGGACGGCTATATGCTAGTACCGTCTCAATGGAGCATTTGGATGAAATTGTTCCAAACGACTGTTGGGGGAAAGATTTGTGTCGATATTTTCAAAGGATCAAATTTACAAAAGATAACATCATCATGCAACAACAAAGAGACTTCATCAAGCCTCTAGAAGATTGAAGAACTAACCCAAAGAATCCAAAGTTGTAAAGACTACAAGAAGAAGACAAGGATTTTGCTAGTTTCATCAAGAAGGGTGTAAAGAAATACTTGATGAAGATAAGTGAAGAGTTTTAACATAAAGATCTAATTAAGAAGAATCACATGCCTTCTTTTGTCCTCTTGTATGATGTCATATACGATGTAAAGATGATGTTACGAAGTGAGGTCATGTATGATGTAAGCATGATGTAAAGTAGCGGGGTGTTGCGTATTATAAGGTGGCATGAGAATCATGAGTCTATGTCCTTTTTAAGGTGAGTCATGTCCTTTTTAAGATGAGTCATGTCCTTGTGAAGGTGAGTCATGTCCTTTTTAGTGAAGCATTAGAAGTCATCATGTCATAAGAATTCCTGTTGCTGATAAAGTGGCGAGTCATTATATGAAGTTCTGAGTCATGTCCTCTTTAATGCCATGCAATGGATGAGTCATCAAGATAAGTATTGTCCTTGTAAAAAGATAAGTAATTAGGTGTCAGTATGACTAGTGATGAGTCATTGTATTTTGTAAACATGTTCCAATGGCTATATATAGCCCATTTCATTAATGAAATGAAGTATAAAATTTGGTGTAAAAACCATCTTAACAGTGTAAAGATCTTCCTCCACCAGGAGTGAGAGAGTTCTATTCTCGCCTTTAGTGAGTGCCAAGCAGGTGCGATTGGACTTTCAGCAGTCTCCAATATACTGGACGTGCAAGCTAAGTGTGTAACATGCCTTAAGTGGGGTCGAGCGTAAGGCTATTCAAAATCGCAAGCCCTTTCGTTAGGTGATGCCAGGTAGCTAGGTTAGCAAAGACGATACAAGGAGTCTTTGAATCTAGCCAAAACTCACCATTTTCTCTTATGGTTGGTATAGAGTTTTCAAACCAACATACAAAGTATAACCACACACACACACACAAAAGAGCAAAGAAAGAGCACACGTGCATTTTTGACATGACCAAAGAAATAAAGAAATGAATCCAAGCAGACATGAGAGAACATAATGTGGGGCACATGTACAGTAGTAACTGTCAGTCCACATAGACAAACACCGGCAGACATCACATCAATTTCCACATGCATAACCAGAGAGAGGGAGGGAGGATCACATTCCTGAATGTACGCAAAAAAAAACAATAACCTGATAACTCAAATCAAATACAACTCTACATTTGTTCCAAGTACAAACAATAATATGAAGACTAGAATAGATGCACACATGCTATGAACAGTGATGCCCAGATCCAGGTGCTGGTACAGATTTGGAGATGAGGAACAGGGTACAATTTCCCACCTCACAAAAAGCCATGATATTGATGTTATTTACTTTTTCCTTCTTCAATAAATCTGGATGAGAGGGGATGGCATTCTTAACATGCTATTCGAATTTAGGTTCGAAAACTGTATCTCAGAATCCACAAAACTCAACGGGGCTCAATATCTAGTGGGTTTGGGTCAACCTGAAGACTGGACCAAGTCTTTACTTGACTAAAGTTGGTGTTTAAGACTTAAATTACTCATAGATGTTTAAGAGAAATGATCTAGTGCAATCAGTCATTGTAGCATTACAATGCATTTAGTGGGAGAGTCATTAGATCCAACAAAATGGTAGCATAATAAAAGCTGCAATGCATTTGTGGGTGGATTTAATGTGCTGCTTTCTTCTTTGTCTTTTTTCTAATTTCAAACTGAAGTCAACCATAATAAACAGAGGATAGCATTTACCATGCAATTATTGGATTTAGATCTAATGTTATCCCACGAAATGCATTGTGATGCAGCAATACACTTAATCCAGTACATTTCTCTATAAACAAGGGATCGCAAACAGCAGAGTAGTTATTATAGACATTTGCTTCTTTGAAGAGGTCATTGTGTTCAAAATTCAGGAGCTTCTTTTATGCTTTTTTTTTCTTTAAAAAAAATTATTTTTTTTTTAAAAAAAAAAAAGAGTGATTTGGTTTGGGTCGAGTCAACCGACTGAATGGGCCAACTCATTGAGTCTTTTTGGTTTGCAACCAAGTAACGTCCACAAGAAAGTTTCCTAGTGACTTGGCCCAAAATCTCATCAATCAAGCTGACTTGGGTGAACAAGTCCCTGAGTTTTAGAACTATTCTTCAAACAACTTAACCATGCTATTAATACCTAGTTTTATTAAACAGAATGTCATTTTGACAGGATGGTCCATGTGATGGTATCTTAATCTCTACGTCAAAGGTTCGAGGAATTGGTACCATCTTCACAAAAAAAAAAAAAAAACAGAAGGTCAATTTCTAATTTTTTAAGGATGCTCAATTAAGAAAACCACAGCAAGTGGAGTTCCTGTAACAAGACTGTTAGACCAATCCTTTCATAATCTTTTACATAACAAATAAAAAAATATAAGTATGGATACTTAAAATTACGAACATAATAAAAAAATATTTGTAGAAGTTATTCCCAACAATTTATTGTACGAGTAGCCATTCCCAATATCAGTATCCTACCACATTGACACCAACAGGCCTTGTACAAAGTAGATGGCTATCTTAGACTATGAAAATACTACAATATAGCACAATGCCAAAGAAAAATAGTAGATTTAAACCAACCTTCATCTCTGATGTTTCTGTCCGACGGCGGGAAGGGTCCACTGAAGAAACTAGCAACGTTGATAGAAGCCCGTTCGTTACCCCCTCACCCGTTACATTTCCTCGTAAATTTAGCAGAGATGATAAGCACACGCGTAGGAATTTTAGAGCTTGCTTTCTATAGAATGCCTCCATGCTACCATTATTTTGCATTACAGCAGCTACAGCCAGGTATATGCAACGATCCAAAGGGACCAAAAATGGTGTTGATGGCTCAAATGTAAGAATCAGCCGGAGCCCATGCTCAGGGTTCTCTTTGCACTCAAGTGCAAGAGGCTCTTTAAGGAAGCGTCTATTACGACCACCTAACTTGCCGAGGAGTTGCAGTGCTTTCCCGCCCCATGGATATGGAGCAGGCCTCAAATGAGACCATAAAGCTAAAATTACCTCAGACATCACATTTGCCATGCTTGGTTCCAGGAAATCAGGATTCAAACTGTCAATCCAAAATTCAAGTGTCCTTAGACCTAAGCTAACTAGGTCCTCACTTCCTTTTAAAGCCAAGACCAAGGGCTTCATCATACGAGGAAGGTGCGGAAGCAATGAACTTAAGCGTGCAGGTAAGGTTAGGCAAAGTTCAAGCACGAGGTCCCTCATATCTTCACCAGTAGGTCCCTCAACCATGGCCAATAACATATTCAGGCATGGTTGCAATGTTGGTATTAAATCTCGCAACAGAAGTTCAAATTTTCCTCCATTGAGTGCACGGAACATTGTGCGAAGAAGTTGCATATAACCAAGTGGTTTTTCAACTTCAGTAGCATTCTTCATACAAACTTCCATGATAACGGGTACATGTGGCTGCAGAATACGTTCACAGTCTGATGGTGCTTTAGCAACAGCAACAAATAATAACCGAAAAAGGTGCAAAACAAGTTTTGCAGCTGGTGTATCTGGATTTTTCAGAATATCAAGTTTGCTGCTGACAAGGAAATTCACCAAAACATCTGCGAAGGGCCGAAGAACCTTAGGTGCTTGCAGAAGCGTACTAAATATGTGAAGCAATTGGGTGTTGCTAATCATGCACTCAAACAGTTCTGGCATACACATAGAAAACATGTCCATTAGGTCCCGAGGCTCCATTATTGCTAAAATCTGGGAAAACAAGTGCAGCATGTCCCTCTCCTCATCTTTTTCTTTAAAGAGAGCCAGGCAATGGACACCACTCTTCAGAACACCAGAAGCTTTCCAAACCTGCCGAAAGAATGTCAGACCAAATAAATCTAACTGAGAAACCTACGAAATTCAGAAACCATCAAACAGAGAAGTTCACTGCGATGGTGATACCTCGTCTTCTCGCATCCCTTTAAACACATGTGATGATGTGGAAGCCTGCACTTGCGGGTGTGCTGCATGCAATGATGGTGATACCTGAACCAGAGGAAGTGCCGCATGAGATGATGAAGGTGACACTTGCATCTGTGTAAGTGTTGAATTAGATGACTGTGGAACCTGTCCTCGAGGAAAATGAACATTAGTGATGCTCCAAATTATTGTCTTCATTCCTGCCAGAAATATCGAATAGAATTATTTGGTATGCAGCAAACACCATTGTCATATAATTCTCAATATACTAGAGGTGAACAGCTCATAGTGAGGAATGTGAGTTCAGTAGCACGGCCACCTAGTCTGAGAGGAGGTTCTATTCCCATATTGCAGGAAAAAAAATCAGAATATAATCAAACATTAAAAAATAATGTAACTTCAAACCACTTGATACAACAACTTCACTACCTATTTAAAACAAGGTATTAAAAAACGGTTACATAACAGTAAGGGTGGGGACCATTAAGCATAACAGGGCCATAACAGCCATTATGGAAAAAAATGGTCCATTACAGAACCAGTACTTTTTTTTTCTTAAATGGCCATAATGGCCCATATGATAACGGTAATTATGGTGGCCGTATTGACACCGTTACCGTTATTGAATACCTCGATTTAAAAGGGTATTTTCTATTCAATCCCTCCTATGCTGAGAATAGTTTCCAAACTTTTTCGACATTGACACAATCAATCAGGCCACTTTCACAAAACTAGGCTAAGGGGTAGCCATAAGAAATTCTCAATGGAAGTTGATGGGCAATCCTGGCCTCCACGGTTTGGAAGAGATATCAGGCACCATAGGACACTATTTAGAAACATGAATTCATATTTGGTAGGGGCCAAGAATTAGACAGCTAGTGGACCATATCCAAGAAAATAAGTAATACATTCAGTAGTGCACAGGAATAGATACCAGGAACTAAAAATAAAATGTAAGGAGTAGATAGTAAGAAAAGGTTCAATAGACAAATAAACGTTATTACTGTGATCATAGGATGTCATAGAACTAAAGGTTTCAGATCATATTACCCATAACCAAAGTCTTAATTAGATGTTTACAATCATTGACTTCCTTGGAATGCTCCAACGGGACCTGCAAATTTAGGACTGCCTGCAAGGAAGTGGAGCAAAGCAAACAGGTATATCTGAGATAAATACACCAGAAAGTTGTGTGTGTGTAGGGAGCAAAGGGAAGTCAAGAACATTGATCGAGACTATCTATATAGTCCAGCCTACTCCCCATGTGCCACCAGACAGAAACCAAATCGTCAGATGATCCTAGCCCTCTGAACATGTAGTCCAGCCTACTCCCCGCATGCAACCAAAACCAAATAGTCAGATGATCCTAGCCCTCTGAACAATTGCCTTTTGTTATACCATCCATTTTTCAAGACAATGTTTAGATGGTTAGGATTGTTGGATCAAATTGACTATTTACAGAAGAAATTCATGGTGGGGTCTAGCAAATGGACGTCTTTTCTTGGAACTAACCTGGATCATCCATTTTTAAAAGCATTGATAGAATGGTTCGGATTGTTTGATAGGTATGATTCTCCCTCAGTTGGCCATTAAGAATGGGTTGGATCAAATGAATGGCCTAGATCAATGATTAGACTACATGGATCCAGTAAAGCTTATATTCAACATAAGACAGTGGTAACTTGCGCATAGGATTATTCCCTTACTATACATACAATACAAGGGCCCATTTGATTTTGGAATTACCATGGTAATGTAATTGAACCAAACACGGCAATCGTCAGTCAAAATGTTGATGTTTCCAGGAGATAGGTAAAGAAAATTGTAACCATTGCACTATTCAATTGCATTACCGTGGAAATTTTGAATCCAAACGAGTACGTCAATATATGGATTTCAAGATTTGACATTATAAGTAATAGAAAGGTACCATCATTACGATACTACCAAGAAACCAAACACAACAATCCTCGGTCAAATCCAAATGTTTTCAGGAGATAGGTAAAGAACTTGTAATCATTGCACTTTTCCATTACACTATGGTAATCCTCAATCCAAACTGGCCCTAAATTTAGACAAACACATCTACAAACATACACATCATCTTCATCATGATAACAATTTGCTGTTTCGACCAGTTAAGAAGTAAGAAATCACAAAAAAAGCTACATGATTTAACATTGAAGAAAATATAAATATCGTTTAATCTCTTATAAAGAATAAATAATATAATTTACCTTTGCTAAACCATTCTTAAAGCCCCTACCAATTTAAAAACATAAAATGAAAGCCAAGTGAAGCTTAAAATAGAAGAGAACAAGTATAATTTGAGTTGTAAATAGTAGGATTCAAATCATAGAATCGCAGGATTCATATAAAATGGGATTCAAAGTTAGGATTCAAATTGTTTTGCTAAAGATTCAACTAAAATCGTATATCGAAAATCGTATAACACTAATCTTCATAACCATTTTTATTATTATTCTCCATTATAAATTCCTTGCAAGGAACGGATTGAGTAATAATTAGTTATAATTAATAAACAAAGTAAAATGTAACTGCAACATATATCAATACATATAAATACATTTATGTCTCTCAGTATGTATGTATAGCAGGGACCCAAAAACTCCTAAAACAACACCCAATAAATCAGTCATCAGAATATCAGAGAAGTGTTTGTGTAAAAACCTGGACCGGAAGTTCAAGCTTTGACCGCAGTGTGGAACGATCTTTTCCTTCCTCGCCTTCCTCTAGCAGCTATTCAGATACCACACCATTGTCAATATGGCATTTGAATCACTTGACATGGCCATAACCAAACAAGACAGCATTTAAGAAAAAATCAACCAAGGATAACAGCAATATAATAGTAAACATGACATCGTTTAAAAATTTAAATTCCCCTCATCCTGACTTCTCATCCCAGTAACAAGGTCAAATAGTTGTTGATGTGCACTATCAAAGTACACATGATAAAGGGTGCAATAGAAAGCGCTGAAATAAAATGAAAGTTCTAATCCCTCCAGGAGATTCCATAACTCACATAGTTGTTCCTGGGTAAGACTGTCCCCCCTAGTAAATTAGTGTTTACATGGTTATTTTCTCAAAAAAGTGTATGGCATGCATACAAAATGAATGTTCAAAAGTAAAAGTTAGCAATTAACACTTTTCAAGGGAACCCATGAGTACATCTGCTTTTCTTTTCATTTTTTCATATTCAGCTCTTTTGTTACGAGAATAGATAATAGCTCGAACAAAGACCACAAAAATGACAAAATACAGCACAGCTATCGCCAATGTCTGCATTACTATGGACCCTCAAATAAGGTATACAGTACTGAGAAGCACAGTCAGACTTCCGATCAATGGAACTCTCTATGCAAGTACTTGTTGCCATTTAATTCTAAGAATTGGTCCCTCTACAATCCAGATGCAAAATAACTGATATAGAAATGGA
Source organism: Magnolia kwangsiensis (assembly GCA_037074715.1). Lineage (NCBI taxonomy): Eukaryota > Viridiplantae > Streptophyta > Magnoliopsida > Magnoliales > Magnoliaceae > Magnolia > Magnolia kwangsiensis. The sequence goes on from CM073582.1 coordinate 89,271,364, forward strand.
ACGTTTATCCTGTGTTACCCACAACAAACATAGTTGTTCCATGAAATCTGGTAACGAAGTTAAGGGAGGATGACTCTGTAATATTACGAATTAAAAGGCACATATTATGAATATCATTTCTAGGAAAAAATGAATTAAAGGTAACTGGATTATAGGAACTAAAGGGTGCATATTACAAATTATTAGGGTAACTGGGTTATAGGAACTAAAGATACATATTACGAATTATTAGGGTGCTGATCCTAGCAGATGCAAAGTTGGTTGAGGATCCCAACTCTGTAAATGTGGGACACATGGTTCAGCTGGAATCTTGAAGCCTCTGATCTGATGTGCTTCATGAGGAATAGAGATACCCCAAAAATCTCATACAGTAATCCCAAGCTCAATGATTTTCGAATTGTTGAGGTGGAAAATTTATGCTATGGCAAAAATTGGAATGCTGAAGCCCTGGACCTCATGGATATTATAAAAAGTTCAAGGAGAAAACTAGAGAACATGTCCCAGTTAGGGACCATTCCAAATTTCCCTATATTAATAATAGCATATATGACTGTAAAATAGAACTGACAAAGAATGTTGAAACACTGGACCTGAGGATATTATAAGAAGTTCAAGGAGAAAACTAGAGAAAATGTCCTGGATGGGAACCGTTCCAAATTTCTCCATATTAATCGAAGACTAAAATAAAACTGACGAGGATACTGACAACATAATGTCTGGTTGTAGTCACATGACTATTTGGTTTAAAATTAACATTTGATATTTAGCTCAATTCCACTTACCTGTGGTAGTTTGGGTATTGGAACTACGAAGATGTAACTATTACTATAATGGTCATAAATGATATACAGATACTGGACAAGGGCATATGCATTTCCTCAAATTGGAGGGACATGTTTTGTATATGCTTGTTTTACAAGTCTGGAAACCACCTCAATGGCTGTCAATAAACTCGTTGCAACTTCCTCTATTTTATTTAATGACGGTTCATGATAACATCAATATACTTGTTGCAACCTCCCCTAAGAAGGATAGGGCCGAGCAGCTGTCTGATTTCAGACCGATCAGTTTGTTGGGAAGTCCTTACAAGATTTTGGTGAAGATCCTAGCTTCAAGATTCAGGGAGTTTCTTTCTCAAGTTATTTCGGAATTCTAGGGGACATTTGTTCTCAATAGGCAGATCCTACATAGCGCCCTTAATGCCAAGGTATCCCGTATCGGTATCGGTTAACGTAACGGTGCCCTCCAAAACCGATACGGATACGGGGGCGTAACGGCAATATGGGGGCGTAATGGCCCGTAACAGCACAAATTTATTTTTATTTTTTTACCAAAAAAATATGAAAAAATATGGATTAAATCCGGAATATTCTATGTTTTCCAAATATGTATTCATTTATAATTTAGAACATGTTTATGGTGGTGCAACGGTCCACTCTTTGGTAAGAATGCTATATCAGGCTGTCTGATGGGTTTATGAACCTGAAAACCTGGAATTAACTGCAAACCTTTTATATTTAGTTTTCTAACAAATATATATATATATATATATATATATATATATATATATATATATATATATATATATATATATATATATATATATATATATATATATTTACTATAATGAATGTAATACCAAAACATCTTATATTTTCAAGTTTTCATTTTATTTATTGTGCTAGTGCATTGCATACTTCGTGACTCACATACATTTCAATTCAATATATAGATTTAGGGACTTTTGTATCCTATTATGTAATTCATATACCTAACAATTTGATATCATTTTCCCCTATAGATCTTTATTAAAAAAATTTAAATTAAATTAGGGTAAATAGTATTGTCAATTCGGAGCTGATTAGGGGACCGTTTGATGCCCTAAACTAGCCTCAAATTAATGCAATCTATTGGCACTTATCCCACTAATGGATTGGTGGACATTTATTAGACAATGAAAAATGAAAAATATCAAATGGTCCTATTTCAAAAGACAAGTGTCTTAAAACTAATAGTGAAAATTGTTCAAACAATTTAATTTTGGGATTGTGACTTAGCAACAATGGTCCCAAAATTTAATTGGTTAATTTTGATTTGATATATACCTCATGTATAAATTTTTAGGGCCATGTACATGGGTTCACTCGATTATGTATTATATATACATGTCATCCATCCGTTTTGTCAACTCATTTAAGGTATTGGAAAAAAAATAGGTAAATCCAGATCTTAGGTGGACAACTAGTGGGTCAAGCGGGCCACCTCGATATATTTGTATATCCATGCCGTCAATCCATTTTGCCAACTCATTTTAAGGCATGGTCCAAAAATTTAGGTAGATTTAAATCTTCAGCGGACCACTAGTGAGCATGCCTTTAAAAGTGGGGCCCACCTCAATACATTTGTTGTATATCCATCTAGTCCATCCCTTTTGCCCACTTATTTCAGGGCACGGACCAAAAAATGAGGCTGATCCAAATCTTAGGTGGATCACAAAATGGGCCTTAAGAAGATTTTAACGGTGGGCATTCAATCCCAACTGCGTGGTCCAATTGAGATTTTGATCCCTTCATTTCAAGGATCATGCTTTAAAATGAACTTGAAAAATTATGAATGGCGTGGATTTACCATACATAAATCAAGGTAGGCCCCATCCTACGTAATAAAATAGTGAGTGTGCACTATGCAGCGTGCACTGCAAATTATACAAAAAAAAAACTGCCCATTCATTTTTTCTAGAAAAAAGAAAAGAAGAGAGAGGGAAAGAAGAGAGAGGGGATCGAACCGAGAGAATGAGAGAGAGAGAGAGAGAGAGAATAAGGAGGAGGGCAACAACTGTTGCCGCCGCAGCGCCGCAACCCCATGATAATAATAATAATAAGAAGAAGAAGAAGAAGAGAAAAAAAAAACAAAAAGGTATGTTTTTTTTCTTTCTTTTTTTTTTTTTACCATTTTTTTCATTTTTCTTTAGGGTTATGGACCGTAACGTTTGTTACGGTACCGTAACGGCCGTTAACGGCCAGTACGAACCCAAAAAACAGACATGCTCCGTTTCGGGGCCGAATCGCGTAATGATTGATGCCGTTACCATTACGTATCCGCCATTACGATCGAAACGTAACCGATTTGGGATACCTTGCTTAATGCAAGGGCATTTTCACATTGGGCTCGAGTGGGGTCGCCTGTTGAATGCAGGGGCACACTTGGTGTGGGTGACCCATGCGATTTAGGGCCACAGGGGAGGTCTCGTGTTCGAGACTCCTTACCAGGGGTGATTAATGCACATTTCACACTAGGCTCGAGTGGGGTAGCCCGTGGGATGCGGGGACACACTCGGGGTGAGCAACCCATGTGATCTAGGGCCCACGAAGGGGGTTCGGCCGATGTTCTAACCCATGAGATGTGAGGCCTGGGCTATGAGATAAAGGGATTAATTCGCTATACTCTAACAGTTCGAGCTTCTAGAGCAAGTGGTTAATTTTCCTGCAACAAATTGGTATCAAAGCGGGAGGTCTCGTGTTCGAGACTCCTCACCGGGGGTGATAAATGCAAGGGCATTTTCACATTGGGCTCGAGTGGGGTCACCTGTTGGATGCAGGGGCACACTCGGGGTGGGTGATCCATGCAATTTGGGGCCCACGGGAGAGGTCTCGTGTTCGAGACTCCTTACCAGGGGTGATTAATACGCATTTCACACTGGGCTTGAGTGGGGTAGCCCGTGGGATGTGAGGATACACTCGAGGTAGGCAACCCATGTGATTTGGGGCCCACGAAGGGGGTTCCGCCGAGGTCCTAACCCATGAGATGTGGGGCCTAGGCTATGAGACAAAGGGATTAATTCGCCATACTCTAACAGTTCGAGCTTTTAGAGCAATTGGTTAATTGTCCTGCATCAACCCTTATAGCCCATGAGTGCATTGATTTTAGGCATAAAGAGAGGAAGAGCGGTCTGATATGCAAGTTAGATATAGAGAAGGCTTACGATCATGTAGATTGGGATTTTCTCGATTATATGCTCAGGAGACTGGGTTGTAGCTCAAAGTGAAGGGGTTGGATGACGTCCTGTATTCAGTCTGCTTCATTTTTTGTACTAGTTAATGGACCGCCTAAAGGTTATTTCAGAGCCTCCTATGGTCTCAGGCAGGGAGATCCTCTATCGCCCTATTTATTCATGGTTGGGGATGAAGCTTTTAGTCAGATGCTTCATAAGGGTGAGGAGAATTGTTTATTTTGTGGGTTCACGATTGCGGGTAGCCAAGACAGTATTAGTCACCTTCAACATGTGGATGACACGTTGCTCTTTTGTGAGACAAGTGAAGAATCGGTTCAAAATTTGAGGAAGATCACAGTGTGTTTTGAGGCGGCCTCTAGCTTGAAAATTAATGTGGCTAAGTCATAAATGTTGGGAGTTCACGTGGGGGAGTTGTTATCTCGGTTTGTTGGCATATTTGGTTATAAGGCCGATTCCTTTCCATCTACGTATCTTGGTTTGCCCCTTTGCATTGGGAAGCCGGCGAAGCACTTATGGGATATTGTGATTGAAAGGATTGAGGGGAAACTTATTTCCCAAAAGACAAGATACCTATTGTTGGGCAGTCATCTGTCTTTGTAAAAGTTTGTGTTTTCGAATATTCCGGTATATTTTATGTCGCTTTTCAAATGCCCAAAATCGGTCTTGGTTAGGTTGGAAAGGCACAGGAGAGACTTTTCTGTGGAAAGGTCATTTGGCAGGGAGAAAGTTCCACCTACCTAGATAGGGAGAAGTGTGCAAGCCTTTTTTTGGGGGGGTGGTTCATGAAGCAATCTTCGCCTTCTAAGGCGTATGCGGCCTAGAGAGCGATGATGGATTTACAGCATTTTATGAGCAAGGGCATTGCTTTCAGAGTCAGTAAAGGTTCACGGATAAGATTTTGGTTAGACATCTGGTGCGGGAACATCGCGCTTTAGGACAGGTTGCCCTTGATTGCTCGTTTAGCTCCCGATCACTTTGTTAAGGTGAGGGAGTGTTTTTCGATGGTTGGCGTTTGGTTTCAAAGTCGGTTGTATTTGTTAAGAGAGCTCCTATTGGCCCTTCCCCTTTGTAATTGTTTGCTTTTTTTCCCTGTTTGTTTCCTTTCCTCATGCTTTGCGGGGTTCTAATAAAATTTTGTCATCTTTCAAAAAAAAAAAAAAACAACATCAATATGGGTAGCATGTGACTCGAAACAACCAAATCAAAATCAGGCAAATTGCCTATCCAAAAATGAAACAAATCTTACCCCCAGTCAGATGAGGATACGCCCTTAGGAAGGAATGACTAAATGAAAACACCACTCATGCACAATTACCAGTGTTAAGAAAGAAGGAAAAATGACAAGCTAAACTAAGCCAACTGCAGCATAATGATGAGATCCTAAACAAATAAAAGAGATGACAAACATCATCACGAGAAACAAAGTAGATCCTGAATATCAAAGTGCTCATCCCTGACTCAAGGGCTATACTAGAAGCATGAATATGAAACTTCCAATCACTGTTGTTTTCTGTCCAAGAGACGGGCTTAGACAAAAAGGGGGTAAATGTTTGAAATAATGTAGTTCAGGCAGATCTTGGTAAATCTGGTTAGAACATAACAGGATGATATTCAAAGGTAAAGCTCACCGAGTGGTGCTACTATTGCGAACAAGATTATCAATTTGGTAAAGATATGGATCAGGGCTAATGACAAACTCAATGATATACCTCAGGTTTTGTTTGATGCTAATTGGGGTGAAGTTTTAAATAATAGGAAGGTGAATCAATCAAATATTTGGTAAAGTGTGGGTGACATCGAATTCCATGGAAGACTTAATATTAGATTGGCATGGCAGAGGAAACAGGGAGGTGGGGAAAGCGCTTTGGTGGTTAGCTTTAATGGCATATCTTCTGGTGATTTGGGGAGAGTAGATCAACCGATGTTTTTGCAACAAGTGTGCTCCAGTGGAGAGTATAGTTTGGAAGGTCAAATCACTTATCTTTGATGCGGCTTCTAGCTTGGAAGTCCTTAAAGATCATAATTTTCAGTTTCGGTCCTTTGTATTCTTACTCTGGCTAAGTTATTGCTTTCACAGGCTTCTTAATAAATTATATTATCCTTCAATAAAAATTTTAAGAAAAAATAAAAATAAAAATAAAAAGAGAATCAATCAAATATTTCACCATGGCCTGCCTCTCCAAGGAAGAGGATTCTGTCCTATTACCGCTTCAACCAACTCGGTCCAAGCAAGGGCTCTATGGGGCTCATCATAATGCATGGGTTTGATCCATACTAGCCATCCATTTTTCCGAATCATTTTAGGGTATGAGCCCAAAAATGAGGCAAATCCAAGGCTCAAGTGGACCACAGCACAGGAAGCAGTGGTGATAATAACACCCATTGTTGAAACCTTCCTAGGGCCCACCGTGATGATTATTTGCCATCTAACATGTTCATAAGGTCACATAGACGTGGATGAAGGGAATACACAAATATCAACTTGATCAAAACTTTTGTGACTCCCAAGTAGTTTTTTAATTGTGGGAGTTCAATCCCCAGTGTGGTCCACTTGAACCTTGGATCTGCCTCATTTTAGGCCTCACGCCCTAAAATGACCTGGCAAAATGGATGGATGGCGTAGATAAAACACAAAGATCATGGTATGCCCCATAGAGTCCCTACCTAGACTGAGTCCGTCCAGGTGAGGGCAAGCCGCAATACACTTCCCATCTTCGGTAGGCAGCATGAAATCAATTTTGATGGGTGTTCATTTGCGAACCTAGGGACCGCCAGTGTAGGGGGTGTTCTGCATGATAGCAACAGAACTGTTCTAGCAACTTTCTCTGGGCCAATCAGCAAGACACAATCCACTTCCCATCTCCAATAGGCAGTGTGAAATCAATTTTGATGGGTGTTCATTTGAGAACCTAGGGCCCGCCAGTGTAGGGCGTGTTGTGCATGAGAGCAACGGAACTGTTCTAGCGACTTTCTCAGGGTCAATCGGCATCAAATATTTCAATATCTTGGAGGTTCTCTTTGTCAGGCAAGGAGATTGGCAATTGATTTTCAGTAGGCACCACTGTTCATTGAAGGTGATTCCCATGATATTTCATGGGCCAATTCACAAAATTTCCCTTGGTAGGTGGCTAATTTCAAGGAAGAAATTATTGACCTATGTGGCAATCACGAGGTATACTTCTCCGAGATCCTGAGAGGCCAAAATCGAGGCGGATGAGCTTGCAAAAAAGGCACCACCAGCATTCACACTCAATTTGAAGATACACGGTGATTGATTCATTGGGGCAGGTGTCATGAGAGTGCATCAAGCTGTTCTGTTTATATAGTCTGGTATTGTAATCTCAGAAGCCGCTTTGCTGATCGTGCATTTTTGTTTCTTCAACTTCTAATAAAATTTATCCCTTTCATCAAAAAAAAAAAAAAAACCTATGTATATATGCATGCAAACACAATATCGGCAATCTCGATGAAATTTATTGTGCCTACAAGATCGAAACACACAGATGACCTTACACGAGTTTTTTTTTTTTTTGTTTTTTTGAAAAGCATCTTATTCGAGAAATAATGAACAAAATCTCTTATAGGAAGGTAACTATTACCATGGCTGGTTAAAGGACTATTCAAATACTAGTAAGGATATTTACCTGAGGAATGGTACGCTTGAAGGTGCCAAACTTCCCTACAAAAGCATCCAGAATCCTACCCTGCAGAGAAAATAAATAATTGCATGTCATTCCAACTAAAACAAACAAGCTGTAATTTCTTTGTTTATTAAATAAACAAAATAAAAGAGAAAATCAACAAGCACTAGAGCAATGATTTATATTTCATATGAACACTTCACAGTAGGCCATGGTGATTCAAACCAATAAAATTCTCGCTTCATCCATAGCTGGTGGATCTACACCTTTCTCAAATATGGGCTCCACCTAGAAAACCACAAAATCAATCAATGCAACTTGATTTAGCGGTCAATCATAGTACATGCAGTTCAACATGCATCTCTTAAATCAAAGGTAAAGTAAAAACTGCCAGCAATCTGTCTTTCAGACAATAAAGATATTATTCGCACCAGGTTCAACATCAGGCGAGCACAAGTAGTATGTATGCTTAGGGACAATGATGAATCGTGCATGTTTCTGGAGAACAAGTAAATAATTCTTGATAACTGCAAAATAGTACGTGTTAGATCCAAAAAACTAAACTTTAGATGACATCTTACACAGGCTCTTGAACAGTAATGCCAGTAATAGTAATCTAGGCTATGGAAGTGCACTGTGAGATAATGAAGACGAAATCGAGTTAAAAAGGATGGCAAGATAGGTAAACCAAGTCAAACCACATGCAGATTAAAATAAGCAATCAAAAGTCAAATGAAAGAAAAAGTAAAGATAAAGAGTCTTATAGGAGATCCGCTACATGGTGTAAGATGAAAAATACGTGAAAATTACAACTGGAATGCAATCCCACAAACTTATACACCTTATAGTAATTCTCCAAGTTGAACATGCAAAATACATGACCTAGACCAATGAAAGGTTTTGAAACACCAAAAATGCTAGGTACCATCGTGATAAACCGCATGATCAAGTTCAACAAGTCACCTTCAAAACATAGTGTTGCCACTTGTCAGTGATTCAAGAAATATGTCCCAGTACCTTGGCTGCTGGCAGACCAACAAATAAAGAAAATGGTTCTTTTTTCATTTGAGAAACCATCAAAGCCTTAAGTATAGCTTCAAAAATTAAATCATCTCAGTCAAATTTCGTGCTGAGTCCCATTGCACCTCAATTTCCCAAGCCTCAGCCATCTTTGGCAGCTGAAAATGAACTCCCAACAACACTTCCAAATATCTCATCAAGATTGAGCTCCAAAGCTGCCTAAAATAGGTTCTCTCTCCTGGCCTTTCTCTTCAGTTTCCTCCGGAGATGAATCTTTTGCCATTTATTATTTCTTGTTGATTTCTGTTGGTAAATAATTCTTCTTGTCGATTACGTTGGTAATAAAATCCTATCTTACCATCCAAAAAGTGAAAATTAGTATTGTTGAGAGCCCTATCTGCCTGCAGTTAATGTCCTAGTGGAACTGTGCACAACGTAGACTTGAAATGAAAATGATGAAAATGTCCCAAATACAAACTAAGGTCAAAACCAAGGTATGCAAAAATGGCTGCATGACAGTAACTGTGGCCACCGTTACGCATTAACAGTCATTACATAGAAAAACGACCCGTAACAGTCCATGGATTTTTAAGGTTTTTTTCCGAGATAGAGAGAGAGAGAGAGAGAGAGAGAGAGAGAGAGACCACAACAGCTATTATGGGAGCCGTAACGACCCGTATCGTAACAGTAATGGTGGCGGCCGTTTCGGCCACCGTTGCCATTATGGAATACCTTGGTCAAAACAGTTCGAATTAGAACCCCTTTTTTTCTTTCCTCCCCCTCTAATTCTCTTCCATATACACAGCTTCTTCTCCACCCTTCATTCTCTCTATCTTGTCAGCATAAAACATCCTAGCACTGAAAAGCACTCGATATTGTTGGGATGAAAAGACCAAGATCCACTGTTGGTTCTGCTATGAGCTGAATTTGGTTTTTTGTTTTTTTTTTTGTCCAATCATGGACGTGCCACAATTTGAAACAAGGCCATGGATGAGTTACCAACATCGATCAGATGAGGAAATGAGAATTGAGATGCTAACATTGAAAGTCTTTTTTCTACTTCGTTTATTTTTCTAGCATTTCCCGTGAAAACAGAAAGGGTTCGCATTCCTGAGATCATCAGCATCAATCAGAGGGTCCCCATTGTGGATGGACCATAGCCATATATATATAGAGAGAGAGAGCTGTGTGGGCCCCACTGTGATGTGTGTTGAACATCAACACTGTGCATTTGAATAGGTGAGAGTTTACAACAGTGATTTGATGAGTTGTGCATGGTTGGGAATAAACAAGGAGATAGATAAAAGATGGTGCTTGCATTCTACGAATAGAGCATGTTAGAACAAAATGCCAACTTCAATGCCATGACAAGATTTGAGGATATAAATGGTTCAATTGCTTGAAGCTGCAATGTTCTGGTCTCCCAGTTATCTTTCCATTCACATTGATTTTGTTTGTCAAATGAACCTTTAGCTAAAGAAAATGTTACATAAATATGATTGCAATTTAACTATTTGTTTAGGATTTTATCTAAGAAAATTGGTACTCTATTTTCTTCCTCTACTTATGATAGTGCTACAGTGTTTGACATTATCCCTTATCTTTCCATCCACATCTTGAACCTTTCAATAAAGAAAATATCACATTAAACATTATTGTAATTTAACTACTTGTTTAGGATATTTATCTAATAAAATAGCTACTCTATTTTCTTCCTCTACTTATGATGCTGCTACAATGTTTGACGTTCTTCCCTCAAAGGTATTGAGGCTTTTTCTGGTTTTAGGCACATGTTAATTTTTCTACACTATCAGTATAATATGTTAATTTTATCCATTAGTCCAGATATAAATGGCTTTATTTGATGAAGCATGAGCATGAAGCAAGTTCATAGTTCTAAAAGTTGAAAGAAATTATTTTAACTCAAGTTTCCAAAATTCATTATGTGAAGTTATTTTAACTCGGTTTCCAAAATTCCTGATTTTTTTAGAAATACATAAAACTAAAGGGAATTATTCTTTGAGGTCATGTCCAAGAAACTTGTATTGTACCTTTAGGTCATAAGCTTGTCTGGGTTCTAAAATGGAATGATGTTTCAGAAATGCATACAAGCAATTCTACTTTGAATAACAGACACCTCCTACTGTTAAATGATCAATAAACGTTTTTATAGTAAAAACCTGCATGAATATACAACGTATCCATATCCCATAACACAAATCTAAATAGCATAAAAAAGAAAAAGAAATATTAATTCAAGCAATGCAAAAGCAAAAAGTGGAAAATGTAAAGCAACCGACTCCTCAAAATGAAAGGAGCAAAAACCTGTGAGAGAGAAAGTTCCCCTCGAACATGATAAACAATCTCTGCAAGAAGGCTGTAAGCCAAAGGCCTCAATGTTTCAAAGCATGCCCGACCAGTCCCCACTAGAACCCTAACCATATAAAGAGATGTTAAATTACTATCACTAGCATGCATCCACTAAACAAGAACTTGTTATTGACAAAGATACATCAAGATGATATGAAAATCACATGCCAAGCATTCAAACATGTCCCAGTCTACAAGGAAGGCTACAGAAAAACAATCCATATCACTAGCATGGATCCTAAGGAGTATCTTGTTATTGATAAATATCAATACATCAAGATGAAATGAAAATGGCACATGTCAAGCATTCAAATGTGTCCAAATCTACAGGCAATGTCGTACAAATCAAGAAAATATTTAGATCACGCGGTAGGTTCACATAAATGTTCAAAAGGTTGCTTTAACAAATCATTTGAACAAAAACATACGAATACACTACAATGAAACATGTAAGAGAAACTCAACTAGTCCCATGAGCAACTCCGAAAGTCAACAACAAGCAACCATAATGTAGGGGCATTTTCACACCGGGCTCGAGTGGAGTCGCCTGTGGGATGCGGGGGCACACTCAGGGTGGGCGAGGCCCACGGGGGAGGTCTCATGTTCGAGACTTCTCACTGGGGGTGATTAATGCGCATTTCACACCGAGCTCGAGTGGGGTAGCCTGCGGGATGCAGGGACACACTCGAGGTTGGCGGCCCGTGTGAGGAGGTACCCATGTGATGTGGGGCCCACGAGGGGGGTTCGGCCGAGGTTCTAACCCATGAGATGTGGGGTCTGGGCTATGAGATAAAAGGATTAATTCGCCATACTCTAACAGTTCGAGCTTTTAGAGTAAGTGGTTAATTGTCCTGCATTAAATTGGTATCAGAGCAGGAGGTCTCGTGTTCAAGACTCCTCACCGGGGATGATTAATGCAGGGGCATTTTCACACCAGGCTCAAATGGGTCGCATGTGGGATGCAAGGGCACACTCGGGGTGGGCAGGGCCCACGGGGGAGATCTCGTGTTCGTGACTCTTCACTAGGGGGTGATTAATGCGCATTTCACACCGGGCTCAAGTGGGGTAGCCTATGGGATACGGAGACACACTCGAGGTGGGCAACTTGTGTGAGGCGGTACCCATGTGATTTGGGGCCCACGAGGGGGGTTCGGCCGAGGTCCTAACCCATGAGATGTGGGGCCTAGGCTATGAGATAAAGGGATTAATTCGCCATACTCTATGAATGTATAAGCCACAGATGGCCCAAAAGACATGGTAATTACTTGAAAGCAATATATGTTAGTGCACTTAATTGTGCACCTTGTTTATCAATCAAGTGCGTGTGTTAGGGAGCCGGTTGAGCCCTTCGAAGCTGAAGACCGAAGACACATGAAGAATGGAGAATCAAGGAAGTAAAGAACGGGTATATGAGGTGCCTTAATAACCCCAACCGTGACCCAAAACAACCTTGTACCTCTAGATGATCATTGCTTAATAGGTATCCATTAGCCTTAGAAGCTATGCTATAGAGGTCTCGAATTGTTATTAAATCAAATTGCCCAAAAACAACAAACTCAGGTGCCATCGATCGATCGGGCTCGAGCATCGAACAAGGCCCAAATCGTCTAGCAACAAATTCATTAAAATGCTGAAATTATAGCGATCAATCGGTGCATCGCCCAATCGATCAAGACTCGGATTAATCAATCAAACCAACCGATTTCTGCCCTTTTTTATTGTTGGAACTTGGTTTCCATATATAGGACATTTGGTATTGGCGTTTTTAAATGCGTTTTTGGTGCAAATAGAGGCTAGGTGTTTTCTCACTCATACCACACATCCTAGACCTCAATCCAAAGAGTTTCATGCCAATCTTCTTGTGATTCTTCACTCTAATGAGCATTTCATACTCCTATTCGAAGATGCGGATGAACTCTCACCTATCTAGAAATTAGACAACATGCCTATAGTCAAATCCTTGTCTAAACTCTCTAGAAGACACATAGGTGAATCCCCTAGGAATTACAACATTCCCATGTGTTGTAGGAGATTTCACCCAACCTCCCTTGCCTTAATCACCTCATTGGCACAACATATGCAAGGCGAACGACCATAGGATTTAAAGCATCGGGGGAGCAAAAGGGGAGCGGATTCAAGCACGAGAGAGCTTTGAAGAAGAAACCCAAGAAAGCGCATCAACGGGGCTCAGTCTGACAAGGGAGTTGTCAATTAGTGAGTCCATGCTCTCTTTCCTTGTGTAGGATTGAGGGTAAGAGTTTGCAACCCAAACTCGATAGGTTCTTGTGTAGGACCTATGCTCGTGTAGGGCCGCATTCAACGGACACAAGTGCATATGTGTTAGTCTCAGTGGGAGCCTCCAGCGAGAGTAAACGTAAGTCCTTGGACTAGGATCGAGGTTGTTGGTTAGCCAATAGAAAACCAAGTCTCTTGTGGGAGCCTCCAGTGGGAGTATATGTTTGATAGGTCCTTGTGTAGGGCTGTAAAGGTTAGAGGTGAACCTGTTGAAAACTATCGATATAAATATCGGAACACTCGAGGAGACTGTGCCCGCCGAGAGTGGATTAGGGAAACTAGACTACTATATATGCTTGTGTTTGGGATTGATGTTTGCAATTCTATTCTTGCTTATGTGTTGATTAGTTAAATCATATGCATGCTTGAATTGGATTGTATGTTAGGCAACTACCTTGTAAAGCACACACAAGCTCCCTATCTCTTATAAACTAGTTGCTTGAATTGGCATATCTATTGTAGTCTATGTGATTGGACTCACTATTGGCTTGGAAGCCTTAAGGTTAATTGCCTTAATTAGTTTAATTGGTAAATTGATATAATTAGGCAATTGGATTTAGCAAAATTTTAAGTGGTCATATTCACCCACAGGAGCAAAGAAGACCCATCATAAGAGAGTTGTTGAATCTAGGTTGAATATTCATCAATCAGTTATGATAAAAGCCACAAGAGTCTAGTCGATATAGCTAGTTCCACATGTGGCAAGGATTGGAAAGGGAACAGGTCGATGTCCATGTCCCTATGTTAATCCTATCTTAGTATGACAGGGGTTAGGCTACCCCATTAAACAAGCTCATGTCAAAGGCATCATCAAAAGATAGAAAGTGTAGATTGTTGCCCCCTAAGAACTAAGATTTAGAAGATAGTAGACTTCTTTGAGCCATCCAAGGTAGTCGTCAAGGTGGTTGGGTTGCAGTGGATGTAGAATGAGCCTCAATCGAAGTCGTCGTATTATGGGATCCTACAATGCTATCGAAACAGGATAAACGGTAAGTAGATTTTGGGTCTTAGTGTGCTTAGAGATTTGTCTGAAGGGGTTTCCTGGTTACTTAAAGCAGTGTATAGTCCAAAAGATTTGAGCTTGGGGGCGGAAGATGGAAAGAATTAGACCTCCTCGCTGACAAGTGGTCCCCCCTGCTTGGTTTATTGGAGGGCATATTTTGATGTTATCCAATTCTTGTACGAGAGAAGTGGTCGAAAAGGCTTCACTCCATGCATGCACCATTTCTCGGACTAGATTCAATGCCATGCTTTGTTAGATATCCCAATAGAAGGGGCAGTATATACATGGTCTATTCATTAGGAAGTCGCAATTATGTCTCTACTAGATCAATTCTTGATCTCTACAATTTGGAAGGACATCTGGAGGTCTTACAGCAAGTGGTGCCTAGATTGGTTTCTAATCACTACCCAATTCTTCTTTCCTCTAAGATGGATAGTTAGGTCTAATCCCTTTTAAATTCGAGCTCGAGTGGCTTCAAGAAGAAGATTTTTCTGAGAAAGTAAAAGACTAGCGGAATTTGCCCAGATGGTGGGAAGTGCAGGCAAAAGGATGCTCTATGGCTCCCTCAAAGGCTTATTTAAAAGTTCGAGAGGCATAAGAAAAGATAATCCGCTTTCCCTCTTTCTTTGTGTGGTGGCAGCAGAAGCTTTGGGAAGAATGTTAAGCATGGCTTAGGAGGTTGGTCTTCGCCATGGGTTTGAGGTGGGAGGGTCAACGTCTCCAATGTCCCATCTTCAATTTGTCGATGACACGATCCTATCATGCAAGGCTGGTGTAATCATAGTGTTGAGAATGATTACCAGATGCTTTGAAATGATGTTCGGGTTGAAAATCAACATCACCAAGAGTGAGATGCTAGGAGTTTGAATGTCTGTGGGAAAGGTCAGGCAATTGGCGAGGGATCTTCGGTTGTGTGGTGGGTTCTTTCCCATGCACCTACCTTGGATTGGCCCTTTACATTGGGAAGCTAGCCAAACACTTGTGGGTTTAAGTGGTGGAAAGATACGAAAGACAGCTATCTCAGTGGAAGAGTCAATACTCGTCTCTTGGAGGTCGAATCACTCCAATCAAACTAGCATTGCCCCTACACTTCATGTCCTTATAAAGATGCTCGAAGTCTGTCTTGGTAAAGCTAGAGAGGCTAAGGTGTGACCTCTTGTGGTAGGGTTCAGAATAGGAAGAAATTTCACCTAGTGGGTTAGGGTGAGGTGTGCAAGTCTTACTAAGAGGGTGGAGCAAGCATGAAAGACTTGGAAACTATGAACCTTGCTTTGTTAGGTAAGTGGCTATGGAGATTTGGGTTGAATGAGGGTGCCTTATGGAGAAAGACTATTGCCTTATGGAGATTTGGGTCAAAAGAGGGTGCCTAATGGAGAAAGACTATTGCCAACAAATATGGATGCCAAGATGGGAGATGGTGGACCAAGGACTCATCTTTTTGTAGAGCATCTACAATTCGGAAAAGAATCACTTCTGTAAAGGCATAAGTTTGTCAAGGGCATTCGTTTCTTTCTTTCTTTTCTTTTTCTTTTTTTTTTTTTTTTGTTTTTAGGTTTCGAAAGGTAACACCATCGGGGATTAAACCATAGACGAGTAACACACAACACCCTATCTACCAGCTCATCTAATGAGCGGGAGAAACTAGTCTCTCTTGGTAAGGGGGAGAAAATCAGCTTATGGGAGGATGTATGGATCAGGGAGACACCTTGCAAACCGTGTTTCCAAGCATAGTCCGCTTATCCTCAAAGTGTGGCATTGTGGGGGTTAGTTGCTTCTCGATGTGTGGAGATGTAACCGTTTGGGCATCTCCCAGCCATAGGTACCTTCTCGACGAAGAGGTGGAGCATGTTTCGCCCTTGGACCGTACCCAATTATATTGCCCGGTGAGAGGGGATCCAGATATGACGGTTTCGAGGGAAGATAAGTTGGGGCATTTTTCAGTCCGCCCCTACTATATGCTTTGAGCTTCACAAACGAATGGTGTGTATGGCCATGCACGGCACGTGTGGTTCTACGATGCCCCCACACCCCTTGGAAGGTTACAACTTAGGTGGTTAGTTGGAAGGGGAACGAATATCACAATTGGCTCTGAAGAAGCCTATTAGGAATTCTATAATGAGAATGGAAGCCCAAAAAGATGAAATATAAACAATAATTCAATGCTTCCACTTGAGAAGCGAAACCATCCACGACTATTAGGCGAAAGCATGTTCGTCTTGAGGAGAAACCATCCAGGAGATTCCCAGCTTGAGAAGGAAACATTAATCAAAGATTGTCATCATCGGCGTTTTCTTGGAAATTAAAAAGCGAAGGAGACTAGGGGATCATTCAAGGTGGAGAGCAGTGGAGATCAAGGAGAAGTTTTACTACTTGGAGGAGCCAAAGGCTGCACACACCTCTAAAGTTGTAGAAAGAAAGGTTTCTTCGAATGGCAGAAAGGGGGAAAAGCAAGTAAGGTTTCCAAAAAGGATTTAGGAAGACATCAGAAGGGAAGTTAGTTGAGTTGAGAGGGAAAGATAAAATGGAAGATGTTGACCCCAGAAACCCTAAAACCCTAGAGGAAGGGGAGGGTTGAAGAGGAGTGGGGTGGAAGTCCAAGTGAGGGGATCGTTTGGGTCCTCCTCTCATGGAACTTCTGACACTTTTTTGTGGGATCCTTCTCACCAGAGTGGGACCATTACTCATTTTTCGAGGTTTTCGACATAGCTGGAGATGTTAAGGAAGTTATTATTCCAAGAGATAAGAAGACCTCAAGCCCAAAGGGTTTTGCATTTGTTCGCACAGTGATGGACGACCAAGCTAAGAGGGTGCGAATGACGCCCTCCATGGTAGAAGCTTCAGGGGCTGTAAAATATGTCCAGCATGCCATGTATGGCTCAGACAAGATCAATAGAAGGTTTGCTCGCAAGGTGGGGGGACCCTGCTTCCCCAAAGAATATATTCGTAAACCAAGACTCAAGTGAAAAGGTAACTTCGGCGAAGGAGCTACCGAGAGAGGCGATGGGGAGCCACTCCTATGCGAAGGTGGTAGAAGGGCTAAGCAATCGAAGGGCTTCAGAGGGAGTGCATCAACCTCAGTTGGTTGCTCAAAATCAAATCGATAAGAACCATTGGATTTGGAGAGAGGATTCAAGATAGAGCCCATCTATCTATGTGGCTCCGCGAGTGGACTCCGAAAAGCTACTCCAGTTGTCGATGGTGGTGTATACCAAAGATGAACCAGTTCTAGAGGAGATTAAAAAAATGGGTAAGAGATTCTTGCGGTCTGTATGATGGGGAGTTCTCTCTATGTCCATTAGGGGAATATGAGATTTGTGTTGCAGTTAAGATGGGGGTGGACATCGGCCACCTATTGAGCTCCTATAGTGGCCCAGTGGTGGACTACAAAAGATGGTCAGAGATCTCCAAGTTTGGGAACAAGATGACTGGTTTCTTCTGTGGGAAGTGCCCTTGGAACTTTGGTTCTCGAAAGCGATTAGGCAGTTGGGCTCTTACTTGGGCAAGGTCCTTGCCGTCGATGAGGAAACTAAAGCAAGTTCAAAGGTTAGTGTTGCCTGACTACTAATCATAAGAAGGAGAGATTGGTTCCAAATTCCATTCAGTTGAGGATCGAACAGGTGGTTATTCCTATTAAGGTGGAGGAGGAAGGAATGCCTAGAAGACAATGGGTTGAGGTTGGAAGCTTAGGGTTAGCTCCGTGAGCGGTCATAGTAGCAAAGAGAGCCAAGGGGGTGAAGGAGTACCACTTCCCAACTCTCGTGGGATATCGTATAGGCAACCAAATGCGTGTTCTCTTTCTATTGGGGCACAAGGGGTAAGATGTTATGAGGAGTTTTCTTTAATGGCATATGGTGAAGGTGGGGTGTGGACGGTGGGGATGAGGCTAGGAGTTCTCTCCTCCCTTCACACGTATGACTCGTCTACAGAGGGAGAAGAACATGCTGGGAGGGCATTCTCGGGCATCGACGGAAACGATTCCCCTTCAAACACATGGCTTGAGGAAGAGAGAGGTGAGGACATAAGGGCTCCGGTGCCACCATCTACGTTCGACACGTGTAAAGGTGACCTACTGCATTTAAGTGGCAAGGAAGAAAGCAATGACAAAAGGTCGACACCTGGCAATGCCAACTCATTCGTAGGGGATGAAGACTCGACACCTAGCGATGAAGCAGAATCTGAGGTAGCTTTTTCAATATGTATTGAGGCTCGAGGGGAGTCAAGCCTCTGGTTCGAAAAGATAAGTCCCTCGGAAGCTCCATCTAAAGCTCCCTTCTCTTCCAGAGGTGGTTCCAAGCCAAAGCCAGAGGCGAGAGTAGGTGGACCCTCAAGAGAAGCTAACATGTGTTAGGGCAAGGAAAGGATTGTTCAGATGAACGGTCCAAGGCTCCCATCTTTGGCAATCGTGCCAGTCTCACTTGCAGTGGGTTCTTATCCTCACACGCTCATCTCCTCAGGCACATGGTACAATACCACTTACCTACTTTTCAAAGCCCGACTCTTTGGTACGTTCAAGGGGTACGTCCACTTCTGATATTGTTCAAAGGGACAGCTGGGTGGGCTTTTCACTTCAGAGTGCTGATGGCCTTGCTCGTTCATACATCAACGATGAAGCTTTCCTGTCAGGTAGGTTTTATTCCTTTTGAAAGTCAAGAAGGGGGTCTCAGATCCAAGGGCTTCCTACCCCTTCCTTGGTCTATCACGGAGAAGCAAGGAGAAGTAGGTCGCTACAAGGGTTCTCCACGCAGATGACAAGTTGCTTAATGTACTTGCTTCCGTCCTCCAATCCTGTTGATTCCATGGTCATGGTCAGACAAGATAGTGAGGAAGATTCTAGAGTTTTGCAAGGTCAAGTGCAAACTCAATTGGCTATTCGAAGGAAGAAGGCGAGTGTCAGCCCTCAGTTTGGGACAGGAAATGGATGAAAGATACTCTTGGACGGGTGGGAAGAATGGTAGGGTTCTTCTGTGGGGACTTTGATGAAGACGTTACAGCTTTTAAGCAATTTGTTGCGGCAAGGGGAAAATTTGTACTACAATTTTAGTCAAGGCCGAAACCTATAAGATCTCCTAGAGGCTAGCGAGAGTTGTGTAGCCTAGGCCCATCCATTAATTAAGACTTGAACAGCAGGGTTTCTACAACAAATTGGGCTTATGGGAAAAAGAAGGGTTATCAATGAAGATTCTCTCATGTAGTGTTAGGGGGGTAGTAGGGTACAAGAACAAGAGGGATCATATCCGAGATATGTGCAGAAAGATGAAGCCACGGGTGATCGCAATGTAGGAAACAAAGTTGCAGTCGATTGATACTAGGGTGATTAACTCAGTATGGGGGTGTAAGCTGAAGGCTTGGGTGGTGTTGGATGTTATTGGCACATCAAGAGGTATTATCCGCACTTGGTCCAATCTAAAGTGTATCAAAGTCGACTTCTAGGTAGGAACCTATTCTGTCTTCGTGTTGCTCAAAGATGATGCTTCTGGTTTTCTGTGGGTTTTCACTTCGGTCCACGATCCCTGTATAGCTTCCCAAAGACCGCTTCCGTGGGATGAGTTAAACATAGCTCAAGCAAGGTGGCAACACACCTGTTGCGTTGGAGGGGACTTTAATGTCACAAGGTACTCCTATGAGAGATTAAATAATAATAAGATATCGTCAAGTATGAGGGCCTTCTCAAGTTCAAAACAATGAAGCGATGGATCTGTCAATGAAGGGAGCACTTTATACGTGGTCTAATGATTAGGCGAACCTTGTGATGTCATGTCCTAAATAGATAGATTTCTGGTCTCAGTTGAATGGGTCAAATGTTTTCCTTATGCAAAACAAGCGGGTCTTCCGAGACAGGTTTCTGATTGTAGGCATATGTTGTTATATGCTGATGAAGAGAACTTGGGTCCAAGGTGATGAAAACATCAAAGAACGTACTCGAGTATACCAAAGACGGAGACAACCATCCACATCAGCGTAGCTTTCTTTGTGAATGGGAGACGAGTTCCAAATGGGGCCTGCCGGGCCATTTTGCAGATGGGGCCCGTCGGGACATTTTAAATACTCCACATGCATTAGACGTGCATCAGGAAGACCCCACTCTGGGATGACGCATGTGGGCTGCTTATGAGACCATTTTAGTCAAAGAATTTCTAGTTCGTGTCGATCCGACCGTTGAATCTCGTCGATCAGGACATCGGCAATCGGATCTTTTAGATTTAGACCGCTTATACTCTAATCTTACTTTCTTTATTTTTTTGTTATGTTTAAGATTTATTTGATGGTTGAGATTAATAATAAATGGTTTAGTTTTCTTATTTTGGATAATGGACCAATTCAGTTTTAATTGTAATTATTCTGAACTTTTAATTCTGAATTTTTAATTATAAAAGCACACATGAAGTGGAGTTCCAACCCTAGTAGTGTTATTGAGACGAAAGAAAAAAGAGAAGAAAAGCTCTCTTATGTGAAGGAATTTTCATCCTTGTGTTTTAGAGTTTGTGAGAAACCCTCCATTCCAATAAAATTGTGGAATGGTAGAAGCTTGTTTGGTGGCAGATTCCCCAAGGTACATCCTTCCTCTTTCTATTCTTCGAAAAGTATTCTTCATCTTCTCTTATCTTCCTCTTTTCCCTTCCATTACAACCTTTTAAACCCTAGATGCTTTAAATCCCTAAAAATCACATTCCTAAATTTCCATCCATGAATCCAAAACCCTGATAAAAATCTGAATTATTTTTTTGAAACTTTCCCCAAACTAGAATTTTGCTTGCATCATTATATATCCACGTGGTTGTTACACTACCCACACTAGATTGGAAGTCCCTACTTCCAAGTGGGCCACTCTTGAACTATTTTATATTTTCGTGCACCGCGTATATGAAAACCTAAGGTCTTCATGTTATAAATCTGAATTTCCAAATCTATTACAAGGATATGCTTGATTTTACATGTTAATTGCTGAAATTAATGTGTAATTCATCTCTCATCTTGCATCCTAGGATGGTTTCCATCATCCTACATCACAAGGCCCTTTTGGTTCGAGTTGTCCTGGTTGGAGATTGAGAGCTTCTGTAAGCAAGCCAAAGATTGGTGGGCCTCTTTTCGAGTCGTGGACTTTGTGGGTTTTGTTTTATTTCAGAAGCTTAAGATGCTTAAAGGCAAACTCAATGCCTAGAAAAAAGAGATGTTGCGCAATAGGGAGGAGGAAACACATATGATTCTATTAGAAATGCAAGATGGACCTTAAAGAGGAAGGTGGCTTCATATCGGAGGAAGAGAGAGATGGTCAGATTTAACTCTTCAATATGGGAAACGGATCAAGAAAGAAGAGATTAAATGGAGTAAAGATCTCGAGCGTTATGGCTCAAAGGAGATAAGAACACTAAATTCTTCCACAGCCTGTTAGTGGAAGGCATTTAGGTGGCTGATAAGAATCGAGCTTGTAGCGCTATAGTGAATTTTTATAAGCAATTGTTAACTGGGGAAAGTTGGAATAGTCCTCGGCTCGAGCATCTAGAGTTCACCTAGTTAACGGAGTCTCAGGCTTCTCATCTCGAGAAATCGATAACTGAAGAGGAAGTGAAAGTGACAGTGGATTCTCTTGGGAGAGATAAGGCTTTGGGTCTTAATGGGTTTCCCTTTGCATTTTTTCAAGTTTTTTGGGAGGAGGTTAAGAGCGATGTTATGGCTTTTGTGTACGAATTCTTTTATAGCGGGACACTTTGTCAAAAGAGTTCGGAGCTTCTTTCATTGCAATAATTCCCACAATTGAAGGTGTTGAAAAGTTTATGGACTTTAGCCCTACAAGTCTCTTAGGAAGCCCTTACAAAATACTTGCCAATATTCTTGCCATCATATTTCAATAGGTCCTCCCGTTCATTATTTCGCAAAATGCATTTGTTGGCAGCCATCAAATTCTTGATTGTGCTTTGCTTACGCACAAGTGCATAGATTCAAAATACAAAGAAGGTAAACCAGGAGTGGTCTGTAAGTTAGACATTGAAAAGGCTTACGAACATGTCAATTAGGGCTTTATGGAGTATATTTTGGGGCGGCTCACCTTTAGTCATTTATGGAGGGAGATGGATGTAAAATGCATGGGTTCAACCTCTTTCTCGATTTTGGTGAACAGCTCTCCAAAGGGCTACTTTAAGGCATCTAAAGGTCTTCATCAAGGGACCCCTTATTTATTTCCCTCTCTTTTTGGTGGTTATAGAGTCTCTCGGCAAAATGCTCCAAAAAGGGCAGGATTCGGGCTTAATCAAAGGATTCGAGAAAGAAATCTAGGTCCTTCTAGTTAATGCAAGGGCATTTTCACACAGGGCTCAAGTGGGGCTGCATGTGGGATGCAGGGGCACACTCGGGATGGGCGGCCTGTGCGAGGCAGGTGGCTCATGTGAGGTGGGCCCCACCTGTGTGAAGCAGGTGGCTCATGTGAGGTGGGCCCCACCTGTGTGAAGCAGGTGGCTCGTGTGAAGTGAAACCCATGTGAAGTGGGGCCCACGAGAGGGGTTCGGCCGAGGTCCTAACCCATGGGATGTGGGGGCATGGGCTATGAGATAAAAGGATTTATTCACCATGCTCTATAAGTTTGAGCAAGTGGTTAATTGTCCTGCATCACTATTATCCACCTTTAGTTCGCAAATGACATTATCCTCTTTTGTGAAGCAAACGAGGTCATTGATAATCTGTGGAAAATTATTGCTTGTTTTGAAATAGTGTCAGATATAAAAGTGAATTATCTGAAGTGTGAGTTGCTTGGTGTGCACATGTCCGGGGAGGAGGTTAAAAGGCATGCAGAGATTTTTGGGTGTGGGTCAAGAAGTTTCCCTTCCACGTATCTCAGATTGCATTTGTGTATTGGTAAGCTGGCTAGGCATCTATGAGACCCTGTGACTGAGAGAATAGAAAGAAAACTCTCATCATGGAAGAGTAGACATGTCCTTAGGGGGTCGCTTGACGTTGATCAAAGCAGCTTTCTCTAACGTGCTTATCTACTTTATGTCATTGTTCAAATGTCCAAAGTCGGTGCCAGACAAGTTGAAGAAGTTAAGACACAATTTCATATGGAATGGGAAAGACCCTAAGAAGAAATTTCATCTTCTAAGGTGGGAGGATGTTTGTAAGCCACTAACAAATGGGGGAGCTAGTTTGAGGGTGTCGGACATCATGAACAATGCATCGTTAGGGAAGTGGTTATGGTGGTTTGCTATGGAGGATCATAGCATGTGGAAAGATGTTTTATCCAGTAAATATAGCACAATTCCAAGGGGGTGGTGCATTGAGAGTTGTGTTCTCGATTGCCCCAAAGTTTAAGGAAGAAGTCTCTTATTCAGTGGGTGATGGCTCTCGTATTCAGCTTTGAGAATCTCTTATTGGGGGATTGCATGCTTAAAGATGCTTTCCCGAACTTGGCAGCTTTGGCCCTAGATAAGAATGTTTTCATAGCTAATCGTTTCTCCAAGTCCGAGAGAGGAGTGGTGTGGGCTCCCCTATGCAGTAAGGGTCTTAACAATGAGGAAGTGGTGATGATGCTCATAAGTCTCTTAGATAGGCTAAATTTTGTGGTGACAGCAAAATCGAAAGGGGATTCAATGATTTGGAGGAACAATGAATCGAGTTGCTTCTCGGTTCGATCTTGCTATAGAAGCCATCCGCATCCCCTTCACTCGCTACTCATAACTAGCGATTTTAAAAGTATGACTGCTTTTGTGTGGTTGGTTGGTAGGAATAAGGTTCTTAATGCGAGGGCATTTTCACACCGAGCTTGAGTGGGGTGGTCTGTGGAATGCAGGGGCACACTCGGGGTGGGCGGCCCGCAGAACCCATGGATTTGGGGGTCGAGTGAGACGGGTGGCTCGTGTGAGACAAAACCCATGGATTTGGCCCCATGAAGGAGAGAAACCCATGCATTTGGGGCCTGTGAGGAGGGTTCTGCCGAGGACCTAACCCATGGATTTGGGGCCTGGGCTATGAAATTAAAAGAATTAATTCGCCATGCTCTATCCATTCGAGCTTTCAGAGCAAGTGGTTAATTGTCCTGCATCAGTTCTCATCGTCGATAATCTTCACAAAAGAGGCATGGTGCTTCCAAATATTTGTCTCGTGTATGTGTGAAGCTAAGTCGATGGGTCATCTTTTTATCCATTACTCCTTTGCCAAGAAAATTTGGGAGACTTTCTTATCAACTCTTAACGTTTGTTGGGTTTTGGCGGCCCCTATTCCTTCGTTTTTAGCCTCTTGGGATGATGGAGGCATGGGAAGAAAAGGTAACGCGGTGTGGCACATGGCAACCATGGCTACCATGTGAGCCATTTTGGGGGAGAGAAACAGGAGGTGCTTTGAGAACAAATCGGAATCAATGGATCAATCCTTTCAAAAAGCTTTCATTTGAGTTAAGGAGTGAGCCTCGGGTTTGAAGGATTTGGATCCTTTGCCATTGTAGCTCTTTTGGGCCTTTAGTTTTCCTTTTCTTTTGTTGTTTTTTGTATTCTTTCCCACTTTGTTTGGGGTTTTTTAATAAAGCCTTCGTTGCCTCTCAAAAAAAAGAAAAAGGTCGGAAGGGGAAGGGTCTTGACCGTGGACCACCACAAAAAACAATCAATGATGATTCTTAATGTTTGTATCATGTGCATAGCGGGTGTTAAATCAGTCAATCATCTTTTTATGCATTGCTCATTCACAAGACAAGTGTGATATGATTTTTTTTTTAGGTGCTTCAATGTCTTGGTCGATGTCGATCTCAGTAGGGAATTTCTTTATGGCTTGGCATGGAGTGGAGCTCAAGAAGCAAGAAGGGTAGTTTGGAGGTTAAGCCTACTACCTCTGAGGGATTTGCAAGGAAAGGAATGGAAGGTGCTTTTAGAATGAGAACAAAGTGACAGAGCAAGTATATAGTAGGGTGAAGCCATATGTTGTCGAATGGGTCGCTTGTATAAATGTTTCGAAATATTGTAATTTTGCTTCCTTTGGGTTGTAGCTTTTGCACCATCTCAGTGCTTCTTGTAACAAAATTACCATTACTTTAAAAAAAAAAAAAAAGGTGCGGGCAAAAGGATCTGATTGAAGCTTAAATGTCTTAAAATCAAGGCATGGAACAAATCTTCGGAGGGTTGAGGTATCGATACTAGGGTTGTTAGCTGAAATCTATTAAAAGGCATCTAGTAATGCATCTGATATAAATCTATTAAAAGCTGCATCTTCAAGAGGAATTCAAGAGAAAGGCTTACGAAGAGAAAACAGTATGGAGACAAAGATCCTTGGTCGTTTAGTTAAAAGAAGGTTATAGAAACACCAGATTTTCACCATATGGCAAACACGAGGCCCATAGTTATCCAGATCCAAATTCTACCCTTCAACGGGTTCAAAACAGACTACCAACCGTCAATTTGCTTAGAGATTGTGGGATTCAATAAAAGATTGTTCTCTAAAGTTTCAACAATTCAGCCAAAGCTGGATAATACAGAGTTTAGTTGTATCTCTAAAGAAGCGGCAAATAAGTTAGAGCTTTCGAACAACAAAGAGAAGGCAACGATTCAGCAAATTGAGGTGGAAGAGGCCCCAAATTCTTACGGATTCATGATAAATGCTGGTCCTTCTGGGACATGGTGAAAGGGGAAGTGATGGGTTTCATTAGAGAATTCTATGGCAGTGAAAGGTTAACTAAGGATATGGCCAAATGAAAGGGGAAGTGGTGGGTTTCATTAGAGAATTCTATAACAGTGAAAGGCTTACTACAAATGTCGCCACTTCATTCATTACTCCAATGCCTACGAAAAAGCTAAGGAGGTGTTGAGTTTCAAGCCGATCAGTCTAATCAACAGTCCATACAAAAAAACTCTAGCAAAGGTCTTGGCTTCTACGCTAAGAAAGGTTCTAGCCATCTGATGGGGACATCACCGCGCACGCGCACACGTACACGCGCAAGCACGCCGCCCCTTACGCACATACACCAGAAGAATGAGGACCCCACCGTCAATCTGGATCGATGACAACGTCCAAGGAGGGCCTCCCAGTTAGGAGACGAAGTTTTGATTCAAAAGAGTGGGCCCGACAATCAAGAAAAGCCCACCATGGGATCTCATGATCGTGGCCCACTAGTCGAATTGATTTCATATTTTAGGTTTTGCCTATTGTTATTATTTAGAACATCATGAACGCTTTAGATTTCTTTGTTTGATTTTTATTTTAGTTTACTTCATTATCAAGTAATAGGTTATGCACAAGGCGCGAGTTTTGGGGTATAAGGTTTCCTATAAATAGGCACCCCTTGTAGTTGTTTTGATTCATTGAAGATTAATAAAAATTCTGCGCTTTCCTACTTTATGAGTTGTGAAGCTTAATTGGGTGCGAAGCCCTCCCTTCATCGAAGGGTTAACTACCGTGGTGCAAAGCCATATCTATCCCGATCCGCTCCTATATTCTATCATCCATACTTCCCGCCTTCTTCCATCCATATTTCTATTCTCCTACAATCATCTACGCTTCAAATCCATCTTCTTTTGCAACCGTTTTTCTCTGTACAGCAGATTTCCAAAATCTGGCCCTGCAGGAGGACTGAAACTTCGACGAAGCACTACGCACAAACCGTACATCAGATCTCCCTGGCTGACCAGGGCCAAGGTGGCCTTTTTCTGAATAGTGGGCCCCACATACGTGGGGCCAGGATCACACGCACGTGCGTTTGGGCCACTGTTTTTGTCCACGCGTGCGGTACTTCTCTGGTTCGTCTCTCTCCTCTCTTTCACTCTGCTTTCACCCAAAATCCCTAAACCTAACCCTAAATTACTCAAATCTCCACTTGTATGCCCATTTTCTTACCCTAGGGTTCCCCGAATTGGAATTTCTGAATCCCTTGGATTAGGGACTGTTTATCATGCATGTGTGGATGATTATTTCTTATCTTTGAGTATCGTTTGGTTCATAATTTTTATTGATCCAGCCCTATCATGTGTAGGCCTGAACCCGCATAGATTCCCCTTAATTGAATGTTTGGACTTTCATGTGAGATATGGAATTTGTGTAATTGTTTCTGAACTAACGTGATCTTAAGCCTAAAATCTCGCATATCATATTTAATTTTCATGTCCTACATCACCATCGTTACTTCATTTTCTTGAGGAGCATTTTTCAAGAGGTTGGAAGCTTCTAGCTATCGTTACTTCATTTTCTCAACGAGCATTTGTTAAGAGTTTGGCATATTCTCGATGGGGCCCTTTTTGCTCATGTATGTATAGATCAAAAGAATAGAGATCATAACCTGGGATCATCTACACAATTTATTTTGAGAAAGCCTATGAAAATATGGATTCGGATTTTTTCGATTACATGCTTTACAAGATGGGTTTCAAAATCAAGTGAAGGTGCATGTGGGAACAAGGTATCCTATCAGTTGGTGTAACGGTGCCCTCCGATACCGATACGGATATGAGGGCATAACGGCGATACATGGGCGTAATGGTGCAAAACAAAAAACAAAAAAACAAAAAAAAATAAAAAAATACGGATTAAATCCGGAATATTCTAAGCATTCCAAATATGCATTCATTTATAAATTAGAACATGTTTATGGTGGTGTAACGGTCCACTCTTTGGTGAGTAGTATCAGACTGTCTGATGAATTTATGAACCAAACCTGGATTTGACTGCGAAACTCATATATTTAATTTGCTAACCATCTACTATCAATGATAGATATATTAGAATGAATGTAGCATGAAAATATCTTACATGTGTAGGTGTTTGCAATTATTTTTCATAATTCATAAAAAAAATATAAAATGATAATAACAATCTGTAAAATGAACATTAATATGTTCTACTATGATTAACACATCATATTCTACCATTAAAACATCAAAACATTCAATAAAAAACAATTTTTCGAATTTAAAAAAAAAAAAGACCGAAAATAGTGCATAAATAGAAAAAAATTATAAAAAAATACAAAATGATAACAACAATCTGTAAAATGGACATTAATATCTTCTATTATGATTAACACATCATATTCTATCATTAAAACAGCAAAACATTGAACAAAAAGTATAAATACCTATTTTTGAGAAATTTTTGGAAAATGGCCCACAGAGCTTCGAATCAAGAAAACCTTAATATAAGTTGCTTTATTTGTAATATCAAACTAAGAGTGGTCGAAAATAGCAATAGAATGATATAGGAAGAGTTTAGAATAAAGACGTTTCAAAAAATGTGAAAAAACAGACCTTAAAAAGCAAAAAAAAAAAAAAGGTCATTTTTTTACTGTAACGGCCGTCACGAGGCCGTTACATCTACAGAATCGAGGGGGTGACCGTTATGGCCCCATATCGCGTAACGGCCACGGTCGTTACCGATACGTATCGACCAATACGCCCGTATCGTAACGGATACGGGACACCCTGTGTGGGAATGTCTCTTCCGCTAGATATTCCATTCTCATTAACGGGTCCCCGAAATGGTATTTTGAGGGCTCTAGAGGAATTTAGCAAGGAGATCCTCTCTCCCCCTTTCTATTTGTGATTATTACGGAAGCTTCAAGCAAAATCCTCATCGAGGCTAGAGAGGAAGGTCTCTTTGATGGGTTCAATGTCAGGCAAGAAGGTCTAAACGTGTAATATTTGCAGTTGTTCATTAGCAACACTAATATCTTCTATAATACCAAAAGAAAGTATATCTTAAATCTCATATGCTTTTTGAGATGCATGAAGCTACTTTAGGTTTGAGAGCAAAACCTTTTAAAGAGTGAGATGTTAGGAGTTGATCTTGATTTAAGTACAGTGACAAACCTAGCAACAACTCAGGGATGCAATCGGGGTGCACTTCCTATCACCTATCTGGGTTTCCCCTTTTGTATTGGATGTTTAGCAAAATCCCTTTGGGATCTAATGATTGTTAGAATGGAAAAGAGGCTGGCAACGTGGAAAGAAAGATATTCATTTTGGTAGGGGGATTATGTTGATTCCAGCTAGTGTATTGGCTATAATAGAAAAAATTCAACGCAATTTATTGAGGCAAGGGGTGGAAATGAAGAAAAAAATCTCATCTGATAGGTTGGAAAGAAGTTTGCAAGACAATTGCGAATGGAGGGGTTGGGATTAGAAGCCTCAAGATTATGAATGAAGTGCTCTTGGACAAGTGGTTTGGCATTTTTGTATTGAAGAAGTGATGTGGAGAAAAGTGCTTATTATGAATATGGTGTAAGACAAATGACAGAGGCATTCCTCTACTAGATGGAAGAGGTATTCCTCTATCTTCAAGGTGTAGAAGTTCGGGTTGTTGGAAAGCAATGTCCCTTGAGGGAGTCTATGCTCCAAGCCCATGAAATCGGTAATGGTCCATTAATTTCAATCCAGGATGATCGTTGGTGTTCGGAGTAGTCATTTCGGTGTTTGGTACTCTTCATGTTGTAGTTGTTCACAAGGAAGTAAAGATTGTTGATGTCTCTGAGCAAGTGGGAAACAATAGTGCAGAACCCTCTTTTCAAAAGGAACTTATCTGAAATTGAAGAATCTGATTTTTTGAACATAATGGGCTTATTATTTGAGATGAGGACCACTATTTCAAGGGAGGACAGCCTTGTTTGGTTGTAGGATAGGTCGACGAAATTTCTAGTAAAACCATTGTTTTGGAAACTCTCCAATGCAAATGGTCCATGTGCCCCAAGATGATAAGATTGAGCAAAGATTTGGGGAATGCAAATGGTTCGTGTGCCCCTAGTGGAGCGAAGAGGATAAGATCAGGTAAAGCAGGTGAGAAATGATCATCCTAAATTGGAATGTCAAAGGTCTAGTGAATATGAGGAGAAGAGGGCTCGAGTCAAGAAAATGTGCTACAAATCAAAGGCTGACATCATTGCCATTCAAGAATCCAAGTTACAACAATCGATAAACAGAGCTATGATCACTTCTATCTGGGGGGCTAACAATTCAGATTGGGTAGTTCTCGATGTTGTGGGAGTAGCAGGGGGAATTATTGTTACTTGGAAGTCTTGGGTTTGGAGATAGATCAATTCTTCTTTCTGGAAGCTTTTCTATAGTCCATGGATCATTGGTGTTATCCATTGTATATTAAAAAAAAAAACTCTTGTACCCGACTTTGCTAATCCCATTTTCCTTTTCAACTCTTCTAATGGAGATCTCTTCAAGCTTTCTTTGAGTTTTTACTAGCGTGTTTGGTCCTTGTTCTTCCAAGCTCCGGAGTCAATCTTGGGAGGAGCTTAACAAACATGAGGCAGAGGTGCATAACTCCATGGTGTGTTGCTAGGGATTTTAACTTGATTCATTTTTCATTTGAAAAATCAGGTGACAAGGTGACGAAAAGTATGTCCAACTTGGGGGTGGGGGGGGGGGGGCTAGGTTTAAGTGGTCTAATGGCCAAGAAAATCTTTCCATGTTGCAGTTAGATAGATTCCTCGTCTCTGTGGATTAGATCAAGAGACATCCTATAGCTGTCCAAAGGTGGCCTTCCAAAAATCATTTCAGATCACAGACTTGTTATTTTGGAGGTGGATAGCGAGAACTGGGGTCCTTGACCATTCATATTCAAATTAGCTTGTATGGAAGTGGATGCTTTTGATCAGCTAGTAGTAGATTGGTGGTCTTCCTTTACAGTTGAAGGTTATGTTGGCTTCAAAATTAGTAAGAAGCTCAAAATGTTAAAAGAGAAGCCCAAATTGTGTAAAAAGGAGGTCCTTGCCACGAGGGAGGAGTTTGACTAAATGTTAGAAGATATTTATCAACTTGACTTGTTAGAAGAAAGCAAGAATTTATCCACGGAAGATAGGTTGAAAAGGGTCGATTTATAGCTTAAATATAAATATATACAGTTAGGGCTAAAGAAGAAGAAATTAAATGGTGCCAAAGGCCTAGAGCGGTTTGGCTTAAGGAAGGGGATAAGAATACCTGATTCTTTCATAGCATTGCCAATGCTCAAGCTCAGGGAAATAGGATATATGTGGTCGTGAATATGCATTATGAATAATGACAAAATATGTTATTTTATTGTTTCCTTCTATCCAGAGTTGCCTGCAAGTGTGAAGTAGGGTCAGCCTAGATTGGATAATCTCCAATTTCATCGATTATCAGTTGAAGATGTCACCTCTCTAGAGAGACCTTTTCTAAAAGAAGTGAAAGTGGCCCTAGATTCTGTGTGGGGATAAGGCTCCAAGCCTCGACGGATTCCCATGGCTTTCTTTCAAAAGTTTTGGTAGATAGTGAAGAAAGATGTCATGGATTAAAAAGACATCAGACTGATTAGCTTTATAAGATTCTTACCTCAAGGTTCAACCAAGTCCTCTCCTAGGTGATTTCAAAAAATCAAGCCACTATTGTGGTAGGAAGACAGATTTTTTACAATGCCTTAATAGCTCATGAATGCATCAATACCAAGTACAAGGAGAAAAAGAGTGGGTTAGTTGATAAACTGATATCGAAAAGGCTCATGACCACGTTGATTGAGATTTTCTACATTATACGCTAGAAAGATTGGGTTGCAGCCGAAAGTGGAGGGAACGGATCGGAGCATGTGTGAAGTCTGCTTCCTTTTCTGTACTCATCAATGAATTGCCAAAAGGATAATTCAGCACATCTCAGGGTCTTAAACAAGGTGACCCCATCTCCGCATATCTATTTGTAGTCATTGGAGAAGCCCTTAGCATGATGCTTCAGAAAGGAGAGGAAAATGGCCTATTTCGCAGCTTTAAGGGTGCTCGAGAAGAGGAGTTCATTAGTCATCTCCAGTATGCCAATGATACGTTGTTGTTCTGTGAAGCGGAGGTAGAATTAGTGGACAATCTCTTGAAAATTCTAGTTTGTTTTGAAGCGGCTTCAGGATTGAAGATCAAAGTGCCCAAATCTGAGATGTTGGGAGTACATGTCGAAAGTGGGGATCTAAGGCATTTTGCAGATATTTTTGGATGCAAATCAAGGGTCCTTCCTTCATCCTATCTTGGTCTTCCTCTCTATATCGAGAAGCTGCCCAAACAATTGTGAGATAAAGTTATCTAAAGAATTGATAGGAAATTGTAGAGATGGGCACGAGACGACTCGACTCGACAAACTCGACTCCTCCGACTCGTTCAGACCCCTTGATCCAAACTGAGTGCGTGAGTCGAACCAAACCAAGTAGACTTCGTCCAATCCAAACTCAAACCGAGTCAAGTTCGAGTTACCCAGTAACTCAACTCGACTCCACCCGAAATTTAACTCGGTACCGACTCAACTCGTACACACACACATATAAACCTTAAATTTAACATTTCATGGAGAGGCTGCAATTCTGCCAGGTGCACCTAGGTTTTGAGTTGTGATTTCAACCCGTGGATACCCGTTGCACCCGACCCGACTTGGTACTTGTGACCGAGTCGGACTCGGTCCGGATTAGTCCAAGCTAGACCCGAACTTGGATCGGATTAGGCATGCCGGACTCAGTACTGAGTCGGGTCAAGTCTATTTCAAAACCGGATCGAGTCAGATCAGCCCTACCTCGGTCCAACTCGACTCGATGCCCAGCTATAGTAAATTAACATCCTGGAAACGTCAATATCTCTCCATAGGAGATCGCCTCACCCTTATCAAGTCTGCATTTTTTAACATGTTGGTGTATTTCATGTTTATGTTCAAATGCCTTGTGTCAGTTTTGCATTGACTCGAGAAGCTAAGGAGAGACTTTTCTTTGGAAAGGCGACAAGGAGGGGAGAAAATTTCATCTTCTAAGGTAGGATGAAGTTTGCAAACCAATTAAGGAAGGAGGGGCTGGCCTTACGCCTTTGGTAACTATGAACCTGGCATTGCTTAAGGCCCGTTTGGACGGGGGGATTGAAAGGGAGTAGGGTGTAAGGGGTGGATTGCAAGTCAGTGGATTGTCTCCAATCCCACTGTATTGGATGATCCAATGTCTAATGGATGGGTCTGTTTAGACGGCTGAGCGTATCCAGCGTCCCGCACAATGCTTGATAGAGAGAGATGAAAGAGGAGAGAAGGAAACTGCTTGGAGAGGGGTGTTGTGAGAAATGTTGTTGAAGAAGTAGAAGGAAAAGGAGGTGAAAGAGGGAAGAAGATGGAGTGGGAGTAGCAGCAGCGAAAAACAGGGCTTGCGTAATGGCATTTGCGCTGCGACGTTGGTGGGGCCATGATCATCGACGGTTTGAGGAATCCACACCGTCCATCAGCTCCGTGATGAAATTTCAGCTGGAGAGGGCCGGTTTTGGATTGCTTCTGACACGGCCTACTTGATTTTCCATTTTGCTGTCCATCCTACGTTTTGACAGTCAAAATCCAATACATGCTAGTTCTTGGAAAATTTTCACCTAGGTCGTGGTTACTGGGCTTGTAGGACTCCAATGGATGGTCCGGATCGGACCTTTGAATGGAGGCAAAGGTCCTTCAAAAAAGTTCACACGCCCAGTTCTCTCTCTCTCTGGATTACCTCCTGCCACCACTCCCTCCGAATCCAGCAGTGTATCATCCGGTCTACTATCCGCTTTATCTCCTCGCCCTGCCAAACACGTAGTCACCTGTACACCTTTGGATTAGACAAGCTAATCCCATTTACTACCACCTACTCCCTTCCAATCCCTCCGTCCAAACGGGCCCTTAGTAAATGGATTTGGAGATTCAAGTCAGAAAAAGGAAGTAGACGGAGAGAGTTAATCGCTTCTAAATACGGCACATAAGGTGGAGGTTTGTTTGTGAGGCTTCCATCCCTTAATAGAGCTTCCGGAGCTTGGAAGGCGATAACGGCTACAGAGCATATTGTGTGTAGAGGTATCTCGTTCGCCTTGGGCAATAAACAATGTATTCGCTTCTAGGTTGATAAGTGGTGTGGAGATAAGGTGCTACAGGCCCTAATCCCTAGAGTTGCCCGGTTGGTTGCCAATAGCTTTGTTGTAGTGGTTGATTATTTTTCTTCCGATGGAGAGGTGAACCATTGAGCTCCCCCTTGCTAAAGGAACATGATGGATGAGGAAATAGCTGAGTTCATTAGCCTGCTGGATTTCTTAAAGAACCTTAAGCCGGTGTCCAATCTAAGGATCGGATTATATGGAGTACACATAAATCTGCGAAGTTCTCTGTCAAATCTTTATGCAGTATATTTCCTAATCCAGTTCAAGGCCCTTCCACATCTCATCCTTTTCACCACCGGTACTATGGCATCCCCCTAGGGTTGCGATGTTTGTCTAGCTCATAGGCAGAAAGAAAACCCTAACAATTGACCATCTTCTGAGAAGAGCTTTAGTCCTACTTATCATCCATCCTATGTTCACAAATTTTTTACAAAAATTATCCATTTTCTCTGGGCACTATTGATAAAATGTCTTACATCCATGATAGAGATAATATTGAGGCCAAAAATTTACAACAACGGTATCTTAATTGTTACTTAGGAGTTAGGTATCCTATTGCAAATTACTCTCGTATGTGGTATGGGAGTGGGTACGCAATACTCTACCTTCTCTAATATTTGTACACTAGTAGGGTGATGTGGGTGATTCCACTGCATCCTACTATGTATATGATATAACCAAAATAATTATGCATACAAAATTGCAACTCTATATGAAATGATGAATGTTGCTATTATAGATCCTATAAGCATAGTATTATAAGATATGCTTGTGGTTGCATAAACCAAGTATCCATCTCTATGATCCGATTTAGACTTACACCACCAGTTTACCACTTAATCAGCAATAAGAGAATAGATCCTTTCGAGTCGGTAAAAATAGCAATTCAGATCTCAAATTACCCATAATCATGATCACGAGGTTTGAAAAGGAAATTATAAAGAGGGGAGGGGGAGGGGGGAGGGGGGAGGGATCTAGGTAACATTGTTGGGAGTATATGCCCCAATCGTATGCTAGAATGATTTCTGTTCTTTTAGTGAAATTTCTCGTTCCTCTTGATGAAGAAGATGAGTGAGTGAAATTCATCAAACTGGAAGGAAATTTGTATTTTTGGAGAAAACTTAAACCCACAATGAAGCAAACTTGCAAACATGATTTCTGCTCTTTTAGTGAAATTTCCCCTTCGACTTGATGAAGAAAATAGGAGAGTGAAATTCATCAAACTGGAAGGACACGTATTTTTTGGAGAAAACTTAAATCAACAAAGAAGCAAAATTAGATACACGAAGAAGCAAATCACGAGGCCAATAGTTGTGTTGTATTGGAGAGATGCATCTTAATTATGACCTATGAGTATATGCACCGAATATACAGTCTCTTGATTCTGTTCATTTATTTCTGCTTAATGTAATTTTCCTTCCAATTGACCACAAAAGAAGAAAAACAATAACTACCAATCAGAAAACTCAAATACATAATTCTATAAAGCAGTACCTCTCTTCCAGCAGCGTGTCAATTAAAGGGAAAAGACCCCGCTTGAAATCTGTACCAAGAACGTGCTTTAAAGCTACCAACAATTCCTGTACCAAGAGAGATGAGATATTAATATAAGCTAATTGAAATGGCACATGCAACGCATGTGGAGAGAGAAAACGGTTTGTAAGATGCAGTGTTCGAAGTATCGGTATCACAACAAGTTTCACTGGTAGGGGATATGGAAACAATATCGATATCACTAATAATATCACTGATAACAAGAAATGCGAGAAAATATGGGGAAAACAGTAGAATTTTCAATGAAACTTCAGGAGATGCTAAAATACACATATTTGTATATTTAGGAATAAAAAAATTGCAAAAAGAATGTATACACAATAAGTTTCCATTTAATGGCGGCTTAAAAGCATGTGTGGTCGTAAGAAACAGTCTTAACCATCCCATCCATCCCATTTAACCATCCAATCATCCATCCAAACATCCATCAATATTGCAGAATATCAATAACTCGTGATATTTTGCAAAGAAATCATCAAAACAAAAGATTGTGGTCTTCGTATAGCGCATGTTGCGATAATGATAATATTTAGATATTATCAATATTAGCAACGACAAATTGAAAACTGCATACAAAAATGCACTCATAAAAAATTTTGAAATAAAATTATTGTTTTTTAATAAACAAACTTTTTCTGATATCTCTACATTGGCAATATTATTGAAATATTGCTGATACACTTGTGATACAAGCGCCACCTAGAATTTACACAGTCGAAAATATTGGCAATACATTGGCGATATTGATACATTAGAAATGCAAGCGACGCTTGGAATTTACATAATTGAAAATATTGGCGATATCGATTTGTTGGTAGTACTTAGCAATACATTGATGATGCTTGGAATTTCTAATACTATTGGTGTTATCGGTATCACCAAGCTGGAGATAACGATAATATCGGAGATAATTCGACAATATTGGAGATAATTCAAACAAACTAAGACGTGGGGGAGAATTGGAAATTTGGAGAATCCGATGTGGTTGACTCATCTTCTAAAAGTTACATTTTTTTAGCAATTCTAACCTTTGATTAGTGGACAGCTGTTTGGTAAATCCAGACCATAAGTATTTCTTATTCTATTGTCATTAAAAGTCTACCAATCTTCTATTTAGATAATTATATAGGTACAGTAATTTCATTTATGGTCCATCATATGATAGATGGAAATTAAAAATGTTTAATTTAAGTTACTAGTATGCCAAGTGTACTACTTCTCTATGCAACCATGATGCTCTACCAAAGTATGAAAGGTTCCCTTATCTTAAAAACAGATATGCTCCGAGGAAAGCATTAATTGACCATTAAAATTACCTATTTACCCCTTTATTTAGTTTAAAACCTTCCTATGTCCTTGAATAGTTAGAATTTTAGGAACCATAAAAATTTAGTGTGAAGATTTTTTACCCTGTAACCCCAAATTTTGCTCTCGTTATATATGGTAGAGTAGAGATGATAGAATGAATGCTGTTTGAGCAAGAATAATCAATTAATTATTAATTATTCACCTTTCGAATGGAAACTGAGTCAGGACAAGTAACAAGCAGGTTCACTATGCTTTTACAGATGCTGTCTTCATGTGGCCTGATATATTCGGCAAAGCTCTTCAGAAGGTAAGTCAGAAAAGAAACCGTCTGCAGTAAACAGAGAAACACCAAAAATGATATTATTCTTAACTGCAAAGAAGAAGAAGAAGAAGAAGAAGGGAAACCTAATCCATTTCAGCACATAGATTCTATTTTTTTTAGCTGCACGAAAATAGATCACCAGAACATTATGACACTGCCATGGTTTTGTTCCACACAAAGGCTATGGAATCTATGTGCTGCACATATGTTAAATATCTCAACAGAATAATCAAAAGCTAGGATGTGGCTTTTTTACCTTAACCTGTGCACCCTTCAACTCGATGAAGTGGTTCTTCGACTGTAGAGGGACCTTTTCAGGACCAGGCACTGAAATGGCTGCAACCATCAGTGGCAGCAGGTGAGGAATGTTGATCTGCACAAGCCGCCCATAAAGCTGGAAGAGGAACATCACGACCAATGGACTCTCAGTGACTATCTTGAATGACCTTGTGCTGGGGTTAAGCTGTGTGCTCGGATTAAGCTGCCCAGTGCCACCCGCATACCCACCCGTGGGGCCTGGACCTGGACCAAGACCGTCTGACGATGACATCAGTGGCATCTTCACATCTTCCACAACTACTCCACCGCTGTTGCTCCCTACGTTGCCGGAGCCCCCTCCGCCGGCGCCCGCCACATCATCAAAGAAGTAGGCAACAGTGGCCCTGAAGTTCTGGTAGATCTTACATACAAAATCGAGGAATGGCTGGACCTCGTTCTCGAGGCTGGGG
Source organism: Magnolia kwangsiensis (assembly GCA_037074715.1). Classification (NCBI taxonomy): domain Eukaryota; kingdom Viridiplantae; phylum Streptophyta; class Magnoliopsida; order Magnoliales; family Magnoliaceae; genus Magnolia; species Magnolia kwangsiensis. The sequence continues at coordinate 89,309,442 of CM073582.1, forward strand.
CGGAAGTTGCGGAGAAGGTCGAAGATGATGCGGATGCAGATGAGGCCATTCTCCTCGTTGTCGGTGGTGAGGACGTGCATGGCGACCTTGAGGAGGTCCTGGACAAAGGGGCGAAGGACCTCAGTATGGGGGAGCCGATTGAGTATCTCAACGATCACGTTCCGGAGCTTGTGCTCCGTCGTGTCAGATAGCTGCGGGGACGTCAGTTGCGTCAGGATTGTCGAGAAAGGCCGGAAGTAGCACTTGAGGAAATTGAGGTACTCCGACGTGTGGGCGATCTCGAGGCCGTCCCGAACCTCCATTGCCATCTGAAGGCGGGTTGTCAGCACTGCATAAAACAAACAAACACGCATATATACATTTCTATGTCGAAATTTCAGTGAGGAAATGGGAGAGAGAGATAGAGAGAGAGAGAGAGAGGATTACTGAGGTCAGGCTCGATCAGACGGCGAGCATGCTGCTCGAAATTCTGAATTGGGCTCATTTCGGAAACCCTAGGAGCGTTGCGGGGCTTTTAACTGGTTTTGTGATTCTACGGTTTGGTTTTAGGGGCCTTTTGGGAGAGAGAGAGAGAGAGAGAGAGAGAGAGAGAGAGAGGCGGGGGGGATTATTTGGGTTTTAGGAGAGAGAGCTTGCAGTTTCTTCTCCCGCTCTCACCAATTCCCGGGGCAAGAGAGAAATGTTGCTTCTGTCCCAACTACGGACTATTTATTCGGAAGTTTTTGCTCGAATACATCCCGACTTTACTGCACGAGTTTTTGCTCGAATACATTCCCATTTTACCGCACGTAATGAAAGGAGACGCGGATTGACTGCAACGCCTCTGTGGGGGCCACCGTATGTATGCGTTGAGTCCGGATCCTCCGTCAGGGCGTGTTTGTGCGGTGAGATTAGAAGGGATTGGGTGGGATAGGATTCAAAAAACATAATTGTTACCCTAAGATTAAGAGAAATTTAGGACAATGGACCCCACCTTTTCTCCGGCTGTTTTTACGAAAGAAGACCAACTTTGTTTTGCAATTTAGACCTGCTATGCTCCTCCAGCCGAGAGTTGTGCGAACGGCTCAAAAGAGATCAAAGTTACATGGCCCCACAGCTATGTATTTATTATATCCACAGCAATTCATCTAAATTTTGAGAACATTTCCGAGCATTATCCAAAAAAAAAAAGTTATATCCAAAGATCAACTGGACCACACCACAAAGAGCAGTAGGAAAACTAATTTTCACCGTTAAAAATTTTGTAGGGCCATCATAACATTTATTTTCCATCCAATCTATTCATAAGGTCACAAAGGCCTGGATGAAGAGAGGAAAAAAGTTTTCATAATGATCCAAAACTTTTGTAACCCCTAAAAGGGTTTCAATGGTAGACATTCAATTCCTGCCTTTTACAGTGTGGTCCACTTGATAGTTAGATCTATCTTATTTTTCATCTCAAACCTTAATATGAGCTCATAAAATATATGGACGATTTGGATATAACACATACATCATGATGAGACCCACAAAAGCAACATAGCAAAAAAAAAAAAAGATGGCCCCGGTGCTGCCTGTCCGCTACGGCTATAGATACGGTTATAATCCATAGCTAAAGTGTATCGAAATTTTCAGATTTTTTAGGCAAACTCGTTGGACAATTCTGAACTTTTTCGATAATATCGACATATCGTCGATGTATCGACGCAATTATAGCTACGGTTATAATCTGTAGCTAAAGTGTATAAAAAATTGCATGATTTTTTAGGCAAACTTGCTGGACAATTGTCATCCAGATTCAATATTATCGACATATTGTAGATATTATCTATGACTAACATCGATAATATCGATGATATGTAGATAATATGTATGATATGTAGATAATATCGACGTTTGCATCTTTTACAAGAAAAAAAAAAATTTATGTTTTTTTTTTTTTTTTTTTCGTTTAGGTTAGCTTGTTGTACCACCCATGTACACACCCTCCATGTTAGCCATCCCCACTACGAATCAATATGAAAATGAGTAAATTTCATCCTTGTTGGGAGTAGTTGAAATTTTTTTAGGGTGAGAAGTTGGGGTTATATGTTCTTGAATCCGCTATGTGAGTAATAGTACAGTACCTTGTTTGCTTTTAGTGTTTATGTTTTTTAGCAACCAGCTAAGAAAAATGTACCTAAATAAGACTTTAATTTCACTACTAAACTATGAAAGAAATTTATGACTGTGGACCCCACCTTTTATCCAGTTGTTTTTATAAAAGAAGATAAACCTTGTTTTGCAACTTAAACCTCCACGTGCGGAGACGGAATTTCAGGATGAAAATACCCCTCCTTTCAAGGAAACGGATTGGGTACTTTGCCTGCCACCAGCCAATGGCGGATGGTCGGTGGTATGTGGGCCCCACCTTGATGTGTGTTTTTCATCCATGTTGTCCATATATTTTTTCATATCATTTTATAGTATGAGACCAAAAATGAGATATATCCAAATCTCAAGTGTACCACATTACAGGAAATAGTGTTGAATGAGCGTCAACCATTAGAAACCTTTAGGGAGCCCACTGTGATGTTTGTGAGAAATCCTCCCCGTTTAAGTTCATTCATAGGGTCAAAAAGACTTGGATGAAGAGGAAAAATAAATTTCATAATGATCCAAAACTTCTGTAACCCCTAAAAGGGTTTCAATGGTAGACGTTCAATTCCCCACTTCCTTTTACAGTGTGGTCCACTTGATAGTAAGATCTATCTTATTTTTCATCTCAAGCTTTAATATAAGCTCGTAAAATATATGGACAGTTTAGATATAACACATACATCATGATGGGACCCACAAAAGCAACATAGTAAAAAAAAAAATTCAGTTTGCCCCGCTCAATTTTCAGTTTGCCCCGCTCAATTAGAAATTGAGCGGGGCAAACTGAAAATTGAGTGGGGCAAACTGAAAATTGGGCAGGGCAAACTAGAAATTGAGCGGGGCAAACATGAAATTGACCCCACTGTCAAAATCTAGTTTGCCCACTTTTTATCCAGTTATGAAAGAATACAAATTTACTTTTGCAACTTAGACCTCCACGTGCGGAGACCTAATTTCATGATGAAAATACTCATCTTTTTCACTGTTGTCCACTTTTCCTTTCCATTTTCACTATTTGATCTTCATCTCCCTTTCCACAACTGCTTTCACATTGCTTTCACCTCCCTTTTCACCCTCCGGTTCCACGAGAAAGATGAAAAAAACTCATTTTGTGGACTCCCTTATCAGCATTTTGTCTTCTTCCAATGTTGTTGATATGGCTGCCTACTTAAATACATGGACTGAAAAAGAAGACCCAAATTTTACAAAGAATGCATCATGGAAACAAAATGCAATACATCCAATTGGCATGTTTAGTGGTTGATCGTGTGTGGCATTTAAAACCACATATTTAGGAGGTGTTTGTCATATGGAATTAGATGGTATTAAGTGAGATGGAAAATTAAATCCATTAGTTTGAAAAATCATCCAAGTTTCGTTTATTATAGTTTCCAACATTGGATCTTTTGCATGGAGTATGGAGGGATAGAGAGGGCTTTCTCCAATTCAAAAGGATTTGCAAAATCCATGAAATTTTCTCCTAACACAAATACAAATACAACAAATCAATCATGGTGGGTATACATATCAATTTCTAAACAAGAATTAGGAACAGAGCACAACAGAGGAAATCAAGATTAAAAAACTTGAAGTCTCATCTATCTGAGATGTCCGACATATGAGATTGGAAGTCACTGAAATTTTGAATGGGATAAAGATAAATAGGAAGAAAAATCAATGAACTCAATGTATATCAGATAAGCTTTTTCTGAAAAATGGTGAGGCAGCTAACATGTTTTCATCATTTTTTCAATTATTTGCATCTGAAGAACTTGTAGCATGGAGGAATTTCGAAAATTGAGCGGGTCAAATTGAAAATTCAGCGGGGATTTGGAGAAGGTTGTTGGAAATTTTTAATATGTTATTTTTTTCCAACCAACGGGTTGCGATCATTGGCAGATGAGATGGCGAACAGTGATTTTGATGGAGACATGTATTGGGTGTCAAGAAATTTAGGGGTTCGTAACCATTACCTATTAGTTTATTAAGTAACATATCTAGATTTTTGAGAAATGCTATACGATTTTACTTTATTTTGATATTGATCACAGACTGTTGTTGCTTGATATGTTGCATTACTTCCAAGCAAGCAAACAACGGGAACAGATTTATTCGAAGAGTAAAGTGCAGCAATACAAGCCATCAAGGTAAACTGGAAATCGAGTGGGGCAAACATGAAATTGTGCGGGACAACCTGGAAATGAGTGGGGCAAACATGAAATTAAGCGGGCCAAACATGAAATTAAGGATGCATTTTTTGTCTAAAATATTCACTTCATCATCGAGACAAATTGAAAATACTCTGGGACAAAGTATAAATTTCATTTCATCATCTACTAAAATTACAAAGTATGTTATACATTGAAACTTGCACTTCCAACGATTATGCAGAAAATTTTCAAGTATGTGCATTTCAGTCCGAGTTCTTTCTATAATCACGATAGCCTTGAGAGGGTTGGTCATGGACTGGACTTCATTAAATAGTTAGGCAAGGGGATTTGTGCATTATCATATTTTTTGCATATTGGGAAGAGATTCAATGGGAAAGTGAAATGCAGTGATGCAGGGAAAGGATTGTATGTGATGGTTGGGACAACAACAAAAATTATATTGTTGTTGGTGGGCTCTTGATTTTGCATCTGTTTGGCTAAGCTTTGTATTTTTCTGTTTGGTTCTTTTTTGAGTAATGAAGTAATCCATTAACTATCTGTTTGGTTCGACTACATGAATCATTTTCTACCATTCCACTCTTTTAGAGACCATAACTTTAATTAGACCATAGCTCATCGAGTCCTTTATTACTACATCCACCCACGTCCTTTTGGGCCTTCCCCTTGCCCTTTCAGAGTCTTCAACTTGTACCAATTCACTCCTTTTAGCTGGCGCAATTCTTGGTCTTCATTGCACATAACCAAACCATCTAACTCTACTTTCCCTCATCCTGTTACCTATTGGCACTACTACAAAATTCCCTCAAATGCATTCATTTATAATCTAATACTTTCTTATATTGTCACTTATCTATCTTAACATCGTCTTTTTAGCTACACTCATCCAATGGCCATTTTGTTTTTAACTACCCAAAATTTTGTCCCATAAAGCATGGTTGATCTTAGAGCCATCTTATAAAAATTTTCGCGGAGTTTAGAAGAAGGTGACTCATGCGGACAACTGACTCCTTTTCAATAGAGAGGAATAGACAAATCAACCTGATTGAATGAATGCGAAGAAGTAGACCATTGTTTTGGCAATAATGAGCCAAGTTAGTATTTGCGGTGAATCTCCCCATTAAATCGTTATGCATTATGATAAGAACTCCCAATTTCCTAACAAATACAACCCTTTTGATCATTTCTTCACATGTACACTCTCGAAAAGGACTTTATGTGGACTGGATTAGAAGGATCAGTCATCCCAAATTAGGATGCATTTTTGGTCTCAAATATTCACTCGTAGTATTCCATATCTCAACGGATTGACGTAACTTTTTTACCATGTGTACATTCCTATAGTGATGGTGTTCTTCTAAAATCAAACTTCGTTGTTCAACATCTATTTCATGACCGTTTCTGCTAGGGGCCACATGTTCTTCACCTACCTCTGCTTCACATTTTGTCACTTGAAGCACGAAGGAGAAGAAGTCTACAAGCAGAAGTAGAGAGTAGCCACAACTCTACTTTCATTTGATGATGATGGTAGGGAAAGGGGAGGGGGGATTATGTGCCTCTTCAATCTATCCCCTTGCTACAGGGCTCCTGCTTGCCTCGATCCTTAGTCAATGGGATCAGGGCAATTTAAGTGAGTACACGACGATCACATAAAACTCCAGAGGCACATCTCCATTTCTTCCACCTCGCCCAAATTCTATGCGCAACATCCTTCTCAATCTATACACTCTCATGAATTGTCAATCCAAGTAAGCAATCTTGACTAATTTCTCGTTTTCATTATTATTATTACTAAAATTGCACTCCATATACTTTATTTTAGTCTTGACCGGGTTTAGGTTTGGGTTTTCAAGTTTAAGTTTAGGTTAAGGAGTTGATATTAGGATTAGGTGTAGGTTTAGGTTTAGGGATTTGAGAATACATTTAGGTTTTAGGTTACAAGTGTAGGTTATAGGTTTACGTTTAAGTTAGGTCATAGGTTAAGGTTCAGGGAATTAAGATCAGGTTAAGGTTTAAGTTTAGGGATTTGAGAATACATTTAGGTTTTAGGTTACAAGTGTACGATATAGGTTTTAGTTTAAGTTAGATTATAGGTTAAGGTTTAAGGAATTAAGAATAAGTTAAGGTTTAGGTTTAGAGATTTGAGAATACATTTAGGTTTTAGGTTTAGGTTTAAGTTTTGAGCAGGGCAAACATGAAATTGAGTGGGGGTAAACTAGAAAATCAGTGGGGCGAACATGAAATTGAGCGGGGGAAACATGAAATTGAGTGGGGCAAACTAGAAATTGAGCGTGGGAAACATGGAAAATGATTGGTGCTTGTTTAAATTTGTGACGCTATCTATCATGCCATTAAGCGAGGGGAGCATTATCAGTTTGAGCAGGACACACATGAAATTCAGTAGGACAACCTGAAAATTGAGCGGGTCAAAATAGAAATTCAGTGGGGAAAACAAGAAATTCAGCAGGAATAACATGAAATTGAGCGGGGCAAACTATGAAACGAGTGGGGTAACATGAAATTGAGTGGGGAAAACTAGGAAACAAGCGTGGTAAGCATGAAATTGAGTGGAGAAAACTAGGAAACAAGCGGGGCAAACTAGGAAATGAGCGGGTCAAGCATGAAATTGAGCGGGGCAAACATGAAATTGAGCAAGGCAGACTAGAAAATGAGTGGGGGAAATTTGAATTTTAAGCGGGGAAAACTTGAAATGATGGATTAAATGATGAATATCCAATCACTATTGTTTTCCTGTAGCGTGGTACATCTAAGATTTATATCCCTCTTATTTTTAGGATGAAGCCCTGAAATGATCTTTACAAATGGATGAACGGAATGGATGAAACACATACATCATGGTGGGGCCCACAGAGCACTGACCACTAGCCACGGGGCTGGTGTCAGGGGGAGTAGCCAATCCGTTTACTATACTACATACATTCAATGTAGGCCCAACTGATGCGTGATTTCTTCACTAGACTAACCATTTTCGGAAGAAGACAATGCTGATAAGGGGGGTCCACAAAATGAGTTTTTTTCAACTTTCTCGTGGAACTGGAGGGTAGAAAGGGAGGTGAAAGCAACGTGAAAGTAGCAGTGGAAAGGGAGATAAAAATCAAATAGTGCAAAGGGAGAGAAAAAGTGGACAACAGTGAAAAGGAGGGGTATTTTTATCCTGGAATTGGGTCTCCGTACGTGGAAGTCTAAGTTTCAAAAGTAAGTTTGTATTCTTTCATAAAAACAGCTGGATAAAATGTGGGTAAACTAGATTTTGATAATGGGATCAATTTCATATTTGCCCCGCTCAATTTCTAGTTTACCCCGCTCAAACTAGAAATTGAGCGGGGCAAACTGAAATTATTATTATTTTGCTATATTGCTTTTGTGGGTCCCATCATGATGTATGTGTTATATCCAAACCGTCCATATATTTTACGAGCTCATATTAAGGCTTAAGACGAAAAATAAGATAGATCTAACTATCAAGTGGACCACACTGTAAAAGGCAGTGGGGAATTGAACATCTACCATTAAAACCCTTTTAGGGGTTACAAAAGTTTTGGATCATTATGAAATTTATTTTTTCTCTTCATCCAGGTCTTTTTGACCCTATGAATGAACTTAGACGGGAAGGATTTCTCACACATCACAATGGGCCCCTTAAAGGTTTCTAATAGTTGACGCTCATTCAACACTGTTTCCTGTAATATATCTCATTTTTGGTCTCATACTATAAAATGATCTAGAAAAATACATGGATGGCATGGATGAAAAGCACACATCAAGGTGGGGCCCACATACCACCGACCATCCGCCATTGGCTGGTGGCAAGCGGAGTGCCCAATCCGTTTCCTTGAAAGGAGGGGTATTTTCGTCCTGAAATTTGAAATCCGCACGTGCGGGTCTAAGTTGCAAAACAAAGTTTGTATTCCTCCATAAAAACAGCTGGCTAAAAGGTGGTGTCCACAGTCCTAAATTTCTCTAAGATTAATGCCATGCTTTGTTGGTAATACGGTGGTACATTGAATGAATATACCCACCATCATTTGAAATTACTATGAATAACACACGTACGTTATATCTAAACCGTTCATTTGTTTTGTAACCTCATTTTATGGCATGGGCCTAAAAATGAGGTAGATCCAAAACTTATGTGGCCCCAAAGAAGTTTTCAACGGTAAGTATTCAATCCCCGTTGCTTTCTATGGTGGGGTCCACTTGAGCTTTAGATTTACCTAAGTTTTTGGCCCATGCTCAAATAATCTCAAAAAATGGGTGGACAGTGTGTATATAGCCCACACATCATGGTGGGACCTACACAACTTGCTAACATTGAGTGAAATTGGCACAGGACCCAATGCAATTCCATCTAATCTAATTGCAAGCTTTTCCATTCTTCCCAAACATGGAGTGGAAATGGCACAGGACCAAATGAATCCCATCCCACCTAATCCCTTCTAATCCCACTGTCCAAACATGCCCTTATTTGGTAAACAGGGATTCCATGATTGCCCAGTACTAATTGGTCACTTAAAATAATAATAAAAAAAAACTAAAAGAAAACTACGGAGTCCAAACCATTATTAAAAAAAAAAAACTAACGAAAAAAAAATCAAAAAAAGAAAACGGAAAGGGAGGGAAAGAAAAAGAAGAAAGGGGGAGAGTCTCATCTCCTCTCTCTCTCTCTCTCTCTCTCTCTCTCTCTCTCTCTCTCTCTCTCTCTCTCTTCTGTTGGGTCATTTTCCTTTCTGGCTAAAAGGCAAGAGTTATAGAAATTGCAGAAGATTTATAAGGTTGGTATTTGAATTTTCGTATATTTTAGTTGGATTTTCTTTTAAAATTGGACTCCACATTCTTTAAAAAGATTCATTGCTTTAGAGAAAATCAACGACTGCTTCCGTTGGCAAGCTGTTGGATTCTTCTCTGTCATTTCACTGCCCTACCATAAATATCACATTGCACAACAGGGCATAGATCACTACCCAAAGCATCTGTGTTGTTGCTTTTAGAGCATTTTCTTTTTCTGATGATGTAATGGTAAACAATAGGGCATACAATTTTTGGGATGTATTCATGAAACTTGAAGCTATTGTATTGATACTGGCAAGTTGTTGAAGATCAATCATTTAATACCATTGCATGCTGGGCACAATTGGATGCTACATGGTTCCTCTACTTCGTATTGTTGTTCAGGGCTTGGTAAAGTAGGCTGTGGACTACTGAAATGAATCTACACTCCTACAAGCTGGGTGCCCTGTGCAAGTGGTTGGAACTGTTTAGGATGTAGGTTCCACCATGAATGTGTCATGGGAAAAGTATGGGCTGCCACAGGTGAACCAAGCCACTTAATTTTTGGGCAACCAAAAGCCTACAGAGGTCAACAGTTTAGATTCATGTCTGTTATTTGAATGGTCAAGATAACTTCTATGTAGAAAGTATATATCCTCCACCGAGTTGTACGGTACATCTACATGCCCCAACTAGTGGATTGCAATTTCACTGAAATAGTCAACAAGGTAGAGAGTGTAGTGTGTGAGTTATCTAGGGTTCAATCCTTGGTAATGTTACCTTTATATTAAAAAAAGAAGAAGACATTGGTGGAAGATAAGAAAGAAAGTAATTGGTTGAAGAATGTTCCTTTCTTCTCGATGCTTCTTATGAAATCTATGGTAGATTGTCTCCCTCTCCATTGGTGAAGGCTTGGAAAGCTTCCATGCCACCCATCCAAATTTTCCTTTGGCCTGCCATGGCTAAAAGGATCTTAACATTTGATAAGGAAGAGGAACATAGCAAATTCCCAATGTGTGCTTTTTATGCAAGGGGGACGAAGAGGTTGTCAATCACCTCTCCATTCATTGTAAAGTTGCAAGGTGGATTGGCATGGGTTTTTAACAGATCGTGTATGACTTCATGGGTGTGAGAAAAAGGGCCGTTTTTCGCCTGTGGCTCTATTATGTGGGATATGATTGCTTGCAATGTTACGGGGCATTTACAAAGAAAGGAATGTGCGTATGGGGAAAAGAAAAATCTCACATGGCTCCCAATGACAGTTAGTGTCTCATTAGTGTTGAGAATCTTTCAATCTGCGCTACAACTAAATCTGAAATGCTTTACTAGGATATTCAATGTTGAGGCATAGTCCAAATTATGTTTTAGCTTGCCATCTTGATGCTAATTGAACTGGGCTCAAGATTCATGGGCTAGGCCCGGGCCTATTAGGCCTAAGCCCAGGTCCCACAGTTGGCCCATCTATAGGCCCAAGCCTCCTAAATAGGCAGCTAGTTATGCAAAATCAATTAGCCAAATCTTTTTAAATTCATTCTTATTTCTTAAGCATTTTTTTAATTATTTTTTTCATTTTTGTAACAAGTTATTAGTTGTCAATGGCATTATGAACTCACCTTTTTATACGTGTAAGGAGCTTATTTAAGGGCTTTTCATGAGTAGTTTCAAGGCACCTTTGAATTGAATAAAATTTCTAGTTTGTTTCTTCTACTTTGTTTGTGGTTCTTGTGCGTAGATTAAAGGTGCTTACAGTTGGGTGGATTCTTTCCATTAGCTGGTTGCACCACACCTAAAGCATTTAGATAATACATATTGCTAACCATCCTCTATATCCACCCACCCTCTGGATAGCTTCCACTATGTTTGGTCCTCTGACCTAAATCCATCTAATAGCACTTGAGAGTACTCCACAATCACATATTCAAGGGTATTGCTTGCAAAATGGAGGTGTGAGTGTGATTACATGGGATAATATATCTTTCCAATCCACCCAAGTGCGCTGCCTTTTTTTTTTTTAATCAATTTGCCAAGGGCCTCAAGCAGCATGAAAATTTGAAAAAGGAAAAAAAGAAAAAAAGGTAGTGGGTCGCTTTTGTCGGAGCCCACCAGAAACTCCAAGAAATTCTTTTGGAGAGCCATTAATCACAATAAAAAAATTGTTGTAGTCTAGAGTCTCAACGAACAGGATTTCAGCTGACCAAGTGTCACGTCCCAGACTCGGTAATCGGACTCACAAGGAACCCGATGGCCGGTTCTGGTCGCAACAGCCTCCATAGTACCCCATTCTCGGTTCCTGAGGCAGGTCCCGAACTTGTAACCCTACAAGGAGGATTTTCATAATAATATAATCATTTCCAATACAAGCATACCCAAGATCACAACAAGTACATCTGGAGATAACAAAGGCACTCATCATAAAATTCACTATAAATTTAAACTTTTACAACCATTCATAAGGTCTAAAAGGACATATATGAGATAAAAGGAAAAAAGAGAAAGGTCAGCAACACTGGAGTCCTCAAATGCTCAACTCAAATACTTATGGTCATGGATCAAGGCCCAAGGCCCATGCAAAAAAGAAAAATCTGGACCGTCCAACCTTTTTGGCCCACCCTTTTGGGTGATCAAATAGGGATGGATGGCGGTGAAATTTGGGAGACATCTAGGTGCGGTCCCCGCCTTCAAGAGGCATAGATCAAGTGGGACCATACACCCTACCAATCATCTCCAAAACTGAGCTCAAGACAGCTCAAAAATCTGTCCAGATAGCTTATGGACAGCAACATAATATTGAATTAAAATAATTATAATCACTATAAAAAGAGGAAACTAATCTATGAAAATTGTGGTATGGACCACCCCAGTGGGCCCCACAATCATCCAGACCATTCACATCAACAAATACCATTTGCATGTATCCTTTTTGGGTACATTTAGGGCCCCAACGTCCAAGGGTGGACTGTTAAGGACGTTCTCCCTCTTTGGACGGTCTGGATGGTTCCAGGCTGAAAGGTGGGCCACACACATCTTGATTTCAGAGACATAAATAAGGAAGATAAAAGAATCAGGCCACAAGGGAAGGATCTCCACCACATTGAGGCCCTTCCCCTCATCACACTATCGTAATCGTTCACTATATCATGATTTACATGGTTCCATATGAGCATAACTAGTCCTACTCAAGATCTATGGTGGAGATGCCATCTCCACCAAAGATCAAGGGTCTAAATGACCCAAGGATCCTTGATCAAGGAAAGAAAACCATGTGGGGGGGTCCATGGAGAATGGCCTTTGCATGGACCATGAATGCACAAAGGATGGGCCATGAGCCACATCTATGAAGACATGGGGGCCACCACCATCATTTGTTGGGCCCCACAAGCTTCAAAATGAAAGGAATGGAAAGAACATTCCTGGAATCAAAGAAATCAGAAATTTTCATCTAAAGAACACCCACCTTAAGATCTCTATCAAAACTCCACTCCAAGCTTCTAACTGTCCAAGGAAGCAAGATGAAGGGTTGAAATGAGTTTTCAATGGAGGGATTGAGGGGAAAAGGAGAAAAATGAGCTGAAAAAGGGAGAAAATGGGGTTGAATTTATTTTTTTTTTGCAAGAGAGAAGGAAGGAGAGAAGAGAGTAGAGAGAAATGAGAGGGAGAGTATGAAAATTTGGTAGAAAAGAGAGAGAGAGAGTAATCATGAGCTCTCTCACCTTGGATAAGGAAACCCATCATAAAAAGTAGGGTGATATAAACAAAGTTCATAGACTTATAGGTTTGGGGTAGGGATGGGTAGCGTGTGGGTAGTAGGTGGTGTAGAGGATGAGGTTTAGGTAGTGTGTGTTGGAAATAGTTCCAAGAGATGAGACCTACCTATAAATCCATGCAAGTTGGGCCACATGATCATGATCAAGGGCTTAAAAAATGAAATGCACATAACTTATAATCTACATGCAGGATGGACGCACAAGACGCGGTGTTGGAATTGCGGCGACAATGCGGTCACAATGGCATAGGTTTCAACTAGATCCGAGTCGGGTCTTCATGACTGGATTCACGGATGACTGTAAACACGGTCATGGGTTGCCGAGATTCGACTGATAGGATAGTGGGACCAAGACGGACGAAATGCATACTTACACACGCATGCACACAAACGAACTCGGGTTAGGCCTCACAATCCTCCCCACCAATAAAAAATTTCATCCTCAAAATTGACAAAATTGAAAAAATAAAATACATAACATCATCACATATATATATACCTCAATCATCAAATTTAAGAGAAGGCAACACAAGAAGTACTAACAATCAATCATCGAATAAATGAGGATAACGCTCTCTAATCTCGGCCTCGCGTTCTCAAGACGACTCGGCAGCCGAATGATGACTCCATTGCACCTTCACCAAGGGAATGACCTTGGTCCTGAGGACCTGCTCCTTCCGATCAAGAATAAGAATCAGCTACTCAATGTAGGAAACATCCTCACGGACCTCGAGTAACTGTCAATCAATCACATGAATAGTGTTCGACCCACATTTTCGCAATATAGAAACATAAAACACGTCGTGGATCGCGGACAAATCAGGAGGTAAGGCAAGCCTATAAGCCACAGCGCCTACGCGCTCGGTGATCTCAAAAGGTCCAATAAATCTCAGGGCGAGCTTGCCCTTCATACCAAAGCAAACCACACCCTTCATATGCGAGACCTTAAGATACATCATGTCCCCGACTGCGAACTCAAGGGGTCGACGCCAACGATCAGTAAAACTCTTCTACCGGCTCTGAGCTGTGCGCATCCTCTGCCTAATAACATCAATAGCCTCCGACGTCTGCTGCACAAGCTCGGGACCTAAGAGACGACGCTCTCCAACCTCAGTCCAACAACTAGGAGATCTGCACGGTCTACCATAAAGTGGCTCAAAGGAGCCATACAGTCTCACTATCTCCTCAATAAATACCTTTACAAGCTGGTCCATCGACCAGGAAGCACGCACTGGAATGAAATGAGCCGACTTCGTCAGACGATCGATGATAACCTAGATGGTATCATGCCCGCGCTGAGTCCTCGACAAACCTATGATGAAATCCACTGATACGTACTCTCACTTCCACTTTGGAACACTCAATGGCTGCAAGGGACTGAGGGGATGGGGGTCTCAGATGATCAGCCTTGACAGGCTGACAAGCGTCACACTCGGCCACAAACTAGCAATCTGGCCTACCATCCCTAACTAGAAATACTGCCTTGACAACAAAACAAGTTCGACATTGGCAATACAAAACTATTCAGCTGGTAAGAACATCTCACCAACCAAAACGGAACACAATAATATCATCGGCCTAATACAACGATCTTCCCAAAAAGTGTCGATACTGACAATCCCTTACAGCATACTCTAATAGAAATTTGAGTGAACAAAAGCTCTTGGATACAAAAAGGGGTGCGATACACCAAAATATAAGACTTACATACAGAGACAAGGAGAATGCCCATAACGACTCCTCTAATAACTAAGGGTCCTGCTGAGTCGCGCAAAATCAAGCCCGAGGTGGCTGGGGAGGTGTTTGTCCCCTCTGCATTTGTGGTCTCTGCTATTGCTGCAAAGGTCTACATTGCAGTCTCGGCTGCTGTCGGGGTCTCGGTGGCGGGAGCCACTGTCGCTGCCGCAAGGGAAGAGGGCACTCGCGCCTCCGATGCCCAACCTGTCCACAATCGAAGCAAACACCAGAAAAAGGGCTAGAAGATGAAGCGGCCGGCGGTGCTGGTGATGATAAAGAAGCTACTGCATGTGATGCTGATGCTCTGGCGGCTACATAGGCTATACACCTTTGTCATTGTCGACGCTGCTGGGAGCTACTAGAGGGGGCTTGCCTCTTTCGGTCTCTCTTCTGATCACGTTTCCTCTGCGAACCGGCCCACTCGACCTCACCTTGAAGTAAAAATAACGCTAATGGAGCTTGCTGCAGAGTCGAATCCGCAAAAGGGGGCTCGCAAGCTCCTGTTCCACCTGTCCGGGTGTCTCAGGAACAGGTTGACGGGTCTGAAGAACATCAGTGACGACCAACATCAACTGTTGGAGATGCTCAGCTTCTACAGGAATCATCAGATAAGTGGGGCTAGTACTGGCCTCTAACGGAGGCACAAGTACGGCGGGAGCCTCAAGAATAGGTACGGTAGGCTCCAGAGAGGAAACATGAATCTCAGATGGTGGAGAAAAAGTCACTCGGATCGGTAGAGTGGAATGAGAACCATATCCATGGGCACCACGGCCACGGGCGTCACAATCATGAGCACCTCAACTAGACGGCATGATCTACATAAAAAATAAAGGTGATGGACACTTAGGAATTAGAATCCTTGAAGGCTTAAACGGAATGAGGGAAACGCACTCGGGACACTACTTGTCCTAAGCTCGCAGCAGATATGCGATGTTATCCCGAGTCATTCCAGAATTACTTGTTATGCTCTGATACCAACTCCTGTCACGCCCCAGACTCGGTAATCGGACTCACAAGAAACTCGATGGCCAGTTCTGGGCACAACGGCCTCCGTAGTACCCCATCTTGGGCTCCTGAGGCAGGTTCCGATCCTAAGATCCTATAAGGAGGATTTTCATAACAATATAATCATTTTCAATATGAGTATACCCAAGATCACAACAAGTAGATCTGGAAATAATAAAGGCACACATTGCAAAATTCACTATAAATTTAAACTTTTACAACCATTCATAAGGTCCAAAAGGACATACATGAGATAAAAGGAAAAAAGAGAAAGGTCAGCAACGCTGGAGACCTCAAATGCTCAACTCAACTCCGCGCTCTGTAGCTACGACGCCTGCCTAGAGTCTCCTGCACGCATCAATCATGCATGAGCTTATAGAAGCTTAGAGGGTGGTGTAGGTGTGTGATAATGGTGCACAGAAGAGTAGTAAGATATACAAGGAGAGAAGCATGATCAATGAGGATATCACTAGCCTTACCCAGGCTTATCATGAATAAGATGCAATGAGTACTGGATGTCATACCAAGGTAATGCATGAAGGGGCTTACACAATCAATGCTAATGCGATGCAAGTAATGTCAGTATTCATATCCAAACCATAAGTCAAGTATATTCCCAATCATAAGAAAATCGCCGGGGTCCATTACACTGCTAAATGACTGCCGCTCTACAGACCCTACACAGTCAAACGAGCGTAAGAGACCTCACTACCCGCCTGTGGATAACCAATCACCAGCAAGGCCTGACGGTAGCAAACCCATTTACGAGCTAGTCAGATTCAGCCTAACAATGTCCCATACACACCAGGCAAGTAAGGCCACACCCCTCGTGCACTCATGTAGTCCACCCGAACACGGCGTTTGTAACACCCTGAAAATCGGGGGTCGTGTATAAACTCAACTCCCGAGTTCCAGACCGTCACTTATGCAACAAAAATGGTTATGATTCAATGTTGTCTGATTTAAAGCATTCACATGAGTAAAAGTATACCAAAACTGCAATTCATACTTCAGATCCAGTGATAAAAGCAAGCGGAAGACTAAACAATGTATATATCACTGTATGGAAAAACAAAGTAATCTCATCTGTCTCCAAAGTATGACTACAGCTCTGAGTCTCATGTACTTATACATAACAAAAGAATAATGTTCAAAAGAAGGTCCCACTGATGTCCCCTCGATCCAGGTCGCCTACGGGAAGCCGTCGTGATACTGCATATACGAGAACTCATCCTGGTCCTCGTCGATCTCTGGCTCCACCTCCTGGATCTCGTCCTCACCTGCAGCTACAACAGGGTCTGGTGGGTGTTGCAAACACCATCCCGTAACGTGGGAATGAGTGATCAACTCAGTGGAATCATAGAGCAAAGATTAGCATGTTCACAATTCAATCACGCGATAATAGTAAAGCAGTAAATCAGACAATCCTAACACTGTTGTTAATGCAAGATGATATGACGTGATGTATGCCCTCACCGACGATCACCCTCATGCGGCAACATCTTACGACCGCGGCATGCCACACTCCCTAGAGTGCTCCACATCTTCCAGGCACATGCAATGCTATGGTGATATGATTTCCAAGTTGTTATTAGTCCATTCAAACAGCAGGATTGAGAAACTAAGGTACTTCCCTTGTATCAATCCCAACACAGATCCTGTCTAGGGTCGTCACTCCTAGTAATCTCATACGATGTATATTTCGTAGGTCACTGCAAGGGCTGCCAGGGCTGTTGCTCGCACTCGTTGCACCGCTCCCCCATCACCTTATCAATACAGGCCTACTGTACTCTACTGCACGGAAGGGTCGTCGCCTCCCGTGGACTCAGAATACGCTCGCGGTCACTACAAAGGGCTCGTCGCCTGATCAGTGTAGGCCGACAGCTAGAATATAGTGTCCCATACCACCATAATCTGCTCACGAGTCTAAGTGCTCACTGGTCACTACGGGGAGGTTTGTGGCCCCAGCGTAGGCCGACAGCTCGACCACGGTGTCCCATACCACCATGCCCGGCTCATGAGTCTTAGTGGATCAAGGTACCATGGTTAACAGGGTTTACAATGGTAAGTTCAGTACCCTATGTTCAAGCAGTTATGACACATACAAGGTGAACATACATCGGCCAGTCGGGTTACTTGACGTGCTCGACTAGCGCGATCGCATCTCAAGTCGAACGACATGAAGTGCGTAAAACACTTCGCGTGGCCTAACCACTGCCGCCAACTCTCAACACGAATCACGTTCATCGACGCGTCGTTCGTGGCTATGACCAGTCAGCCACGAATTCGCTCGGTTACCGACTGCCTGGACTAGGTCAAGTCCCACACATCTATGGAATCATATTAGCATTACAGGTTAAAGTATTGGAATTGAAATACATCATGTGAGCATGTTAACACATGTTATAACATTCAACTTAAGCAACTCTTCAAGGCATACTTTCCATGCATGTAATGCAATCATGCATAAGGTAAACATGTGGAAAATCATTTAGGTCAGCATATTAGTCAAGAAATCAATCTCAAACTACTACATAACATCATTTAATTCAATACATACTAATACAAGCATTTATACAAACACATACACTACACACTTAAGTCCACATATAGTATGTCGACCCAAAATGCGCAACTTGGCGAATCTCTTCGCCAAACTAATTATGCAAGCATTCCTAACTCCCTAATGTGGCGACAAACCATGTCAATCACGTCAGCAAAATATGCATGTAGACCGTACTTCCTACAAATGACTAAAATGCCCTAAATCTCATATTCTTCGTTAATTTACGAAACAGGAAACGGAGAGCATGTTGTACATGTCAAACGGCGATGCCGTCAATAATCTACTATTAAACGACATTGAAAGCGTTGTAAACCGTCAATCAAAGCATCTAAAATCCTCACCTAGTCTCTTACGGTTGCAGGATTTTGAACGGAGCGTGTACGCTTCGTCTACGGCGGTAGGAAAGCCTGATTTATGGAATACGTTAGCTAACATGTTAAGCATCTAAGCAAACCCTAAATCAGCAAGTTTTTGGAGTTATTTTATACCTGAAAAAGTGGAGAAATCACCAGCCAGGTGATTGGAAAGAAGTGCTGAAGCAGCAACTGTCGGTGGCTCGGAAGCGGGAAAAATCTCTTCTTCTCTTTCTCTCAAACTCTCTCTCCTTTTCTCTAGGGTTTGTAATTTTCGGATGGAAGGGAGAAATGAGGGTTTCAACCCCTTTTATAAGCTAAAAATCGCCGAAAATAGGCTCCGGGACGAAGTTTACTTGGTGCCTATCCATTTCGGGGCTGTTTCGGTCCAAAAACTGCTTTCTGGTGGTCCCCTGGTCGATTGCAATCGGACTTAAACTCATGTGTACCAGATGTAGCTCGTATTAAGTTTTCAGTCTGGCAGGGTTCGCAGATCGCACGTGGCGGACCAGTTTCAGTTCAGCGGTCACCGCACGTAGATCAGGGCTGAAAGTTTCATGATAATAAATAGATATTTTTCCTGATCCGAGGGTGTAATCTGGATGAATTCTGACGGTCAGAAAGCTTAATACTGACGCGTCAAGTCGTGTGCCAGATTTGAATTTGAAATTCCAAATTCGTCCCTATTCGCGGTCGCTTCAGTCCGGGTTCAACGAAATAGTCTGTGATTATCGGTTTGACTTGATTTTCGAGATGATTGTCAAGTCCAGCTGGGCGGTTCTAACGGTCTAAGATAGGAGGTTTCGGACCTTCGACGCGCGGTCTAAATCTAATACAAAATTTCAATATGGTCCAGAGAACAAACCCGCTTAGAGTTTGATCCGAGGTTATAGAGTATTGTAGAGTTGTTTGTTCTACTCGATTTGGGTCTTGCAGAACATATTTTAAGTGATCAGGGACTATTTCCCAGCTACTTTAGCGTTGCGCTAGCTAATTTACGCTTAATTTCCATGGAATTTATTTTTATGCGATTTCGGGTCGAGTTGGTACTCGAGCCCAAGTACGGATTTTTCACGGGCGTTACAATCTACCCCCCTTAACAAATAATTTCGTCCTCGAAATTTGTACCTGTTCGTACTCCTCGAGAAGCTGTGGGTAGTTCTTTCTGATCTCGGCTTCTGTCTCCCAAGTAGCCTCCTCCTCAGAGTGATGCGTCCATAGTACCTTCACAAGGGGAATCACCTTGCTACGCAGTACCTGCTCCTTCCTGTCTAAGATGCGTGTCGGTCGCAGGATATAAGTAACATCCTCTCCTAACTGCACCTGCTCCCATCTGATGATATGGGAAGGATCAGCAACGTACTTCTTCAGCATAGAAACATGAAATACGTTGTGGACGCTCGCGAGGGGCGTGGGTAAAGCCAATCGGTAAGCCACTGCACCCACACGATCGAGGATCTGGAATGGACCAATGAATCGCGGTGCCAGCTTTCCCTTTTTCCCGAACCGAAGGACTCCCTTCATAGGGGAAACTCGCAAAAATACATGATCCCCGACTGTGAACTCAAGTGGTCTCCGTCTCGTATCGGCGTAGCTCTTCTGTCTGCTCTGCGCTGTAAGAAGCCGACGTCGAATAATATCAATCTTCTCTGACGTCGCTTGCACCAACTCTGGGCCAATCAAGCTACGCTCACCGACCTCTAACCAGCAATGCGGTGCGCGACAAGGTCGCCTATACAGCGCCTCATAAGGTGCCATGCCGATACTCGCCTGGAAGCTATTGTTGTATGCAAACTCCGCATATGCAAGACAGTCATCCCAACTGTCCTTGAAGTCCAATGCGCAAGCTCGCAACATGTCCTCCAGGATCTGGTTCACTCACTCCGTCTGTCCGTCCGTCTGTGGGTGGAAGGCAGTACTGAACTTCAACTTCACACCCATAGCCTCCTGAATGCGAGTCCAGAAAATAGAAGTGAACCGCGTGTCTCTGTCCGACACGATCTCCAACGGAACTCCATGCAGACGCACAATCTCTCGGATGTACAATCTAGCCAGCTCGTCTGCAGAGTTCGTAACTCTGATCGGTAGGAAGTGCGCCGACTTCGTCAATCGGTCGACGATCACCCAAATGGAATCATGCCCCTTCCTCGTCTTCGGCAGCCCAGAAATGAAGTCCATGGAAATTAAATCCCACTTCCACTCTGCAATCGGCATAGGCTGCAAAAGTCCAGGTGGTTGGCGATGCTCTGCCTTCACCTGCTGACAAGTGAGACAACGGGACACGAACTCAGCTATGTGGGTCTTCATACCTTCCCACCAATACGTCCTCTTCACGTCACGATACATCTTCGTACTGCCTAGATGCATCGCGAGTCTAGTAGAATGCGCAGCCTCGAGAATCTCTCGTCTCAAGTCAGGGACATCTGGGACGCATTGGCGGCCACGGTAACGTAAGCCCCCATCCATACCAACTCGCCAGTCGGCGTCAGCATCATCACTGGCCTGCTCTCGAAGCTCAGTAAGATGCGCGTCGTCCCTCTGCGCCTCGATGACTCGGTCATCGATCTGGGATCGCACCTGTACATGTGCGATGAACTCAAACGGCTCCTCTACGGTGAGTTTCTGCTCAAAGTCTCGCAAAAACTCAACCATATCCCACTCGGCAACCATCAACGGAGCCGCAAACTCTATCGCCTTCTTGCGGCTCAACGCATCAGCCACAAGGTTCGCCTTCCCAGGATGGTAAGAGACTTCAAACTTGAAGTCCTTCAGCGTCTCCATCCATCGCCGCTGCCTCATATTCAAGTCTCGCTGCGTGAATATGTACTTGAGGCTCTTGTGGTCGCAAAAGAGCTCGAACTATGTCTCCAGAGTCTCAGTGCGAATATGACGGCTGCCAACTCTAGGTCGTGTGTAGGGTAATTCTCCTCGTGCTTCTTTAATTGTCTCGAGGCATACGAAATTACCCTGTCCCTCTGCATAAGGACACAACTCAAACCAACGCTAGACGCGTCAGTGTATATAGTGTATTTAACCCCTTGATCTGGCAATACTAGCACAGGGGCGGACGTAAGTCTGTCCTTCAGCTCCTGAAAAGCTGACTCCGCCTTATCATTCCAGGCGAACTTCACGTCCTTCCGTGTCAACTGAGATAAGGGTCTCGCGATCTTCGAGAAGTCCTGAATGAAGCACCGATAGTAACCAGCGAGACCCAAGAAACTCCTCACCTCAGTGACAGAACCAGGCTGCTCCCAGTCCTGCACCGCAGCTACCTTAGACAGGTCAACTGCCATGCCATCCTTGGACACCACGTGTCCCAGAAACTTCACCTCCTGCTTCCAGAAGTCGCACTTCTTATACTGTGCGAACAACTGATGTCGTCTGAGCGTATCAAGGACCAAACGCAAGTGCTCCTCATGCTCCTCTCGACTCCAAGAGTAGACCAAAATGTCGTCGATGAAGACAACAACGAATCGATAAAGGAAAGGCTGAAATACCCGGTTCATCAGATCCATGAACACGGCCGGTGCGTTCGTGAGACCGAACGACATCACGAGGAACTCGTAGTGACCAAAACTGGTCCTGAATGCTGTCTTCTGCACGTCCTCATCTCTGACGCGCAGCTGATGATAACCTGACTGAAGATCAATCTTCGAGAAGTACTGCGCTCCTCTCAACTGATCAAACAAGTCATCGATCCTGGGCAAAGGGTACTTGTTCTTCACCGTGAGCTGGTTCAGCCTGCGATAATCAATACACAATCGCAGCGAACCATCCTTCTTCTTCACGAACAAGACCGGTGCTCCCCAAGGAGACACGCTAGGCCGTATAAAGCCAAGCTCTAGCAGACCATCAATCTGCGTCCTCAACTCTTCCATTTCACATGGTGCCATGCGATACGTCGGCAGTGAGACGGGTGTAGAACCAGGAACCAGATCGATAGTGAAATCGATCTCACGTCGGGGCGGCAAACCAGGGATCTTCCTGAACAGATCCCCGAACTCAGAAACAACTGGCGTCTGCTCAAGTACCTGGGCACCAGCGTCGCGCAATAGAGTGGCGTAGCTAAGAATGCGGAAAGGAAGATTTACCCGCACTGGAAATGTGAAGGATGCACCCTCAGGCTCGTACGCTGTGACTATACGAGTCTCGCAGTCAATCTCGGCTCTCGCTGCAGTCAACCAATCCATGCCAAGAATGACGTCGAGATAAACGAGCGAGGGATCGACGACCAGATCAAGAGTCATCGTCCTGCCTCCCAGATCAACCAAACAACCCTCACACATCTGGGTGACATCCGAATAATCTCCATGAGCTGCAAAGACTCGCACGCTATCCATAGTGATAGTCTGTAACCCAAGACGCCTGACTACGGCACGCGATATCAAAGAAATCGTGGAACCAGTGTCCACCATGACAAGAACGGGAGTACCTCCGATATGGGCCGTGACCTCAAAGGCTGAATGCTGAAAAGTCGGCGTCGTAGCTGCCTCAGCGGTCAATGCATGAACTCGAGCCTGCTGTGGCCGGTTCGGCCGCTGTGTCAAGGGCCGTGGAGGCTGTCGAATCTGCGATACCGTAGGTCTGAAAGAAGGATGCGCAGGAGCTGACCGTATAGGCGGTGCTGATATCGCGTGTGGACGTACACGATCAATCTTCTGCGGCGGCGAGAACCCACTGTCCCGCATCCTCGAAAAGCAACTCTGCGCCAAGTGGCCCGTCCTCCCACAGTATGTACATGACAAATCAGGGCGCCGAAACGGTGGTACAGGCGTCGTGGTCCTGGTAGGAGGATCAATGCGAGGCCTCTTACCCGCGAAGGGCCTGTCTGGCAAATCCGGTCGCGGCCTAGAAGTAGCCGGGCCTCGAGATCGCGCAAGTCGATCCACGTCCTGCTCTGCCCGCATGGACATGTGAACCAACTCCGCATAGGAAGGAAAACTGACACAGCACATCTTCGACCGAATATCCGGTCGCAAGCCCTCCAAAAAGCGCCGTATGCGCATCTGCTCATCAGCTAGAATCGTCGGGACGTACCTGCCCAACTCTGTGAACCGATGCTCATACTCGGTAACTGTCATCGCTGCCTGCCTGAGACGGAGAAACTCATTCTCCCTGTCGTGCCTGTAGGTCTGGGGATAATACTTCTCATGGAAGCGGAACTCAAATGCTGCCCACGTCCATACGAAATCTGCGGCAACAGTCCGCAATATGCTATCCCACCACATACTGGCCTCTCTCTCAAACAGGAAGGTAGCCAGCTCTACCTGCTCAGCCTCGGTACAGTGCAACATCCGTAGAATCTTCGACACTCGGTCGAGCCAGTACTCAGCCTCCTCGGGTCTGTGAGAACCCGTGAAAGTAGGAGGCCGCAAGCGCTAAAATCGCTCCAGTAGGCCCCGTGTGTCGGCAGGATTCCCCGCAGGGAAAGCAGGCTGCGCAGGATGGGCCATGCCCTCATCCTGGGCGTAAGTATAGGCATCCTCAGCTGGATGCGCAGGTGGTGCAGGTGGAGTAGATGTAGTCGCACGCCCACCCTGGGCTAAAGTCCCCACTATGGTGGTCAGGAGCTGCTGCTGCTGTAGCATCATAGCCATCATCTGCTCGAATCTGTCAGGGGGTGGAGCAGGCTGTGGCGGATGCGGTGTGGAAGTAGACGCGCGATGTGGCTCTCTAACAGATGGTGAAAATGGCGGTGGTCCATCTGTAGGACCAATAGCAGGCTGAGACGACCGAACCGCCTCAGGAATCGGGCCCACAGGAGGGTCCGAACGAGTGCCAGACTGAGAGGGAGTCTGATCCATCTGCTCTGACAATGAAAGCCGAATCGCGCTCCTCGTAGTCTTAGGTGGCATTCCCTATATTCAAAATAGGGTGCAACCTTGTCAGTCTCAATTGCACAAATACACCACAATCATTCACTTAAAGAGTCATAGGCATTCCATGCATTTCAATTAATCAAAATTGTCACAATACAAGGGATATATCCTTACAAGCATCATGACTAGAATTACATGGAAATTAAGACAGTTAAGCAACAGCAACATAAGCAAAGCACTAGCCCTAACAGGCTTACACACATAAAACAGGAAATGGCTAACTACTAATAACAACATCAAAGATCGCATCGCTAGTCGGAGTCTGGTGACGGAGGAGGAGCACCCTTATCCTGTAAGCAACACAGGATTGCCTTCAAGGTGCGAGTCACCTTGCCAAATTTCTTCTTTGTAACGGCCTTGGCATCAGTGACTTCCGCTCGAAGTTCTTGGACTTCCCTTCGCAAAGCGGTCTGACTCTCCTCCATCCGAGCAATGCGGTCGTCGATAGTAGCCTGCGTAGAAGGAGGAGGGCTCTCATCAGTATCCTGAGCCTCCTCTTCTGCTTCTTCCTGAACCTCTTCCTGAACCTCTGCTCTAGGTTCTTCTTCGCTTTAATCTTCCTCTTCATCAAAGTCATCCCCACTATCCCTTTCAAGTTGATTTTCACGGTATTGTGACCCAATCTTCATCTTAACCATTGTCGACTCATCGATGGTGTGAATCGATACCGGCAATTCGAGCCCAAGTCTATAGGCAAACTCAAGTGCAATCTTGTAAATAAGTCGGCCAAAGGGAAGGGATTCGGATGTTCTTCTTGACCTGGCTATGAGAACTATCTGCCGTAAGATGAAAGTGGTCATACATACGTTCTCTCCCTGGGCCACCAGAAATAAGAAATCTACCATAAAACGTGTACATTCAATGCGGTTCGTCGACCTGGGATAGACATTGAACGTGCAGATATGATGCAGCAGGCGCAAATCCTCAGACATGTAAGTCGCCTTGAGGCTATTATTAGGCTGCCATGGAACCAACTTACCGCACAGAAACCTGGTGCGGCGATCTCGTTCACGTCTAGTCCTCAAATTCTTCTCACTAGGATGCACATCACCTAACGGCACGTTGAGAAGTCGCGCAATCAACCGAACGTCGATCGTAGCCATCCGATCTCTATCAAAAGGAATTTTGAACTGCAAAGGCTCCAAGGTAGGATTCTGGATGCTAGCATAGAAGGCACGAACGGTGCTCACATTAGCACGAGCGCGAGCTTCAAAGATCGGTCCCCAGTGCGCAGCTTCAATGCGTTCGAACAATAGATATTCGCCGAACAATCGTCCATCTACGTCCGCCTCAAATAACACTCTACGATCAGTGTATTCACCATGAGGCATCTCTGATAAAATTGTTCGTCCAAGGTGTGCATGGGGATCCAAATCCCGCTTTGTACGGCACTCCAGGACTGGAGCTGGACTTGCGGCGGTGCTTGAACTTGCGGCACCACCCCGCGGTCTTCTCGATCGAGCAGGGCGGCTCGGCCCAGCGTCGTCTGTCGCGGTTTTCCTCTTACCCATCAAAGATATGATGGATGAGAGTGACAAAAGACCCAAAATGGCTTCCACAAAAGCCATGGAAAACGCCGAAAATGCGGAGAAATGGCTGCCCAATCTGAGAAAAGGAAATCTAGGCGTCGTAGAGGGATGCTTCAAGCTTCCCAAGGCTATAGTTTCAAAGAGAAATACAAACAAAAAGATGGGATGGAGCACCTCACGATTTCAGCTATATTTGGGAGATTTTGGATCTCCAAATGGTGAGATCTTCAAGGAAAGAGGCTGCCAACACCCAATAAGTGATGGGTGGTGGTCGGTTTTGGCCAAGGAGGGTCCTAGAAGTGGTTTGGGACGCCGGAGTTTGGAGTGGGTTGCTGAAAATCGAAAATAGGGCTATGTAGAGGGCTGTTTGTGAAGGAGGGGTAAGATTTGGGGGTTTTTGTGAGGTGGGAGGTACCTAGGGATGATGTGCATCCCATTTAAGGGTGTGCGCCCGAAAAGCAGCTCATTTGGACACCGTCGGTCGGCGATGCATCGCCCGACCGGCGATGGCATCGCCGGCCAACTTTCACGTTGGCCGGTGGGACCCCATGGGTCTGGTCCCTCATGGTCCCAGGGTCCCAAAAAGTCATGTCCCACCCCCTAGTTCATAGTAATTTGGTCTGTATGAGCCCAAACATGTGTTTGGGGCTTTTCGGGTCCACATTGCAATCCCGAATACCAAAACATATGATGCAGCATATGAATTTGGGGTAGAAGGAGCCAGTACATCTATCTAAACCCTTATTTGCGAAATAAAGTGAAGTTAGAATGGCCTTATGGCCATTTTTCATGAAATTTTACTATTCACTGTAAAATTTTGTGAAAGTACTAATTTGTGTTATTTTCACATTAGGTTTGATGCCTAACATGAAATGGATAAGAAAGAACTGAAGGTCGGAGTGTTTAGAGGAGGAATTTTGAGAATTTTTGGCGAAACGGGGTTTTTAAGCCCTGGCGATTGATTACTGGAGTCGTGGTCATCCCACGGCCCAAGGATTCACTTTTACGGTTTAAAACCGCTCATAGGACGTCTCCACCCGACTTCCTAAAGCTTAGAAGTGATTCGGGTTGCTTTACGCGACCCGAGATGCGTTACAGACTCGATCTTGCGATCGATCCTAATAGACTTCGCCTATCGGCGAATCTGCGATCCTAGAAGTGTTTCTAGACCCTTCTCGCACCCACCTAAGTCAAAGGAAGCGATAACGTACGTCGCAAGACCATAACCCAGGCCCAGTATACTCTTATTCATGCTCTGATACCAACTTGTAACACCCTGAAAATCGGGGGTCGTGTATAAACTCAACTCCCGAGTTCCAGACCGTCACTTATGCAACAAAAATGGTTATGATTCAATGTTGTCTGATTTAAAGCATTCACATGAGTAAAAGTATACCAAAACTGCAATTCATACTTCAGATCCAGTGATAAAAGCAAGCGGAAGACTAAACAATGTATATATCACTGTATGGAAAAACAAAGTAATCTCATCTGTCTCCAAAGTATGACTACAGCTCTGAGTCTCATGTACTTATACATAACAAAAGAATAATGTTCAAAAGAAGGTCCCACTGATGTCCCCTCGATCCAGGTCGCCTACGGGAAGCCGTCGTGATACTGCATATACGAGAACTCATCCTGGTCCTCGTCGATCTCTGGCTCCACCTCCTGGATCTCGTCTTCACCTGCAGCTACAACAGGGTCTGGTGGGTGTTGCAAACACCATCCCGTAACGTGGGAATGAGTGATCAACTCAGTGGAATCATAGAGCAAAGATTAGCATGTTCACAATTCAATCACGCGATAATAGTAAAGCAGTAAATCAGACAATCCTAACACTGTTGTTAATGCAAGATGATATGACGTGATGTATGCCCTCACCGACGATCACCCTCATGCGGCAACATCTTACGACCGCGGCATGCCACACTCCCTAGAGTGCTCCACATCTTCCAGGCACATGCAATGCTATGGTGATATGATTTTCAAGTTGTTATTAGTCCATTCAAA
Organism: Magnolia kwangsiensis; assembly: GCA_037074715.1. Classification (NCBI taxonomy): domain Eukaryota; kingdom Viridiplantae; phylum Streptophyta; class Magnoliopsida; order Magnoliales; family Magnoliaceae; genus Magnolia; species Magnolia kwangsiensis. The sequence goes on from CM073582.1 coordinate 89,337,358, forward strand.
CAGCAGGATTGAGAAACTAAGATACTTCCCTTGTATCAATCCCAACACAGATCCTGTCTAGGGTCGTCACTCCTAGTAATCTCATACGATGTATATTTCGTAGGTCACTGCAAGGGCTGCCAGGGCTGTTGCTCGCACTCGTTGCACCGCTCCCCCATCACCTTATCAATACAGGCCTACTGTACTCTACTGCACGGAAGGGTTCGCAGATCGCACGTGGCGGACCAGTTTCAGTTCAGCGGTCACTGCACGTAGATCAGGGCTGAAAGTCTCATGATAATAAATAGATATTTTTCCTGATCCGAGGGTGTAATCTGGATGAATTCTGACGGTCAGAACGCTTAATACTGACGCGTCAAGTCGTGTGCAAGATTTGAATTTGAAATTCTAAATTCGTCCCTATTCGCGGTCGCTTCAGTCCGGGTTCAACGAAATAGTCTGTGATTATCGGTTTGACTTGATTTTCGAGATGATTGTCAAGTCCAGCTGGGCGGTTCTAACGGTCTAAGATAGGAGGTTTCGGACCTTCGACGCGCGGTCTAAATCCAATACAAAATTTCAATATGGTCCAGAGAACAAACCCGCTTAGAGTTTGATCCGAGGTTATAGAGTATTGTAGAGTTGTTTGTTCTACTCGATTTGGGTCTTGCAGAACATATTTAAAGTGATCAGGGACTATTTCCCAGCTACTCTAGCGTTGCGCTAGCTAACTTACGCTTAATTTCCATGGAATTTATTTTCATGCGATTTCGGGTCGAGTTGGTACTCGAGCCCAAGTACGGATTTTTCACGGGCGTTACAGTGTTGGAGCAGATCCTTGGTACCATGGAAGTTTTAGAAATTTTACCCATGGGCATCCTGTGCACCTTGTATGCTCAAGTAATATTTTCGGTGTCCACATATACGGCCATCCATGATACCCCTGTGGAGGCAAGGCCCTGATGAAGTGAGGGCAGATATCCACAAGCTATACGATGCCAGATGCATGAATCACACAATCACTCATGCATCAATCCCAAGCATCCATCTCTCGGGGAGACACCAACATGTCATACACAATGACATAACCATGGCCAATCATACATCAACCAAGCATGCATATGCTGCATATGAGAGTGGGCCATGGAGATGAATAAGGGTGTCAATAAGGTGAAGATGAACTCTCTACTTAACCATGAAGGGTCTAGGTACTTAACCAATTCCTCATAAGGAATACAACCTCTAGTGAGGGCCCATATACTTAGGGTAGCCCACGAGACTAAGGAAAACAATGCTATGGGCTTAAATATATGAAACGGCCTAGCAAGTGTCTATAGTGGGCCTTTAACCACCCATAGAAGCCCATGGACCTACCTTAGGGCCACCAATGTGGACATCTAACTACAATTGGTCCTCAAGAGGTAGTCCATCTCTAATTGATCATGGATCAAGGCCCAAGGCCCATGCAACATCAGAAATAAGAAATTGGCAGCCATAATTATACTACAAACACTCATGTTGGGCTTCAAAAAGGGCGGCCCAAGGCCTATCCAGAACATGGTTCTAAGGGAAACACACATAACCCAACCCATATATACTACTATGGGCCCATAGGGAAAAAGTTAGAGCCCAACATAAAGGCCACTAATCTCATATATTGTGGTGGCCTAGTGGGCAGCCCATTGCTCAAACCACATGGGCAAATGTCATGCTTTTAGTCAAGTAAGTTGGGCCTACAACTCGGCCCAAGTATAAAGTTGATTTGGTGGGCAACTAAGGGCCCATCTACTTGTGTAATTTGGCCCACTAACCCAATACAATACTATGGTAAAAATAGCCCAAGAGTTAAATGGGCGTATCTAGAAAGTTCCAACCCAATTGGGCTTAAAGAGTTCAACAACTAGCTACATTCATGGACCCAATTAAATTCAACTATGGTGGGCCTTAAAAGTGCATTTATTAAGCCCAACATTTAAGGAATTAAAGGTATAAATTATTTTCTTTAAGATCTTCACAATGTGGTAGTCCCCACTCCTCAAAATTTCAGCCCAAGGCCATGCATAATTATAACATGTTGCTGTCCTAAATTTGGGTACTCCGTTGGAGTAGGTCCAGGACCTCTAAAACTCTAGAAATTGAGGGCCAGGGTCCCTTATCATGCATACAATGAGAGGAAACCTATAAAGATGGCCAATCATCATAAGAAATAATTTTGAATTATGATTTTTATCAAGGCATATTGCTGGACTGTATAGCAGAAAAATCTGGGAGTGCAACCATTTTGGACCATTCTTTTGGTTGCCCAAACAGGGTCAGTTGGGGCTGAAATTTTAAAGAGTGTCACTTCCATAGGTGGGCCACACCCCCAAAAAATTTCAGAAATTTTGAATATTCATAAGTAGTTTAATTAATTTAAACAATACAGTCTATCCAGAAAATCGAACAGGCCTGGACGTCCCAACGTGGTGGGGCAGTCCGGCCCTAGCTACGGTGTGTATAGGTGTCCATTGGCCCTGAAATCTGGTAGGTGGGTCTTACCATGGGTGGGCCACCTCCCTATAAAGTTTTAGAATTTTTGGGATAGTACAAGTATTTTATTTAACTCTTACAATTCGTAAGGTATTTTTGAAAAAATATTCTGCTGCTGAAACAATGCTGCTGCCCCTGATTTGTGCACCTCATTAGAGTTGGCCCAGGTCTGTCAAATTTTAAGAAAATGTAGGACCAACGTCCCTACATAAGTATACAACAAGGTGGGGTCTACAAAGGTGGCCCACTACTTCAAAAATAAGCTGATATTTATGTTTTTACAGCAGCAGAATGGCTGGTCAGTCCAGAAAAATCTGGACCGTCCAACCTTCTTGGCCCACCCTTTTGGGTGATCAAACAGGGACGGATGAGGGTGAAATTTGGGAGACATCTAGGTGCGGTTCCCGCCTTCACAAGTGGGACCAAACACCCCATCAATCATCCCCAGAACTAAGCTAAGACAGCTCAAAAATCTGTCCAGATAACTTCTGGACAGCAACATAATACTGAATTAAAATAATTATAATCACTATAAAAAGAGGAAATCAATCCATGAAAATTGTGGTATGGACCACCTCAGTGGGCCTCACAATTATCCAGACCATTCACATCAACAAATACCATTTGCATGTATCCTTTTTGGGTACATTTAGGGCCCCAACGTCCAAGGGTGGACTGTTAAGGACGTTCTCCCTCTTTAGACGGTTTGGATGGTTCCAGGTTGAAAGGTGGGCCACACACATCTTGATTTCAGAGATATAAACAAGAAAAATAAAAAAATCCGGCCACAAGGGAAGGATCTTCGCCACATTGAGGCCCTTCCCCTCTTCACACAATCACAATCGTCCACTCTATCATGATTTACATAGTTCCACATGAACATAACTCGTCCTACTCAAGATCTATAGTAGAGATGTCATCTTCACCAAGGATCAAGGGTCTAGATGACCTAAGGATCCTTAATCAAGGAAAGAAAACCGTGTGTGTGTGTGAGGGGGGTCCATGGAGAATGGCCCCTTGCATGGACCATGCATGCACAAAGGATGGGCTATGAGCTACATCCATGAAGACATGGGGGCCACCACCATCATTTGATGGGCCCCACAAGCTTCAAAATGAAAGGAATGGAAAGAACATCCATGGAATCAAAGAAATCAGAAATTTTCATCCAAGGAACACCCACCTTAAGATCTCTATCAAAACTTTACTCCAAGCTTCTAACTGTCCAAGGAAGCAAGATGAAGGATTGTGATGGATTTTCAATGGAGGGATTGAGGGGAAAAGGAGGAGAAGGGACTGGAAAAGGAGAAAAATGGGGCTGGATTTTATTTTATTTTTTGCAAGAGAGGAAGGAGAGAAGAGAGTAGAGAGAAATGAGAGGGAGAGTATGGAAATTTACTAGAAAAGAGAGAGAGTGAGTAATTATGAGCTCTCTCACCTTATATAGGGAAACCCATCATGAAAAGTAGGGTGATATAAACAAAGTTCATAGATTTATAGGTTTGGGGTAGGGATGAGTAGTGTGTGAGTAGTGGGTAGTGTAGAGGATGGGGTTTAGATAGTGTGTGGGTAGTGGGTGGTGTAGAGGATGGGGTTTAGGTAGTGTGTAGGTGGTGTGTGTTGGAAATAGTTACAAGAGATGGGACCTACCTAGAAATCCGTACACACCACCCCTAGGTGGGCCACATGATCATGATCAAGGGCTTAGAAAATGAAATGCACACAACTTATGATCTACATGCCGGATGGACGCACAAGACGCGACATTAGAACCGCGGCGACGATGCAGTCACAATGGCATAAGTCTCCACTCGATCTGAGTCGGGTCTTCATGACTGGATTCACGGATGATCATAAACACTATTCAAGGGTCACGGGTCGCCGGAATTCGACCGATAGGACTGCGGGACCAAGACGGACGGAATGCATACTTACACACGTGCATACAAGCGAACTCAGGTTGGGCCTCACACCAAGTGATCAGTAAGTGACTATGTCAAGTTAACTTGGGTGAGTTTTGGGTCAACCAGCTAGGTTTCCAAACTATAGCCATGGTTCTTTAGAAACCATCCTCTGTACCATGTCTCCGACGCTGGATTGAACTTCAAATTTCCAAGTATAATTACATGAATGTTTAGGTGAAGGTGAGGTTAGGATCTATATCCTGTTCAATGCATGGGTAATCATGGGTATCACCATGAAAGAGGTGTATGCATCATGACTGGAATAAATTGAAAAGTATAAATGGTGGAGTATTGTCATATATTTGTGGGGCAAGGGTCTCTCCATTTGTGAATTTCTATATCATATGAATGACAACTGATTTATTCTTTTTCTAAATTGATGTATAATAATGACTTCTTACAAAGGGTTATTTGTATTCTTTGCTTTCAGGGAAGAGGCTAAAGATATACAATCACAATTGCAAAGGGCAAAGTGACTTGCTTCTGAGGATATCCCGGAAAAATTCAACAAGTAAGAAGCATTCCTTAATTTTGGCAAGTAACATTTTTGCTTTTGAACAAATATATTGCTTGCTTCCTTTCATATTTGAAAAGTAAGAACCTTATTTGGATAGGTGACTGTTGGAGAAACTACCCATGGTTTGTCAAAACTCACAATCTCTAAAAAGTGCACATAGGAAACACTTTTATCTAATCACGTTCCCAATAACGTACATGATAGGACCACACTCAACTTGCCACCGAACCATGTGTTGATGCCCCACATGTACCTCATGTGCACCATGTGCCACGACACATCCTCAAGTGCCCGACATGTGCCCCATAAATCATTAATCACCTCACATTGTAAAATGTGCCATTCTACACATACATGTGCCAATGTCCATCTTCAAGTGCCCCATATGTTCCACGTATGCCATTGTGAATCTTCAAGTACCCCACATTTGTTGCATGTCTGCAGGTATTGCTTGCTCATTTTTTATCCTTTTTTTGAGGAAAGTCCGATCTCACTTTTATACGTTTATGATCTTCTTTCTTCTACCTTTTTTTTTCTCTTTTTTTTTTTTTTTTCTTTCTTTCCTTTTTTTTTTTCTTCTTAATCTGTAGATGGGAAATGTTGCAACCATTGCAGCTGCATTTTTGTTACAAAGATGTTAGTGTTTTAATCATGCTGAGATGTGTTACAGGCCTTCTGTAAACAGCCTTTGACAATTTATGGTGACGGAAAACAAACACGAAGCTTTCAATATTTTTCTGACATGGTACTTTACTCTTTCTTTTAAGACTTTATGATTGAAAATGTGTTGTGGGCTCACTGTCTTTCCCGAAAAGGGCATACCTTGCTCAGTTCCAACTGTTGTGATAAAATCTCTTTCTTCAATCCCGTGGTTAATGATTAGTTGTATGTCTAGCCATTGCTAATTAATGCCAAATATAATCTTTATATTTAATGATGGAAGTTTGCATAATTCATGGGCACACTTTGATTTTATTCTTTATTTTTTGTCATTTTGGTCATTTCTTTACCAAGCCTTTAGATAGTAGATAAAAAACCTTGGTAATTTTATCCAACTGAATTTGTCGTTGCATATCTCGAAACATTCATGTATGCACCATAGTTTTGTTGTTGCATATTGTTAAATGAAGATGCTTTCTTGATCATTGATTTGTTTTTCCAATGTGGTTATCACTTATGATTGCATTTGGATGTGACCTAAATTGCTAGGTAGACCTTTCAACAGAACATATCAAATTCCTTTTCTAATAGCATGGACCACAATGCATAGGTGTTCTTGAATGCATTTATTTCTTTGTGATGTTTGTTAAGGGCTTGTTTACAAGAAATTTAAGGATGCATCAACTAAATTTTGTAGGTTTCAAGAACTCTTAGTTTCTCTATAAAATAAGAAGGTAAGTCATTCAGTGGTGAGGATCCATGTGAATTCTTGCTTTACTTGTTCTTGAATGCTTGAATATGACTGTAATCTCTTATGGAAGAGCATAATTGCTTTATCTTTCATTATATTTGATTCTTGCACTGTTAGTTCATCGATAAGACCTCTTGAAAAGGTAACACTATTCTGTTTCCCTTTTAAGAGGTAGTTTGTTTACAAGTAAGCAGATTGTGCATTTGGCTAGCTTGTAAAGTGTTTACAATGGATAAAGAATTTCATACAGTTGGGAATAACTTGGATGATCTGTTTCATGAAAGTTGTTGTGCATGTTTCTTTTATTGTTGAATTCAGAATTTTTAGATGAGTTGATCTATTAGGGCATGCACTAGCAATGGTAAGCCATTATTTATTATTTTTTTTTAAAAAAATAATATAAGCTAGCTACGGCTAATAGCCGTAGTGTTAGATCTAAAAACCGTAGCAATATGTATTTAGCTACAGTTTTTATCCGTAGCTTTTTTCCCTTTTTCTGGTAGTGATTACTTTTGCTTTATCACCTAAGATTATTATTGTTATTATTATTTTTTACTTTTTACTATATATATATTGTTATTATTTCTTTTGAGGGTTTTAAATGAATGAAGATTAAAAACTAGAAATAGAAAAATAAACTATAATTTTCGTCAAAATAAACAACCATATCACATTTCTAAGTGAAATCACTTCACACTCACATAACCATATCATATCCTCAAGTGTAACCTCATCATATAGTCTATCAATCGTATCACATTCTCAAATGGATCCACTATGCCAACTGTTAAACAACCATATCATATCCTCAAGTGCAACCTCATCACACAGTCCATAAAGTGTTTCACATTCTCAAGCAGAACTGCATCATACTATCACACAATCATGTCATATGCATTCTCAAGTGCAACCTCATCATATAGTCCATCAACTGTATCATATTCTCAAGTGGAATCACATCACACTATCATCTCAACCATGTCATGCGCTCAAGTGCAACCTAATCACATAGTCCATCAACCATATCATATCCTCAGGTGCAAATTCATCACGCTGTCCATCAATCGTATCACATTCTCAAGTGGATATATACACCATCACACTATCACACTACCTTATCACATCCTTAAGTACAACTCTATCACGTTGTCCATCAACTGTATCAAATTCTCAAGTGGACACATTACACTCATACAACCACATATCATATCCTCAAGTGTAACTTGATCGTTTAGTCCTTCAATTTCTTTCATTTTCAAGTGTAACATCATCACATTGTCCCACTACAATATTATATCCTCAAGCATAACCTCATCACATAGTCCACCAATTATATCATATTTTTAAGTGTAACATGATCACACTGTCACACAACTTTAGATTATCCAATGTCATGACATAGTCCATCGACCATATTACATTCCCAAGTGGAGATCATTTATCACACTATAACACAATCATATCATTTTCTCAAGCGCAAATAGTCCAACCATATCACATTCTTCAATCTGGAACCACTTCACACTGTCACATAATCATATCATATGCATATGTGCAACCTAATCACATGGTATATCAACTATATCATATTCTCAAATGTGACCACATCATACTATCACACGACCATAGCATATCCTCCAGTGCAGCCTCATCACATAGTACGATAAGCATATTACATTCTCAAGTGGAACTATATCACACTGTCACACAATCATATCATATTTTCAAGCACAACCTCATCATATAGTCTATCAACCATATCATATTCTCGAGTAGAACCACTTCACACTATCACACAACTACATCATATCCTTAAGGGTAATCTCATCACTTAATCTATCAACTGTATCGCATTCTCAAGTGTAACCTCATCATACCGGGGCAATATTATATCAGTGCCTTAAGTATAATCTCATCACATAGTCCATCAACTGTATCACTTCCACAGATGCATGGATTTATTCTGATATTGATTGTACTCTCTTACACGATGTTTGTCATTTTTTTCATTTATATTTAGAAAATTTCCAACCCTATAAAAAAACACAAAATTATTTATCTTACCTGCATTGGGATGCCTTCTAATAATCCAAGTCATCAATCTCAACTAGTTATTTGTTCCAGTATACATTTCATGGGCTATCATGCAAACATCATACATCTTGCTCCTACAAACACAAGAACAGGCCTTTCGGAAGTGAATTTATTTTTCTTGCTATGGAGCATTCCCTTAGAATTGTAATAGTAGCCTATGCAAGAAAAAGAAATTCACTTCCAGTACTTCATTGCAGTCCCAGCTGAGGGCCTGATTGTTGGGGCCTGGCAGAATGCTTATTCTATTGTCAACAGGTATGAGTTGGACACGAAATTGTTAGGATTTATTTGATTGTTGCTGGTTTTTGGTTGAGGGGATGGGTTATAGTCTGTTTGGATAGTTGGTTTTGCTGTAGTCCGATTTGATCAGATGTTTCGTTGGGGAGATGGGTTGTGGTTTCTTTTGTCAACTGGAGTAAGGGATTTGTGAAGAAGGGGATCGGAGTTGCTAAGGATGTTCCCAGGTAATATGAAATGTATGGCAAAGTTCTTTTTTCTTCTTTTATCTTTTTGTGAATGAGTTTAAAAGATATGATAGGTGAGGCCCGTTGTTTTTGTGGTGGCCACCTATCATATACATATTTAAAATTCAGATATGAGACCATTATTATAATTTTTATCAGGGATGTATTGGTAAAAGACACCATGCATTATTATAATTTTTTTTTTTTTTAAAAGATGCAGTAGCTACGGCTATTAACCGTAGCCAATTATCAACAAACCGTAGCCATTGGTACGCTCAGCCAACGTTTAGCTACAAATATAATCCGTAGCTGTATATATTTTAGGTACGGATAGTATAGCTGCGGATTTAATTCGTAGCTATAGAAGATATTAGTTTAAATCAAATATAAATAACAAAATAAAATAATTCTTTTAAACCGGAGGCCTGCTTCAAATTATCATAACTTTCTTGTAAATTTATTTCAATATTATAGCACTATAACAAGTATTGCTCTTTTATGCAATTAAAAAAAACAAAAATGAAAAAAATAAATACAATCAAAGTAAAACAAAATGTAATAAAAAAGAGGGATTAAAAGGAAAAACAGAGATACCTGATGGGTTAACAGGTTGTTGCGGGTAGAGAGATCCCAAAGCAGTCATGAGAGAGAAAGAGGGGAGAGAGAGGCGCAGAGAGAGAGAGAGAGAGAGTCGGTGGCAGGGAGAGGAAAAGTTTGAATGATATGAGAGAGTCGGTGGTAGAAAGAAGGAGATCAGAGTTGCTGAGGATGTTCCCAGGCAAATGATATGGTTGTGTGAGAGTAATGTTTCTCCACTTGAAAATTGATGAAATTAAATATTGAAATTCTACTTATTGATGCATTTGAATGTCATCCATATATTGAAATTTCACTTTTGAAATGTGCTAATGACAAAGGAAGTTGAGTTATGCAAGTGACAAGTTTGGAGATTATTACAGGCTCTTGAGGCTCTTAAAATTAGTTGGTGCTTACTTTTGATGATTTACAAACACATCTCAATGCTTAGGTGTTGAATTACAATTGATGCGAGCTGAGGGTGATGTTTGTTAAGATATTAATATGTAATGGTTCTTAGCAAAATGGTAAGCTAAATAGTTTAGTCCATTTTAGTAGTTGAACATGCAAGTAACCACAGTAAGGTGTAAGTCCTTGAATGTGAATGGAATGGAGCTAACTATTAGCTCCAACTTTGTTGTTTAGTAAGCACAATAACATCGACTGTGAATGGAATGGAACCCACTTTCATTATTTACTTTATTGTATTGTATTGTTATAATTCAATTGAACATCCAAATATGACATTTTATTCACCAAGTGATATGACCCTACATTTAACTAAAAATTGTCACTTGAATCTACTTAGGTAGCTCCTACTTCTTCTTTTTTATGACCTAAGAATTTCTATTTTCTTTCTTTTTCATTATTTTTTTTTTAAGGATTTAAATGAATGAAGATTGAAAACTGGATAAATAAAAATAAACTATAATCTTTGCCAAAATAAACAACTCTATTATATTCTTAACCGGAACCACATCACAGTATCACACAAGCATATCACATCGTCAAGTGCAACTTCATCATAAAGTCCATCAATCATATCATATTCTCAAATGGAACAGCCACATCACACTGTCACGGTGTGATGAAGTTATACTTGAGGATATGATATTGTAGTGCGACAGCGTGATGGGATTACACTTGAGAATGAAAGAAATTGAAGGACTGTGATGAGGTTACACTTGAGGATATGATATGTGGTTGATATGTGGTTGTGTGACATGATGTGTCCACTTGAGAATGTGATACGGTTGATGGTTAACGTGATGAAGTTGCACTTGAGATGTGGCATGGTAGTGTGATAGTGTGATGAGGTATATATCTACTTGAGAACGTGATACGATTGATGGACAATATGGTGAGTTTGCACTTGAGGATATGATATGATTGAATTATGACAATATAATGCAATAAAATAAATAACGAAAGTGGGTTTCATTCTATATTGTGGTTACTATACAATAAAGTTCATTCCATAATTTTTCAAGAACTTGTACCTTACTGTGGTTACTTGCATCTTCAACTATCAGGATGGACCAAACTATTTAGCTTAGCATCTTCAACTACCAAGATGGACCAGACTATTTAGCTTACCATTTTGCTGAAAACCATTTCATATTAGCATCTTAACAAACATTAGCCTCAACCTGCATTAATTGCAATTCACGCTGCAAGAAAACTGGTCGTAGCCTTTATCAGCGGTCAGGTGAGTGCCAATAAAGGTGGTGTCGGTAAAAGCTTTACTGGCGGTTGTGCGAGACACCCCTAAATCGTCAATTTTTACTGCACTACCAAAAAATGGTCTATAGCTATGGATAAAATCCATAGTTGAAGATATATGGCTACAGTCTGTAGCCATAGCTTTTAAAGATATGGCAACGAATTAATCCATAGCCATAAAACTTATGGCTTCCATTAATCCGTAGCCATAAAGCAAAGCTTCCTCATCAAAAGTTTTATTATTATTATTTTTTTTTTTAAAGAACAAGAAGAAAGAAGAAAAGGTGATGTGGTCTCCTGCCCTGCCAAGTAAAATAGTCTGCACTCATCTAACAAATTGAACACATCTTCAATAGTCATGCTCTTGGAGTTCCATTGATATTGGGATTCTTTGAAATTAAATTCCATTAGCAAGCCCAACAAATCACCGTTATGGGCTTCTCCCATTTTCACAGCCATCTCCCTCTTCTCAATCTTATGCCTCATAATAGCTCGCACTTCTTGGTCTATTTCCTTTCTCCTCAGGTTATCTTTTGTGGGCAAAAACCTGCAGTTTGATATTACACACATCATGAAATTTATGATAAATAAATAATTGGATCTCTAGTTTCGGAATTTATGGTAAATATCATTTGGGTCTCTGATTTCAATTCGTTTTTATTACTTCCTTCTCGCTTATGAAATGAATTGAGAAATTTATAAGGCTGAGAAAAAAAATAAAAACAATCTTCATTTCCTAAGAATTCATAGGTTTATCATCCCATCCACATGACACATGGCAGGTTTATGTATTGATCAGGTCCACACATATAGACATATTGCTCACATTTTAAAATAAAAGCCATGAGACAATCCCAATCCATTACTTCTAACGTTTATCCACTGCAAATTTGGGATGAAAAAGTGATAATGCAACAATGTTGCTGACCGTTTCCACAGTTCATGGTTAATGGGTTTTAGTTCAACAATGCCAGCAACAATATAGATGTGCAGTGATTGATCAGGCTCTTCAATTATCTAAGGCGACTAAATTATATTCTTAATATCCTCCATTTTAAGTCATCAAGGGTCAGGATTTTATGTTTAGAACATCTCTCGGGATGGTGAAGATTGGCAGATTTGGGATCCTAATCCTGACTGAAACAGCTACAAAGCTGTCATTTCAGGATGTTTATGGTAGCAGCAGGCCTGACTCATGTTTTAGACCTTGTTTAGTTTAGTTTAGGTTTATTGATATTATTATTATCATTTTTGGAAGGTAGTTTCATGGACGAGATAAGGATATGAAAAACAGAATCAAAGTAAATAATATCTGATGGAAGAAACAAGAGAATAGAACCTATTGGTAATTCCAGATCTTCCTATAACAAAAGAATTTAGGAAACAATTTACTGAAAACCGATCTTTCATTCCATTCTAGACTGAAGAAATTGCCACTTCTGGCATGGCAATAATAGAGAAATGAAATGGTAGAAACATATAAAACAGAAATGAACACAGTTCATATTTCTAGGGAAAATATAATTTATAGTCAAATAAATGAATAAAGTAGCAGAATTCTTGCTAATTGTAACAAAGCGGAGGAGAAATGCAACCCATTTGTAAAACAAAATCAAAGATTCCCGAGTCTGGAATCTTGGGTCACTAATTGGACTCCCAAGCAAACCAAAACCATCTTTTTATGACATTCAAGTGAAGAAAATTATAGAAAATTCACAGAATTAGAATAAGAACAACTCATGTTGCAAAAAACTGACATTCAAGGTTTAAGCTTTTCCCATAACAAAAACACCAACTATATCTCAAGGCTTTTTCTTTTTTTTTTTGGTTCTGTTTCTTTTTTAAATGTGAAAATGTTGTGCATCAATGGCATTGAAACAAAGGAACTATCCAATTATCAGTAAAACCCTTTGGTAGTTGGGGTGAATTTCAATGCACTATCAAATTGAATTGCAAACATTAATATAATAAAATGGAAATAACCAAACTGCAATTTCCTCCCTTAGCAGGCAGGCAAGCAGGCATATGGATGGAATGGACTCCATATTTCAATTGCATTACCTTCAAGTGGGGTACCTCAAACTATCATAACCAAACTACCTCAAACTTTCAAGTGGACTCCATATCTAAAATGAATGTTTGGAGCTGCAATATCAAGCCAAAGGTGGAAGAGAGCATTACAGCGGTTTGGCACATTGATGGAAAAATAATGTGAAACTAACAAAAACAGGAGAGAGGATTTCTGTTAAAAATGTACCTATTCCATCTGAGAGTTAGCAAACCTTAAAAACCTGTAAATCTCAATGACATCATACTGGATGAGCAGTTACACATTGCAATGGGAACTTTGTTGTGTTAAGGTTGAGCAATTCGCAACCATTCACTATATAACGTTCAATTGCCTCACATGTGCCAAGAAGCTTCTTCTATAAAAGAAAGACTTGCAAACCAAATCCCTATTTAAAACTTACAAATGAGGTGCTACTATTTCAAAATCAAGCTTCTTCTTTTATTTATTTATTAATGAGGACATTGTGGAATTTTAAAAATGATCATAAAAACATTATCAACTTGAGGTTTGTTGCTACAATGAATATAGTTGAATCAAAGTAATATCAAAAGCTAAAAGCTTAAGCGCACATCTAAAGTACTGAAAAGGATACTGTCATATATTGAAAAGAATAAAATGTAGAGAAGTACCTGGTAATAACAACAGGGGTCCCTGCACTGGCTGCACAAACAACAGCTTTTACTTTAGCAGTCATACCCCCTCTTCCTACCCTCGATTTGTCTCCAAACGTTATCATCCCTTGATGTGTCTCTTTTACATATGTATATATAAGCTTTGAATGAGCTTCACTAGGAGGAAGTTATGGCTGCTGAAAGGCCGATATAAAACGTTATATTGGCAGTTATTCTGGTAGTTTAGGCCTTTTCTTTGCAGAAAATTGCCATTTTTTTTTCCAATATAGATTACATAACCAGTTCAGGCAAGACTAAAACCTCACATCAGCAGCACCCGAGCCTGGGTTCCCATCTAGCTGGGGTGTGCACTAACTAACCAGCTCAACTAACAAGCTGGAAGCTCTTTTTCTTTCATTTATTTATTTCTTTACAGTTTTTATATTTCCAATTATTAAATTACATAATTAACTAAGCTTAATTTAAATAATCTTGGGATTTAATAGTAAAATAAAAACTAATTATTATTAAAGTATGATATACTTTTCTACCATTCAAAAAAATCTGACGGTATCACACACACACACACACACACACACACACACACACACACACATCTCAACAACAACATCATCGTCGTCTAAAGCCATATCCCAACTGCTTGGGATCAACTGCACAAAGGCAAAAAGAAGAAGGAAAAAAAAAACAACGGGGCTGCCAGAAGCGAGCCAAAGACCCCCCCTAATCAGGGAGTGCACTCCCGATATACAATAAGGCCCTATAATAGAAGCAGGAAAGACCCATAGTCTCCAACGATTGGTTTGTACTAGTACATGCTGCCAAAAAAAAAAAAAAAATCATTCATAAAAAAAGCTACAATATCAAAGTTTATTCTTCTTTTGATCATTTTCTGCCATAACTTTTATCATGAATCCTAACAATAATGGCTCCGATGATTCAATAAGAGTCTTCCTGAGCCGCCCTGGATAAATGGGAACAAAAAAAGTGGAATGGGATTCATGCAGTTGACCCCCATAAATTGGGATAAGGCTTGGATGATGATGATGATGATGATTATGATTGAGATGTATGAAGGGTGTACTCTACAGCCATAAGAACATAAGAATTTGTGTGGTAACGAAGTGTTTTACATGGAGATGTTCTTCAGTCTAAGCATTGGACGATTAGAGAAATTTTCTATTTATCAAGGGCATGATGAGATCAATTAGGACTCATCTGCTGATTTATGGAACTTTGCATAAAAAGGCACCCACAAACTACAGAGTAACAATGTAGGCAGAGGGCAATCCAAAAACTGCATATAACTCTCCAGATATTCATTTATATAGACAAAGACTCTCCATTTACATCTGTTAGGATGTCCAATACAGCAGAATAGAATACTGTGTTTCTAAAATAAAATAATCATCACCCACATGCAGACATTTGAAGAATATTCTTGACATTTGAGTCTCTGATGACCTCATTGCAAGAACCCAAGAGAGGAAGAAGGGTATAATGAGAAGAACATTCATACTCCATATAAAAAAAATTAAAAAAATGCAACAACCAGTTGAGAAAACCAGCAATACCCGAAAAACCAGATTTAGGAGAGTTCAAATGCATGTAGACATTCAAAATGCAAGACCCAATTGAGAATACCAGCAATACCCAATTTCCAAAAAGCGAGATATGAGAGTATCCAAGTGCATGTAGAAGTTCAAAATGATACCTACCAATTATTACGTATCTGGCCCATATTTTACTAATTTCCTTCCAAGTTCTCACTACATTGAATCTGTAAAGCATTTAACACCTTCTCTACTTTTCTTGTAGTCCAAGGTATTTTGACAAGAGAAATGATCAACCTACAACTGGTCATATGTCATGATCCACTCAAAAGCAACACACTACAATTTCAATGCAACTTCATCATTATGAATGACCTGGAAGCACCCATTAACTTTTTTTATTAAACTGAATGTTCTTTTCTTCTTTTTTTTTTTTGAAAAGCATGAATGTTCACAACTTAATTCGCTCCAACATTTGAATTCAGCCTAAAAGTCAATATTGACCACTGAGTATCCATGTTTTTCTTTCCTGTTATAGATGGTCCCAGCAGCAAACTATGAGAAATCAAATGAAATGTAAAATTACAACACCCCAGGAAAGCAACTTATCAAAATAGATATAGTATGCACGAACTGTCAGTGGTACGTAACACCCTTCAGCCGTAGCAACATCTATTTGAAATACACTTCATCACACTGTCACACTCATATCATATTCTCAAATGTAATCTCATTACATAATCCATCAACTGTTTCACATTCTCAAGTGTAACCTCATCACATTACACACTACCATATCACATGTTTAAGTACAATCTCATCACATAACACTACAGGAAAAATGACTTTCACCGGTGGTTAAAAATGTCGGTAAAAGTTTTTTTTTTTTTTTTTTTAAGAAAAAAAAAAAACCACTGGTAAAAGTTATTGTGGTGGCTAGAAAAACGCCAAAAAATGGGGCATCGGTAAATCTTTTGCCGGCGGCTAGCGGCCTTTTCCAATGCTTCTACTGGTCCCCGGTAAATCCTGAAAAAGCGCCAGCAAATCCTTAAAAAATACATATAAATTTTTAAAAAGAGTCGGTAAATCCCTAAAAAAGCGTCTTTTATAGTATGCTGAAGCCCCATTTGCACCTACTGAATCACCCCATTTGGCCTGATAAGCAACCTGTAAAATTCTCCTGACCAAAGTGCCGTTTGGAACCTTTGTCGGCTGGAACCAAAGCCTGCCGCCAGCAAGGGGTCCCTGTTAAATCAAAATACAAATGCCTATCTGTGAGATTCATCCCAGTAATGCATATCTCCAGTCTAAATAAACATTTTTCAGCAATAATTTTAAGAAGAAATTAAATATGAATGAAGAGTGCCCACCCAATGTGGGTGCTGTTTCCCCAATCTCTCACTTTATGATTGTGTGCCATCTTACATTCTTATTAATTGGCCAATTCATGAACTCTGGATAAATGACTCTTCTCCAAATGCCTTAACAGCTCACTTTGTGATTAGGCAATTTAAAATTGCAAAATTCATGAATAAGGTATCAATCCAAATTCCAAAACGTGCAAAACTATTTCTAAGCTTCCCTAGCTTGAGTTCAAAATAGAGTAGGACACCATTAGTGAAATGGTTTCATCAGTACTCAGCCCTATAACTGAAATATTTCTGTAAATCCACCACAAACAACTGTAGATGAGCTCATCAATCAAAACACAACTGTAGTTGAGCTTTTGTGAACACAAATAGTTTGATTTAAAACTTCGGTATTTTTTTTCTTGGGAGACAAAAGTACAGAGGGTTATTTGAATTCTCGGTTGTTTCAAAAAAGTATCCTTCTATTATCACAAAATAGTTTTTGCCCTTCATTTTATGGCAGGTAGCTCAGGCACAGGTAGAGGAAGCAAGCAACATGCGGAGACGGCTCAATGGCGACACCAGCATTACCAGAGCCAACCTTTCATCTTCCAGTGGGACCCCACAAGTCGATCATGGTGCATCGGCTGGGGAAACACCCAAAAAGACGGCGGCAACCATTGCAGCTGAGGTTGCAGACAAGCTGGTGGCTTCTACCACGTCGCAGCAGATTATGACATCGTTCTTTCCACTTTTGCAGCGCAGGAAGCGAAGCATGTCGGTCTGATGGCATCCACTAACCCATCTAATACCGAATTCCCATCCAAGAAGAGGCAAAAACTTGAAAATTCAATGCCCGTTCCAGATGCATCCACTTTCATTACCGCCCAACGACTCTCTCTTCGAGCTACCCATCAGCATCCAACAATGTTTGTGCGCCAACCATAAATCGCCTCGACAGTGCGCAAGTCCTGACCTCTATTTGCAGTAAGAAGAAATGTTGGGAGATGAAGAAAATCTGGATCCTCTGTTTCAAATAAAAATACTGGGAGAGAAGAGGGAGGGAAGCCAACGCGGCCCTTTCTTTTCTTCTATTATTTTTGCTTTCCTTTTCTAGTTTCTTTTTTTTTTTTTCTTTTGTTAATATTTTTAGATCTATTTTTTATTTTTTATTTTTTAAAATAACATATAATGTAGATCAATAGGAAAGCTACAAGCAGAGAATCCCTGTTAGGTTATAACAGAGGATCCAGACTCTATAATTATAGTAAAATGAGCTGGGGAAATGAATGGATGGAGCCATAAAACACATATATCATGATGCTCCACGGAAATTAGGGATGGAAGAAACCCTGAACCTGCACCTCGACTACAGGCAATCTGCGTCGAGTTCATCGTGACGTGGCTAGTAGATGCACTTCAACAATGGCTCCGGAGCCAGCAATGTAGGTAGGTTCTTGATAGAGGTGGGCAGGAACCTGACTCGTTAAATTTGACTCGACCGAACCGGTTGGATTCGATCTGACCCGAACCAAAAGCCAGGGTCAGGTCAGATCGAATAGACCCACTCGGATCTGATGTCAAACTGAGTCAAGTTCGGGTCATGTAGCAACTCAATCTGATTCGATCCGGAATCGGATCGGATCGGATCTGGTCCAATTCGGACCAGCATTGGGTAGTATAAAGTCAGTTTTTACTCTTTAAAAAAAAAACTTTATCTTCATCTACCCAAACCTTAACACAACCTACAGCTCGAGCCAACTTTCTCTCCTTCCCTCCTTTCTCTCCCTCTTTCTCTCTTGATTTCCCTCCTCTCATTCTTTATCTCCTCCTTTCTCTCCCTCTTTATCTCCTGATTTCCCTCCTTTCATTCTTTCTCTTACTCTCTCCCGATTTACCTCTTGTTTCCTTCCTAATACCAGAGTATCTGGCTCGACTTAACTCCGTTCAGTCCGAATCAGCTGGATAAACTCAACTTAATCCGACTCGATTTCTCTAACCGAGTTGAACTCAGTTCGGGTGAGCCCAGCAAGAAATCGGTTCGAATCGAGTTAGCCCTATTGGACTTGGCCCCAAATCGGACTAAGTTCAAGTCAATAGCTCGCAAAAATCAGTTGAGTCGAGTTGAACCTAATTCAGTCCAACTCGACTAGATGCCCACCTCTAGTTCTTGACATTAGTGCCCATCTTGATGTATTTATTGTATATCCAAGCTCTGTTTTCTTGTGTTGTGGTTCACTTAAGCTTAAAATCTGCCTCATTTTTTGGATCAAGCCCCTAAAATGATATGGAAAAATGGATGGACGGCATAGATAAAACACATACATGATGGTGGGGCCCACAGAGCATTGACCACTAGCTAGCCAAACCACGACCAGGTCCTTAGATTAGGGACGTTGGATCCCGCTCGCGAGAAACGAAGAACCCGAGTATACACGTGGCAATGTACAAATATTCCTTAAGCCTCTGCTTATCAGCTGTTATCCCTGCTAAGGAGTTTCGCGCTCCCCCCTAGCAGATAAGATAATCCGGTCTCCTTTGCATTTCCAATCTCATTTCTGGTTCGTTTTCCTATACTTTTGAAAATCTATAAATTTCTTGACGTATATCCCATTTCGTCTGCATTTTCTTTCAAATGAGGTGGATTTTTTGGTTTCCTTCCCTCTCTTGTTTGTTGCGGTTGATGATCCAGATTTGCAGTCAAATACTCATAGGAAACATGCATTTTGTAATTTTTATCATATTTTTCTATTATTTTAATTTTAAAAAATATTAGGCGTCGTGTAGCTTACGCTATACTCTATGTACCTTACGCTACATGCTATAGAAGGCCAAATGCTAGGCCATATGCTATGCGCTATTTAAAACGCTGCTCTCAGCACTAAGGATATGTATAACAAGTAAAGTGCAAGCTAATACCAGACAAATATATCTAGCTTTACTTCTTAGATCCAGTCAATGTGTACAATGCACACACCTACATGTGTGGAGACAATGTCGGATGGTAGAGACTCACCATATGCATAACAGTTACATCATGTATAGTGGTCAATGGATTAAGCCATCCCAACTTATTCACTGATTATGAAAATATTATAGGTCTATAAAGAGCTGAACAAGTTAGGCTTCACAATGTATTTCACATCGAACTTATCCTACTTCATTCATTGGGGATTCAAAGACTTGATGGAGTCTCCTAACAAATCCATCCCAATCATATCAATTCCATGCATGCACTATAACAATGAGCAATAAACAAAGTAATACACACACACAATTCATTGGACTAAAGGGACATATATTCCAAAAGTTTCAAGCATTGGCATTATGTTTATTGAGTTTTTTTTTTTTTTTTTTCCTTTTTCTCTCGAAGGATGACAATTTTATTAAGAAGCGGCAAAGCCGAATGAATATAAGGGCATGTTCGGATGCCTGTAAGTTCTTTTAAGTTGTAAGTAACTTACTTGTAAGTCACTTACAGGTAAAAGTTACTCACAGGTAACCTGTTTGGATGTAAGTTGTAAGTCACTTACAGGTGAAAGTTAATTACAGGTAACCTGTTTGGATGTAAGTTGTAAGTCACTTACAGGTAAGCTAGTTTTTCTATTTAGATAACCTGTAAGTTACGTATAGGTAGAAAGTTGTATATTCACATCGAGCAGAGCTTAGATTGTGGAATCATTCTAAAATATTATAATCATATAAAAAAAACATGGGATCAAATATGTTATTTTGTTAAGCCCATCAAAATGAATATTTGAGATAATTATTAAACTAAACCAATCATCAAGTGAGTTATAAAAGTAAGCAAATGAATTCAAAATGTCTATAATATGGAGTAATAACTCAATTTAAGCGTTGAGAATAAACTTACAAACATTAATAGAAAATTTAATAATTAAATTACTTGCATTTCAACTGTGCAATCTGATGTAATTTCCAAGGGCTAGCATATCATCAATCCTACTCTATCATCAAAGTTTTTTTCATTCTCTAACGAGGAGTTTGATGCTTAGGATCTAAGAGATTCACCAACACTGATGTAGATCATTAAATTACTTGCATTTCAACCGTGCAATCTAAGAGATTCACCAACACTGCGAGTACATCACAGGATCACCAACCACAGGCCACAGACAGTAAGACCAACCAGATAAATGATCTTCAGGATCACCAGCCACAGGTCACAGTCCTTTGTTGTTTCATGGGATGCTGCATCACATGGTCTGTTCGGATTATAGGCCCATGGCACGTGTGAAAAATGCACACGTGCGCAGGTGCATATAAGTGATTGTTTGGACGCCAGTGTGCCTTATAGAGCAGCGTCAAACTACTCCCGTTTTCAAAGGAGAAAAAAAGAACAGCAAGAGATTGTAGAGATGGAGAGAGATTTGATGGGTTGGTGCATTTTTCTCTCTTCTCCTATTTTAAAAAATTTGACCGTTGAGCTTATAAGTCACTTACAGGGAAGTGACTTCCCACCCCCATACCCCTACAGTTTTTTAGTAGATTTGCCTACAAGTGACTTACAAGTTGTAAGTTATTTATAGGTAATTTTTCTCTCCCAAACACCACCTGTAAGCGACTTCCCAGTAAGTCACTTCCCACTTACCCAACTTATAGGCATAAACAGGCCCTAAAGAAAAGTACAGAAAAAATACCCAAGAGACAGGACGCAAAAACCACTCGTACAAGCCACAACTAAGGGGAGCCGGCACCCAATTTGAAACTAAGAATTTGGCTACAAGGAGCACCCTTTATTATTATTACTGCTAGAATTGTGAAAGCACGTTGAGTTACTCTTCTTCCATATGGCCCAAACCCGCTAATAGAAATAGCCTCCAGTTCTTGTTGCCCAAATTCCCCTGACCACCACTGTGCCATTGTTTGAAGAGGTCTTTAATTGAGGAAGGAAAAACCCAAGAGGAACCCAGAAACTGCAGGATATGCTCCCAAACCTCTGAAGAAAAAGGACACCTTAAAAAGAGATGGCAAACAGATGCTGCATCTTGCTGACATAATGAGCAAGCATTAACAATAATCGGGTCCCTCTTTCGCAAGTTATCAATTGTAAGTACCCTATATCGGCCCACTAGCGTAGAGAGGGGGGTTACCTTAAATGAAGCACCATAAGACCAAAGGAAAGGGGTGTGAGCACCACTGTCGCCACTAGAGTCTCTGGTCTGGCTTCGAAGGAGCATAGAAAAGAAAGGCTGAACCGAGAAAATTCCAGGTTTTTCCTCAACCCAACGCACTGCATCACCTCCGTCCGTAAAAGACACTCTCTCCAACTGGGATAAAAGAGCAAGCAACTCCTGAAATTCCTAGTTATTAAGATCTCCACGGCATAAAGGTGCCTATGAAATTCCTCGTCATTGAGGGTTTTTCTATGCAATTTAGGTGTTTTTAGAAGTGGAGTGATTTGGGTTTTGTTTTATTCATGTACTGGCTTGAAGTCATTTTATGATTTTTTTTTTTAAATTTTTAAAATTTTAAATTTTTAAGGATTTACGTGTCGTTGAATTTTGGGTTTCTTGAATTTTTTTATTTAGGTTCTGGTTTTTTGATGATTTTGATTTCTAATTTAGGTGAATGGTTTGGATAATATCTGAAATCAATGTTCTGATTTTGATTTTGATTTTCTCTACACACACACACACATAATTACACATATATTTTTGTTGTAGTTTCTTTTGATGTTTCAGGCATTGGGTTGAAGTGGGGTTCTGGTTTTTTGAGGGTTTATATGTAATTTGAGTGTCTTTAGAAGTGAAATGATTTGTGTTTTGTTGTATACTCTCATTCATGTACCGTACTGAAGTAGGTTTGTGATTTTTCTGTGGCTTTTTTGTTGTGTAATTGTTGGTTTCTTGAAGTTTAGTGTTTTGGGTTTTGATGTTTTGAGGATTTTAATTTGTAATTTGGGAGAATGGTTTGGATGATGTTAATTTTTGTTCTAGCTTCTTTGCTGTTTCAGGCATTGAGTTGAAGTGGGTTCTGGTTTTTTTAGGGAGTTGATACGTAATTTGGGTGTTTTTAGGAGTGGAGTGATTCTGGTTTTGTTTTATTCACGCACTGGATTGAGGTGGGGTGGGTTTGTGATTTTTTTTAGGCTCATTCGATGGGTAATAAGGGATTTGTGTTTTTGGTTTTTTGAGGATTTTGATTTGTATTTTGGGTGGGTTTAGAAGTGAAATGATCTAGGTTTTGTTTTATTCACCAAGTGGATTGAAGTAGAATTTGTGATGTTTGAGGCTTTTTTGTGTTAACTGCAGGTGTTTTTTGAAGTTTGCTAAGTTGGGTTTTAGTTTTTGAGGATTTTGATTTCTAATTTGGGTGTTTTCAGGAGTGAAGTGATTTGGGTTTCGTTTTATTCACGTATTTATTGAAGTGGGCTTGTGATTTTTTGTGTGTAATTTTGGGTTTTTCTTGTAGTTTAGTATCTGGGTTTTGGTTTTTGAGTCTTTTGGGTGTGAGTTTTATTCAGGCAATTGATTGAAGTGGGTTTGTGATTTTCTGAGGCTTGCTGTTATGTAATTTGGGGAATTCTTGAAGTCTATTGATTTAGTTATTTCTGAGGCTTTAAAAAAAGGAAAAACTATAAATGGGTCTTAAAGAAGTGAAATTTGGGTTTTAGTGAACAGTATCTGTTTGATATTATTTATTGTGATTTTAAGCTCTTAGTTTGAAGGGGGATTGTGATTTTTGAGGCTTTTGTTATGTAATTTAGGTGTTTTATAAGTTTAGTGATTTGGGTTTTGGCTATGCTGGCTGTTTTTATGTTATTTATTATTATTAATTTTTTAAAGATCTGTAGTATCAGTTGTTTTGTTTTTTTGTTTTTTTAGCTATTGGTTTGAAGTGGATATGTGTCTTGAAAATGCTTGCCTAGCTTGTGTAGGTACCTACCAGGGTCACTTTCTCTAACATGGGAGAAATGACAAATGTGCATGAGATCCACCCCATCCATCAAGTGGGAGAAACACTCAGGTGGACCAGCCCGTAAATTTATACCTAAAAACTTCTTAGTTCATGTGGTATGTCTCACCTTAGTTCCAGAATATTGTGGTTATCTGGTAATTCTTTCATCCTGATGAGTCACATCAGATGAATGGATTTGATGGCATATAAACACCACAGTGGGCCTTACACTAAACTAATAGTGGGTGCCCCATACCAACTTTTTTCTTAGGTTGTGGCCTCCCTGAGTTCTGGATGGTCATGATTTTTGGGTTCGAAGGTGAAAATGAGACAGTGTGCCTGAAGATTGGGGTGGATCTCATGAAAGTTCCACCCATGTGGCTGTTGGTGCCCCCCATGGTACACTATCATGGTTCATGTATCTTAATTCTTAGAGGCTTAGTGATATTGGTTTTGGAAATATTGTCTTCTTATATCAGCAGTTCTTATTTATTGTTTATTTATTTTTTTTGACTTCTTAGCTTGAGTATATTGCAACTTCTTTTCCATGTTCTAAATTTTATGAATTATTTTGTATTTTGGAATTGAGGATAGATGTGCATATTTTCCCAAGTGATTTGGCAATTTCGTGAAGGTCTACCATACATTGATATATTAAATCAATGACTTCTTTTTTTAAATTTTCTAAGTTTAATTTTTTTTTTCCAGAACTCGAGTGAAGTTGGTTTTTGTTCATCTTCAATACATGTTCCAGAGATTACTGAGCATTTGGTGATACATTTTCTCATTTTTGGGTGAAGTTCTGATTCAATTGATTGATGTATGTTCAATACAACTAGGGGGTCCAGGGAATTTTTGGTGTCCCTTCCCCCCCCCCTCCCACAAAAAAAAAAAAAAAGTTCTTGGTGTTAAAGGATGGAGTGGAATGAGAAGGATAAACTGGAGATGGAGAAGAGTGGGGACCACTTCAATTACCAAATATCTAATATTTCATCCGAGTGGCAATTTGGTTGTGCCAATCTCGCAAATCCACCTATTGATTTGGTTCCTACTGACAAATCCGTTGCAAATCCATTGATTGGTTCTTCTGTTTCAATGGTAGACTCCTTTTGCCCCTATCTTTGGGATTGTCGAGGGGGTGGGCTTTTACAAACTGGAGCCGGAATCCTCCCTCAGAGTTTATCTCAGTTCCCTACCGATTCTGCTTTCATTGAGCGCACAGCACGGTTTTCATCTTTCAGCAATGGGAATGTTAGTGACGTGGCGATGTTCCCTTTTGGCATTTCCAAATCTTTGGGTCCTTATTCCATGGGTAGAGGGATCCAAGCGCCGGAGGTTCTGTCTGCTAATGGTTTGAAAGTTGCCTTGGGGTCGCAATCTCTTAAGAAGGAATCACATGTGGCTGAAGTTTCCAATGCTGTTTCTCCAGTTGTTGATCATGGGGCAACAGAAGGGAGTCCAATGAGTGCTGCCGGAAGGGAAAAGGGGGGTAATTTGATGGCATTTTATGAAGGGAAACATCGAATTGGGGTGTTGTGCAATGAGTCTGAAGAAGCTGAGTTTAGTGGCGGTGGTCAAGATGGGCCGTTGATTTTGGATAATGCTGTTGGGGAAAGTTCAGGTAGAGGAGTTAGTGCCCAGAAAAGGAAAAGGAGCAGTAAGGTAGACTCCTCTCTCTCTCTCTCCAATTTATTGTTGAATGGTTTAAAATACTATCCAATACCTCGCATATCATCCTAGAAGTTGCATTGTTTTGACACTGACAATGTGCTGTCTTTCCTATATCAATGATAAAACACTAAATTAAAATGGCGAATACGTTATTCATAAGAGCTGGCTGATATTTGTTTTGGAACCAATCTTTAAAACCAATTTGTAGATGGCTAGTGACGTTTCATCAAATTATATTGGTTTGATTTCTCTTTGCTTCTTTGTATCCATTGTCTAAGCTTTTTCTCTTGCAATTCAGCTGTATGCAAACATTGTTAATTGATTTTCATGATAGCACCTTGAATTAGACCAAGTCAAAGGAGTTGAACAGTCATCAGGCAAAACTGCAAAAGAGAGCATAGAAGCAACAGCGAAAGGAGAACAAAACCCAAATTCAACACTTACTAGGTCTACTGGAAAACTAGGTAAAGAGAGCTCTCAAAGTTCAGATGCCCCCAAGGAAGATTATATTCATGTTAGAGCACGGCGAGGACAGGCCACAAACAGCCACAGCCTTGCGGAAAGAGTGAGCATTTTGTGGAAAATTTCGGTTTTGAATGTACCTGAGGCTGTGTTTGGATGCGGAAATGAATTGCAGAAAAGAGTTCAATTAAAATGAAATGATGACTCCATAACTCTCATATTAATTTTCATAGTTGGGAATACACTCCAGAGCTTTGCTAAGCTCATGTACACACCACACATGTGCTAGCATGGTATGATAGTTTTTAAATCCAATCCAACTGTTTGGCACCACTATATTGATGCCCTAGTCCAAGAATCAGGTTGATCCACTGGTCAGGTGAGCCACAGTTCGCAAAACAAATATACCGGTTTGAAAATATTGGCCGAAGTTTTGTAACCCACCCAGCCGTTTCCATTATTGGGCCCACATGCTGATTGGACCATATTGATTTTTGGGACCAATCTGATGGATGGATTGGATCTCTCACCTATGTGCCATGCATTCATGTGTGGTGTGTACAGAGCTCTACTGCATGCATGTGCATGCTTAGAATGGCGCTACACTCCAAATTGCAATTATCTTCCTTTCAAGTTGGCCTTGGGAGGAATGTGACCACAATATTGAGCAGTACTTTCTCATTCATGAATACTAATAAAAGTAACTAGAATTTGGCTATTTCCACTTAACTGAACTAGTTATTGCAAATCAATTCAATAGTGCATCCAAACACGGCCAAACTTTTGTTTTAAGCTTTTGGAAAGAATATAAGTGGGTCGAACTGCATTGATGTGAATTGCAGGTGAGAAGAGAAAAGATAAGTGAAAGGATGAAATTTCTTCAGGACCTTGTACCTGGCTGCAGCAAGGTAGTTGAACTACCTTAGGGTGGTTAAGCCATTTGAAATCCAGTTTGGTAGTTTTAGTTGATGTTCTGAAAATTGGTGGTTGCAGGTAACTGGTAAGGCAGTCATGCTAGATGAGATTATCAACTATGTACAATCACTGCAGCAACAGGTTGAGGTGGGCCCCTAAGGATGAAACTTTGTCTGAGAAATGCTAATATTATTCGTTCATCATAGAAGTTCTATGAAGTGCCATCACCATTGTACAGGTGGAGAATGTTATGGGTGATCAGGACTGTTAATCTGGTGGCCCTCCATGGGCCATAAGTTTTAGAGATTGAACAACTCTGACAATCCAATTGTTGAGATTTTCACTGTTTGCATGTGGAGTTGTCGAGTGGCAATTTCCTGCAAAATGACGGTGTCTGGACTCTGGAAACTTCAAAATTTCTAACATCATGGTTTCATTGGGAAAGCCCTGACAAACGATAAGCAAAATGTTACCAGATGATCACCATATTGGAAGATTTGCTGCCTGAACAGAGTCTTGCTCACAGCTTTTATATATATATATATATATATATATATATATATATATATATATATATAGGGAAATGGTACTATGAGGTTGACCTCATGGGAACTTCCCATGAGGTCAAGCTATGTGGGCCCCATTGTGATGTGTGCCGAACATCTACCCCATCAGTCAGATGCACCATTCCATGGTGGGCCATGGGCTTAAAAATCAAGTCAATCAATGACTTGGGTGGGCCACACCACATACAACAGTTGAGAGGGTTTACCCTCCTATTAAAACATTCATAATCATTTATTGGGCCCACTGAGATGTGGTTCAAAAATCCAGACCATCCATGGTGTGTGTCTCACTTGGATGAGGGGAGAAACCAAGTTTCAGCCGCATCCAAAACACAGGTGAGCCCCACCAAGTATTTTATATGTTTTAGGCATGTCTTCACATGGTTTTAGATAGTATCGCCCACCCGAGTTCCGTATATGGCTGATTTTTGACATATCCCATAACCTATAGGGTACCCATCAAATGCATGGTGTTGATGTTCGACACATATCACAGTGGGGCCCACACAGCTTGACCTCATGGGAAAGTGCCATTTCCCATTTATATATATATGTATGAATAAACTCTCAAGTCCAACCAGTTGGACCACAAGTTATAGTCCGCCTAGCTGATAACTTCCAACCGGTTAAGGGCATGTGACATCAAACCCCTTGAATAGGTTGGCCCAACCATGAGGATTGTCTAGTTAAAAAATCAGCCACATCCACTTATTGGGTAGACTACAACATGGAAAACAATTTCTAGCCATTGATAAATAGAAAATTACAAGTGCTTGCCATTTGAAAAGTGATTGTGGCTGATTTTTGCTAAAGGCGATCCTCATGATAGGGCCAACTTATTAGACGGGTTGGATGTCGCACACACATCACAAGTTGGAAGTTATTTGATGGGTGGACTACAAGTTGTAGTTCAACTGGTTGGACTTGAGAGCTACTATATAATATATATATATATATATATAGAGAGAGAGAGAGAGAGAGAGAGAGAGAGAGAGAGAGAGAGAGAGAGAGAGAGAGAGAGGGGGGGGGTTGGATTTGCTCACCTGCGAACCAATTCTCACGAGGAACTCATGAGAACTTTTTGACAACTCATCTCTCGTAATATGAGCCCAAAATCTGAACCATCTACATGATGTAACACCCCATGAAACCCCTAGGGCCCAACTTTTACCCCGATCCAAAACTTTGGTGGGCCATGGCAAAAGAGAGGCAAATAAAGGGAGGAAATTGTTTAGTTTTTCCTTGGCCCACCAAAGTTTTGAATCGTGGTAAAAGTTGGGCCCTGGGGTTTCATGGAGTGCTGCATCACATGGATGGTTCAGATTTTGGGCTCATAATATTATGGGAGATGAGTGGTCAAAAAGTTCTCATGAGTTCTCGTGAGAACTGGTGGTGCGCAGGTGAGCACTCTCTCTCTCTCTCTCTCTCTCTCTCTCTCTCTCTCTCTCAGAGGAATGCTCACCTGCGCACCAGTTCTCATGAGAACTCGGGAGAACTTTTCGACAACTCATCTCCCGTAATATGAGCCCAAAATTTGAACCCGTCCATGTGGTGTAGCACCCCATGAAACCCCTAGGGCCCAATTTTCACCCTGATCCAAAACTTTGGTGGGCCATGACAAAAGGAAACAGTTTCCTCCCTTGATTTGTCACTCTCTTTTGACATGGCCCACCAAAGTTTTGGATCAGGGTGAAAGTTGGGCCCTAGAAGTTTCAGGGATGCTGCATCACATGTACGGTTTATATTTTAGGCTCATTTTATGTGAGATGAGTTTTGAAAAAGTTCTCGTGAGAACTGGTGCGCATGTGAGAGAGAGAGAGAGAGAGAGAGAGAGAGAGAGAGGAATGCTCACCTTTGCACACGTGTCATGGGCCCAAAATCCAAACGGTCCATGTGATGTGGCACCCCATGAAACCCCTATGGACCAATTTTCACTCTAATCCAAAACTCTAGTGGGCCATAGCAAAGAGATGCAAATCAAGGGAGAAAACTGTTTTCTTTTGCCATGGCCCATCAAAGTTTTGGATCAAGGTAAAAGTTGGGCCCTGGGGGTTTCATGGGGTGCTGCATCATGAGTTCTCAAAAAGTTCTTAGGAGAACTCGTGAGAACTGGTGCACAATTGAGCATTGGGCTATATATATATACACACACACACACAGCTGAGCATTGGGCTATATATATATAATAATAATAGTAGATTTTGCATGTCCGTAATCTCCTCCTTGATGGGATTCATGATTGGAAAGGGGTATTAGCTTTCTTTTCTTTGCTTTGTTTTTATTTTTAGGTTGTGTTTGTGGTTTCAGTTTTTGTCAATGAAGCTTGCAACTGTCAATCCACAGTTGGATTTCAACATTGAAGGGCTCCTCTCAAAAGATGTAAGTAAAGTCCAAATTATTTGAATATAACTGCCTTATGAACTTACATCATTTCCTATTTTTGAAGAACACGAATGAACTTGACTAGATCAGATTTCATCAAGAGTCTACAAAAACTTGATTTGGTAATGTTTTGATTCCGATTCAAACTCAAATTGACGGACCTTGGAATTCGAGAGACAACTTGATGAAACTCTACTCAACTAGCCAAAGTTCAACAGACTTCATAATTTTAGAAATTGAATGTTACCTAGTCTTGGGGCTGGTTGACTACATTCCTCTTGGTTTTTGCATTCTCCAAGAGAACCCATTTCCCAACAAAACCTGGGTTTTGATAGCCCAGCTTTTACTATGGATGGTTCCCAGTTTGCCGGAATATGTCCATGTGGCCATTGATCTGATGGTTATGATCATCTGATCAAAGTGAGTTTTGAGAGCGATGGACAATTAAAGATAAGAACATGATATAAGGTAGAAAACAGCTACGGTTGCTAGCATAATCAAAATAGGCTGTCCATTTCTAAGCCATTGCTTGGTTAATTAGAATTATCTGATAGAAGTATTTTTTGAGAGGGGTGGTATGTAGGGGCATTTTCACACTAGGCTCGAGTGGGGTGGCTTATGGGATGCAAGGGCACACTTGGGGTGGGCGACCCATGTGAGGCGGGCCCCACCCGTGTGGGGCGGGCCCCATGTGAAGTAGGGCCCACGAGGGGGGTTTGGCCGAGGTTCTAACCCATGGGATGTGGGGCCTGGGCTATGAGATAAATGGATTAATTTGCCATGCTCTATAGTTTGAGCTTTTAGAGCAAGTGGTTAATTGTCTTGCATTAGGTGGACAATCAAAGGTGTTCCGACATGGTGGAAAATGATTATACCATTTCTTAGCTGTTGATCGGATGGTTAGGACCATTTGATTAAAGTGACTTTCTTGGGAGGATGGGCAATCAAAGGTGGGCCCCACATGATGGATGGTCCATATCGCTCATCAGACCTTAGTAATATGGAATGTCAATGTCTGATCCATTGATCAGTTCATTTGGATTATCAATAGTAGAGTGATTTTTATTGGACAGGCAATCAAAGGCGGGCCTTACATCAGGGATGGTCCAAATCAACAATCGGACCTTTCCTAGTATGTCCAATTTGGAATTTCCTTGTTCATTCCCATTATCTTGGTAAGGATCATATGATCAAAGTGAATTTAGGGATGGGGAAAAAAGAAAAGAAAAAAGATAGGCCCTGCATGATGGACAGTCCAGATCATTGGTTGGTTCTCCATTATAATCAATCTAGACTGTCCATTTTCCTTTTTATTGATTGGACAGTCAGGATCCTTCAACCAAAGTGATTTTTGAGAGAGATGGGGCCATGAAAGGAGGACACATGATGGATGGTCTAGATTGATGGTAGAATATTTTCCAATATGATCAATTAGGACTGACCATTTTATGGCCGTTTATCAACTGTTTAAGGTTGGCCAATCAAAGTGATCATTGCGACTTGCGAGCGGTTAGTTAGAGATAGTGCCCGTGATTTAGACACCAACCAACCAATTACATCCCAAGAAAAACCACTCGGGACTAGCAATTGAGACACTGCATCCCAAGAAAAACCACACTATAAACCAAATAGAGTTTCAACTAGACAGAACTTAGATGTTTCCAGGAAACACAAACAATTTAAGTGCCACAAGTTAACAGGAAACAAGACAGAATTCATTTTTGAGAAACTGGACAGTCTCTTGGTATTCAAAACTTTAATAAAATAAAATAAAATAAAATAATCGCTCGAGTTACTTGACCTATTAGGCTTTCAAGTTGTGTTTTCGAATTTCAAAATCTTGGTAGTTCTAAACCAATGTTTGTTATAAGATGTTTGCTATGGAGTGACCGACATGCCTCCTTGGAGATGCAGGCTTGCTCTATGAACACCTGACATGCTCCTAATACAATCAAAACTGTTGATCTGGTGGGCCAACGTGTTGAGAGAAAAGAGAACAATATCCACATTCAATCAATGAAATTCCTTGATTGGTTCATTAGGTTTATTTAGTGACCATGTTTTTTGGGCTATGGCATGTCCATGTGGTGACAAGTTCGAACTTTGATGACTTTGATTGCTATGGATGTTTGCCATGCACATACAAGGAAGGCTTATGAGCCGTCATATCTTTCCGCTTGTTTTAAGGTGAGCATGATAGCTTTTCATAATAGGTTGAACCTTTTAACAGCTTCATTTCAATTTGTTCCTTCTAGATTCTTCAAGCACGAAGCTGTGTGCCATCCACTATTGGATTTTCGCCTGATATGGGCATTTCTCATTCTCAACTACATGCATCTCAACGAAGCCTGATTCAAGCAGGAATCCCTGGCGTTGGGAATCCTTCGGATATGCTTCAAAGAACTATCAATTCTCAATTGACTGCCATGAATGGATACAAAGAACTCACACCTCAGGTTTGTTTCGTACCAAACTCATTCATCCACAATACTTTTCCTTCTGTTTTACCAGTGTTTTGACTTTTAAATAGTGTTTAGTGCATACTGTAGTGACCACCCCTTGGCAGTGTGTGGCATAAGCTACGTCAGATGTAGTGTGAGCTTCATGATACTTTTACTTTTTAATTAAAATGATAGGAAAAATATGATAATTAGTAAAAATAAAAATAAAAAATAGCAAAAATAAAACAAAGGTGTCATGAAAAAACATGTTCATAACAGGCCCACCATGTGTAACTATGTATGCCATCCAACTTGTGCATCAAGTGATCACGGTTGTGATGACTAATGATGGGTTGCTGCAAAAATTAAGGTATCCAATTACCAAGTCGGCCATGCTAGAGAAAACAATTGATTGTCACCCTCAACTGTTGCGTGGTGGCCTACATGATGCTTGGATTAAACCTGCTGGACTATACAATTTGGAGACTAGGCCACAACATAGAACAATGCATAACCACCAGAAAAAAAATAAATTAGACCTCCAATCATCATGTGGGCCACACCATAGAATTGTCAAACAACCACTTTCTCTAAAAGCTTAAGCTGTCAGAGTGTGGTGTATCAATGTATATCAAGGGACTTTATCACTTCAACACCCCCCCGCATGTGCGGGGTGGGAACTCTGCACGGGAACATACCGACAAGGGTGGAGGGACATTCACACCATAAATAGGCTGGGTTTGATTTCCCGATCCCTGGGTTGGACTTGATTTTTCCTGACCCCCCGATGGAGAATAACATATTAGCGAGGCATATTTGCTGCTCTCGAGATTCGAACATAGGACGTTCCGCTTTGATACCATGTCAAACAACCACTTTCTTTGAAAGCTTAAGTTATCAGAGTGTGGTGTATCAATGTAGATCAACGGATATCACTCCGCCGCCGCCCCCCCCGATGCAGGACATGAAATTTAAATATGATATGCAAGATTTTAGGCTTAGATCATACTAATTCAGAACAATCACATAATAATTCCACATCCCTCACAAAAAGCTCAAACATTCAAGTAAAGGATCTGCCACGGGTCCAGGCCTACACAGGTTACGACTGGATCAATAAAATTATGGACCAAACAATGCTCAAAGAGAAATAGAATTCAGTCACACATGCACAACAATTAGTTCCTAATCCAAGGGATTCCCTAATTTCAATTCAAGGAACCCTAGGGTGAGAAAATGGGCAAATAAGTTAGGGATAATGCAATCTAAGGTTAGGGTTATGAAAACAGGTATGAAAAGGAAAAAAATAAGGAGGAAACCTGAACCTGGGATAGTCCGCGCGTGCGGAAAGTGGGTCAGGGCCTGGCGCACGTGCAACTGTGGCCTGATTCCCCGAACCGACTCCTAGGGTCTGGTCGGCCAGGGAGGACTCCAAAACCCTTGATTTTCAGCTCGATTCGAGATGCAGTCTGTGCGTGGTGCTCCGCTTAAGTTTCAGCTCTCCTGCAGGGCCAGATTCTGGAAACTAGCTTTAGGGAGAAGAATTGCTGCAAAAACTGACGGATTCGAAGCGAGGATGATTGTAGAAGGGGGAAAATATGGATGATATAGGATAAGGGCGGATGTGAATATATGTGGCTTCGTACCACGGTATTTAGCCATTCGAAAAGGGAGGGCTTCGCACCCACTTGAATTTTTCACAACTCAAAAACTCAGAGAGTAGAAAAAAAACTTGCAGGAATTTTTATTAAACTTCAATGAAACAAAAGAACTACAAGGGATGCCTATTTATAGGAAAATCCTATATCCCAAAAACTCGCACCATGTGCACAACCTATTACTTGGCGATTAAATAAACCAAAATAAAAACTAATCAAAGAAATCTAAAGCGTTCATGATATTCTAAATAACATAAATAATCAAAACCTAAAATATGAAATCAATCCGATTAATGGGCCCCGTTCATGAGATCACATGATGGGCTTTACTTAATTATCGGGCCCACTCTAATGAACCAAAACTCCGTCTTCTAACTATGGGGCCCTCCATGGACGTCTTTATTGAGCCAGATCGACGATGGGGCCCCCTCTCCTTCTGTATGTGCGTAGGGGGCGGCGTGCGTGTGCGCGTGATGTCCAATTTCGCCACCGGTGAAATAAAACTCTTGAACCACTCCAGGATGTCAGGATCAAGTCTCTGAAGTTCCTCCTCAGTGAGCCACGTGTTGTCTGAAGCTGGGCATGACTTCTATTTAACCAGGTACTTTTGAAATCCGCTGTCCGACGTTGAAACTATCTGACAGTCCAGGATATTCTCTATTTCCTTTATGGGTGTGTAAATGCTAGGTATGGGAGGTAGAGGCTGGGAAGAAAGGTCCGGAATAGTAGGTATGAGAGGTAGAGGCTGAGAAAATGGGCCGGGACGGGTAGGTATGGGATGTAAAGGCTGAAAAAATGAGTCGAAAAGGATAGGTATGGGAGGTATAGGTTGAGAAGATGGGTCGGGAGGAGGCCATGGATCAAGGGAAAGGTCCGGGGAATTAGGATGATTAGTCGAAAGGCTGGACAATGTATTAATGGCCACTCGAAATGCAACTAAATCCTCCACATTGAATGTGAAACTAATTCCCATGAAGGGTGGAAGATTTACCACATACATATTGAGATCGTTTCGTTTTATAATTTTAAAGGGTCAGCACTACGCGCTTGTAACTTACGAATGACCCCTGGAGGATATCGCTCGGGCCTGATGCGGACTATCACAGTCCCTTACATTGAATTCCTTGAAACATTTATGCTAGTCTGTAGAAAATTTATAATATTCATTACTAGTAGTGATCTTCTGTCTAATTTCTTGATGCCATAAATGAATGTGATGCCTAAAGACTCTGCAGGCTCTAACGGCCTATGAGACAGTGACATAGGGACAAGATCAATAGGTTTATTAGGTTTATAACCAGTAACGACTTCATAAGGACTGAGACCTGTGGACCTATCGACAGAACTATTAAACGCAAACTCAGCTGTAGGTATTACGGTGTCCCATGTTCTTGTGTGCTCTATATCCCTCTTAGGGAGAGACTCATCTGGTGGATCATTAGGACAGACATCACGAAACTCATCCACTACCGGAATGGCCTCAGTGAGTAACTCTACACTAGCCTCTGGTGCACTCTTCAGTCACAAGGCTGCACTTGTTGTACCCCTCAAAATAGTGGTCTTGATGTCCCTCATGGGGTGGGTGCACGGGTGCACGCCCATAACTGATTCCTTGGCCAACTCCACTCATTGGTCTATCCTCTTGGCCACCTTCCTGAGATTGGACATCCACTCCAATGGTGGGGTTTGTCCCGGCGGAGGCCTTTAGTTGGGTAATACGCACATCAAATTGATCAAAGCGTCGGTCTATATGTTATTCTCAGCGCTTACCCGAAGACTCGATCTGCTGGGACAATTTGTTTAATAACTCTAGCAGTTGCTTTATGTTTAGTGTAGAGTGCAAGCCAAAACCATGACCCGTACGTGTGGGCATACACTTGCTAACTCCACCTAAGGACTTTCTATGATGACTATATGCAACTAAATAGGATTAAATGATCCT
Source organism: Magnolia kwangsiensis (assembly GCA_037074715.1). Taxonomy (NCBI): domain Eukaryota; kingdom Viridiplantae; phylum Streptophyta; class Magnoliopsida; order Magnoliales; family Magnoliaceae; genus Magnolia; species Magnolia kwangsiensis. Next base: position 89,373,174 of record CM073582.1, read on the forward strand.
ATGAGACTCTATATGAGGGAAACTACACAGTGCTACTAAAATCCAGCAACATAGTTGTCGAAATAAGGGAATACCAGAAAGTTACAGTAATGTGAATTGCTAACTTCCTGCTAACAGAAATTTCAACAACTAATATCAGGAGCTATGGACTTCTAACAGCTATATGTGATGAACTGTATGCATGAAGGACTCAAACAAACTAACCGTAACGTGTAATGTATTCCCTTATAAGAACCCTAAGCTCTAATACCAAATTTGATGCAGGACATGAAATTTAAATATGATATGCAAGATTTCAGGCTTAGATCATACTAATTCAGAACAATCACATAATAATTCCACATCCCACACAAAAAGCTCAAACATTCAAGTAAAGGGGAATTTGCATCGGTCCAGACCTACAAAGGTTAGGACTGGATCAATAAAATTATGGACCAAACAATGCTCAAAGGGAAATAGAATATTTGATGCAGGACAATTAACCACGTGCTCTAAAAGCTCGAATTGTTAGAGTATGACGAATTAATCCCTTTATCTGATAGCCCAGGCCCCACATCTTATGGGTTAGGACCTCGGCCGAACCCCCTTCGTGGGCCCCAAATCACATGGGCCGCCCAACCTGAATGTGTCCCCGCATCCCACAGGTTATCCCACTCAAGCTCGGTGTGAAATGCACACTAATCACCCCTGGTAAGGAGTCTTGAACACGAGACCTCTCCCGTGGGCCTCAAATCGCATGGGTTACCCACCCCGAGTGTGTCCGTGCATCCAACAGGTGACCCCACTCGAGCCCAGTGTGAAAATGCCCCTGCATTAATCACCCCCGGTAAGGAGTCTCGAACACGAGACCTCTCGCTCTGATACCAATTTGATGCAGGACAATTAACCATTTTTTTTTTTTTTTTCGATTAGCTTGTTAGTACACGCCATGTCAGTACACACACTCCATGTTAGCCACCCCCACTAGGGATCGATACCAGGACAATTAACCACGTGCTTTAAAAGCTCGAACTGTTTGAGTATGGCGAATTAATCCCTTTATCTCATAGCCTAGGCCCCACATCTCATGGGTTAGGACCTCGGCCGAACCCCCTTCGTGGGCCCCAAATCACATGGGCCGCCCACCCTGAGTGTGTCCCCACATCCCATAGGCTACCCCACTCGAGCCCGGTGTGAAATGTACATTAATCACCCCTGGTAAAGAGTCTCGAACACGAGACCTCCCCCTTGGGCCCCAAATCGCATGGGTCACCCATCCCGAGTATGCCCCCTGTATTCAACAGGCGACCCCACTCGAGCCCAGTGTGAACATGCCCCTGCATTACCCCCCCCCCCCCTCTGCATGTGTGGGGTGGGAACTCCGCACGAGAACATACTGCCAAGGGTGGGGGGACACTCACACCATAAATAGGCTGAGCTTGAGGGCTTGATCTCTCGGTCCCTAGGATGGACCTGATTTTTCTGACCCCTGTGGGAGATCAAGCTCGACATATTTATGGTGTGAGTATCCCTCCACCCTGTCCCTTGTCGGTATGTTCCTGCGGGGGGGTATTGGAGTGCTAATAAAGTCCCTTGATATACATTGATACACCACACTTTGACAGCTTAAGCTTTTAGAGTAAATGGTTATTTGACAAGAATACAATGCACATCCACTCCCCCCCCCCCCCCCCCAAAAAAAAAAAAAAAAAAAAAAAGGGCACTATAACATGGCGGACCACATGATGGATTGGATGAGTTTGATCCCATGCCATATGCACACTATAGTAGGACCCACAGAAGAAACAATTGGAGAACAAGCTTATTCTACAACGTCGCATAGGAAGCAGCCTCCCCAAAAGAAAAGAAATTGAAAAATGACCCAAATCAAACAAAACGAAATAAAATTCATTAACTAAGATTAAGAATAAGAAACATACCTTTTTTAAAGCTTTAAATCAATAAAAAATTCTTAATCTTGACGCTTCACAGCTGTACCGATGTGAAATGGGGGAATTTCAGCTTCTCCTTTCATTGGGCTCAACGGCCCTTGAATCACAACCAGCCAACGACCCTTGTACAGAACACGAATGCAGCCAACGACCCTTGTACAGAACACTCATGTATTAATCTTTATGTAAGAGAGATGCTCCAGTGCTCTCAGAGAACTACAATTTGTAGTGTTCCTCATTGCATCGTTTCACTTGGACAGTCCATTTGATTTATCTATACTGTCCATCAAGTCCAGAACACATTTAATAGGCTATCATACAAAAATCTGCTGATCGAATGCTCCAATCCATCTTTTGATTTGATGATGTTTTCCTAGCGATGGATATGATGTTTACAATTTCCTAACAAAAGTGATTCTTTAGAATCATAAACAATCCAGGATATGCCATAACAAATAGATGGATGAAATTGTTGATCGCACTTACTTTTGTGTAAATTATCTTGACCGTCCACATTGACAACCATTGATCAAATGGTTCATATTTGTTCCATCGTGTTCGATCGGTGTATGTTTGCGTTGTAGCCTACGAAATTTCATGGAACCTAATGAACAGTCTAGATCTATGGATTGGACTTAGTGTCCTGAACTCCTAATGGACTAGGAGCATTATAACTTGGCGTGCTCTGAGAGCACTTAATTATCTCTCATGATGTGATATTATCTTTTCATTATTGATTCATCTTTATGGATGTATCAATGTGTTTCCAAGGTCCTGCATAACTGGATGCCTTGTATCCACATCCCTGTTCCATAGCTCACCACGATGTGCTTGCTTTTGCGTATTGACCAATGTTTTAAATAGCTGCGCTATGTAGCATGTAGCTTACGCTACGTAGTGTAACATAGCCTTAACTCTACATAGCTCATGATAATAGTTTAAGTCGCATGTAGCCCACTCTAAATCATAATTTGCATACGCTACCCGCTACGTAGGCTACGCTACATGCTATGTAGCTCACGTGATGTTTTCAATGTTTTGTTATATTTTTCTATTTCCAATAAAAATTCGTTAACCTTTTTAACGGTTTTAGTAAAATAATATAAATAACAATATTAAATCAGTTTTATTGCTCTTTCTTTACCTTTATACTTAATCATTGCCCTTTCCTATTACTTTAGGTTGCATTTTGTTGCACCAAATATCATGAAATTTTGTTAAATTTCATTATTAATCAGTCTAATCTGGTATAGGATATCATAGCATTGGTGTAACCAAGCACCTTCATTAAAAATCTAGAAGTTGCGTGTAGCTAACGCTACATGCTATGCAGCTTTTGCTTCACGCTTCAAAGGGGTGAATGCTATGCTACACGCTATTCGCTATTTAAAACATTGGTATCGACTCATGCAACGGATTCTATGGAGAAAGCTTTGATATTCTAGCAGTGTGATAGTTGATACGCAGTCACTAAGAACTTCTGTGCAACAGCGCAGGTTATAGATAACTTGAATTAAAAAGTCCAAATGGTGGGTCACAGTTTGGGTGGATGGTAAACCAAAAACTATACTGCTTTGATTTCTTAAGCGGCTGAGTGGTGGACATTTGGTGGACGTTCGAAATGAAAAACAATAAAAACTGATCGGGTTGGGTCAGGTCAGGTTGGGTTAGGGGCAGAAAACTCCTAAACTGATTCGATTCAGGTCAAGCAAATTAGAGTTGGGTTATGTTTGGTTGGGATTGATCAGGTTGGGTCAGGGTCCTCGGGTCAGGTTAGGGTTGGAAACTCCAAACTGATTTGATTCGGGTTGAGCAAATTCAGGTTGGGACTGTTGGGTTATGTTGGGTCGGGAATAATCATATGCATTTGGGTTGGGTTGGGACAGTGTGGTTGGGAATAATCACATACATTTGGGTTGGGTCAGGGTTCTCAGGTCAGGTTGGGTTATGTCGGGTCGGGAATAATCACATGCATTTGGGTCGGTCGGGTCGTGTCGGGTCAGGTTGGGAACATTCGCATGCATATGGGTCATGTGGGTTGCTTTCAGTTTGAGTATAGGCCACAGGGAAATTCAGGTTGCGATCATGATCGGCACCCCAGGTTGGAATCCAGGTCGGGTCCGGTCGGGTTGCAGGTCGGGTCCTCTTAAGGTCAGGTCAGGCTCGGTTTGACCCTCAAACTGACCCAACTTGGCCGATTTGCACCCCTGGGCCCCACTGCAGAGGTTAGGATCATTCAATTGATTTGACATTAGGATGATGTTATACACTGCAGTCCGACAGTTTCCACATTTTTATTTGAGTTAATGTATGCTGCATGTATTTCTTCTGGTTGCCTGCATATGAACCATCAATGCTGGCAAACTATCAAATAACTCTCCACTTGTCAAATTCTCATGGGTTGCTATTTTCGACAGATCACCAATGGATGGGATGAAGGGTTCACCAATATGGTGCAGATGAGCTTTGGTGTGAATGCCCCTTTGAACACTCAAGAACTAAATGGTAAATAGCACTTGTTTCAGTTTTCAAGAATGAACTGCCAATCTTCAGCTGAAAATTAGGTGTACTAGAGACTTATCCAAATCCATGCTGACCAAGTTGTGGGCCCCATCGTGGATGGAGTATGTCCAACCAGGTAGTCCTAACCACAAGTTTTGGCATAACCCTGAAAGCCACACTTACCGCATGGTCCATATCATCCAATCGATGGCTATTTTTAAAAGGGAAATAGTCGTTGGGCCAAATTCATTGGCAGGTCAGATGGTTAGATGGCCTGATCATTATGATTTTCATGATATGCTCCATCTTCTGTGTGAGGCCCACGATTTGGATGGTCTGGATCAACTTGAAAGGAATTATAGGCTCCTGTTAATCGGAAAATGTGTAGTTTTCCGATGCTTGCAAATGCATGTTTAATGATCCGAACTGTTCATATTATGGGCTTCATATTGAAGATCCTAAGCTCCTAACTGTTCAATTATTCACCTATCCTCCATTGATTGGGTCACAGGCTCTTTTTTTTTTTTTTAAATAAAATTTTTAAATACCATTACTGTCTCTCTGTGGGCCACAAAATCAAATGGTTAATGGTTGATGTGCTTCAATCTTAAAATATTTTGTGGCATCCAACATCCATGGAGGGTCCCAGCTGACGCCCAGTTCACCAAACCAGTGGGCCCCATATGCATAGGAATCCTACATTCCAAACTATACATTTCCTGATGAGCAAACCATATGGTGGAGGAATCACCTTCATTTTAGAAATGGTGTGAACATCTTACATCGGCTGTGCAGGTTCGTTGCCGCCTCCCAGTCACAAGATAGTTGAGCTTTGATCGTTTCACATCCAAACGCAACCCAGCCCGGTATTTCATTTCCTTCCGTAATCATTCGTTTCCTCTCAGAATCGCTAAGGCGACGGGGATATCTCCCACATTTCATATTTCTTGTGGCACATCTGCCTCTTCTTCAACGTAATTGAATCACAACCACCTACCGACCCTTGTACAGAACACGAATGCAGTTCGTATTTCTCCCCGAATATATATTATAAAGCCCAACAGTTCTCTCTTTCTCTCTCTCTCTCTCTCTCTCTCTCTCTCTCTCTCTCTGTTTTGCTGAGTATTGCTATCTCGAGAGCCGATCACCCACAACACGGCTGGCTGCATGATAAGCCAGTATGTAGTCCCATCCTCGCCGCCAAAGGGTCACTTGCGTAGAAACATCCAAGCCATGTAAACTATGGGCCCCACTATGAAGATAGCCTGTCCCAAAAATCAGATTGGTTCACTCATTAGGCAGTCTACACATGTATGCTGAGTAGAACCTTGGCCAATGGCCATTGATGGATTTTGATACGAGGTTTGTAATTTTCGGATACAGTGGGGGGTCCATTTACATGGATTGGAGTGCCCAAGAAAGATTGAATGCATGCTAAGTCGGCCTATCTCTGGCTGTAGGTGGTCATTCTATATAATTACTATGAATCTATGATGCTTGCAGATAGAGATGTCAATCTGCTATGAATGAGATTTTGAGGGTTGAATTGCTTTCCATGTGATGGGTTTGTGTAGAAAGGAAAACTCAAAATCAGTTATGGAATTTTGGCTCTAAAAATCTCAGTTTGTTCTTATTTTCTTTGGATTTTGGAATTCCAAGAAATGGGTTTTCTTTTTCTTGTTTTCATCTTTCAGAAGGTTGGAGATGTAAGTTGAAGGTTCCTGTTCATGTACTGCAAAAGATCAGATCATGTTACATTTTTCAATGATACAAGTATATCCTCACATCTTTAGGTGGTTCAGATTGTTGATCCGACGGGTCCCACAATGGGTGATGATCCAAGTCATGCAAATTAATGGTAATGTAGTCCACATTTCAAAATGACCAAAGATTCAATGGCCAGGATTGGATATTATCATGCAGGAGTTACTTGAAACATAGCATTTGGAATCCCTCCCAAGCATCCATGGGTGGTGGTAGACTTATATGGACCGATTCCTTGTCTGTGGAAGATCTTTTCCATCATCTCCAACCAAATCTGAGAGCAAGCAGAGCTGTTCATGAGGTGGGTCCCGTCATGTAACATATCTGAGAACAATCAGAGTCGTTCATGAGGTGGGTCCCATCGTATCCTGGCCCAAAAGATCAAGCTGGCTACATGTTACATACACCACACGGATCAAATTGAGTGGCATGTGTAATGAATGGCCTGGATTTCACCTGTGCTTGCCACATGGGCACATGTGACTACATGTAGGTGAGCCTGCAGATGTGATTGTAACAGATTGGGAGAATATGGAGGTGCATGCATAAGGATGCGATGGAGAGGCTGATGTGGCAAAGACAGAAGAAATTCATCTTCTCACTTGTATAATAAAAGAAGAAATAAAACAGCAATAGAGAAAAAGAATCACAAAGCCTCTATGAAAATCAAGTCAATACAAGGGAAACAAAGAAATCCATATTCTCACTTACTATAATAAAAGAATATAAAGAAGAAGAAAACAGAGATCGCCAAACTACTCCAATGGTAAAACCCTCAACATTGTCCTTGTTGTGATGGTTCATTCCTCTTGTTCTACCTGTTGTTTCTGCAAAAGGTAAACAAGAAATCCATAAGGGGCTGTTTGGGAACTGATAAATCTTGATTAGGTTTTTTATTATTATTATATTATTATTATTTTTGTGGAAAATCTACTCTGTATGTCAAAAAAATGTAAAAGAAAGTATGGGGTGCATTTTCTGTCTTCTAGGTTTTTCAATCAAATTGATGAAATTGATGTCACTCGAACAGGTGCTAAATCGATTTTCGTAGCAAGAAAAGAAAATAGACTGCTCTCCTAAAACAAGTAGGAAAATTGTTGTCGGAATCTGCAATTTTCAATTTCCTAGGAAATGATGGCGTTTGTTTTCTATATTCTCGTTTGGGTTTTTATCAATCCATATGGAGATGGGAATCTATATTCTCATTTGGGTTTTTACCAATCCATATGGAGATGGGAATCTATATTCTCATTTGGGTTATTTACCAATCCATATGGAGATGGGAATGCACAAGGCTACTCTTTCCAATTGTGGTTTACTAGGGGTTGTATCATGTGGATCATTCGACTATCTAATATAATTTAATATTAAAAGTATAGCATTTTTTATAATTATCTTAGCCTTATACTAATTAAATGGGATTTGTTGTTTCACTTTATAAAGAGTTGAATTCCTTAGCATGAGTTTAAAATGTTATATTGTCAGGATTCATGAGGGAAGTTCTGGCATAAGTTTTATGTTGGCTGCTAACTTAATGCAACCTTCCTTTATCTCGGTAGTGGACTGCGTCTTGCCCCCACTTAGAGCGTCTTTCCCTTCCCTGGGCAGACTCAATGCGTCCATCCTTTTTCCTAAGCCTTTCATGATATGATCCCAAAAATGAAGTAGATTCAAGGCTCAAGTGGACCACTAGTGGGGATTGAACACTTACCATTTAAAACGTATTAGGAGCTGTAGAAGTTTTGATCAAGCTTATATTTGTGTTCTATATGACCTTATTAGTAGGTTGGATGGCAAATTAACATCATGGTGAGCTGGCATGGATAAAAGCCCATACATCACAGTGGGACCCACAGAATCCCTTCGTTGATGAGTCCGCCCAAGTAGTGGCAGGACACAATCCGCTTTCCTTTATCTTGGCTTGAGACATTATATATATGAAATGATGAATATTATTATTATAGATATAGTACTATACTTTAGCATGCATTACAGAAATCACAATACAAGTATCTACTTCTAAATATAAATTTACATTGTAATGTAATCAACACTAACAATATATAACCTTAATTTGGGTCGATAAGAATACCGAACAGAATCACGAATGATCGGTAGTTCTGATTTTGCGATTTGGATAGTGCAATGTAGGGGGTTTTGGCAATTTAGATTGGGTGAGATAGATGTATGGAAAGACAAGGATAGAATTAAAAATAAAGGTTAAATTTTGTGCGTGTGACAATGAAATGTCATCTCAAAACGGTCATGTGTTCTTTGTGTAGCCTGAATTATACTTGGGAAATCAAATGAATAATGGAATTGATTTACCGTTTGGTGTCAATGGAAGTACCTGCATTTGAGTGCAAATTTCAATAACTTCAGCTAGAGGAGCCCAATCACCGAAATTCCTTTCGATAAACTGATAAGCAATGCCGCTTTTCCCGCTACCAACTATGAAGAGCCCGCCCTTGATTTCGCCTTCTCCTTTGTAGTTATGGTCTAGTCCAATGGATTTGGCACGCTTGTAATTCGCAATGGCGCGGGGATTGAAAACAAATCCTGATATGAACTTATCTTTCATCAGCTTCCCACCTCCAAGTGCTTTGAAAAATTCTAAGCCTCGATCGAGAATTACAATGCCACCCCAATAACGCGGCCAGAAGTCCTTAACCTGAAACCATTTAAACAAAATTCTGATTATGTAGTTCAAGAACAGCTTGTTGGATGAAGAAGCATCAAGTTAGGACTGTTTGGATTCCCGAGCAAACTGCACTGCGATTCCCTTGACCTAATCTTTTTTCTCCTTTTCATTCCGGGAAGACAAGAAAATTTCAGGATAGAAAACATTATCTAGAATTTCTCTTAGATTCGAACCCATAGCTGATGAGGGAACTAGAATAGATATTTTTTGTTTCCTATGAAGTTACATTCCCTTTTGAATGCAACATGAAACTACCCAAGTTGTGATTTGAGGCAAAGAACGTGGATGTGAATGCTAAGAAAGGCATTATTTCAGGTTCATTAAGCTAAAGATCGCAATTCGATTTGATGGTGCGTCCAAACGCGCTGCAGAAGAGATATAAGTACCTCAGCATCGATTTGTTCATGAAGAACGGCGATCAGCTGAAACCCCAACGCATCGAATATGGGTTTCCTTAAGTAGAGCTGGTGTGCTTCAGCTCGGCACATGATGCACCTGAATATGGTTCAAGTAGAATTGCATTAGTTACAGAATGTCTCGCCATCAATTTATGCAGGGCAGGAATCCCTATGCACATCAGCAAATGGTGTTAGAAAATCTGTATTCTCGATTCCTGCCCATCGCCAATGTACAGTGCTGAATTTTGAAAACACAATCCAGTTCTGAATTCTGATTTCCAGTGTCCAATGTGGAGTTGGAGGTTTACAGACAACTTGAAATGGTGACTGGAATCTAATTTTGAATTTGCATAGGGATTCTCGCGTACCATCGACGGAGCGGTAGGAGCTCCTATATCGCCCCTCCTACAATCCAACGAGAAATCAAATATGGCAATTCAGAAACCCTCCTTCAAAAAACTGGCCTAGAAATTACCCTGGACGTCGAATACACATCAGCAGAACTGGTTTTTCCCGCCATAATTCAGAAGCCTTCATGGGTGGCGTTTTCAACTTCAGCATCGAATCCATACAGACCTTATACTCGGGAGCGAGCTTTTGAACTGAAATGCTCTCAATTGAAGAGTACGGAGCGACATTCTCGACTACCGGAGGAGGTTGAACACAGCCACACAACCTCGATTCTGCCGGCTCAAATGCGACAATCCCCTTAAAAACATGGCCTTCTTTGATCTTGAGGTCTGCAATCGATTGCTCGATCGACTGTTCGTAATTTGCAGCCCCCCTTAGAGTGGACCTTGCACTCAGTATCTTTCTTGAATTCACAGGCGTAAGATCACGCCCTTGGATGCTTTCACTGATGGAAGATGTGGTTCTTCTCCTTGCAGGCTGAACAATAGAAGGTGCCATTGAAATGCCGCATGCCATCGCTCTATCGATGAAGCGGGCCACGTGACCTCTTCTCATGCTGTATTGGGAAGAAAGAACTGTGGTGGTCAAACTCAGAAGCTCGGTTAGAGATTGCCCGGAAGCTTCAAGCCTGTCTCCGTATTGCATCAACGAGCGGTCGTGAAGGTATGATCTGATTTCCAAAGCATCCTAAAGGAAGAACACAAACATGTATGAAGACCTGGAACGTAATCATGAAAATTCTTGTTTGTATGGCGCGTTTGGATGCATAGGTGAATTGAATTGTGAAAAAATCAGTAATGGTTCTTTTGAGTCCTACTGGAATTTAATTGTAGTTTGAAGCCCAGCTCCTCAATATGAATGATAAGGAAACAACAATTTGGAAATTTCCACTTTGTTTTTATGATTATTGTAATCCACTTCAATGAGGCATCCAAACACATCCCTAAGAATTCAAAGTAAATCCATTTCATCAGCAAGAGCAACATAAATACATAAATTCAGATAAGGAAGATGAAAATCAATATATAACAGGCTGGATCCGTAGCATCCACCTTGAGAAATACTATAAAAGGAAGAAAACACAACTATATCCAAACACACTAATAATGAAAGTTCGTAAAATGGATTTATGGGAATTATTTCATCATGGAGTACTGTCATCTTGGACAACTGTAATTAAGTCTGCGTTTGGTTGCACCAAATATCAGTAATTTGGTGCAAACATCATGAAATTTCATGATATCTAGTGCAACCAAACAGTCTTAAGGAAAAAAAAAAGAAAAAAAGAAAGAAGAAAATCGAAGTGTAAACATGGCAGTTGAGTGCAATTCCATAGCGGCTTTGTGAAATCTCCCACACCAATACACGCGTTGCAATGTGCTAAACATCGAAGCCATCCATCAGGTGGGTCCCACCAAACAGAATGCCTAGTCGCAAAAATAAGGCTGTTTCACTCATCATGTTGGCCATGGTATTCAAAATAAATGGATTGCTAAAACAAGTTTTGTAAGCCATCCATTTTTTATGTATGTTGCAACCCATCCTACGTGTGGACTCGCTTGGTTTTAATTGGGTCCGGGACATCTACAAGGTGGGGCCCACCTGATGGATGTACTTGGATCTCTCTAAGATCCAAACTTATAAAAGAGAGCCTAAAATCACTCAATCACCCCCCAAAAAAAAGAAAAAGAGGCTGCATTTGGTTGCAACAAATATCATGGAATTTCATGATATTTCCACCAAACTAGACTAATTAACCATGAAACATGATATTTGTTGCAATTAAATGCAGACTTAAGAAGTTGGTGATTGGTAGAAGCCTCTGAATCAAGGAAGAAGATCCTTCTTAAATGTCTTTCTTTGAATTACCGAGAAAGATCAAGAAAAAGCACTGGTATAAAATTTCACAGTGAATTCCATACAGTAACTCAACAAAGAATCCAAAAAGAATGTTCAAAACCGACACCGATGATTAAAGAAAACCATCTAATCGATGTGCATGATCATCTTCACACACCCAAATTCATAGGGAAGAAGAAGAAGAAGAAAGAGAATTCATACAAAAGAACTGGATCGAAAAAAAGAGAAAAATGAAGAAGAAGACCTTCCATATCTCAATCGTGAAAATTTTCCAAGGAAGATCCAAAAAGGGAAAATACCCATTTTGATTTAGAAGCCGGTTATAGAGAGCAGGCAACCCATTCGAGGAAGAAGTTCATTCTCAAACACCCATCTTCGAATAACAGAGAAAGATCAAGAACATGGTTTTAACAGAGTCCTATGCAACAATTCAATATAAAATCAGCATAGCTTGCTCTAATATTACCGAGGCATATTTGCTGGATTCGGACACTTACCTTATGCTATGATACTATGTCAAATCACCACTTGCTCTAAAAGCCCGAGCTATTAGAGCATAGCATATCAATGTATATCAAGGAACTTCAACACTTTCAACAAGGTAAGGAACACTACCTAACCCTCATTGTCATCACTTTGCTCGTGCTTCTGAAAGAGACTTCCCTAATGAAATTCTTATAAAATCTCGAATCAGATCATTTACTCTTCAACAAAGGAAGCCTGAATCTCTTCTATAAAACCATTTTAGTCTGGGCCTCAATTCAATATTAAACTAGTCCGAACTAATTGTACCCGCCCGACTCAAGCAAGTCAAACTGATTCAGCCCCCGACTCAAGTCGCAACTCGACTCAGCCACACAAAAAGGGTCCAAGTTCATAGTCCAAGTTCATGCTCAAATACCCATCTTTGAATTACAAACAAAAGATCAAGAACAAGCAGCCATATAAATTCAACTAAGAGTTTAAAACAAATGGTTAAAACCAACATCGCCGCTGTTTAATCAATAGATATGATCAACTTCAAACACCCAAATTCACACAACACATTGGATTTAAAAAGCAAAAACAAAAGACCTTTTGTCGCTGAGTCATGTTGATTGAATTCATATCGTCAGAACTCATCATCTTCAACGTAGGCACATCATCCCAACCTTCTGCCAACAGCTTCGGAATGAGCTCTTTCAGAACTCCATCCCCAACGAAGTCATCCATCGAAAAGGATGCCATTTTTTTCCCCAAACGGAGACGGATCTTCGCCTGAGATTGAGATCAAATGAAAAGGGTCCAAACAGGTATACAAACAGCTTGATCATAAGCCGGCCGTGTTATGATTCCAACATATTGGGTCCCACCAAAAAAAAAAAAAAAAAAACCTGAAGTATAGATAGCATCTTGTAATAGAAGCAGAGCCGTTCTGCTTCGACTATGTCAATGATGTAACAGTTAGTTTATTATATCTCATTCAACAAATCCAATCAAATAAATAAATATTCACTATAACCATTAAAAGTCCACAAAAATCAAATTATTTCAAATGCAACAGTTAAATTTGATACAATTTACCTGGTTTTTTTGAATTTTTACATGCTGGGCCCCACAGTTGAATTCTTTGAAACCGTTGATACGTCCCACCTTGAAATGGATTTGTATTATGATTCTCCTTGATGAGAAAATCACAACCTTTCAATTTGTGGTCAGAGCAAAGATGGTTATTTCATGTGGCATCCATGATGGGTGTATCATATCAATGGTTTAGATCACTTAAACCATGGACCCCACTCAAAATGAACCGTGCCCATTTCATCAGCTGCCAATCAGACAATTTGAACCATCTGATTAGTGGCCTATAAAATGGAAAGTCAGGATTGTTTATGTAAAAATAAATCCTATCAACAATTTTGAGCCATCTATTTACTTGGTTGGGCTCTGGTAGGCCCACCGTGATGTTTATATGAAATCCACACCAACTACCAGGTACTTTGCCTCATGTCAGGCCCAGGACACAAAACTCAGCCGCATCCATGATTCATGTCAACTATATGATTGGAAACAATGTACAGAGCAATGCTCACCCTCTAACTGTTTCCTTTAGTGTGGCCCCACTTGAATAATGTATGGGCCTAATTTTTGGGTCCCAATGCTAAATTTAGTGTGATACTAATTTAGTGAATTTTTGGGTCCCAATACTAAATTTAGTGTGATACTAATTTAGTGAATTTTTGGGTCCCAATACTAATTTAGTGTGATACTAATTTGCTGTGATACTTAATTTAGTGTGATACTAATTTGCTGTGATACTAAATTTAGTGTGATACTAATATAGTGAATTTTTGGGTCCCAATACTAAATTGAAGTGAATTTCATATAATTATCATAGTAGGCCCAATAAAAATTAGAGCCGGACTTCGAGTTGAGTCAGGCCAAGTTAAGTCTAACCTAACTCAATTTGGTATTGAAATATACCTGGCCGGAACTCGACCCTACTCAGTATCGAGTCCAACATGCCTAACTCAATCCGAGTCCGGGTCTAGCTTGGATTAATCCGGACCAAGTCTAACCCGATCATAGATACCGAGTCGGGTCGAGCCGGGTTAGGTGCAACAATTAACCACATGCTGAAATCACAACCCAAAACTTAGATTCACTTGCCGATTTGTTATTTTTTTTTTTTTGATACACATACAAAAGTTAAATTTTAGATCGAGTCGAGCTAGTATCGAATTGGATTTCTCATCGAGTCAAGTTATTGCGTGACCCGAATTCGACTCGGTTTGAGTTCGGATTAGACAAAGTCTAATTCATTCAGATCAAGTCAAGTTTGAGCGAGTTGGACGAGTTGAGTCGTGTCGTGCCCGGCTCTAGTAAAATTTAAGGGTTGACCTCACTCCGAACTGTTTCCATGTATTTTATTATTTTATTTTTTTGTGGCTTTGGGCCTAAAGTGGGATTACATAGCCGGAGTGGTTCTCACGTACACATCATCGCGGTGGTTTGGTGAAGAAACCAAGGATGGAATTCCATTTTTTTGAATATAAACAAATCTCTATGTTTATATCGATGTGCAAGTAAAATTCTCCCCAACCATTATACCTGTAATTTCACTCCAACCATTAACCCGGGTCCAAAAAATCAAAAATCAGGTTTTCAGGTGATTCCGATGGGCCACACCAAAGAAAACAGTTGGGAGAGGGATGTCCACCCTTCATTTTCAAAAGGCCCACCGTGATGGTTTGATGAAATCCACTCCATTCATTAGATCCCATATAAAAATTTACAAATAGGAACCAAAAATAAGGCTTATTCATAATTCATGTAGGTCACACCACGGAAAACTATTTGAAGGGTGAGAGTTGCCCTCTGCACCATTTTCAATTGTTCAGTCCATTTGAATCACAGATGGAGCTGATTTTATATAATCATAGCATGAAGAACTTGGTGGACGCTGTGGATTTTATATAATCAAAACAGTGGGGCCTACTAAGAAACGTAGGGAGACAGTAGGATGATAATTATTATTTAAAACCTTTTATAAAAGTAACCGAATGCAAATTCAACATTAGTGGGTAGTTTTTTTTATAAAATTTCCTTCTTTACGTATATGTGAAAATAAGATAAGTAGATAAGAACAACAGCTAAAAATAAACATTCCTTGAAAAAATCAACGGTTGAGATCGAGCGAAGATAGGAATGGATTATAGAAAACAGGTTTGGTTATTCGAAAGCGAAAGGTCGGATTAAAAATTCAAATTGAATGATTATCTAATGAGAAAAACTATGATACTCTGCCAGTATATGATGATCCATATTCATGTACACAGGAAGTGTACACGTGGCAAACATGTAGCCCACATCAAACTGTCCCATGTACACGTGGCCTACATGTAGCCCACATCGAACTGTCCCATGGGGCATAACCCAAAATTTTCAAAGGAACGTAGATAGTAACTAATCAATCGGTGGACATCTAATGAACGGTCAAAACAACATATTCAAATTCAACAGAGTAGATGTACATTGAATTCCAAGCTCTGCAAACAGCATTGCCTAGTCAATCTGATGGTGTGGCTACGTCCCATGTACGGTCAGTATCATAACACGTGGCACACATGGGCCCACTATCGAAGGAGCATATCATTTAGAATATGATCTTAACTGGCTGATTGGTGGACATCTGATGGACCGTTATAGTGAGAAATCTTCTACGGTCCAAATGAACAAGAAAATGTCCATTGATCAGAGGTTAGAATTGTCTAATGAATCTAAATTTAGAGCTATGTCATATCTATAGTGGGTCCCATTATTTGGACGGTTTGGATTTTGTTACATGCAAGCCACGTGTCTGATGTCTGATTGCATCAGTTTGGTTATTAAAAAAAGAGGTCTCCCATGTAACTAGTTGGATGATAGGCTACCGTTCAACTGCCATATATGTGTCCACATCTCTAGTGTGTAAAACATCCAAACCGTCCAAAAATTCATACGAAGTTAGTCTCATCCATTCATCATGTGGTCCTGACTTTCGATTTAAGAAAACCATGGATTACATCCAATGAATACATCTGACCCACCTGATGGTTAGATTGGCCTCTTTTTTAGTTAGGTGATCTTCATGGTGGGCCATGTCATGCAATCATCACAAGGTAGCGATTATGTTTGATTGGGATGTAACTTACCGGTCCAACTGGTTGCATGGAAGAACATCTCATGAAAAAAATAAAAGGAAAGACAGAGCCAGGGCCGGCTATGAACCGGAATTCTCTCCTTTTTTGGGTCCGAGGGGCCACACGAAATGTAGACCTTCCATCCACCAGTGATCATACAGGAAGCGGACACTGCATGATCTAAGCCGTTCAATCTGTGGGGACCAAGATGGATGTCACATGATAAAAAACGAATATAAGAATCATAGGATCCTCGAGCTTCGGATGTGCAGAATATCCTCCAGCCTTGAATTTTTCATATAAGTGCGGAAATTGAAGGTGATCCAGACCTTTGATCTGATAGATCCCACCGGAGGTGTTGGATTTTCAAAACTACCCAAGGAGGAAAAATCCTGACCCTTGGACATGTTGTCGTACTGTCCTGGAAATAATGGTCCATGTCAATGGTGTGTATATGGGTTCAGCCGATGGGCCTTTCCGTATGGATCTAGGGCCTTGATTTATTACAATAAAATTAGGGCTTAGAAAAGATTGTTTCTGAAATCCTTTCTTTCCCAAAATCATTGTAACAGAGTTGAGGTACCAAAAACCCTATTTTTTAAAAAAAAATTTTTTAAAATTTTTTTATAAATCTTTTCAAATGTTTATTTCCTTTTAAGGCTGTTGAAATTAAAGGCACAATTCCAAAAAATTTATCTTATAAAAGAGTAAGAAGTAATTAATTATGACACGTTCTTCTCTTTTAAAAATTAGCTTTGGTCTCTTTCTTCCGGTCTTGGCATTAAAATGCTAAACCCTTATTCCTTTGTTCTACAATAATTAGGCAGCTATTGATATTGCTTATAAACATGTGTTTCATTAACAAATAGAGTGCATTGAAATTGATTATTATTTTCTTTAAGGGAAGTTTTTTTTTTTTTTTTTCCCTACCCCTCATCTCTTCTTCGAAGATTAATTTGCAGATATTTTTACTGTAAATTACAATAATAATATTTTATAAAAGCATCATTATTATAATTTTATCATGATAAACAAAACATATAAATCAATAATATTTAATTGTAGATGTTTTAAGAGATAGATAAAGGTATCTGTAATAATTATAATTTGCAATAATTTTACATTGCATTGCAATGAAAATCTCAAATCCAAACACATAACTATATAGATATGTTTATTTGACATTGAAGTAATTAAAATATGTCACTGTGTATATAGTTATAGATATGATGATTTGACATTGAAGCAATTAAAACTTATTATCATGGTAGAAGTTGTAATCATTACACAGGCGCGTACGTGATATTTATGCTCCAGCTTGAGGGGTACTGTTTGTTGTGTGTGTGTCTATATATATATATATATATATATATATATATATATATATATATGAGATCAGCTAATGGGCTTTCTTTGTTCTTGAGGGGAACTATTTGTTGTAAATATGATCTTGGCTAATGGTCTTTCTTTGATTTATTATATTAAAATAAGGGTTTGAGAACATTGGTTTTCAAATCCTTTTCTTCCCCAAAATCCATAAAAAATAAATACAAAGTTAGCTCCACTAGATTAATGTTCTCAAATTACACAATGTTGGCATGTTGTGTTTTAGCATCTTTTACTCGCCGGATTTGTCATGTCCCGACACTGTCTACCATTTTCTAATAGTATGATAGAGTTTTTTAATAAATTATTTGTTATACTGAAGATGTGATTCTTGCACATATAATCATTATCTCCCATATACCATGTTGAGTTGGTTCAGCTCAAACCAACTCATTTGAAATGTGTTACACGAGTCAGCAGAAAAATAACTAGTTGATATCATTTAAAATTCGGTCGATTGAATCGATCTAATATTACTAGAGCTTGATTCATGCTTTTCACTGAAGAGTTTGAAGGCATTGGAGGATCTTGTCAAATATAATATATTTTATGCAATATATGCATCTTGCATGTAGACCTTGATTTTCATTTTATTAATTTTCAAGTTCAATGGTCCAGGACCAATTAGTTTTTTTCATGCTCATAATTTTATTAATTTTTTTCATTCTTCCGACGCCTTATTCAAGTAATAAGACAGTTCGCAGCTGCGGAAGTCGTTCCGGTCATGTAACACCTACTCCGGATTTTCCTAGTTGGAAGTGAGTCAGGTTGCTTTCTTTCCTTGTTTGCTTTTCAGACTGTTCTTGATCATTACCATTCGCCCATCCAATCATGTCAAGAGCGGGGACCCTATGTCCGAACAGCCCTGCAATGATCCATTAGAACTTGGGCCTTATAGTGTGGGCCGGCTGGTTGGCCCATTGCCTCCCATAATAATAGCTAAGGCCCGTTTGGATTAGCTAGGGATTATAGTAGTGATGTAGTATAAATGAGTAATGATTATCATTATCACAGGAGTCTATGAAGTAAAGCCGTACATAGTACTACTCTCTAATTCCAAACTAGGAAATACATCTGTATATAAATTCTTCAATATGAGTTCTATCCACACCATTTATTAATTTTGCAATATCATTTTAGGGCATGATTTAAAAATGAGGTAGATCCAAAGCTCAGTTGGACCACACCACAGAAAGTAGTGGGACAATAACGGTCACCGTTGAAACCTTCCTAGAGACCACTAAGATGTTTATTTGCCATCTAACCTGTTCATAAGGTCACACTAGACCTGGATGAAGGGAAACACAAATACCAGCTTCATCTAACTCTTATATAGATGGCAAGAAGTTTTCAATGACATGCGTTCAATCCCCACTGCTTTCTTTTGTGTGGTCCATTTTCAACTTGAATTTGCTTCATTTTTTGTTTTATCCCATAAAATCATCTCACAAGATGGATGGATGGTATGAATATAACACATACATCATGGTGGGCCCCATAAAACCATGCCATGCCAACACCTTCACCCATCTAATTCTACAATAATTTCAAAGAAACATCATGATTAATGATTTGATAACTGGTTATATCCAATCAATGGTAATATATAATGATGTGAGTTTTAGCTGCATTGCCATGATATTCAAGAAGGCCCTAAGAAAAATGTCACGATAAACTTATATTAAGACAAGAAAAAAAGGAAAAACTATGGCATATGGTCCAAATCTTAGCTACAATAGTATTGATTATTGATTATTGATTAAAATGAAGTAGACTTCATATCTATATCCATTCTAATTCCTAATGCATCCTTTCTTTTCAAATTCTTTTGTAAAATAATAATACAAATCTATACTAGTGTATCACCAAAATAGAAATTGTGAGTGTGTTTATCAATAAGATGGGTGGCTCAACAAAAGAAAAGAAAACACTATTATTTTCAAGTGTTTGTCATGAATTACAATTTTGCATTCTCCATCTATGGTCTGGATAAGCTCTCCATATCATAATTGAATTGAAAACTTGTGTATTCAAACCCTTGAGAGAAAAAAGAAGAAGAAAAGAGTCAAATCACAGACATGCATTCCTCTATACAAAACCATCTCCCTATACATGGCAAAAAGAGAAAAAATTGTAAGAAAAAGATACTTCTTATAGTATATTTACACACACACATGACACGTGTGTGTTTGTGTAAACCACCTAGAAGCTATATGGGTACTAAGTGGGCCAGGTTGGATCAGACCCAGGTCATGGTCTGATACGATTCGTCCTGAGTTGACTCAGATAAATAGGCACCCGATTCATCCCCGACTTGAGTGAGTCGGTTGATTCAGCCCCGACTCGTTCGGGACTCAACTCAGGGCCGAACAAGTCAATTTGATTGGCCGAGTCTTTAACCATGGCCCAGGTAGGTGCATGATCTAGGCTTAGTGTGATAGGATGGCCCATATGATGCAGCTTACGAATAAGATGTGGGCCAGATCATTACCGAGTGTGCTAATCTAGCCCACTGTGCCTGTCCTGGCCCACTGAAACCCTTACAAAACTACCTTACTAGAGAAGTTAGGCATGTTATTCAAATGCCTCAAGATCTTCTCAGCCATCTGCCTTGTGCTACTATCCCCATGATGGAAGGCACTGACCAGAGTAGAAGGTAGGAGCCTGTCCTGTGATATGTCACTGGCAGACCTATCTCCACCCTTCATCAAGAACCTTTCAATGACCCAAAATGATTTCTGCCACACACCCTCCTCTCTATGCTCTTTCAGCAAATTCAAAACATGTTGCACCAGATTCACCTCACTCAATACACCTACACTCCTATCTACATCCACCTTATCATCCAACAAGGTGCACATGGCTGATAAGGCGGCCTCCACAACCCCAACATTCTCATGTTCCAAGCATGCCAGTAGCCTCTCCACAGCCCTTGATTCCACCAAACAGAAGGTGGTTTGTGATGAACATGACCCCCTATGAACTGGGCACAAGTTCAATTTCTCATCTGGGTGTGGCCCACCAATAGACAAACACCTAGGTAGGAATCTATACAACTTGGGTTTCTTAATTTTTTGGGGTGGTTTTGATAGGTGGATGGACTCTGATGATAGATTCTCCAATCCAATGGCTGAGAGCCTTTGGACTTCATCACTGCCTGCTCTCATCAAAAGGCCTGTGAAAACAGATGCTAGATTGAAATCTCTTGCTAGAGATAGGATGTTTTGGTCATATAAGGTTGTTGTGAATCTTACTAGAATTCCCACAAGACCCTCAAGATAGTATCTTGCAAATCTGCTTGTTGTTGTTGTTGCACCTCTTTGGATTTCATGCACCCTTTGTAAGATGGTGGGCACAGTGTCCTTGTGTAGTAGAGCTAAATTGAGGGTCAGATTCTGGTGGGGCAGCTTAGCTAGCAGGTTGGCCCACACCGCGTATTTTTCCGTTATCCGATGGCCTTCAGGGGTCTTGATCAGGCTCTCTGGCTGGCCTCTAGTCTTGCATATTAGATCCGCTAGCGTGTGGCCCATTTGGTTCGAAAGGCTGATCAGCAGCTTCGCTGATGCAATGCTTAGTTCATCTTGTTGGGTGTCGAGGAGCTCGATCAGTGTGTAGCTCGATTCAGTCTCCTTGACCACAGACACCACGCTGGCCGTTGATCTCGGCGATTTCATCAGGCAGAGGAGGATCTTGATGAGGTTGATGTTCAGATTTTCAGGCGATGAGTGCTTGATCATGTGTGCAAAGTTGTATATGATGTACTCCGACGCCATTGTGTGGCCATGGGTGTTTACTTGGAGTGACTCAGGGTCGAGGCCGGACTCGAGCACGTTCGCCAGTATCGTGGCAGACTCTTCCTTTGAGTTCATGGGTTCGTTGTAGATTTTACGAGTAAACATTTCTTCGGTCATGATCGGGATTATGCCTGCATCGACAAGCGTTCTGCTGTTTGGATGGTGAGATGATATCTGCACCAGAGCTTTGAATGCAGCTTTCCTTGCTAGGGAATTTCCATTGTGGACCATCCGTAGCAGTGCGGCAGAAGCTCTCTCTGCTACATATGTTTTAGCATCTTGCCCAAGGACAATCTCGCCGAGATAACTCCCCATCTCCATCTGCATTTCTTCAGATCCTGTTTCGATTTTTTTGCTGAGATACTAGTTAGAATCTGTTTGTGTGTACCTCTACATTGAAAACAAAATTTGAAACTTGCATGTGTTTCAGTGTATTAGTAGTTATCTGTAATTGATCGGATTTTCCGTAAATTTGCTGAGGTTGTGTTTGGTTGAACTATCAAATTGAATTGCGATAACTAGATTTAGGATGTGTTTGGACAAACCCTGAATTGCAATTTAGCTAAATCTATACCATTGAGTAGAATTGTGCATCCAAACACTACCTGACAAAATGAAAACAACCCAATTGTGATTGACTTTGTTATCATTCCTATTGAGGGTCTCACCTTCAGATTGCAATTATGTTACTTTCAAGTTGGACATGAAAGAAACAGAACTGCAGTTTGAGATTTCATCCAGATTAATCTGATTGATCACAATGCAGTCCACTAGCGCATCCAAACGCAGCCTAAATCTCACCTTATCTGATCTTTTGCATAAACACATCATGTAGGCTAACACTCTAAATGGGACCCACATGATCAAAGCCATCGAATAGAACTGCTTAAGATTTTTGGTTGCTTATTTTGATTGAGCAGCGCGTCCCACAAATTGAATGGCTCATATCATGTGGCCCCAATTAAGCTTATCCATCATACATTTCATCAATTCAGCAATGCAAGGTTTACCTGCAATCAGATGGTCCAAGAGAGGCTCCAAGAGCCCATTTTCTGCCATTCGCTTGATATTTTTGTGACAATTCTCCAAGTTCTTGAGCGTTTCGTTGGCTTTCTCTGCAGCGAAAGCATCGACGGACTGATTGTATTTCATTGTGATCAGCACCAGAATTGCCCCGGCCACAGACCCGATCGTCTGGGACAACAGTTCAGATCTTGAGAGCTCGAGAAGCAACAACAATGCCGAGTGTCTTTCTAGAGGATAATCGCTCGAAAGCATCTTAATCGTTGCCGTGATGGCTTTCGTTCCGACAATCATTTCCTGCACACATTCAACTGTTAAATGAAGAATTATATGATCGTTGGTCCTCAGTTTGTAGTTTGCACAAGTGAGGCCAACGGTTCGGGTGATCGGTGATCCCCGACCCAATTGAAAATTACAGCCATCCAATCTTTTGATATTTTCAGTCGGGCGCAGACTGTAACAATCGGGCAATGGATCAAAGGGTTAATGTTCTCCCACTGGAGAGATTTTTTGGGTCTTGGTCTGTCCACTGCCTTCCGAATCAGATAAACGGTCCGAATCATAATGTGGTCGGGAAAAAACAGGAAATTCTGGGAGAAGATCGAACGAGATCGAACCTTTCCTTCATCATCCTCCACCAGCATCCGCAGCGTCTCCACCGCCTCGCTCCTTAGTCTCTTCTCTTCAGATTCTAGAAACCGACAAAGCAATGGAATCATCCCAACATTCCTCATCTGCACCTTGTTGTATTGTCTCCGCCGACACAGGTGCTGCAAGTCCTTCATTGCCTCGATCACCATAGTCTCTGAGCTGGCCAAAGACAGAGCGGCACGAGCCACCTTGATCCGAGTCACCTCATTCCTCTCCTTCCACTGCTCAATTGTCGTCTTCAAAGCAATATTAGTGTTCAGAACTCTGCTCTCGAGCTTCCACCCCGTCGTTGGGCAAAAAACACAGTCCGAACCGTCGTTGGATTTCTTGAACCACTCCTCTATGGCCCGCCTTTCGTATGTCACGCCGCTTCCAATCGTGACTGGATCGTCCATCATCTTCTTTGTCAATGGGCAGAAGAACGTCTCGTACAAAGGCTCCATGTACTCGGCCACCTGTGGCAATGACTTGAATGGCTGGCTATTGCTGTTCTCGTCATTCTCCGACCCGCCACAGCTCATTCCTCTAAGGAAATCGATCAAGTGTGGAATGTCATTGCTGTGTTCGCCCGAATTGGGCAGAGAAATCCCTTCCGATACTTCCACTCGCATTGAATTATACTCAATCTGCCTCTCTACTAAGTCTACTGAATACAAGTCCTGTTCTTTCGACTCCTCAAGCTCAGACATTTGAATTTGAAATCCGCCCCCTTTAAGGCAGGCACTCTGCATTTCCCTTGAAAGAGAACGGACTGCAATTTCCACATACTGACGGTTTTCAAATGTCGTAGATGGTATCAAGCTAAGGCCACACCCGATGTTTCTGATCACTCTCTCGAGCTGTTCGATGATGGTTTTGAGCTCGGGGTCGTTGATCAGGTGGGCTCCACTGCTGCATTTTGATACTAGATCCCTGGCGAGGTCGACATGCTTGGATATCAACCCTAGGATCTCTGTTGCATTGGATGGAGTATTCTCAGCCATCTGCAATTCAAT
This sequence comes from Magnolia kwangsiensis, assembly GCA_037074715.1. Lineage (NCBI taxonomy): Eukaryota > Viridiplantae > Streptophyta > Magnoliopsida > Magnoliales > Magnoliaceae > Magnolia > Magnolia kwangsiensis. Next base: position 89,397,251 of record CM073582.1, read on the forward strand.
TATGGCTGGCGATGTGCGGTCCAGATAGCTTCCTACTTCCATGAAGTTCTCCTGCTCGATGTTGACGCCTTCGATCAATGTGGTAACTTCAGAGATCGATTTCAGTAGGGATCGAGCGAGAATGACGATGAGGTTGGTGTCTTCAGACAGCTGAAAGAAGAGATCAGAACAATTCATTTCAGTTGTCTTCTAATCATGCATTCACACAATCTTGATCATGCGATGATTTTGATGGACGGTGATGATTTACTGTCACTAATTCCATACTTAGCATGCATGATGAAAGAGATTAGCTTGCATCGGTTTACATTATGTGGGGCCCATCTTGTGGGCCTCTTCATGGATGGGCCATGGCCCAACAGCTTAGAATATCAGATATCTTGCTCTAGAGTGTTCCCTAGTTGAATCTAGACCGTTGAATCTTACTTCAAGTATACATGCTGAGTGTCATCCATCAATGAGCTAGGATCATCAATCAGCATGATTCTTAGATTGTAGCCCATCCAAGGTGGGCCTTTCGAATTGGACGGTTGGTTCTCCTGGCCCTTTCAGATAGAGAAAATGCCTCTTAAGTGCAATTTCTAAGTATTTTCGCGTGGCCCACCAAAGTGGGTCCCGCTGGCCGAGCCCAACATGAGTCTAGCCTGCTTTGTGTAGAGATAATAATAGAGTGGGCCCCACGTAATCCGTATCAATACTGTGTATATACCATATCTGCACTGTCTAGGAGAGTATACAATGTGTGTACCCATGTATATATACGGCGTAGAGGAAGACATTGTATTTTCTTCATCTTCTTGCAACTCTAGATAGTGCACACATCTAAGTACAAATACGGTATTTACGCATATTTTACAGATTACGTTGGGCCCACTCGATCATTATCTCTACGCTTCAGCCAACAAACCACCAATGGCCCAGCCATCGATGGGCCCCACGCTGGGTTTGTTTATTTCATCTTGGCCTATTTGAAAATCTTGATTTCTGATCGAGCCTGGCCCATTGACATTGCTGGTTTTCACCCTAGCTCAAGGGGTTAGACTACAGTCTACAGTAATAGTTCACCACCATTTTCGAATATTGCGATGTTCATCCACCGTACAATTCGATGGGCCCATCAAAAATCTGTCCTCGTTATGGATGGAGTATAGCTCAAAGTTAAACTAATCAAATGATCTCAACCATCTTATTTCGCTAGTTGAATATGAATTGCTGACCATTTATTTTTAACACACATATAACAGTGACAATCTCGATGGTTAGGATCATTCAATTGGTGTGTGTTTTCAATGTTTGCTCCAAAGAAACTGATCTAAGATTTGGACAGTCCTTAGTTCATCAGTATCCATAAATCTATGATATGTGGAAAAGGATGTATGTCAGTGTGTGTGAAATATATGATATGTGGAAAAGGATGTATTAAGTCCTTAGTTCATTAGTATCCATAAATAATGATTTAGTTAACTAATTTTAATCTTGTTGATTAGCACTAATCAAAGATAAAATGAACAAAAAAAGCTAAAAAAATTCATGGGTTTTCTTATTTCAAGATCTACGCGATAAGCCGTAGATTGTTACGACCGGACATTAGATGACCGTCCGATTAGTCTATATAAACTCTTGTTAATTAACACAAATCAAGGAGAAACATGGTCTAGTTTTCTTCTATGGTGATCATAAAGAGAATGAAATTAAAGATTATAATGCTAAAATCAATGGAAAAATGAAGGTTTGAGCACTTACCGACATCCGATCGGAGCTGTCGCCGGACACCACGTCAGCTGTTTGGATGATCGGATTGGACTGTGGACCCAAAACGGTCTTCTTATCATGCTGGTGAAAATCGTTATGGAGATAGGTGGGGGAAGAAGGAGTCCATTGAATCAGTCAGAACCACATGCATGGGCTGGTGGAGTATGATCATCTATGTACATTCATGTAGATATTGTACATGTGGAGTGTATGTAATTCAATCCAAGCCATCCAAATCATGGGTTCTGATTTAGATGGGCTATAGATATAGTTAGAATGCTATAAGCTTGGATTCTTTGGTGTTTATTTTTGAATTTAGACCAATGACCATTTCTCATTCTAGCTCTACTTTATCCATAGAAGACTTTGATTGCGACCCAGTCATCAGGCGACTCTCTGCGGCCCACCCTGATGTATGTATTTTATCCACACCGTTCATCTATTTTGCCAGCTCATTTTAAAGTACTAACCCAAAATTGATGGAGATCCAAACCTCAAATGGGCCACAACAATAGACATAGTGTGAATTCAGCACCTGCCATTGAAAACTTCTTCAAGGCCATGGAAGTTTTGGATGAAGCTGATACTTATTTTTTCCATTCATCTATGTCTATCTAATCTTATAAACAGGTTGGATGACAAATAAATATCATGATAGGCCTTAGGAAGGTTTCAGCGATGGCTCATTTTATCTCTATTGTTTCCTTATGGCTTGGTTCACTTGATCTTTGGATCTTGCTAGTTTTCAGGCCCATGCATTAAAATGATTTGGCAAAACAAATGAACAACATGGATAAAACACATACACTACCCTAGGCCCCAGAGAGTCAGGTTACTCACTAAGGAAATCCGCAATGGAAGTACATCCATGGACGGCTTGGGTTGAGATACAATCATTATCTGAGTGCCCATTTATGAATTTTTATGATATGCTAGTGTACCAAATAAAACCCATTTCTCTTTTTATTTATTTATTATTATTATTATTTTTGTATATTCTAATTCAATTGCTGAATAGATGATAGACACTCCAAGACATAATTCAACGAAGTACTAGACACGGATTGGGTGGCCAATCCACGTCCATTACTAAATATTTCTATACAGATAGAGAGAGATTTGAAAACAACACATACAAACGTAGATAGAGGGTGTTGACTAACTGCTGGGCCCACTTGGATGAGAATTAGGATGAATCCCAGCTGTACACGTGGCATTTACACCAGATACCAACTACCCAAATTAATTAAACAATCCTAACTTTTTAATATTGAACATTTATTTGCTGAGGTCAGCCTCATGTGAAGAGGTCGATCTCTGTCGGCTCCACCATGATCTATGTCATACATCCACACCTGGTGGGTCCCCTCAATGTTGTGGAAGACCCCCAAAGTTCAGCTGTATTCAGAACTCAAGTCGGCCATAATATCTAAAACCATATAAAATCATTACTAAAACATCTAAAAGCACCTGGTGGGGCCCACTTGAATTTTGTATGCAGCTGAAACTTGGTGGGATCCACCATCCAAGTGGGACCCACATAAGGGATGAGATGAATTTCTTAACCATATCTCATTGAGCTCTACAAACAATCATAAATGTTTCAATAGATGGATATTTATCTAAGTAATGGAATGACCTAATTTTTAGGCTTACCGTGGAAGGGTGAATCTGATTGATGGAGTGGATGTCTGACATAGATCACAGTGAGGCCCACACAACTTGACCTCAACCTTGTAGGAAAAATACAAAGAGCTATCACAACTCAGCTCAGCTCGCAAATGAGCCAGGACTTTCCAGGCGTTAGAATCGCCCGAGTGCTGTTAATTTTGAATAGGTCTAGCACATCTTTAGTTAATTCATTTTTTTAATAAAACAAAACTTAATAAAGACAACAACAACGTCAGTGAAAGTAATTTAGCCGTACTCCTTCTTATGTGATATCCCAAGGTTTAGCTGTATCCAGAACTCAAGCCGGCAATACCATGTGAAACCATGTAAAATCATTTGTACTTATAAAAGCACTTGGTGGGGTCCACTTAAGTTTTAAATGCAGCTAAAATTTGATGTGATCCCTCATCCAAGTGGGTCACACGCAAGGGTTGGGCTGAATTTCTGGACCACATCTACGTGAGCTCTGTAAACAATAATAAAGGTTTCAATGGGTAGGTAAACACCAAAATAATGGCATGGCCTCACCTAATTTATACGCTGGATGTCCTGACATAAATCAAAGTGTGGCCCACACAGCTTGAACTCGACCTTATATATAGTACCATTTTCCTGTATAGCTGCACAAAGAGCTGCACAAATAACAGCTCTTTGTTATTAAAAATATGAGTACAAGGGCTCAGACATTACAAGATGCTTGAATTATCTTAGTCCTATAATTTTTGACTAGGTCTAACGTATTTTTAATTTAAAATTTTAAAATAAGTTATAGAACTTTCAACAGATTAAGAAAACAACAACAAAAACATGGCGACAGGTCAAAGCATCTCATTGGCACAATAGAGCGGGCCCCAAGTATAAGTACATGTTGTTTTATCGATGAAATGTGTTTTTTAAAGAGAATGTCAATGTATTAAAATGATTAATGAGGTATATTTCTCTTTGGGTATCCTCCATTTAAATGGCACATATAGCATACATTTAATATTAGATTAGAACCTTTCATCAAGTGGCCCATGTTATAGGCAGTCCACACCTCAAAAGTCGCGTTGTCCGGAACATCCTACACATTCTATTTGAAGCTTATCAATTGATACCATTGAAAGGAATAATAAAAATAATTCACATTTAATAGGAAAATTATTTTATTTCAAACGCTTAGATTAGTCTTATTATTTTATTTCAAACACAGAGAGTAATAGAACGTGGTTTTTTATTTTAGTGCTTATAAAATTATTTTGCTGCTTTAGGTTTGTATATTAAGAGATTCTTATAAAGAATGTGAATATAATTTAGAAATAAAGAGAAGAATATAACATTACATTTTGAAAAAGAAAAGAAAAAAAAAAAAACTGTAAAATTCTTAAGGAATTTTGGCACTAAACTTCTCAGGAATCAACATTTTACGAAATAATGCCTCAATAATTAAAAATTATAATGAGGTGCTTCTCAAGGAAGGAAATTTTAAAGATGCCTTTGCCTATTGTTTTTTCTTTAAAAATTAGTCAATGGCAAGACTGTTTAAAGCTCATATAGTATAGTATGTGTATAACATTCAAGCCATCTAACAAACCACCGTTGGGTTGGTAAATCATAGTGCGCCACACACCACCAACGTGACGTCACCAAGTTATGTGTGCCCCACCATGACATGTGTGTTATATCAAAACTATCCATCCATTTTGCAAGATCATTTTAGTGGACGAGATTAAAAAAAGGGGCAAATCCAAATCTTAAGTGGACCACACCACAAGTGATGATTGAACACTCATCATTAAAAAATTCCTACAACCCACTGTAATGTTTATTTACCATCCAACTTGTTGATTAGGTCACACAAACCTGGATGAACGGAAAACACAAATATCAACTTGATCAGAGTCTTCTATGGGGCCAAGAAGTTTTCAATGGTAAGTGTCGAATTCCCACTATTTCAGTAGTGATTGAATCCCTACCATTAAAAACTTCAAGGGGACCACCGGAATGTTTTATTTTCCATCCAATCTATTAATAAGTTCACAAATCTAAATGAAAAGATCACACAAATATCAACTTGATCCAAAACTTTTGTGTCTTATGAGAAGTTTTTAATAGTCGATTACTACTGTTTCATGTATTATGGTCCACCTTAGATTTGTATTTGCTTCATTCTTTGAATCATGCTTTAAAATGAGTTTCCAAAACAAATAGCCAATATATCATGGTGGGCCTCAAAGTCACGATTGCCACCCACATCTTCAAACAAGAGACATGCAACAAATGGATTGTTTCAGATTTTGTATTTAATTATCAGACTTTAGCACTTCTTTAGTATAATTACTAAGGGCTTGTTTATTTTTCAAATCCAATGGTAAATGCAATGTAAATGGGTAATTATTATTTACCCATATATTTACACGACTCTTGACAATGACCTGCTATTGATATGAAGCTTCTTTGAAAAGCTATTACAATGGAAGATTTTTTCTATTAAAATATATGGGGTCTACTATTATGTATGATCTTAATCTACACCATTCTTTCGTTTTTCCTCTCGTTTTAGGGCATGAGCCTAAAAATGAGGCAGATACAGAGCTCAGGTGAACTACACTACAAGAAACATGAGAAAATGAATGCTTACCACTCAATTTTCTTTGAGGCTATAGAAGTTTTAGATCAAGCTTATTGTTTTTGGTTTTCCCTTCATTTATCTTTGTGTGACATTATGAACAGGTTAGATGGAAGGTATACATCCTTGTGGACTTCAGGCTCATTTAAAAATTTCAATGGCAAACGTTTAATTCCTCATGTTTTCGTGGTGTGGACCACTTGAGCTTTGTATTAATTTCATTTTTCAGCTCATGCCGTAAGAAGAGCACGTAGAACATATAATTAGTGTCAATCAGACACATGTATAATGATGGGCCTCACAAATTTCACCACCGTAATTTTGGTAAGATGACACTATTTTGCCCCACTCTTTTCGAGGTAAAATTTCAACTTTATTTCCAATTTTCCAATCAGGTAAAAAAAAATAATAATTGCCCATTTACATTCAATTATCGGATTCAAGCTTCATACTTTAGATTTAACAAATGGTCCCTTAATTTTTCTCTAAATATTAGTAAAAGCTGATACTTGTGAGTCCACATGGTATGTGAATATCATGCAAGTCATCCAACATACGCAACCCATCATGACAATCACAAGAACCAAAAATAGGTTGATCAAATCATCAAATGAGCTACACTCGAATTTGAATGTTTTGAATGGTGTATATTATTTTTTATAAATTGGCCCACTTCATGATTGGATCCACCATATCTATTGTTCACCTTATAACCATGTTAGTGTGCATCTATTGGATGGGTTGGATGTCAATCACTTACTGCATGTACCCCACAATTTTGAATTCTTCTCTTTGCAAGGAAATTTTATTTTTATTTTTTTTTATATTGAGAATGTAACAATGTAGTTTCTCTTCTAAAAAAGCCCTCTCCAAAAGTATTGGTTACTAGAGGTACTATTTCATAAAATCCCAATCATAGAGTCATTTTACAATAAAACTCCTAAAGCATCATTAAAATAACAAAATAAAAATGGTTCAGCCACCTACCTAAGAATGGGAAATGGTACCCAACCTACAGGACATCCACATCACATCATGCATTTGGTATAAAGTTATATGACTCTCCAAAAATTAGCCGTATTCAAAATTCAGGTGAGCCATACGATCTAAAACCATAAAAAATCATGACTAAAATATCTAAAAGCACTTGGTGAGGCCCACTTGAGTATTGAAATGGCTTGAAATTTATTGGTACCTGTTCACTCCCCAAGTGCAGGGTTGTGATGTAGTAATAACTCGGTAAGACCGAGGTTGAATCCTAAGGGACTGAAACTGTACGTTATCTAAAACTAACTAGAACTAGAACTAGAATGAGATGAAATCTAAATCAAATAAAATTTAATGAAGAATTGTGAGATTATTATCTAAAACTTAAGAAGAATCAGAGATAGGAAACTAGGGATTCAGAGGATCCACTTGTAGAGATCAGGGAGATCTTATGCCTGTATTAAGAATCATGGAATTTAAACTGAACTGCCATTGATCTAGTTTTCAAAGAGATGAAAGGTATATGAATTAGAATGGATTCCATCACCAAACCATGTCCAAGAGACTATGGCAAACAATAGAATTAAACTAATTACCAACCAATCATATGTATGAAGGTTATGAAGGGTACCGTCATCCGACCATGCTCAGGAGACGATGGTGAACAACAGGGCTTCCTGATATCATAAACATAAAAGTAGAAGGACATGATCAAAGCCATTGCAGACCCATTGTAATTTCAGTCACAATAGACCATTAAAGACTAAAACATGCCATTAATTAAACCAATATCAACATTAATTCAATTCATAAATTAAATTAAAAAAAATCATAAATTAAACTCTCCCATCTCACTACAAGCTTCACCTCTTAGCCCTAGCTAAGAGGTTTAGCCGCACATAGATGGGCTGAACTCACATAAAAATAAAACAAATACAACAAAATAAATTAAAACCTTTAAAAGAACTCTCCCTGTTTCTCTCTCTCTCTCGTTGCCGTTCCACCTTCCCCAAAAACCCAAGCCTCAGCCGTGAATCTGCCTCTGCTTCCCGTCCACAAGCTCCAGCCGTCCTTCCGGAATGATGCCCCCCACGTCCTCTATCTTTTATATGCGTGAGAGAGTCGGTCGGCTGAAAAATTAGAGGCGGTGGAGAAGGCAGGGTTTACGCACTCGTTCCGCAGCACTGTACATGCGTAGCTATAAACGCAGGGCGTCTTTACGCTGAACCTTGGTGGGACCCATGATCGGATCCTCATGAGAGATCCACTCCGTTCACCCTCTTCCCCCCCTGATTTCGGTCTGACATGGATGGCTATTTCTTAGATTTGGCGTGGCCCACAGAACTTTCCTTCCACTGTCCATCCCGAGTTTGAACAATCGAAAACCGATCTCTGCTGCCAACTGAAAAACTGCCACCTAGGCAGTGGTAAAAGGACATTTATAATTATGATGGACGGTTAAGATCACTTATACGGATGATGAGTGGGGCCCACGACGCTCACCCTCAAGCTCTGCTGCGAAACAGAGCTCGTGCAAACGTTGCTGAGGTGATTGGTGGGGTCCTGATTGGTGAAGAAGACAAAATCTAGTCCATCCATTGGATTCATCTCGAAAAACCATTCGAACATGGTCAGTTTGGATTGGATTCTGCGTGGCCCACAGGAGTTTCTATTCTGCCGTTCATTCTGTGTTTAACTGTTGAAACCGTACAAATGCTGGCATGGGGACAAACAGTCACCTAGGTGAGGTTAATACCCCCCCTCTAGAGTGTATGGACGGGTAGGATCTTCAAGATGCATGATGGGTGGACCCCATTACTGAGAACCGAACGCCACTCGTCCGTCCGCTGGACGGCTTATGCAAAGGGAGGAAGAGATACGGGTCAGCGTAGTTGACTGAATTTCTTCGGTCCGGTGCACTGCAAGTGCACGTGCACTGTTTGCACGCTCAACCCCATGTGGGGTCCATCATGATGTATATATGAAATCCCCTCCGTCCATTCATTCTGTCATATCATTTAACCCGTAGGGATCGAATATGAAGCACATCCAAACTGCAGGTGGGCCCAGAATCATGATTCTAAGGGCTAATTTGTCTGTTAAACTACTTCCACTAGGATCCAATGGCTGAAATTTGATGTGTACGGTTAATTTATGATCCTCGGAGTATGTATGAAGTTTCGAGCTGAACGGATGATGGAAACCCTATGATCTTGCATTCTGCACCAATTTTGGGCAATTTGAAGGTGAACGACTAGAATTTCTTGGGTCCCTGGTGTGCATATCTGTCGATCTTAGTCCCTAGAGTCCGTCCCTTGCCTTGGTGATCATCAGAACGTTAAATCCAAAATTTTAGCACCCTTTTCAGTCACATGCTTGTAAAATCAACCTGCAGCATAAACATGATTAAATCAGCCGTTAAACAATATTATGTTCGTAAATCTAGACAATATCTGGGGTCTAATATGCAATATTTGACCCTCAATACAACCCCCAACCAGCATCTTGCTAGTCCCGAGCAAGGTATGCGAAAATTAAGTTGAGATTGATATAAGAAATTCTGTAAGCCCGAGTGATATTTGAATAATAATCCAAGCATTAGAATTCTAAGAATCATGGATGTTGGGCATTACTTTCTCCTGGACTCGAGTGTATGTAAACTTCCTAGTCAAGTTCAAAATATTAATCTCCAATTAGGAAATTTCTAAACATTGAGATCCATGGTTGTATAGTGTAATAGCGGCTTATCATCATTAAGAGATCCTATCGTCAATTTCAAGATATCCTTGGTAACCAACAAAAGAATTCATGATAACCAAGACTTAAATCAAAACTTGCCTCACACGTAATCTTTTCATTTTCTTTGTGCCTTTGATTTTAAAAGTAACGTCAAGAAGAGGTATCAAATCCTCACCTACATGGAGCAAACCTATGGTGAAGATTATTCGCCCAATAATTTTTGAATGTTAACCTTGGGGAATCAAACCTTCACCTGTGGGGAGCAAACCTACAGTAAAGGTCATTCGCCCAACCCTGGGTATTTTCTTTTTCTTCGATTCTGCTCTTCTTTTTCTTTTTTTTTTTCTAATGATCATAATAAGCAAATTATCCAGGCTAGTTCCTTTCATGCTTAATGTTTACCAAGTTAATCATTCAATATCAAATTAAAATCTTAATGTGAAAACGAGATGTGACATATGCAATCATGACTCAATCAATATTTAAAACTTCTCATCATGGATTAACAAATCAGACTTAACTATGAAGGCTAACAGATAACTGAATCCACGAGTCATAAATCAAACATCATGTATCTTACAAATCTAAATTAGGGATATCTGTCAAAATCACTTCGAGTTCACAATTTTTTTAAAAAATTTTTAAAAAATTTTCACAATTTTTGCTTAAAATTAAGAAGACACTGATTAGGAAACCTAATCTCTCACCCCCAACCTGAAATCTACATTGTCCTCAATGTAAAAGATATGAGCATACAATGCACATGAGACAACGAAAGTAAAGTGATGGGAAGATAGTACCTGGATAACGAATCGAGAGAGATTTTTCAAGAGATCACTGGGAGAGAGCAGGTTAGTACGAGAGAAAAAGAAAAATAAAAATAACGAAAATAAAATTCCACCTATACCACTTTCGCAGGTGCTCTCGATTGCATTTAGCGTATGCAACAAGCCTTTAAACCCCTAGGTTACCCCTAGTGGACGAGTTGTAGTCTCGTGAGGGTTTGTAGTAATGTTACCCACAAACATTAAATCATCTACTAAAGAATGAAAATGAATAAAAAACTGGGTTGCCTCCCAAGAGCGCTAAATTTACCGTCTTTAGATAGACAAATAAAACAAACTACCCTAGTCCTATGAAAGCGATAAACCTACCTATACCTCCATCAGACTAGGAGATCAATCCTGGTAATCAGGCGCAATCAGAGGCATGGATATATTCTCTGAATCAAATGTCTCAACAAATGACTTTAATCGATGTTCATTTACTTTAAACTCCTTATCATTTTCGGGATCTTTTATCTCGACGGCCCCATGAGGATAAGCAGTGACAACAATGTAAGGGCCGGTCCAACGAGATCGAAGCTTATCCGGAAAGAGATGTAGTCGAGAGTCATACAAGAAGACTTTCTAACCTGGCGTGAATGATTTTCGTATAATATGTTGATCATGAAACGCCTTCATCCTGTCCTTGTAAATTCTCGAGTTCTCGTACGCATCGTTCCGGATTTCTTCAAGTTCATTTAACTGAAGTTTGCGTAGCGAGCCAGCGTTGTCCAGATTGAAATTTAGATTTTTGATCGCCCAGTATGCTTTATATTCCAATTCCATAGGCAAGTGACAAGCCTTCCCATAGACAAGTCTAAAGGAAGATGTTCCAATAGGAGTTTTGAAAGCAGTACGGTATGCCCATAAAGCATCGGTCAATCGAATTGACCAATCCTTACGGTTAGGGTTAACCGTTTTCTCTATGATATGTTTGATCTCCCTATTGGAAATCTCAGCTTGTCCACTTGTCCGTGGATGGTATGGGATGCTCACCTTATGAGAGATACCGTATTTCTTCATTAAACTCTCAAATGGTCTATTACAAAAGTGTGAGCCCCCGTCACTAATGATGGCTCGAGGCGTTCCAAACCGCGATAGGATATTTTCTTTCAAAAATTTAATAACCGTGAGATGGTCATTTTTGCGGCACGGAATTGCTTCGACCCATTTAGTGACATAGTCTACGGCGAGCAAAATATACAGATTTCCAAATGATTGGGGGAATGGTCCCATGAAATCAATGCCCCAGCAATCAAATGCTTCAATGATAAGGATGAGATTCAAAGGCATCATATTTCGACGGGACAATGCTCCCAATTTTTGACAACGCTCACAAGCTTTCCAAAACTTATGAGTGTCCCTGAACATAGTAGGCCAGTAAAAGCCACACTGTAGAATCTTGGCCGTGGTCTTTTTAGCAGAAAAGTGACCACCACAGGCCTGTGAGTGACAGAAGGAGATGACACTCTGATGCTCATTGTTTGACACACATCTCCTTAAGATTTGGTCTGGGCAATATTTAAACAAATATGGATCATCCTAGAAAAAGTTACGCACCTTGGTAAAGAATTTCTTCTTATCTTGTGATGTCCAGTGTGTCGGTATGGCACCTGTAGCAAGATAATTAGCAATATCAGCGAACCAAGGTGAATGAGAGACTCTAAACAGTTGTTCATCAGGGAACATGTCATTGATATGGGTTGCCTCAAGGGAATCAGAGGTATTAAGGCGAGAAAGATGATCGGCCACTACGTTCTTTACTCCCTTTTTGTCTTTAATTTCCAAATCGAATTCTTAGAGTAGAAGGATCCATCGTATCAGGCGGGGCTTAGAATCATTCTTAGAAAGAAGATACTTAAGTGCCGCGTGATCTGTGTAGATGATGATCTTAGATCCGATCAGGTAAGATCTAAATTTGTCCAAAGCGAATACTACGGCTAAGAGTTCCTTTTCCGTAGTCGAGTAGTTCACTTGGGCAGGATTTAGAGTCCTACTTACATAGTGAATAACGTAAGGCCGCTTATCTTTTTTCTGGCCTAGAACCACCCCAAGAGCATAATCAGAGGCATCGTACATAAGTTCAAAAGGAAGACTCCAGTCGGGTGGCTGCATGATAGATGCAGTGGTTAACATGCCTTTAAGCTTAGTGAAAGCTTCTTGACACTGCTCAGTCCACTCGTATGGTGTATCCTTTTGAAGAAGATTACATAAAGGACGAGAGAGGAGACTAAAGTCCTTTATGAATCGTCTGTAAAACTCTGCATGTCCCAAGAAGGATCGCACGTCTCTGATGTTCTTGGGTGGAGGTAAGTTAGAGATAAGATCGATTTTTGCCTTATCTATCTCGATTCCTTTGGACGAGATGATATGTCCAAGGACAATTTCCTTTTGAACCATAAAATCACACTTCTCCCAGTTAAGTACCAAATTTTTTTCTTCACATCTTTTCAGCACACATTTAAGACTTGCTAAGCACTCGCTGAAAGATGAACCGAAAATAGAGAAATCGTCCATGAAGACCTCTAAATATTTCCCCACCATGTCAGAAAAGATACTCATCATGCATCACTGAAAGGTGGTAGGGGCGTTACATAACCCGAATGGCATCCTTCTGTAAGCAAAGGTGCCATAGGGACATGTAAATGTGGTCTTTTCCTGATCTTCAGGGGCGATTTCAATCTGATTATAACCTGAATACCCGTCAAGGAAACAGTAATAGGAATGACCGGCTAACCTTTCCAAGATCCGATCTATAAAGGGCAAAGGAAAGTGGTCCTTCTTAGTGACGGTATTCAACTTCCTGTAGTCAATGCACATTCTCCAACCAGTAGTAACTCTGGTCGGCACGAGTTCATTATTGGCATTGGCTACGATGGTGATCCCGGACTTCTTAGGAACCACTTGAGTTGGACTCACCCATTGACTATCGGATATGGGGTAAATGATCCCCACTTCCAATAGTTTGAGAACCTCGGCCTTAACCACTTCCTTCATGTTTGGATTTAGTCTACGTTGTGATTGCCGAACAGCCTTTGCATTGTCCTCAAGATATATGTGGTGAGTACAAATCGATGGGTTAATTCCTTTGAGGTCCGCTATCGTCCATCCAAGAGCTCCCTTATGCTCAATGAGAGTAGATATGAGCATACTCTCCTGTTCTTTTTTCAGGTGGGCAGAGATCACCACCGGGTAGTCTCATCTTAACCTAAATAAACATGTTTTAAATCAGAGGGCAAAGGTTTTAGATCAAGCTTCGGTGGCTTGAGGTTAGACGGTAGAGGCACTACATCAGTTTGGGGTAATTCTTCAGTTTGTGGCCACCACCGGTTAACTTCAAGTACCGGTGCAGTATCAAGCATGACACACGTCTCCCTAATTATATCATCATCAAGATCATACGAGTGGGCCAGGCACGTCTCTAGAGGATCAGAGGATAAGGTGAGAGGTGTTCTATCTTACACAAAAGAATAAATCATGTTAACATCGTGGAAATCGTCATCATCCTCTGAGTTGCTGCCGTTATTGAAAAAGATATTCGATTCCAATGTCAAATTTCCAAAGGACATAGTCATGACACCATTCTTGCAATTGATAATTGCATTTGAAGTGGACAGGAATGGGCGACCAAGAATGACGGGAATCTGAGTGCTCGTGTCGTTGATGGGTTCGGTGTCCAAGATGATAAAATCAACAGGGTAGTAAAATCTATCAACCTGGACCAACACATCCTCGATGATCCCTCTTGGTACACGAACATAACGATCAACAAGTTGTAGTGTGGTTCGGGTGAGTTCTAATTCACCCAAACCTAACTGTTGGTATACCGAATAGGGAATCAGATTGACGCTTGCTCCTAAGTTAAGAAGTGCGTGATCAATTCGATAGTTCCCGATTATACATGATATGGTTGGGTAACCGGGATCTTTAAATTTTTGCGGCACATCTTGTTTTAGGATGGCACTCACTTTCTCAGTCAAGGAGATCTTCTTTTGAACACTTTTCCGTCGTTTGGTAGTGCATAAGTCCTTTAGAAATTTAGCATATAAAGGAATCTGTTTTTCAACGTCAAGCAGAGGAATGTTGACTTTCACTCGTTTCAACACCTCTAGGATATCCTGAGATTTAGAGAGACGTTTTGGTTCAACCAACCGTTGGGGAAACGGAGCAACTGGCTTCTCTAGAGGTTCCGGTTCAAATTTTTGTGGGGCGTCACTAGATCCATCATTGTTGTCCTCTTTTGGTTCTTGAGGCTTTTCGGGCCTAACCGAAAGGGTTTTATCAATAACCTTCTCACTCCTAAGAGTGGTGATAGATTTAGCGTGCCCCATTTGATTTGAAGAACTGAGATTACCTGTCTCGTATTGCGGTTTAGGATTGGGGATTGGTTGTGCAGGAAGCATCCCCTTTTCTATAGCCGTCATACGTGAATCTATCTTTTGTATGAAATCCCGCATTATCTGCGTCAGCTCTTGCACAGAATTTTGAGCCGATTCTTTTTGAGGTCTCCCCTGATTTGGATTTTGATTGAAGAAACCTTGAGGGGTAGCAGTTTGTCCGTTCCTCCAACTAAAATTTGGATGATTTTTCCAGCTAGGATTGTACGTATTAGAGGGTGGTCCATTGAAAGGTCTTTGATAGTTATTTACAGCATTAGATTGTTCATTCAATACTTCTCTAAAGGCAGATATTGAAGGACAATTTTCAGTAGTATGAATGTTGCAATCACAGATGCCGCAAACACTTTCATCAACCTTTTCCTTCTTTCCTTCCATGGCTTCAAATTTTCTGGTGAGATTGGCTACCTTAGTGTTAAGATCATCATTCTCTTTCAGGATATATATTCCTCCTTTTCCCCTTGAATGAGTCGGCCTAGACGTAGTGTTCATCCTTGGGTAATAGTCTCATGATTGTGTTTTTTCAGCGAGACTATCGAGGTAATCCCATACCTCGTCAACATTTTTATTAATGAAATCTCCGTTACACATTGTCTCGACCATTTGGCGCATGGAAGATGTTAGCCCATCATAGAAAAAATTCGTAATGCGCCATATTTCAAAGCCATGTTGTGGGCATGCATTAACCAGATCCTTGAACCTTTCCCAACATTGGAAGAATGTTTCATCTTCCTTTTGGGCAAAGTTCATGATTGCTCTCCTGAGGGTAATTGTCTTATGATGTGGGAAATTTTTTTTTATAAATTCCCTCTGCAAATCATTCCATGTGCCAATGGACCTAGGACGCAGTGAATGTAACCACGTCTTGGCTTTTTCTTTCAAGGAAAATGGGAAGAGTTTCAGCCTAATTGTATCCTCAGATACATTAGGAAAGTATAAGGTGCCTATGATTTCATCGAACTCTTTCAGATGCAAGTATGGTTCTTCAGACTCAAGCCCATGGAACTTAGGAAGAAGTTGGATAACCCCTGGCTTAATGTCCATATGTCCTGTATTCGCAGGAAAAATCATGCATGAGGGCGTACTCACCCCCGCCGGTTGTAAATAATCTCGTAAAGTACGAGGCGGGGGTGCGTGGTGCACCTCATTCTCATCATGTACTTCCTCAACCCTAGGTTGGGGTAGTGCTTGAGGTTGATTTTCAGCCATAACCTCCTCTGACTCAGGAGAATTCAAGTGGTGTCTAGTCCTGCGATGGACAGTCAACCCCTCAACTAATTCTCCTTCAGTCACGAGACGTCGAGTGTTGTCGCGTGCCCACTGGGGCATAAAACACACTCAGCCCTCAAATTCTAACTTAAACCTAAGAGAAAGGAAGAAGAAATCTAGAAAAAGAAAAAGATGGAAAGAAGTTATCAAATTTGAAGTCCTAGGTTAAGAATCTGCAAAAAAAAACAAAATACGTTAGTTTCTAAGAATAGAAAGTCTTAATTAAAAGTAAATTAATTACTAGAGAAAAGAAGAAATTTCAAAGAAAGAAGAATTAGAAAGAGCTTACTAAATTAGGAGCTTCCTACAAAACAAATAAGTTAGTTCCTAGACAAGAACTTATAGAAAAATTCTAAAACAATAAACAAGGTTAGGAATCTTAAAAGAATTAGAGTTAGAAACTTACTAAAAAGAAGAAATAAATCCTTATCTAGAATAGAGAGGAAGAATTTAAGACAGAATTTACCAATTTAGAAACTATTTTAGAAGCCTACAAAACAAAAAAGACAAGTCAGCTTCTAAAAATCAAGAAAGTCTAAACCTAATCTAATCCTAAATCTAATTAATTTCAGAAAAACATAACCGACAGTCCCCGGCAACGGCGTCAAAAACTTGTTCACTCCCCAAGTGCAGGGTTGTGATGTGGTAATAACTCGGTAAGACCGAGGTCGAATCCCAAGGGACTGAAACTGCACGTTATCTAAAACTAACTAGAACTAGAACTAGAATGAGATGAAATCTAAATCAAATAAAATTTAATGAAGAATTGTGAGATTATTATCTAAAACTTAAGAAGAATCAGAGATAGGAAACTAGGGATTCAGAGGATCCACTTGTAGAGATCAGGGAGATCTTATGCCTGCATTAAGAATCATGGAATTTAAACTGAACCGCCATTGATCTAGTTTTCAAAGAGATGAAAGGTATATGAATTAGAATGGATTCCATTACCAAACCATGTCCAAGAGACTATGGCAAACAACAGGGCTTCCTGACGTCATAAACATAAAAGTAGAAGGACATGATCAAAGCCATTGCAGACCCATTGTAATTTCAGTCACAACAGACCATTAAAGACTAAAACATGCCATTAATTAAACTAGTATCAACATTAATTCAATTCATAAATTAAATAAAAAAAAATCATTAATTAAACTCTCCCATCTCACTACAAGCTTCACCTCTTAGCCCTAGCTAAGAGGTTTAGCCACACATAGATGGGCTGAACTCACATAAAAATAAAACAAATACAACAAAATAAATTAAAACCTTTAAAAGAACTCTTCCTGTTTCTCTCTCTCTCTCGTTGCCGTTCCACCTTCCCCAAAAACCCAAGCCTCAGCCGTGAATCTGCCTCTGCTTCCCATCCACAAGCTCCAGCCGTCCTTCCGGAATGATGCCCCCCACGTCCTCTCTCTTTTATATGCGTGAGAGAGTCGGTCGGCTGAAAAATTAGAGGCAGTGGAGAAGGCAGGGTTTACGCACTCGTTCCGCAGTACTGTACATGCGTAGCTATAAACGCAGGGCGTCTTTACGCTGAACCTTGGTGGGACCCATGATCGGATCCTCATGAGAGATCCACTCCGTTCACCCTCTTCCCCTCCTGATTTCGGTCTGACATGGATGGCTATTTCTTAGATTTGGCGTGGCCCACAGAACTTTCCTTCCACCGTCCATCCCGAGTTTGAACAATCGAAAACCGATCTCTGCTGCCAACTGAAAAACTGCCACCTAGGCAGTGGTATAAGGACATTTATAATTATGATGGACGGTTAAGATCACCTATACGGATGATGAGTGGGGCCCACGACGCTCACCCGCAAGCTCTGCTGCGAAACAGAGCTCGCGCAAACGTTGCTGAGGTGATTGGTGGGGTCCTGATTGGTGATGAAGACAAAATCCAGTCCGTCCATTGGATTCATCTCGGAAAACCATTCGAACATGGTCAGTTTGGATTGGATTCTGCGTGGCCCACGGGAGTTTCTATTCCGCCGTTCATTCTGTGTTTAACTGTTGAAACCGCACAAATGCTTGCATGGGGACAAACAGTCACCTAGGTGAGGTTAATACCCCCCCTCTAGAGTGTATGGACGGGTAGGATCTTCAAGATGCATGATGGGTGGACCCCATTACTGAAAATCAAACGCCACTCGTCCGTCCGCTGGACGGCTTACGCAAAGGGAGGAAGAGATACGGGTTAGCGTAGTTGACTGAATTTCTTTGGTCCGGTGCACTGCAAGTGCACGTGCACTGTTTGCACGCCCAACCCCATGTGGGGTCCATCATGATGTATATATGAAATCCCCTCCGTCCATCCATTCTATCATATCATTTAACCCGTGGGGACCGAATATGAAGCACATTCAAACTGCAGGTGGGCCCAGAATCATGATTCTAAGGGCTAATCTGTCCGTTAAACTACTTCCACTAGGATCCAATGGCTGAAATTTGACGTGTACGGTTAATTTATGATCCTCGGAGTATGTATAAAGTTTCGAGCTGAACGGATCATGGAAACCCTATGATCTTGCATTCTGCACCAATTTCGGGCCATTTGAAGGTGAACGACTAGAATTTCTTGGGTCCCTGGTGTACATATCTGTCGATCTTAGTCCCTGGAGTCCGTCCCTTGCATTGGTAATCATCAGAACGTCAAATCTAAAATTTTAGCACCCTTTTCAGTTACATGCTTGTAAAATCAACCTGCAGCATAAACACGATTAAATCAGTCGTTAAACAATATTATGTTTGTAAATCCAGACAATATCTGGGGTCTAATATGCAATATTTAACCCTCAACAGTACCCTTGATCCTAGTGGGACACACACAAAATGAATGTGCTAGATGTCTAAACTACATCTCACTAGGCCTTATATACAATCGATAAGGTTTTAATGAGCAGGCATCCACTCTCAATTATTATTCATGGTATGGCCCACATAAATCAGGAATTAGTCCCATTTTTAGTTACATGTCTCGTTTTTGTACTAAATTCTATCAACTAAGCTACTTGGTTGATTAACCGAGTTTTCAAATAATAGTTCTCTCCTTTCTTTCTCACTTGGAATAATATTTATTTTGTAAATTAAAAAATAGTACCTGTCACTTTTGCTCTTGAGTAAGATTATCTAGTAAAGGTGCATAAAAAATGTTATTTTTGATCTTGTGCTAACACGGCACGTTAATGAGATCCGCACCTACCATATTAGTGGACTTGATTTTTAGGCTAGCACATATTAAGATCAGGTTTCGCATATGAACGGCCTAGATTCTATACATATCTAACAGAGGGGCCACCTGATGTACGGCTTGGATCTTGCACTAATCTTATAAATTTCAGGGGAGCTTATAGGATAAAAGATGATGGGAGGTCTTCCACTGCAGTGGGACCACCTACATGATATTAGGTTAGCTGGCGTATGGTTTCGTAATAGGTGGCCCACTATTGAAGGGGCACTTTTCACCACACGTGTCGATGTGAGGCACGTATATGAGATCAGATTCATCAAGTTGGGCCCACCGTGAATGAATAATCCATGGCCCAGATTAGGTTGATCAACTCATCAGGTGGGGCCATGGTCATTTTTCTCACCTGTTCAAAATTTTCCAAAGTACGTGCAGCCCACTTGATGAATGGACGAGTCTGATTTGTGGTAAGTGCATGATCACGTTGGGCCCCACATGGTGAATGGTTGTGATTTTGTAAAAGAATTTTAAGTTGGCACGTATGGCGCGTGTGATGTTTGTTGAGATTGTTTTGAACAAGTCTACGTT
This sequence comes from Magnolia kwangsiensis, assembly GCA_037074715.1. NCBI lineage: Eukaryota > Viridiplantae > Streptophyta > Magnoliopsida > Magnoliales > Magnoliaceae > Magnolia > Magnolia kwangsiensis. The sequence goes on from CM073582.1 coordinate 89,417,273, forward strand.
ATCGGACGAGTAATAGAGTGCGGATTACGTGAGTCGGGGTAACAGATTAGTGGGCGAGTCCCTAACCGTGGGGCCCACTTTGATTTATATGTTGTATATCCGTTCCGTCCATCATTTTTTCCAGATAATTTTAGCGTACTTTTCGCAAAAATTAAGGAGATTTAAATGTATAGTGGACCATACCACATGAAACAGTTTTCATTTAACGCCTACCATTAAAAACTTCCTAGGGCCCAAATTCATGTTTATTTACCATCCAATCTGTTGATATAGTCACAAAAACCTAGATGAATGGAAAAAAGAAATATCAGCTTGATACAAAAATATTATGGCCCACAACAAGTTTTTAATTGTGGCCGTTCAATGACCACTGTTTCCTTTGGAGTGGTCCACTTGAGTTTTGAATCTACTTAAGTTTTAGTACTTTTCACTAGAATAATCTGGAAAAAAAAATATGGACGGAATGGATATGAATAAAATACATCAAGGTGGGCCCCACAGTCAGGAACTCGCCCACTAAGCTGTTACCCCGGACTCACCTAATCCGCACGCTTAGTGGTATGATACTCGGTCGCGACTGACGCTTGATACGCACGCATTCCGGAATTGTACATGATGCATCCGTTGACTCAAGTTAAGCTGACTAAATCATATTGGTTGAACAATCCTAACCACTGATTTGATTCGTGGACACTTGTTTGTTGAAACAGTCATATTTTTCATTTTTTTTTCACCGTCTTCTAGTACCGCGTATCATCCATCACATCCTCCAGAGTACCAAATTTCTTTTTTGGTAGTAACGAATGTCAAAAGATTCTACAACTTGATAATCCCCATCATGCGTGTGATACCATGGAGCACGTGTGCTAGATACTACCATCCATTAGCTGGGCCCCAACATGTAGATGCTTCGCTCCGAAAATCAGATCGGTCCATTCTTGAAAGAGGCACGATTTACATAACAAATTGATGGTTAAAAATATATGGGCAAACGGACCAATAGTCATCATGGATGTGTGGTCCACCTGATGAACATTCATCCTGATTCTCAGAGCTAGCAATATAAAACCATTGGGCCCACCTAATGAAAGGTTGGATCTTAACCTTATGTCAGGTTGGAGCATGTGGAGGTGTTTTGTGAGGTTAGGTTTTACACGCGCTTGGGATCAGCACATATTTGGAATTTAGGTTCGCAGAGCTATCCAACTGACCGTTGAAAAATGGGGTTCTCCTAATTTCACGCGTGTAAGAGCTCTGCCCATCCACACGCACGCACACGTGCCTATATGGGACATGTGTGTGAGATCTGATCTTTCAATCAGTTACCCAGTACTATTTATATTCTCAAGGTTGTCAATGATTAACTAGTGGAGCCGGTGAATACCCTTTTTCTGTTTCTGTCTCGTTCATCGCCTGGGCATTACTACATAAATTGCATAGAAAATAAGCTAGATTGGATCATCCTATCAGTGGGATATTTTCGTGGTTACCCATTAAATATTTTCTGGAGTTAATGAATGGTTTAGATCGATTGAGAGGACTGTCCAAGTGAGCCAATATAATTTGGAGCACCACAGGTTATAGTGCTACGGGAGAACTGGATCATTTCTCCTTATAAATTTATAGAGATTTTGGTAACGCGTGTGGGCCCACAGTACGGTTGCCAAGGAGTCGGGTTCGGGTTGGTCGAGGTCAGCCCAAGCCCAAGCCCAACCCATATGTCAAATGGGCCAAGAATTTTGAACTAAACTCAAAAAACAACATGGTTTTGTGAATTCTTGAAAAGAAAAGTGTAGAATTGTGTGGTGGAATGCCATGCGTGCAGAAACATATAAAAGCTATGTCCTGATATGACTAATTAGGATCAAATAAAATTTATATCTTTCAACACATAATTACATACTTAAATTAATATCTAATTAAAGTTAAGTAAAATAATTAACTTTAAGACTTTCAAGCAATTATAAAGTCTAATCACATAAAATATAAATTATATTCTAATAAAGTAACTAGTATATAAATACGATAGTGTACATATGTGTGTGGGATGTGATAATTATCAAATCTTAACATCTATCTAATCATACATTCATATAATTCATCAATCAATCTCATAAACATAATTAAATAAGTGCATAAATGATAATCTCAAATATAAGTATGTATAGTGGTTCGGTTTCCGTACTCCACTCCGGCTAGACGCACTCAACTTATAAGTATACCGGATTTCACTACCGGATGTTTTAAATGAAGTTTAACTCTAACTTTATAATATTATACAAGGATCGACTCCCTCAAACACTTACGTGATTTTTTATAGGCTCACTATAAATATCGATTTTAATCCAAAGACCTACACTTACTTTTACCAGAGGCTCCCATAAAGATTAACACATACACACGCATGCCCAACGGCTCACCCAATGACTTGATTTAGGTCCTACATAAGAATCTAATCAAGTTTAGCAATCAAACTCTTACACTCAATCATACACAAGGAAAGAGTGTACATAGACTCAAGGACGCTTATTGAATTGAGCTCCGTTGATGCGTTGTCTCAGGTTGTTTAATCGATGCGTTCATGTGCTTCAATCAGCTCCTATTTTGTTCTGTTGATAGTTGACGCTGATACTTTACCAATGCTTCAGCTTCAAGCTCAAATACTGTGCATACGATGTTCTATTGAGGTGACTAAGGTGGTGGGAGTTTGGGTAGAATCTCACATAACTAATGAAAAGTTGAACTCCTATGGGATTCATCTTGATGGTCACTCTAAATGTTGATAGACACTAGGATTTGTCAATAAAATTAGTATCTAAACTTTAGAGAGAGTTTGATATTATTATATTTTTGTAAAGGATTTTAAAATGCTCATTAAAGTGAAGAATTATTAAGAATATAATATGAATCTCATTTGAATAAAGCTTAAGAGGTTTGGTAGAGCTTAGAATGGAGTAGAGTTTCTAAAATAATGAAATTCATCATTTTTCCAAATATCCGGTTGCTAGATTTATAGGAAAAGGGCTCAAACGGATATATAACAGATAGTCTTCGGTCGAATTGAAAACAAGGTTGGTCGGACTGAAAATGGCAGGATAGGTTAGTTTGATCAAAATTATCAAGACAAAGTCATTTATGAAAATTGTAGGTTCAAGCTTAGGTCAGGTTGAAGAATTCTACGCTTAAGCCAAATTACACGAATTTCAAGACTGCATTGTTGTCCTATTTTGATCACTTTCGGTAGGACTGAGTGGAGGTTTAATGGGACTGAAGGTAGCATGAAATTCCTTTAAAGCTTAGCTGAACATGTTCAGATGAGTTTACAAGGCTTAGGATGATCAAACAAAGTTTTCCTATTATGAATGGATAATCTAGATGTATATTGTTTTAGACATAAAAGGGTCAAAAGTTAGGATACACCAAGGCATCTCATATTTATATGTTTCTTGACTCATTGATGCTCATGCCTTCTTGTGTCTTCGGCCTTTAGATTTCAAGGGCTCAACTAACTCTCTAACACATGAACTCACATGATTAATAAACAAGATGCATAAATACATACACTAACATGGTAGTCACTTAGGCGATTGCAATTGATCATCAAAGACTTCGTAACTCCTTAATATTACGAGGTGGAGGCATGTTAATGATGACCTTGATAATCGGCTGGATCTACCTCGATTCCTCATTCGTTGATGATTGTTGTGGAGCCAATCCCTAGACAAAACGCTAATCATAACAGGCACCGCTAGTTTAAGAAACCGATGAAATTCCGCATATAGATTCCGAGTAAGAGCACTATACGGAACTTCGAACTACCATTCCCATGAAGTTCATGGCATGGAGATTTTGTTAACAAATGGACCCACAAAATAGGGGTGTCAATGGGTCAGGTAAGGCCTAGTTGAAGTCAGCCCAAACCTGACCCATTTACTAAATCGGCTAAGAATTTTGAACTAAACTCAAAAAACAATCCCTTTTTATAGATTCCTAAGAGAGGAGCTGTGGTGGTTCCCTGGGCCGTTGCAACTGATTGTCGAAGACTTTGTAACTCTTTAATGCTGTGATTTACATAGATTTACCTCGATTCCTCGCTTGCACGTAATGCCGGGGAGGGGCCCTTGAAGAGTTGCCACTAATTCAAGAAACCGATGAAATTCTGCAAACAGATACCGAGCAGAGCAGCATGCAGAACTTTAAAGTACCATTCATGGTACGGAGATTTCGGTAAGAGTGGACCCACGAATAAGGGTGCCGATGGGTCAGGTCAGGCCTGGTCGTGGTCAGCTCAAGCCCATTTACTAAATGGGTCAAGAAATTCGGGCTGAACCCGAAGAGCTACCCGTTATCTTGTGGTCCAACCCCACTCACTTAGATCCACCGTGCGAGTCCAGCTTCTACCCTGGGCTTGTCATCTGCATCGTTCACCCGCCCAGTCTTCTGTCAGAGAAAGGTGGACTGCAGACTGATCTGATCCGTTGGATCAATCAGGACCGTTGATATGCTGCCTTAACAGGCCTTTTCTTTTCTTTTTTTTTTGAATTGGCACGGTCCATTTGGTTGAGGACATTGATAGTGTTCTCAATATCTTACTATATTCTAATTCTATCTGCTCCATTGTATGATCTACCATCTAGGAGGGTTCAAATCATGCCAATGGTCCAGATTCCACATACCATGTGACTCAATTGATTGGTGGGCCCACTTGATTCTCGCATGTGATTATCTTATGTTTGGCTAGAGCCACCTTATGCACCACTCGGATTCAGACGGATGGTTAGGATTATTCAGTCAATTTGAGCTATAGGACCCTTAGGGCCCACTATTTCGATCAGTCAAATCAAGCCAAGTGTACAGTGGAGGTGACTCCACAGCTTAAAAAATGGTGACCTGAAATACTTTTGAAGTGAAAGCCTACTTATGGGCCCGGCCCAGCCTGGCAGCTGGGTCTACGTTTTGAGTTCAAATATAGCTCAAAAAGCCAGCCCAATTAACAAACAGGCCTGGATTTTAGACCTAAGGGGCCTATTTGAGCAACCCAAACAAGAAACGGATGGGCCCCAAAAGACCCATTGGACCATTAACAGCCTTGTTGGGACCCACCTACTATGTGGACCATTAACATTTTGATCATTGTAACAGTCACCTTTCATGTTTTTTTGAACCTATTTTGACTACCATGGACGGTCATGATTAATCTCAAGGTGACCAAAATCTTCATGAGCCAGGTTACAGGCTTAGAAATTGGGCTGATTCGGTCTAAGCATGGTTTAATGACTCAGTGACTCAGACCATCTCTTGAGTCGTGACTTGACAGAGTCAGGGTTGACTCGAGACCATTTATTTTATCAGCCAGACTAATCTGGCCCCATCCCATCATACAGGTTTAAAAATTAAATCCGAGACCAGCCCATGGTGGGCTTGGCCTGATAGCCTGATAGGCCACTGCGGTCCACTGATTTCAACAGCCTGGTTTCTACAACACCCAAATCTGGCCCATTATCGGTTAAGCCCAGATCAATTTGCTACAATAAACCCAGGAGGTGTACACGAGTCAAACGGAGTCGAGCTTGGCACAACTTGACTTGGCTCAGCCACTAGCTGACCCCAGCTCAAATTCAGCTTGGCTTGGCTTGGCTTGGTCCTCAAGCCTGACTGGCCAAGCCAGCTCTGCTCCGTTCGATTAGCAGCTCGGGCCCGAGCTGCTAATCGACCCTTTGTGGCATGTTTTTAAACACATCTTTGGACAGCATGTCCTCCATGTGGTGTCCCACCAGATCTATGGGGCCCATCACACGTATGTAATCTGTGAAGTGTAATATAGACGGTCGGTCTGCATTCGCATGACACCTGTGTAAATGGAAAGGATTGCATGTTCCAATTAGGATGGAAATGGGCCGGGCTACCTGGCCTGAAGGACTAGGGCTTGGGCCACTAATCTCGGCCTGGGAAGTAGTTTTCGTGCCCAACGTGATTTATGCATTGTATCCACTCCGTCTATCCATTTTAACAGATAATTTTAGGCCTTGAGCCCAAAAATGAAGCATATCCAAAGCTCAAGTGGAGCACAGCACAGGAAAGAGTGTGAATTTAATGTCTAATGGTGAAAATTTCTTGTGAGCAATGGAAGTTTTTAATATCAAGCTGATATTTGTGTTTTTCGTTTCATCCATGTCTATGTGATCTTATGAATAGGATGAATGGCAAATAAACATCATTGTGGGCCTTATGAAGGTTTCAACGGTAGGAAATGTTTCATGTGGTGTGGTCTACTTAAGCTTTGAATATGCTTCAAATTTAGACTCAACCCTTAAAATGAGCTGGAAAGCGGATGGAAGACATGGATAAACTACATATATTCATGACGGACTCAACAGAGTTTACTCGGTATGATGAAGTGTGAGGGTAACCCATAAAGTTTCGTTTAAAAGGTAGGTGATGTAGAAAGATGAGATCAACATTTCCTTAGCTTAGTCAACATTTTAGGGTTTCGATGTTTGAAGTCACATGGAGTGCAGGCATGGGCTTACACACATGCATACATGTCTGGGTGCAAGGTACGGTCACAAGTATTCAAGAAAAGTGTCGTGATTTTTCCTGTACTGTTAGGGTTAGAAATCTAGGCCCGTGGTTCAAATTTAGTTGGGCTAGGGCAATTGATAAATAACCTAGAATGCCCCATTTCCTTGTACATATACTACATATTACATAGGTATTATTAGTAGATATTAGTGATGTAGATTATAGAGTTAGTATACCAGCATATATAGTAAATGAAAAACTATCTAATTAAATTGCGCACCCTACTTTAGACGGTGAATAATATATTGATGCACTTATTTAAGTTCATATATATGGTCGATAATTGGTGGGCCATACACTTGGTTGATTAATGATCTTATTTGACATAGGTATTCCATGCAAAATTTTTAATTCAACCAAGAGCATGATGGTTCATAAATACACATTCATTATATATATATATATATATATATATATATATATATATATAGAGAGAGAGAGAGAGAGAGAGAGAGAGAGGCATGCTCACCTATGCACGTGCGCACCTTTGCACACGTGTCATGGGTGTTGAATCCGAACAGTCCATAAGATGCGAAATCCCATGAAACCTTAGGGGGTGAATTTTCACCCTGATCTAAGATTCAGGTAGGCCATAGCAACGAGAAATTCAAATCAAGTGAAGAAACTGTTTGCATTTTTCATGGCCCGCCGAAGTTTTGGATCAAAGTAAAAATTCATACCAGAGGGTTTTTTGAGGTTCTTCTTCATGTGGACCATTCAGATTTGCGAGACTCATCAGATATGATGAGTTCTCAAAAAAGTTGGTATGTAGTACGAACTGGTTCGCAGGTGAGTGTGTGTGTGTGTGTGTGTGTGTGTGTGTGTGTGTGTGTGTGTGTGTGTAACTTATCTTAAACTAATAGGGCATGCCCCAACCTAGCCCTAGCATGCCTGTTAGGGCGAGGGCTAAGCTGGATCCTCTTTAGCTCATTAAGACTTGGGCCAGGCTACGGTCACAACTTAGGGCTCTAAGGATGGGCTTGGGCATTAAGGCTGAAAGTCGGGCGGGTTGAGTCGGGTTGGTGCTCAAGTAACCTAACCCAGCCCAAGGTTCCTATACCTCAATCCCAACCTAACCTCGGTTAGGAATTCTCGACCCAAGCCCAACCCAAGCAGGCTCCGTCAGGTTGGACAGGTAAATAAATGCTAATATTTTTGTTATTACACTAATCTATTATACTTCAATACACGTTTTATTTTTTGTGCCTATGATTTTATTAATTATATATGCAGATATTTATTGTAAATAACTTAATTTTTCTAAACAAATAAGCTAAAATATAGGATAACTATTCCTTTAAAAGTCGTGTTGTGTAGCGCGCAATCTATTTGGGAGAGAGAAGTTTGGCACATCTTGTTAGCTTGAGTTATCAGAAATGACTTAGACCAATGAGACCCAACGACACTAGAATTTGATGTACCTTCAATACAGATGATCTGCACTCAATTATAATTTATAAGTAACCTATATATCAATCGGGTTCAGGTTGGGTTAGGCAACCCGAGACCTCAACTTGAGCCCGACCCAAGTTTTATTGGGTCGATGTTTGTATAGCCAAAGCCCAAGACCAAACCTAATACATCCTGCCCTAGCCCAACCCAATGTCAAGTCCGTCATAGGTCAGTCGGGTTGAACCCGCCCGACTTTAGGCTTATATGGCATAGGGAGTGAACCCCAATGAAAAAATAGGCTTATCTTAGGCCACTGAGCACAACGAAAGAGCATTCCCTTTATTATCTAAAATCAGACTCATCTATTAATCGTAACCATCTAATTAATGTTTATAAAATTGATGACTAAGAGTAAAATAATGAGTGGTCCAAATTCCACAGCACAATTTTAGATAGTTAATGTTATGTGAATAGTTGAACAATCATTCCCATTTTTAATGTAAGTATACATAAACTAACTAGAATTGAAGATTAACAACCCCTTAAACTGTTTGTGAGCCCATATTGATGTGTACGTGGCATCTAAACCATACATCAGGTGTGCCACACCACAAAGATAATACATCCCAAAAATTAGGTTGATCCAAAGCATAAGTGGGCCACACCAAAGAAAACAATGTAAAAGATGACATGTACTTCTAACCTTTAAGTGGTGTGGCCCACTAACCTAACCCAACCCATTGTATTTAAACTTTCAAATCAACTCCATTTCTTTTCAACCAACGTCTCACATGCATAAGATGATGGGGATTTTCTTCTCAGGCTCAACCGGTCAAGTGTCTCGCTCAACCGGTTGAGGGTGGTGCTAGACCAATCGAGGCTCGGCTCGACTCAAAGTCTAGTAACCAATTGTGTTAATTCTTCCATGCTGCTCAGCCGGTCGAGGGTCCGCTCGACCAGTCGAAGACCCTGCTTGACTAGTTGAGGTTACGCAGATTCAGTCTGAATTTCGTGCAGATTGCGTAAATTTGAGGCTGTTTCGCAAGAGGTGCGAAAGGGAGTTACCTAAACTATAAATAGGGGTCTTAGGGTTGTTCTAGGGCAATGTAAGAGAGTTTCCTAAAGCTTTACAAGGGTTTGCTAAAGAGTTTAGGGCTATCAAAGGGTAAAAGGAAGAGAAAAAGAGAGAAAGGAAGCTTGTGGAAGGGAGGTTATGCTCGTAGAGGTGATCTACTTTGCAGTTGGCGTATCAACGCTTCTATGTCATCATAATCGGTGAGATCTCTCCATTTTTAATTATTCTCTTATTGTTAATCTACTTATGCGTGAGTGAAGAAGATTTGATCCAAGCGGTGTGTGCTTGTGATCGGTTGTAACTTTCTACTTCATAGTGAATTGTTGCTCTGGACGAGGTCCCATGGTTTTTTACCTCTTTGAGAATTTTTCATGTAAAAATCTATCGTATCGTGTGTAACATCCTGAATTTTCACGGCCAGAGTTTATGCTCGTGCCCAAGGAAACTAGGTCTTAATGATGTATAAATTGGATGCTTTAGAAAATGACACCTTATTTTTTTCATTTGGATCACATTCATATACATTCATGAAGGTAACATTCACAAGAATAAAATTAATTGTATTGATTATATTTCATCATAGTAAAAAAGAATAATCATCTCAATAGGAGTTTATTACATTTATCAGAGTTCACAGCAGAAGTATAAAACTAAATAGTAAAACTGTCTTCTTAGTCTTTCAAGATAATCTTCTATATGGAAGTAGTCCTCTAAGTCTTCAATCTGTACGTCATCGCCCACATCAACTATACGGTTGGGAGATGGTCAATGCCCTACTCATAGTGATGGTTAACCTTTAAAATTAATAATAATTCAAAAGAATCATAAAAAGTAAAATAGTGGTACTGATACGTCTCGTACTCCACTAATACATGAAATATCAGTATGTGCAAACACCCTATATGAGATGCATGCCTAGCATAGTGTGTATGGCTCATCATGCGTAGTAATCATCACAATATGGAATATAATTTATAAAAAATTCGGCTCAACCCGCATTTCATAACTACGGATATTTGCCAGCACGGCCAACGCTAACGTGAATTTACGCGAACATCTCAAGGCAACACAACACGCGGTTGGAGGATTTACGTAACATGATGTATTCATGAATAGACTATTTGCGACATCCAATCCTGAGAAGTTGATGTCATACGTATGCCGATTTACATACATCGATTGTGCACCGCGCTAACCAACCCACGGAATTATGTACCGACCAAGAGGGCCGCTACCCGTAACGCATTACGTCCATAATAAGATAATCGATTCACTAGTTGTAATACCTCTTAACACATCACTTACACTTATAGAGAATATAGCTGAATCATTAAGAATATAACTAAATCATGAAGAGTATAATCTGAATCATGAAGAATATAAATTGAATCACAGAGGTTCTGGAATAACCAGACACATGCCTATGCCTTTAAAGATAGACGGCATGAGGCCAACATAATAAGAAGAAGAGTGACAATGTTCAACTTAACAAAGAAAAGTAGCAATGGCTAACTCAATGATAGAAGAGTGCCAAGGGTCAACTCAAATATAGAGACAAGTGACAAGGGCCAACTCAAATAAAGAGACAAAGCAGGGGCAAGGCTTGTATCTATGGCCTCACATAAATTCAAAGAAATCACTTATATTTGACATCATGTCATAATCTCAAAAGGGCCAATAGTTGTAATGATATTAACCAAATCAATTGATAGTATAATTCTCAGAAAACATATAAACATGAAAGGCAGGATAAGTCACATCCTTAAAGGCATAAAAATATAGGATAATTGATATTGTAAAAGGTACGAAATCAACTTAAATTACTGTAAGCTTATAGGATATAACCCTCACTTGGATTCGACTCAAACTCGGTGAGTCGACTTAGAAACCCAACTTCCTTTTCCTTCTTTCTTTCTCTCTCTTTCTTTCCTTCCTTTCTTCCTTTTCTTTCTTTTCTTTTCTTTTTCTTTCTTTTCCTTTCCTTTCCTTTCCTTTCCTCTCTTTTCTTTCTTCCCTGCTAGACAACAGCAAGGTGAACGGCTGCTATGACCGGGTGGATGCTCTCTTTATACGTTGAATAACAACTTATTTATAGGGATGGGAATCTTCTAGGCCCCTCTCTACGTAAACCTGAAGAACGACATATCTCTTACGCCCTCTGTTTCGCAGCAAAGTTTAAAACAGTCCTAGTTCCTTGGTTCTACGACGATTCTTGTGGTGCTTATCTGCCCGATTACCCGATCATTTTGGTGTGGAAGGATGGGGTTTTTGGGTCGAATTTAGATGACTGACATGATGGATGGTCTAGATCTTACATTCGGACGATCCAGGTGGCCCAAAATACGTCCCAACGGACGGTTGTCTGTCAGATGCAGAAGAAAGAAAGGAACTTCCTTTCAATTGGTAGTTTGACTTCGTGATTCATGCCGGATGTAATAGGGACAAAAGCTTGGTCAATTTCGTCCTAGATCATGATGAACAGTTCAGATCATCGCGGTTATTTACAATGGTGGATCACCAACATCCTCAACGAATTTCAACCATCACGGTGTAGTGCAGAGGTCCCTATTAACTATGTGCTCGCAAATGCTTAATTTCCCGAGAGGATGGCTAGGGTTTGATCAGCTTCAGTCCCTCTTCCGGATGGATGGTCTGGATTCTCTATGTGGATCGTGATGGTGGCCCACAATCCCATCAAAACGGATGCAGATTGTCCGTTTCGCGTGGGCGAAAAGGAGAGAGTACTCTCCTTTTGTGGACGCATGTCGGGTCAGCGCCCTGCTGATCGACTCTGAGTAAAGTGTTCCACGGGAACACTTGTGTACATGCACTTAACATCCGAGGTGGGGTTCACCGTGATGCTCCTGAGAAATCTACACCGACCATTTGTTTTTTCATCTTATTTAAGGGGTTGATCTCGAAATTTGAAGGATATCCAAAGGTCAGGTGGTCCCAATCGACAGTTATGGTTTTTCCTCAGTTTGGGCCACTTATATGATGATCTAAAGGCTGAGGTTTGATGAGTACGATTATTTTATGGTATAAGGGCATAGTATGAGATCTCACATTGAACGGACAGTGGGAATCACGTGATCTTGAATTCAGGGTTTGGTTTAGTGGCATTTTTGTAATTACTGTGGATAGATGAGTTTTTGTGAAATCTGATGGGTCTACATGGTTATATGCACATTTCCAAATAATTTTTACAAAAGAACTTACATCCAAATCATTATGGAAAAAGAAGTATTCGCCAATTCCTTCAAGGGAAGGTATATACGTCAAATCACATAATGGATGGTCTTGTCTCAAAATCAACGGTCAGATTGCTGGATCTATAAATGGAGATCATTCCCAACGGTTAGATTCTTTTTGGGGAATGAATGTAAGGTTATGATAACTAAGTTGGTGTTGCACACATGTAAATATTATGTTACTTTTCACGTTAACACTCGAAGACTTTTAATACTCGGTATCGAAAAGTTCAGACCGTTACATAGTATGGTTTGTGCTTTGATTTATTTCATTGTTTTATTATCCCATAATTCTGATGTTTTTTTGGAGGCTAGATCCTAAGGTTTTGTGTAACGGCCCTTAAACATATGATATCCAATCCATGCAAAGGGTGTGACGTCCCACCATGTCAATGGTGTGATATGAAAATCAGGCCAACCCAGTCAATTGGTGATAACGTGATCACCGTTCATTGATTTTGAAGTTGCTTGCGACTCATTTGATGAGTAGATCTGATTGATTTTAGAAAGATATGATCATGATAGCTATCATGGCCCACTCTTTTCAAAGAAAGGACATCCTATGTGAAACGATTGAGTTGTATCTAGAAGTTCACGTACCATAAAATGTATTTGAGATATCTCTCACCATAGAAATAAAATGATGGCATTTTCTAATTCGACAATGAATGGGACATTTAAATGGATGGCTGAAAATGAAAATGATGTATCTGTCCCAATTGGCAAAAACAAAATATCCATTATTCAAGGTTTATAATTGCTTAATTGATGTTAACTTGGGTTGAATGCATGTCTTCCAATATTTTACAGTTTAATTTAGTTAGTGTTGGATATGGGCCTGTGCGGTCCACTTGTGAGCAACTGCTAGTAGACCCAGATTGGTATTTACCCCACTAGGACCTTGCTAGGGACAAACATTCATGTTTGGAGCTTTATGGGGCCCAACGTGATGTATATGTATTATCCACGCTGTCCATTCATTTTGAAATATCGTTTTAGAGCATCATCCCAAAAAGGAGTCCAATTGAAGGAACAAGTGAACCACATCATAGGAAGCAATGGAGATTTAAAGCTTCCAGTTGAAAACTTTTTGGTGTCCACAGAAGTTTTGGATCAAGCCGATATTTATCTTTTCCTTCATTCAGGTCTATGTTCCAGTATAAATAGATTGAATGGCAAATAAACATCACAATAGGCCTTATAAAGTTTCCAGTGGTAGCCTTCGATCTACCTCCATTTTAGGTTATGCACTGAAATGATCTATTAAAATAGTAAACAATATGTATAAAACATATACATCATGTCAGGCCCCACAAATCCCTTGACACGACCATCCATCTTAAGCTCGATCTTGGTAGGGATAGTACCCAATCTGTGCTCTACCAGTAGGTAGAGGTGTACACAAACCAAGCTAACTCGGTTAGCTCGCTCGACTCGACTCGAAAAAGCTCAATTCAACTCGGTTCGAAGTTGAGTTTGAGCCAAGTCAAGCTGATTCTTTGAGCTCGAAAATGAGTTTGAGCTGGCCCTAGCTTAACTCAATTCGGATCAAACCCAGCTCAAATCAAACTCAAATCAAACTAATTCGGTACTCGGTTACTTTGATATTGATGTTGCTCACCAAGTGTTTGATGAAATGACTCAAAGAAGTGTGGCTAATGGCAAGGAAGGTATGTATATGAAATCAACACCTTCTTTTTTTTCTTAATTTTTTTGTTACCTAGAAAGTATTTGATGAAATACCTGTAAAACTATTGCTGTTGTCTCAAATATAGTGAGATTTTGAAGGTGCAGTACAAGTGTTTGTGAAAATGATGTAATGGCGAACTTGGTTTGATCTTGGCTCAAACTCGGCTTGAACTGGCCTGAGCTGCTAACCGAATCGAGTCGAGTTGGCCAATCAGTCTCGAGGACCGAGCTGAGCTGAGTTCGAGCTGAGGTCAGCAAGTGGACGAGCTGAGTCGAGCTAAGGCCAACTCGATTCAGTTTGACTCGATGTAAACCCCTACTAGTAGGCTAGTCTTTCAGAATTTTTCCACTAATTTTTTTCCCTTATTTTTATTTCATTATTTATTTTACTGAATTTTAATTTTAACATGGAGAAGTGGATTAGAATGAGAGAGAGAGAGAGAGAGAGAGAGAGAGAGAGAGAGAGAGAGAGAGAGTTTGGATGTAATAGAAATAAGCCCTACGGCATCTAAACCCTTGATAAAGCATTCTCTAATAAGACATCTCAATTGTGGGAGCTTCACACATGAAAATTTGAGACACAAGTATAATAAACATTTACCTATTAAAATTATAATTTGAGATCATCTTAACCGTATAATTAGATTGGTAATCAAATCTTTCTCCCTTTGGATGGTTAGATGTAGATTGTCCATCTTGAACTCCGTGAGAAAGCCCTCGACCACATACATATCATCAAATCCCTGTTCTGTGAATCAACCGAGTCAACAAGAGTATCAAGTAACTACCGGATGTCAAAATTGCAGGTCAAAATCACAAGTATCTAGTCATCCCATGTTGGATCCGGCCTTACACGTGGCATATAGATGGCCTCATTTTTTTAAAATACAAGAATATTTTAAAAATATAAGAATAATTTAATCCACTCATGAGACAATATTAGACAAATGCATACTCATTAACTATGATAATTAAGGTTTTAATTATTAACTATGATCCTAAGTGTTTCAAAGCCGTGGGAATATGTTTTCTTAATGACACGTGTCACAATTATGACCACATTTTATTCATAGAAAAGAGAAAAGCTTGTGTGTTCTTAGTGCACTATGAGTTACAGTACTCCTAGTTGCACTGGGGCACTTGGAGAGTGCAATCCATTGATCTGGACTGTTCATTTTGTCCGACCTACATATTTTAGATACGATGACAACAGCATACCGATGTGAGTCATATTAAGATTTGATTAAAGGCCTTTAATATTGGCGGTCAAGATCATTTATAGAAAATAGGTCAAATCAGTAATTTGATCCATCTACTTATTGGGGAATATCATGGATAGCTTATGATTCCAAAGAGTCTATTTTGTTAGGCAATCTTAACCATCACATCCATGCTTGGAAACAAGATGGATACATAAAATATATCCGAACCATGGATGGATTGGATCATCCCATCAATGATATTTTTGCATGGTAAGGATTGAAATATATTCTGGACTTTATGGACGGTTCAGATCAATCAATCGATTTCTCAAGTAAACCGATACAGCTAGGAGCACTATAACTTACAGTGCTCTGAGAGTACTGAAGCATTTCTCCAAATAAAATAATCGTCGAAAATTTAAAGAGAGGGTCTCACGTCCAACCGGTTGGACCACGAGTTATAGTTCACCTAGCAAATAAATTCAAACATATTAATTTCATACAACATTCAACCCTTTGAATTCGTTGGTCCCACCATGAGAATCATTTATTACAAAAATAAATCCTTTTTATTAATTATTTGGACCACATCATAGAAAGTAATATTTAACCATTGATAACTAGAAAAATATAGAATTATCTCTTATAAATAATTGGATGTGGTATTTAGAAATTCATTTCTATATTACAGAAATCTATTGGACGGATTGGATTTCTCTTAATCATGAAGTTTTTCAATGTGTGGACTGTAACTTAATTTCCATCCAGCCGTTTGGACTTGTGACTCTCTCATATTTTAATATATGAATTACTGTGGTCAGTTTGTTGGTAATGACGTTATTAGATGGACTATTGCTGGTAAAAAATATTATTAAAATAAATATATTTCGGGGACCAATCAAACTTTGACACGTGGACATCACCTGGGGGTGGGTCGTGAATCACGTTGGATTCTGTTGTCGCTGGCCACGCATTTTTTCAGGAAGCGGATTGGCTGGTGTACCACACACGAGCTATATAGCTGATGTATTGACGTCAGCAAGTTGTGGGTCCCATCATTAGGTATATGTTATATCCAAACCGTCCATCCATTTGGCGAGCTAGTTTTAATGTTTTAACAGAAAAATGAGACAGATATAAATATTAAGTGGACCACACTGTTAAAAAAGTGGGAGATTGAACCTCTATCATTGAAACCCTTTTGGTGGTCACAGAAGTTTCTGATCAATATGAAATTTTTTTTTCCTCTTCATCCATGTATTTCTGACCTTATTAAGGTATTGGATGGAAAGTAAACTTTATGCAAGGCCATACGAATTTTTTAACGGTGAAAGTCATTATCCTCACTGCTATTTTTGGTGTGGTCTACTTGAGCGTTGGCTATGATTAATTTCTTGTCTAATGCTCTAAAATGATATCGAAAATTGGATGAACGGTGTGGATATTATAAATACATCATTGTGGAGCCCATATAACTTTGATCTTATTTGAACCGTTCGTACAACTCGGAGCTGGAGGAGCGTCGGCGCTCGTCTTCTCACGACACGTATCTACATCAGCTATATAGCTGATGTGTGGTACACCAGCCAATCCGCTTCCCATTTTTCACAAGGCCCAGGCGCGACGCATTTTTGACAAGGCCTACACTGAGAGTTCACCACCATTTTGAAGATGATGGTGTCGCATGTGCAGTTATCCATGCCGTCCAAATTGTAGAAATTTGACAGATGGAGTATGTGTATGAAATAACACCGATCAATCAATCCTAACTGTCCAAGTTGTGGCTATCTAATGGATGGTTAAAAGTAAAATAATGAATGGTCCGAATTCCAAGGAAAATTGAAATATACCAGTGTAATTTTTGGGTTACGCTGCATACATAGCTATCCATGAATTGGGCGGTTTGGATTGACTTAAAACTTTAATATGTTGGAGGTTGAAGAGTCAACACCATATCTTTAATGGTGGTTAACAAACAGGTGTGCCTGTTTCGAAATCATGCATTCCAAGACTAGTAATAATCCCCGACCCGAAGACATCTACGTCATGCTTAGGTCTCATGCTGTATAAGTGAGATTCCAACCATTAATACGTTGGGCCCACCATGATGGACCATGCACAAACTTTCCCAGATTGCAAGATCCTAGCTATTGGCCTTTTTTCAATGGCCACCGCATCAGATGTCGGGATCGATAAACCATGGTTGAAAATGAAAGCCCGGGTTTATATATAATAATGCATGGTTAGACTTATTTGGTTAAGATAGGCAGTTGAAATTTGAATGTTTTGTATTTATAGATTTTAATTAAAGGCATTGGTTATGAAAAAATTAAGATGTTGGGCACTCTTTTCTGCTCGTGTATATACAGTCTTTACTTTATGAATTTTAATATTAATTGGACTTTTAGTTTTAGGTGTTGAAATAATTTCAAATATAATTACACAATGAGCAAATAATAATGTAAATGAAAAGTAGTATATGAATTACTTAGATTAATTGAGGGCCTGAAAATGTGAGTGGATAAAGAATAATTTTGATACTCTTCTAAGGAAGAAGATCAGAGCTCTTAAGTGTCTGGCCTACTCTAAAATTTTAGACCACAAGATAATTGATACCATTTAGAGATGTGAACATGGAATGAAGAATACTAATCTTAACCTACTCTTAGGACCTTCTCCATAGAACCAGTGGACGAGTAGTTTAAAAGAAATGGAGCACTTCATCCTTAATTTTTAAGATGTTCTCACTTAATCTTTAGGGTCCGGAGCGATAGTGAAATATTAGAAATGAAAAAGGTAGGAGTATTTGGTATGGGGAGAATGAGACCGACTTCTATAAGGAAGTTATTACGGAACCTTATACTTTCAATTAAGCGTAAGATAAGCTCTTCTGTTCTCCTCTTTCCACGGCAAGGAAATAGAAAAGGAAGGAGAGGCGGAGGAGGCGCGATTGCCCCAAGAATTTGCTTCCCACTCAAAGTCTATGGCCGAAGAACATGTCCGCAGGAACACTACTTTTGTCGATTCCATGATCTTCAGAGTTCGTTAAGAGCACCTCGTTCTTCCACTCGACTAAGGAGACAGGTCAACATTACTTAGCCCAGCATTAGGCGCAACCTTGGACAGTATCACTCGGGCCATGAGAACTTAGGTCGGCATATTCCAGGTCGATATATCATTGGTCGATATACCTTAGATCGACATACTTCAGGTCGGCTAAACCCGCCTCCTATGAAGGTTTAACTTCATCCACTTAAGATCTTAACCGAAGATCTATGAAATTTATCGCAATAAGAGATCCACTGAGATCCTTAGAAGATATTTGCGACATGCTCAGGAGCCTGAGATCTTGACCGAGGATCTTGGGAGATTTACCATGCATTCGAATCCAAGTCCCTCTATAATACGCAACTACTAAATAGGATAATCTTCTGTATTTCACCGTCTCTCCTAAGTTATAAACAGAAATACTTCTCATGGTGAAAGATATATACAATCTTTAGCTCTAAACTCTCAATATTCAATTAGACCCAAATCTTTTTCTTGACTTACACATCGAAAGGCCTTCCGCTCTAGCCAAGGTCTTCATTATCTGTCTCTTGTACAGACGAGTAGGTCCAAAAGGAGCTAACCAGATTTTTGCATCAACAATTTTTATAATAGAGATATCTATAGTTGTAAATAATGATATTTTTGTAATTAATTGGTAAGCGGGCGACAAAATGGCATGTTTCTTGTTGCCATTAGCTCTCAAAAGCTATTAAATGACAATTTTCTCTTATTTATATGAGATTGTTGGTTTCATATTTTGAAAGAAGGTCAAGTGTTAATTAATAAAATATTTTAAGAATTTTTTGTAATTAGAATTGAGAATAGCTTCTTCCTTTTTTTACACACGCACAGTCATACTCCACGTACACTTACGCACGCACTCACATTACAGTGGAGTTTAATCATAATGGGTACTCTAACCCATGACTTATCTTAAAACTTATGAAAATGGTTTATGGTAAAGAAGAAAAATAAAAACTTTCAAAAACTATAAAAATAATGTGATAATTGGGTTGTCATGAAAAATAAAAATTCAATTTCCACTAATAACTTTTAACTAAATCTAGACATCTAATAGATTGACTATTGATTGCAAAAGGAGCCAGCGGCCTTTAAAGAAGAAAAGATTGGTTGGTACAGCTTTTGAATTTAAAAGTTTATTATTAATTTTTAAAAGGCCAATCTGCCACATTTTTTTTAAAGGGTCCAAAACTAACGTGGGAGTTTTGTAGATAGCAGATGCCCCCACTTTTGACTGAATGACGATTGTCCTCGGATGTGGTATGCATTTCTCCATAAATCACCCCCTCCGTCCCACGCGTGGATTGTGTCTACGAGATCCACACCGTTCATCTAGTGGTCCTTGTGTATACGGTTGGTACAGTAAAAAAGAAAAAATCAATCCGACAATTGTAACTGCCTGATCAATGAACTTTTCTTTCGTCCATTGAATATGGACACTGGATTGACATTTTCTACCGTTCATTTGCAGCTTAAAATAGTTCACTTTTGGGACAGCCAAAGGGAAAAATTGTCAACGGTCGAAATTTAGTGGGAAAAATTTCAACGGGTAAGATCGTCTGTTGAACGTGATTACTCCATTTATGCCCTTTCACAGGTGTACGCATTCATGACACGTGTAAGGTGGACATGCATAGGACTATGATCCGCCACAAAATGCCAGAGCATAAGTTAATTATTAATTCCTTGCAGACCAATGCAAATACAAAGGGCTCCCTATGGTACACGTCATGCACAGAAAACGTGGGCCGGCCCACCGTCTGGTGGCAACCCGGCTTACTGTCGTTCGTCTGATCATCCTCCTATCTGTTAATCGCATTGTAGGGACATCACCCACGAATCGTGTCCACATATGCCCTTTGGAGGCACCCCAAGAGGCATTATACAAGTCGGGTCCATGGTTCAGTGATCCAGACCATTGGTTAGGTGGGCCCCACATTGGATAAGCTATGCGTCAAAGAAACCCGGTTTTTTGCTTGCAATCTTGGGCCATTTGTTAATTTGCGGTGAACCGTTGGTTTGCTCCTTTTAGTCTAATTGAAGGCTATTTGGTGCTCGGAACAGGCTGAGGTTCTAAGGGCTACCGTGATGTATGACTTTTATCCACACCATCCATCAATTTTTTCATATTATTTTAGATTACTTGAAAAAAAAATAAGAGAGATCAAATCCTCAAGTGGACCACACCACAGGAAGGACCGTTGCTATGGACGTCCACCATTGAAACCTTCTTAGGGTCCACCGTATCGTTTGTTTTACATCCAACATGTTGATATTGTCATATATACAGTTGGATGAAGTGAAAAAATAAATATCATCTTGATTTAAAACTTTTGTCTTCCCTGAGAAATTTTCGACAGTAGAAATTTAATTCTTACCGTCTGGTCCATTTGAACTTTTGATCTTACCTATTATTTTTTGGATAAAAATCTATAATAATATGAAAAAATGGATGGACGGTGTGGATAAAGTTAATACATCACGTGATCCCTCAGTGACCATCGGAGCCTCCATTTGCCCCGAGCTCAACATCCGGGTAGGTCCTGCTCCGCGCGACTCGGATTTCTTTGACAGGTGGTTCCTGCGCGAAACGTAGGTAGAGCAGATTTCTTTGATAGGTAGCTCCTGCGCTGGAAACTTAAGTGCGGTCTACCGTGATGTTTGTGAGAAATCCATCGTGTTCATGCATTTTTTAAGCTAATTTTAAGAGTGAGCTAAAAACATGAGGATTGAAAGTCCGGTTGAAATATCCATGGCGCCACAGAAGTATTGATCCGGATAATGTTTCCTTTTCAGTTCATTCCAATAGAAATGATGTTATAAACAGTACGGATGGCACATACGTGATGTTTCCTTTTCAATTCATCCCAATAGAATCGATGTTATGAACGGTATGCACGGCATATAAACATCACTATCAATACCACGGAGGTTTCAACGGTAGAAATTTTCTTACCTACCTTTACCTTCACTGCAGCCCACTTGATTATTGGATCCTGATCACCTTTGGTGTCAAGTCTTAAAATAAGCTCACAAAATGGATGGACGGAGTAGATTTCTCACAAACATCACGGTGGGCTCCACTTAGGTTTCAAGCACAAGAACTTCGTGAGAAAGGCTTTCGCAGAAAATCCGGTCCTATAAAGTTTAGTTGTCTGCTTTGTTACAATTTTTGAGATTAATTATCATTATATAATAATGATTTTACTAGTAATGTACATGCATGTGGTCCATCTAATGCGTGGACCAGCTCTAAGGATATATCAAAATGCCCTACAGTAGTATGCTAGGTGGGGCCTACCATACGTTTGTTGTGAGAAATTTACCTATCACTTTTGTCAGCCTATGTCAGGACGTTATCCTAAAAATGAAGGCAAACCTAAAAGTTCAAGTGAGCCGCATGACAAGAAAAAGTGAGGTTTAAATGCTCACCGTTTGAGATATTCACAGGCATTAAAAGTTTTAGATCAAGCTAATATTTTTATGTTTTCAATTGACTTAGATGAGAATTAAACTGTAAATGGTTTGAACGGCATATAGACATTATAATGGAAGGTTGCAATGGTAGCATTTTCCTGTCAATTTTTTAACTCGTATCCTAATATAAGCTAGTAAAATTAAGGGATGGAGTGGATTTCCCACAAACATCATGGTAGGCCCCACCTAGCTTCCGACCGCAAGAACATCCTCTAGTTGGAGTTGTAGCAATCCTCATTTGTATATCAGTAGCGTTCTTATCCAGTGAATGGCCTCGATCTCAATCAACCATGGCTTATGACAATTTAGCCTAAATATCTAATGAATCCAAAACCTCTTTTGCAGAAGGGGATTGCTTGATGACATAACACCACATAATTCTATAGTGTTTGGATATGGCAGAATTTGAATGGCCATATGTAGTTGTACTATATAAACAGAATTTTGTAAGTACTTCACTTGACAACTTTCAAATACGCTTTTGTGTGCTGTGATTCTGACAAACCAATCAAATCATGTCATATCACAAACATGCCTTTTGAATTAATTGGTGTTTGCATTATCCCTTCACGCATGTTTATGCGACATTTTCAACAAGTAAAAAGACAAATGCACATCTCAGTGGGTTTTAATAAAGTTTCAACGGCGGTGTCATTATTGTTAATGTTTCATACGGTGTGATTCACTTGGTCCTTAGATCTACTTTATGTGTAGGGGTGTAAACGAACCGAGCTAGCTGCAGATTAGCTTGTTCGATTCGACTCAAAAGAGCTCAATTCAACTTGGTTCGAAGTTGAAATCAAGCTGAGTTGAGTTGATTTCTTGAGCTTGAACATGAGTTCAAGCTGCCCAGCTTGAGTTGACTTAGATCAAACTCAGCTTGAATTGATCCAGTCCGGTGACTCAGTTACTTTGATATTAATGTTGCTCACTAAGTGTTTGATTAAATGGCTCACTAAGTATTTGATTAAATGACTCAAAGAAATACGTTTGGTGGCAAGAAAAGTATGTATATGAAACTAATATCCTTTTTTTCTTGATTTTTATGTTACTTAAAAGGTGTTTGATAAAATACTTATAAAACAATTGCTATTGTCCCAAATCCAGTGAGATTTTAAAGGTACAGTACAGATGTTTGTTAAAATGTTGCAATGGTGAACTCGACTCAATCTTGGCTCGAACTTGACTCAAACTGGCTCGAGTTGCTGACCGAATCGAGCAAGTTGGCCAGTCAAGCTCAATGACCAAGCTGAGCCGAGTTCAAGCTTAGGTCGGCTAGTGGCCAAGCCAAGTCGAGCTGAGGCCAGCTCGACTCGGTTCAACTTAATGTACAACCCTATTTATATGTAGGATTGTTGCAAAAAATATTGATTTTATAAATATATATTTTAAAATAAAAATAATATATATAAGTGTTTGTAAAATACCTTTTGTGAGTTTTGGGAATAGTCTCACATTGAAAAAAGAGGAGAAAATTTTATAGTTTATATGAGGAGTGTGAAGTATTATAATACTTACCCTCATGGTCCAAAGGAGAATGGAACGCACTGGAACACCCGCGCGCTAGGGCACAGACTCGGGCTTGGTCTCAGTGCGAGGGCGTGGGCGTGTGAGGCAATGTGGCTGTAGAGGCACTAGTGGCGCACTTCGCACGTGCGCATCGTGTTGCAGAGGGTCGCTCCATTCTCGAACCGGAATGAGATAGATACGAGTTGCGGTGCGACTAACTAGCTAAATCGAATAGCTGCCTGAAGGAGAGACTAGATGACTGAATGAGAGTCCTCCAGTATATATATAGAGCTGAAAAAGAGCTGTTGCAGCAAATCTGTAATAGTTGTGCCATCAGTGCAAGGTCCAACTACAACTGTTGCATAGCTAGCCCAACAATTAGAAAACGGCTAGCTGCTATCTTACAACAGTCAGCATGCAGCAGTTTAATAGTCCATGCACAACAGTCAGAAAAATGGCCATAAAATGGCTGATTTTCTCTCAAACAGCTAGAAAACAGTCATGAGATTTATTTCCCTAGATCATAACTCCCAACGACCACAGCCTATATAAACAAGGCTTGGATGGATTTCCAAACTATCTCACCACACTCCAATAATACCAATACGAATCAAAGCATCTTCCCTCCTACAAACCAAAATATCAGCAGTATAGCAAGGTTAATCAAAGCAATATTGCTGGACAAACAAACCAACGGTGTGGTCTAGAACGGTTCAACTGAACCAGTGGTTGAAGAACTGACTAGTGTAGTGGTCTAAATCACATATTCTCTTCTCTTTTCTCTTTTGGAATTTTTCTTTATTGTAATTCTACCAGATAGTGTGAAACAGAGTTCCATTTGATGGGCCTTCATGTTTGTTGAATGCAGACCCACACTAGGCTTGTCGTATCCTATAAGTGGTTTGTCTGTAATCTATTAACATACTCAATTCACTTGAGTATGGACAAATAACATTTTAAGGACAACATTTTAGACGTACTTCAGTTTATCCTTATTTCAGATTAATTTATATTTTCGGATTATATATTTTACAGAAAAAATATTATTCTATAATTTTCCAACAAGGCTCATCTTAAATTTTAAGAAAAATGAGCTAGCGAAATAAATGGACAACTTTGATATATGACATACATCAGGGTAAGTGGCACTATACATTTTTAGAAATATAAATTGGATACTTAAATCGGATGGCACCAACTTCCCTCTTGACTTGATGTGATAAATTTTGATTAGATAAAAATTATTATAAGCTATCCAATGAAATCCATCCATGCATGTAATGTAAAAGAGAAAAACCATTAGGTTAACATCCAAACCACGTTGCAGGTCGGGAGAAAAACAATCCATGCCGGCAATGACCGTCCATTAGATAGCATCTATGATAGTACGTCCAAAAAAAATTTGGACCATGCTCTATCAATGGAGGGACCCACGATTTGTATGGCCAGGGTTAATTACATATATTCCACGGACACATAATGGCAATTTCTTCCTTGGTTGAAGTTTGCTCCAGTACATTCCGATGTACTGCAACACTATACATCCGACTTTAGCCTTTGAATCTCGGCCATCTTCTAATGATCCAAGCCGTTTACATTACAAGTCTCATTTTGAACGTTGGAAACTCACCAAATAAAAGCTTTCGCCTGGATTATTTCAACCCCTCCATATCAGGCTCTTTTGCATTGAAAATGGACGGTTACCATACTCTTTTATAATCAAAGGGCTGAAATATTCAATCTGAGATTTCTTTTAGGATAACCCCCAGTTAGTGATATCCCTATCAAATAAACGGTCTGAATCATCTAAAAACACATAAATCCAACGGCTAGAGTCCTTGAGTGTCTTATTGCAATACGAGCTAGAGTCCCAAAGCAACTGTTGCACGTGTGATCTGCACAAGTCAATTTACCCGAGATACGGCGGCAGACCAAACAACATTCAATACGCATTCATAGAACCTTTGTACACGTGGCACACGTATACTCAATCCCAACCATCCAAACTACTGGAAATACTAGAGACTGATATTATGACACAATCAAACTGATTGGACAACCCTAATTTCTGATTAGGGAACCTATTTTTTGGAGTTCGAACCATTAATAATCCTTCGTTTCAACCGTCTGTTTTGTGCCCACGAACGGACAATTAATAATCCTCTTCCAAAATGAGGACAACCTAGTCGTACCTACACGTAATTAGGGCTTTACACAAACTGAGTTAGCTCGGTTTGCTATACCTTGCTAGACTCAGCTCCAAAACGGATTGTTTCAACTCCGTTGAAAATCGACTACAAGTTGAGTCAAGTTGAGCTTGAAAAAATTTCAAATCAAGTTTGAGTTTGCTTGAGCTTAACCCGACTTGAGTCGAACCCCAACTTAATTAAAACTCCAATCAAATCAATTCGATGAGTTGATTACTTTGATATTGATATTATTTACCAAGTATTTGATGAAATAACTTAATGAAGTGTCCACCAATAGTAAAGAAGGCATATATATGAAACAAATATCTTTTTTTCTTAATTTTTATGTTGCTTATAAGGTGTTTTATAAAATATCTATAAAATTGTTACTACTAGAATTTAAAGGTAAAATTTATGTGTTTGTGAAAATGCTACACATATGAACTCGACTCAATCTTGACTCAAACTCGATTTGAATTGGCTTAAGCTGCGGACCGAACTGAGCCAAGCTGACCGGTTAGGCTCGAGGATTAAGTAGAGCTAAGCTCGAGCCGGGGTTAGCTGGTGGCCAAGCCAAGTCAAGCTATGCCAACCTCGGCTCAGTTCAACTCGTGTACACTACTACTGCACGTAATTTGTATGGAATCAGTGCATGTGTAAGGCCTTTGCAACATAGTTAGTGGTAGAGCCAGTGTAGGGTCTATTTGTATGATCATTAGCAAGGGTCTAACTGTTTGGATTTAGCTACAGGCCTGTTTGGGCTGCTCCTTGATACTAGAGCTAAGTGGATGTTAGCTGAGCTCTGTTTCAGCCCTGGTCTCTACTTCCGTATTTCTCGATGGCGGCAGCGGTTTGTCTCAATTTTCTCATTTGGATTCTCTTCCGGATGATAGGCCCTTATGCCTGCTTTGTCAGGTGATGCTGATGATGCTGGCCTGTTCCCAGATCTCTTCAAAGCTGTTTTCTGCCGATTTTTACTTCTAGTTTAGCCTTGTGTGAGAGTGGTATATGATAGGTGCAGTCTGAATCTTTTTGTTGGGACCCACCGAATAGCTGTATATTCCAGATTCTCATTAATGAAATTCAAGTGGAATGATTCCAAAATAAAAAATAAAAAATTCAATGCATGTGCATAGATCTTCATAATCTGCCAAAGTACCATAAGCATTTTCTAATTAATCCATAAGCCGCCGACAGCCATCAAAGACTCGTCGCCGCAGGAATCATGACGCGTTAATTAGGCTGACGCGGAGAGATTATGTAGTAAAACGTGTGGGCTTTCAGTTTGTACAAGTGGGACCCATTTTCCAGCAATCCAAAACGTTGATACGATAGGAAATATATTAGATAGTATATTCCCTCAAAATAACCAAGATTGAATGATCCCGTCCATTGATATTTAGCCCAATTGCTATGTCCACCTAATGAATGGTTATAACAATTTGAATCTTGTCAATATTTATTTCCTAGGCTATTTGGCTTGGGATACATAATATTAACGGTTCAGATCACTCGTAAATGGACCTACTTGTAAGATCTAAAAACCCAAACAGTGAGAGAGCAGATTAGGTGTTACCCTTACCGTGGGGCCGACCTTTATGGTGTGTTGTATATCCAAGCCGTCCATACGTTTTCCCGTGCCATTTTAGGAGACAGACCGAAAAATTAAGCAGATCCAATATGTGGACCACACCATAGGAAAAAAAAAATGGTGATTAAACTCACCATTAAAAGCTTCCCTGGGCCCACTGTAAGTAGATCTATAATATTTAATTTTTCATCCAACCCTTTGATAAGGTCAAACAGAGATGGATGAAGGGAAAATACAAATATCAGCTTGATCCAAAACTTCTGTAAAGCTTTTAATGATCATTCACCACTTTTTACAGTGGTGTGGTCCACTAGAGTTTTAAATCTTCTTAATTTTTAAGATAATATATTAAGATAATCTAAAAAAACGGATGGACGGCATGGATATAAAACACATTCATCAAGGTGGGTAACTCCTTGTCCGCTCTCCGGTAATAGTATCTCGTCTCATCCATTGCATAGAGCCTGTATAAATCAGACGGATCATTTGATACTCCGACTGAGTATGGCGCTTGATGCGCAGGGACTAAAAAATCGTACACGTGGGACAATTAACTAAAAGGAAACCGACGTAACTGTGAAATTCACCGTACCTAACTCCGATTCTCATATCAGAGGTTCTTTGAATAATCCTAACCTCTCACTCGTGGACACGTGTTCGTTGATTCAGAATCATGGAATATTTTAAATTTTAACCGTCCAATAATTGTCCGTTGCCCGCCGATATTTACATCATTATTACGGAAATGTATGCCATACCACCTCACTTCTCAGACATTTATAAATTCCACCCTCTTTTCTAACATTTCCACTTGCCAGACTTTCGGTACACTTCCCGCCTTTATTTATATAAAGAAAATGACTAATAGGCATTTAACAGTTACAAGGACTAAAATACCCTTCCCTTTGAAATCCTCCTACATATGGAGTAAGCTGATTTCACTGGACATGGATTAGGTCGTGATGGGCGCCATGGGAACCACAGTGATGTATGTATTTTATATCCAAGCTCTCATTTTACGGCGTAACAAAAAATGAATAAGATCTAAAGCTCAAGTGGACTACATCATAGGAAACGGTAGGGATTGTGATACCCACCATTGAAACCTATCTACGACACACTTTAATTAGAGGTGTACACGAACCGAGCTAGCTCGTTTAGCTTGTTCAACTCGACTCGAAAAAGTTCAATTCAACTTGGTTTGATGCTGAGTTCAAGCCAACATGAGATGATTTTTTCAGCTTGAAAATGTGTTCGAGCCAAGTTCGAGCGGGCCCCAACTTGACTCAACTCTACACGGATTGAACCTAGCTCGAATCGAACTTAGATTGAATTAGTTCGGTGACTCGGTTACTTTAATATCAAGGTTACTCACCAAGTGTTTGATGAAATGACTCATAAAAGTGTGGCCGATGGCAAGGAAGGTTATATGAAACTAATATCCTTTTTTTCTAGATTTTTATTTTGCTTAGAAGGTGTTTGATAATCAGGGCTTAGGATCAAGAATATAATTTCATATAAGAAAATAAAAATCTAGAAAAAAAGTTAGTGAGCAACATCAATTGTTGATGACACCTATATCAAAGTAACCGAG
The DNA here is from genome assembly GCA_037074715.1 of Magnolia kwangsiensis. Lineage (NCBI taxonomy): Eukaryota > Viridiplantae > Streptophyta > Magnoliopsida > Magnoliales > Magnoliaceae > Magnolia > Magnolia kwangsiensis. Next base: position 89,445,896 of record CM073582.1, read on the forward strand.
TCACCGAATTGGTTCGATATAAGTCCGATTCGAATTGGATTTGATCCAAGTTAAGTCGAGCTTGACCAAGCTCAAACTCAGTTCAAAATTTTTTTGAGCTCAAAAGATCAGCTTAACTCAACTCGAACTCAATTTCAAACCAAGTCAAATAAAGCTTTTTCGAGCTGAGTCAGCAAGCTAATGGGGATAACTCTACTTGTATACGGCCCTAGCTCCAAGTTATACCAATGGTTAAGAGGAGATCAAAGTTATATTTATTTTCCATCCAATTTATTAATAAGGTTACAAATACAAAGATGAAAAGAAAAAACAAATTTCTTATTAATCCCAGAAGGGTTTTAGTAGTAGATGCTCGATCCCCCCTCTTCTTTTTGCAGTGTGGTTCACTTGATATTTATATCTATTTTATTTTTGACACAAGCCCTAAGACGAGCTCGCCAAATGTTCAAAGGTTTAGATATAACGTATACCTCGTACCTCATTATCTTGCTGACGTCAATACACCAGCCAATCTTACTTTTCACCGTTGGATCTGCCTTACAACGACGTGAGAGAAGAGGGGCGGCGTAGATAAACAAATACATCATGGTGGGAGCCACCCACAAAACTGCCCGTTCTGGGGATGATGCCAACAACCCCAATGAAGTCGGTGGCGTGTGGCACACCGACCGGCACTGTGTACTTCCCCACCCATCCCAATATAAGGACATGCTAGGGCTCTAAATGCTACTGTAATGTATGGATTTTATCCGCACCGTCCATGCATTTTTTTCCATGTCATTTTAGGCTGGGGCCACGAAAATGAGTCGGATATAAAGTTCAAATAGGCCACACCAGAAGAACCAGCGGTGTTAATGATACCTACCGTTGAAAATTTCCAAAGCCCCATGGTGATATTTATATTTCATACAACTGTTTATAAGGCCCCAGGGTGATATTTATATTTCATGCGACTGTTTATAAGGTCATAGATACCTGGGTGAAGGTAAAACACAAATATCAGCTTGATAGAAAACTTCATTGTAGCTGAAGAAGCTATCAACGATAAACATTGAATTCCCATTTCGTGGTACGTTTGAACTTTGGAACTACCTCATTTTTCTTAGGCCATCTTAAAATGACATGTCAAAATGAATGGACGGTGTGGATGAAAACCATGCATCACATCAGCATCAGAGACCTAGCCTGTCCCTATCTATGGGCGGCAGGAAAGTACCCAATCCGCGCCCGTGGCGCACCAGATAAGATTACGACGGGTGGGTATTTGGTACTACCCCGTCTGTTCAGAGCTCGGTACAGGCGAAGGCTCCGAGGGACACTGAGAGGCGACTGTGATGTTTGAATTTTATCCAAACCGTTCATACACTCTTTTAAATATCATTTTAGGATAATTTTATAAAAATAAGATAGATTTAAGTCTCAAGTGGACCACAATACAGGAAGAATCAGTGCTAAAGATGCCCACCATTGAAACCTTTTTAGGGTCCACTGTATTTTTTATTTTCGTGATATTATCATATACAACTGTTTGAATTGAAAAAACAAATATCATCTTGGTCCAAAACTTCTGTAATCCTGGATAAATTTTCAACGGTAGTAATTTAAACACCAATGTGTGGTCAATTTGAGTATTAGATCTTCTTCATTTTTGGGTTAATAATTTTAAATAATATTTAAAAATTAATAGACGGTGTGGATAAAATTAAAAAATTACGGTGGATCCTTAATGGCCCTAGGAGCCTCTGCCTGCACCGAGCTCCCAACAGGCGAGGATGGTACCTTGGCCGCGCCAGACAGGACAGGACATCCACGGTGGGCCCTCGGTAGCCTATGGGCGCCGAGTTATTACGCGATCCGCTTTCCCCGACCGGTTGTCTTGTTAGAAAGAGAGTTATGATACTCTGACAGTGTATAACGCTTGATACATAGGCACTTAGAAATTGTAACAGGAGGTATGCATTTGCTCAGAATAAACTGATTGGAGTATGGAAGTCACGGTCTCTAATCGACAGCTCCAAAGTCATATTTTTTGAGCCATCTTTATCTCTGAGTCGTGGACACCTGGTTATTGAAAATCAACCGTTTGATATTTTCATTTTTAACCGTCCAGTAAAGGTCAACAATCCAGTATTCAAAAATTTAAATAAGCGTAATTTCTGGTTATGATACATGAAATTATTAAACATAATCTAGACGGTTTTCTTTGAATAAAATAATATAGTTTTAAGCCATTTGTAAATGCTTGTGCATCAGCCGTAACACTCCGCCAGAGTATCAAAGTCACACTTAGAAAGAGGAGATATTTCCAACTGTACGACCATGGCCTATTCCTGAGACGAGAACCACCCCATTTTACTTTCCAATAAAACTCACCGGGTGTACGGACGCCCTGTAAAAGGTCGAAAATGCCCCTACTTTTGCCTTCAAGCGTTGGCGCTCGTCGAACTCCCAGTTGTACGGACGGTTCAAAGGAGATCAACGCTACAAGGGCCCATCAGTTATGTATTTATTATATCCACAACGATTCATCCATATTTTGAGATCATTTTGAAACATTATCAAAAAAAAAAAAAAAAAACTATATTCAAAGATCAACTCAACCACACCACAGAGAGCTGCAGAAAATTAATTTTCACCGTTGAAACTTTTGTAGGGCCCACCATAACATTTATTTTCTATCCAATCTATTCATAAGGTCACAAAGACCTAGATGAATAAGAAAAATAAATTTCGTAATGATCCAAAACTTTCGTGACTCCTGAAAGGGTTCCAACGATAGACGTTCAAAGCAGAATGACATTACCATTTGCTACGGTCAGACCTATGGCTACGGATTATAACCGTAATCATAGATACTATAATCTGTAGCAATAGGATCCGTCCAGGGTGGGTGCGCCGAACTAGCGGTCCCCCACGTCACTTGCTGGCCTGTCCGGCGCGGCCACGCTGATCTGGTGGGGCCGCGCTCATAGGGTCGGCCCTATAGATACGGATAATAACCGTAGCTAAAATCCGTAGCAATAGGCTCTTTGTGCTTTTTTTTTTTTTAATGGAGAAGACTTTTTCTCCCTTACATTTTTCTCAAATACATAGTTATATAAATATGTATATATAAGTATATAAAAATATTTTTCTATCTCTTAATTCATTTCTTTGTGTATTTATTTAACAAGCATATCTCCTAAACTAAAATGAGTTACATAACGTACCATATATGATTTTGGGGTAGGAGAAACTAATTTAGCCCAATAACATAGTAATTTTCTGAGATTCCATCGGGTCCATGGTTAAAAATACATTTCACGGTCAATTCACTTCACTTCATGGCCATTTTCACGCACTTCACGGTCAATTCACTTTACTTCACCATCATTTCCATGCATTTCACGGTCATTCCCAGTAATTTCATGTTGATTCACGGTCAATTCGACGCACTTCACGGCCATTTCCATGCACTTCACGGTCATTTCACTTCACTTCACCGTCATTTCCATACATTTCACGGTCATTCCTAACGATTTCGTGTTCATTCATGGTCAATTCGACGCACTTCACGGTCAATTCACTTCACCTCACGGCCATTTCCACGCACTTCGCGGTCAATTCACTTCACTTCACAGTCATTTTTATGCATTTCACGGTCATTCCTAGCGATTTCGTGTTCATTCACGGTCAATTTGACGCACTTCACAGTCAATTCACTTCACTTCACAGCCATTTCCACGCACTTCACGGTCATTTCACTTCACTTCACCGTCATTTCCATTCATTTCACGGTCATTCCTAGCGACTCTGTGTTCATTCACGGTCAATTCGACGCACTTCACGGTCAATTCACTTCACTTCACAACCATTTTCATGCACTTCGCGGTCATTTCACTTCACTTCACCGTCATTTCCATGCATTTCACGGTCATTCCTAGCGAGTATGTGTTCATTCACGGTCAATTCGACGCACTTCACGGTCAATTCACTTCACTTCACGGCCATTTTCACGCACTTCGCGGTCATTTCACTTCACTTCACCATCATTTTCATGCATTTCACGGTCATTCCTAGCGATTCCGTGTTCAGTCACTGTCAATTTGACGCACTTCACTTCACAGCCATTTCTACGCACTTCGCGGTCATTTCACTTCACTTCACCGTCATTTCCATGCATTTCACGGTCATTCCTCGCGATTCCGTGTTTATTCACGATCAATTCGATGCACTTCACGGTCAATTCACTTCACTTCACGGCCATTTCCATGCACTTCGCGGTCATTTCACTTCACTTCACCGTCATTTTCATGCATTTCACAATCATTCTTAGCGATTCCGTATTCATTCACGGTCAATTCGACGCACTTCACGATCAATTCACTTCACTTCACGGCCATTTCCATGCACTTCACGGTCAATTCACTTCACTTCACCGTCATTTCCATGCATTTCACGGTCATTCCTAGCGATTCCGTGTTCATTCATGGTCAATTCAACGCACTTCACGGTCAATTCACTTCACTTCACTTTATGGCCATTTTCACGCACTTCGCGATCATTTCACTTCACTTCATCGTCATTTCCATGCATTTCACGGTCATTCCAGGCGATTCCGTATTCATTCACGATCATTTTGACGCACTTCACGGTCAATTCACTTCACTTCACGGCCATTTTCAAGCACTTCACGGTCAATTCACTTAACTTCACCATCATTTTTATGCATTTCACGGTCATTCCCTGCGATTCCGTGTTCATTCATGGTCAATTTGACGCACTTCACGGTCAATTCACTTCACTTCACGGCCATTTCCATGCACTTCGTGGTCATTTTACTTCACTTCACCATCATTTCCAAGCATTTCACGGTCATTCCTAGCGATTCCGTGTTCATTTCACGGTTTAGGTTTTGAGATTTGAGAATGGGTTCGGGTTTAGGTTATAGGTTTTAGTTTCGGTTTAGGTTAGGTTAACGGTTTAGGTTAAGGTTTAGCTTTAGGTTTAGGTTATAGGTTAACGGTTTAGGTTAAGGTTTAGGTTATAGGTTTTTGGATTTGAGAATGGGTTCGGGTTTAGGTTATAGGTTTTGGTTTTGTTTTAGGTTATAGGTTTTGGGATTTGAGAATGGGTTCAGGTTTAGGTTATAGGTTTTGGTTTTTGTTTAGATTATAAGTTATAGGTTTAGGTTAAGGTTTAGGTTTAGGTTTTAGGATTTGAGAATGGGTTCGGGTTTAGGTTATACGTTTTGGTTTCGGTTTAGATTATAGGTTAACGGTTTAGGTTAAGGTTTAGGTTTAGGTTATAGGTTTTTGGATTTGAGAATGGGTTCAGGTTTAGGCTATAAGTTTTGGTTTTAGTTTATGTTATAGGTTTTGGTTTAGGTTATAGGTTTTGGGATTTGAGAATGGGTTCGGGTTAAGGTTTAGGTTTAGGTTATAGGTTTTTGAATTTGAGAATGGGTTCAGGTTTAGGGTATATGTTTTGGTTTTAGTTTAGGTTATGGTTTTGGTTTAAGTTATAGGTTTTGGGATTTGAGAATGGGTTTGCGTTTAGGTTATAGGTTTTGGTTTTGGTTTTGGTTATATGTTATAGGTTTAGGTGAAGGTTTTGGTTTTGGTTTAGGTTATAGGTTTTGGGATTTGAGAATGGATTTGGGTTTAGGTTATAGGTTTTGGTTTTGAGAATGGGTTTGGGTTTAGGCTATAGGTTTTGATTTTAGTTTAGGTTATAGGTTTTGGGATTTGAGAATGGGATCGGGTTTAGGTTATAGGTTTTTGTTTTGGTTTAAGTTATAGGTTTTGGTTTAGGTTATAGGTTATAAGTTTTGGTTTAGCTTTTGGATTTATACGTTTTGGTCTTAAATCCCAAAACCTATAACTTAAACCTAAACCTAAACCAAAACCCGAACTCATTCTCAATTCCCAAAACTTATAAATTAAACCTAAACCAAAACCTATAACCTAACCCCGAACTCATTCTCAAATCCCAAAACCTCTAACCTAAACCTAAACCTTAACCTAAACCAAAACCTATAACCTAAACCAAAACCAAAACTTATAACCTAAATCAAAACCAAAACCTATAACTTAACCCGAATCCATTCTCAAATCCCAAAACCTATAACCTAAACCAAAACCAAAACCTTAATCTAAACCTATAACCAAAACCAAAACCAAAACCTTTAACCAAAACCATAACCTATTCTCAAATCCCAAAACCTCTAACATTAACCTAAACCAAAACCAAAACCTCTAAAGCAAAATCAAAACCTATAATCGTGAATCAACACGGAATTGTTTCGGATGACCATGAAATGCATGGAAGTGATGATGAATTGAAGCAAAATGACCATGAAATGCATGCAAATGATCGTGAAGTGAAGGAGTTTGACCGTGAAATGCCTCGAAATGACCATGAATCAACACGGAACTGTTTCAGATGACCGTGAAATGCATGAAAGTGATGATGAATTGAAGCGAAATGACCGTGAAATGCATGCAAATGACCGTGAAGTGAAAGAGTTTGACCATGAAATGCCTCGAAATGACTGTGAATCAACACAGAATTGTTTCGGATGACCGTGAAATGCATGGAAGTGAAGATGAATTAAAGCGAAATGACCGTGAAATGCATGCAAATGACCATGAAGTGAAGGAGTTTGACCGTGAAATGCCTCGAAATGACCGTGAATCAACACGAAATTGTTTCGGATGATCGTGAAATGTATGGAAGTGATAATGAATTGAAGTGAAATGACCCTGAAATGCATGCAAATGACCGTGAAGTGAAGGAGTTTGACCGTGAAATGCCTCGAAATGACCGTGAATCAACACGAAATTGTTTCGGATGACCGTAAAATGCATGGAAGTGATCATGAATTAAAGCAAAATGACCGTGAAATGCATGCAAATGACTGTGAAGTGAAGGAGTTTGACCGTGAAATGCCTTAAAATGACCGTGAATCAACACGGAATTGTTTCGGACGATCGTGAAATGCATGGAAGTGATCATGAATTGAAGCGAAATGACCGTGAAATGCATGCAAATGACTGTGAATTGAAGGAGTTTGACCGTGAAATGCCTCGAAATGACCGTGAATCAACACGGAATTGTTTCGGACGACCGTGAAATGCATAGAAGTGATCATGAATTGAAGCGAAATGATCGTGAAATGCATGCAAATGACCGTGAAGTGAAGGAGTTTGACCGTAAAATGCCTCAAAATGACCGTGAATCAACATGAAATTGTTTCAAACGACCGTGAAATGCATAGAAGTGATCATGAATTGAAGCGAAACGATCGTGAAATGCATGCAAATGACCGTGAAGTGAAGGAGTTTGACCGTGAAATGCCTCGAAATGACCGTGAATCAACACAGAATTGTTTCGGATGACTGTGAAATGCATGGAAGTGATGATGAATTAAAGCGAAATGACCGTGAAATGCATGCAAATGACCATGAAGTGAAGGAGTTTGACCGTGAAATGCCTCGAAATGACTGTGAATCAACACGGAATTGTTTCGGATGACCGTGAAATGCATGGAAGTGATGATGAATTGAAGCGAAATGACCCTGAAATGCATGCAAATGACCGTGAAGTGAAGGAGTTTGACCGTGAAATGCCTCGAAATGACCATGAATTAACACGGAATTGTTTCGGATGACCGTGAAATGCATGGAAGTGATGATGAATTGAAGCGAAATGACCGTGAAATGCATGCAAATGACTGTGAAGTGAAGGAGTTTGACCTTGAAATGCCTCGAAATGACCGTGAATCAACACGGAACTGTTTCGGATGACCGTGAAATGCATGGAAATGATGATGAATTGAAGCGAAATGACCGTGAAATGCATGCGAATGACCGTGAAGTGAAGGAGTTTGACCGTGAAATGCCTCGAAATGACCGTGAATCAACACGGAATTGTTTCGGATGACCGTGAAATGCATGGAAGTGATGATGAATTGAAGCGAAATGATCGTGAAATGCATGCAAATGACCGTGAAGTGAAGGAGTTTGACCATGAAATGCCTCAAAATGACTGTGAATCAACACGGAATTGTTTCGGATGACCGTGAAATGCATGAAAGTGATGATGAGTTGAAGCGAAATGACCGTGAAATGCATATAAATGACCGTGAAGTGAAGGAGTTTAACCTTGAAATGCCTTAAAATGACCGTGAATCAACACGGAATTGTTTCGGATGACCGTAAAATGCATGAAAGTGATCATGAATTAAAGCGAAATGACCGTGAAATACATGCAAATGACCGTGAAGTGAAGGAGTTTGATTGTGAAATGCCTCGAAATGACCGTGAATTAACACGAAAATGTTTTGGATGACCGTGAAATGCATGGAAGTGATCATGAATTGAAGTGAAATGACCGTGAAATGTATGTAAATGAAATGAACGAAATTGACTGCTAAGTGAATGAAATGGATTTTCGATCATCGAGCTGATGAAATCTTGGAAAATAACCAAGTTGGTTGGTTAAAGTAGCTTCTCCTACCCCAAAATCATATAGGGTACATCAAGTAACTAATTTTAGTTTAGAAGATATTCTTGTTAAATGAATAAAGAAAGAAATGGAAAAAAAGAGAATTTTTTTTTATATGCTTATATATACATATACATATTTATATAGATTTGTGTTAGAGAAAATTATAGGTGGAATAAAGTTCCCCATTAAAAAAAAATAATTAAAAAAAAAAAAAAAAACCTGTTGTTAGGGACTTTAGCTACGGTTATTATCCATAGCCATAGGGCCCACTTTATGGGCGCGGCCTCGCCAGATTGGCATGGCCGCGCCGGACAGGCAAGCAAGTGGCGCGGGGGGCTGCTAGTTCGGCGCACCCACTCTGGACGGATCCTATTGCTACGGATTATGATATCTATGGCTACGGTTATAATCCGTAGCCATAGATCTGACCGTAGCAAATGATAATGTCATTCTGCTTTGAACGTCTACCATTGAAACCCTTTCAGAGGTCACGGAAGTTTTGGATCATTACGATTTTTTTTTCTATTCATCTAGGTCTTAGTGACCTCATGAATGGATTAAATGGAAGATAAATGTTATGGTGGGCCCTACAAAAGTTTCAACGGTGAAAATCAGTTTTCTGCTGCTCTTTATAGTGTGGTCCAGTTGATCTTTGGACATGAATATTTTTTTTGAGATAATGCTAAGGAATGATTTCAAAATTTGGATGAACGTAGTGGATATAATAAATACATAACTGTAGGGCACATGTAACGTTGATCTCTTTTGAGCCGTTCGCAAAACTCGGAGTTCGAGGAGTGTCAGCGCTCGTCTTCACGCAGCGGCCGATCCGCTTGAAGGTAAATGCAGGGGGCATTTTCAACCTTTGGGAAGGCGTCCGTACACTTAGGGAGTATATCAGGGAAGTAAGATGGGGTCGGCTTCATCTTGGGAATGAGCCATATACTGGTTGTACAGTTGGAAATTTCTCTAGAAAGAGAAGGGCACGGATTAGCCAATGACAGGTTGAGTAGCGTGTCGTGACGTCAGTAAATTCCGTGGGCCTCATCATGATGATTTTTAGCATCCACACCTTCCATCTGTTTGGATAAATAATTTTAGAACAATATTCAAAAAATGAGTTAAATCCAAAGCTCTAATAGGCTTAGCATGAAAAAAAGTAGAGAGAGTAATGTCCACCATTAAAAACTTCTAAAGGGCACGGAAGTCGTAGGTCAAATTTATATTTTTGTTTTTTCTTATTTTATATTTTTTTTAAAAAAACTTTTGAAGCTGCTATATTTCAAATAAACATTACAGTGGGCCTTAGTATAGTTTCAACGGTGAGAATCACTCTCTCCACTATTTTTTGTGGTAGGATTCACTACAGATTTTCATCTACCTTATTCTTTAACACATACCGTAAAATGATATCTCAAAAATGAATGGACAGTGTAAATACAACTTATTCATCGTTATTGGGGCCACATAACTTAGTGACGTCACTTCAGTAGCGGAATCGCTGATCAACCTGTCAGTATCTAATCCGCCTCAAAAAGAGACAGTATCACTGAAAATGACTCAAAATGGCCGGTGCCATGCACTTGGGACGCTGTCACGCAGATTTCCTGTTAAAGGCTTCTGCAGGAACTTCCTGCGCTTGGGAAGATAGGTGGGATCCACTGTAATGTTTGTGAGAAATCCACCTCGTCCATCCTGTTTATCAGATCATTTTATGCTATGTGACAAAAAATGAACAGGATCCAATAGTCAAGTGAGACACACAAGAGTGAAAACTGGGGAAAGAAATGTCTACCATTGAAACCTATCTGGCCTCCACCTTGATGTTTATATACCATCCAAACCGTTTATAAGGTCATCCTCACTTGGATCAACTTATAACAAAAAAATTATCCTAAGAACAAAACTTTTGTGGCCTTACGAATCTTTCAACGGTGGTCGTTCAATCCATACTGTTTCGGTTGTGTAGCCCATTCGAATTTTGGATCTAGCTCGTTTTTTATTGTAAATCCTAAAAAAACCTCATAAAACAGATGAACGTGGTGGATTTCTCACAAACATCACAGTAGGCCCCACCTAGCTTCCAGCGCAGGAACTTCGTGCCAGGTCTTTGGCAGGAAATCCGCGTCCATGTATTTGAATTGCATGGGCCCAGCTTGATTCATGAAAGTCTGGATACCCATCCATTAGATGTGAAGTGTTAGCCGTAGATCTCAAAATCCATCCGGATCCATGACTTAGGCGAGCCAAAAACATAAAATCACCCCCATAAACCTCCAGTGAGGCCCACCTGAGTATGAAGCAGGATGATTTCCTCTGCGAACGGCTTGGATGACATTTAAACAACCAAACGTTCAACCCCAAGAAGGGCATCTACGTGGGAGTCCCTGTCCCAATTATTTCATGTGGTGTGCCCCACTTGAGCTTTAGATCAGGCTGATTTTTTGGGTCATATACTAACATGATGTGTTTCAATTGATGGACGGAATGGATGTCACATATACATTACAGTGGGCCCCACAGACCTGATCATTGTAATGCAATGGTAGAAAAGCAATAGGCTGTTTTAGATACGTGGGTGTACATTTCAATCTCACTGTAAAGGAGATTATTAAGCAGAGTATATAATTACTCTGGCTGCATATGACACTTGATATGCAGGCACTTAGCATATATTAACTTAAATTAACCGATTAAATTGTGAAAAATCCTGTCACTGAGTTTTAATCCAAAAGTCAGATTGATTGAACAATCCTCAACCCTGATTCATGGAAACTTCTTTGCCAATTTTCATTTTCAACCGTCCAATAAATTCACACCAATTTAATATATATAAGCTTAGAGATAAATGGCCTAGATCTCTGACTCGTGCGCTTTGGTACGGATGTCTAATACATGTGCCACCCCACACACGTGGAGGAGTGATTACCGGATTGATAAGGGCATGGTTGTCATATGTAGCGAGTGGGAAATGTCTGTTGGATCCTGACCGTGAGACCCACCTTGATATATTTGTCTTATATCCATACCATCCATCCGTTTCTTCATATCATTTTTTATTATTAGACCAAAAATGAAGTATATTAAAATCTCAGGAGGACTAGGAAGCATTGGTGATTAACCATTAAAAATTTCAGGAGCCACAAAAGTTTTTAATCAGGCTGATGTTTATATATCATCCTTTTATCTTGAGTTGTATATAAGTTGAGCTCAGTTAAGCTTGGCACATCTCGACATGGCTTCGTGAGTAGTTAACCCCAACTTAAACTATGCTCCGCTCAGTCCTCAAGCTTGATTGGTTAGTGTGGTTCAGCTCGATCAATAGCTTAGGCTAATTCTAGCCAATGCAACATTTTGACAAACATATAAAGTGTCTTCAATTTTTCACACAATACAAAACCGTAACAACAGCTCATGAATGTATTAACAAACACTCAAACAACGACATTAAAATTAAGGTACAAGAGTAGTATTATAATATAAATTTTTTATTCTTTGTAGTTATTTGTCTCTTATCCATTTCTTCCTCACCATCAATTGATCCCGTTGAGAATATATGCACCCTAGGCAACACTTTGTTGAGTCATTTCATTAAACATTTGGCAAGATGCAACAATATCAAAATAATCAATAATACACCCAGATCCATAGCTCATTTGACAGACTGAGTGGAGATACCTTGTTTCAACACCTGAGGTTTTGATATCAATTCCCAATGAGAGTGGCTAACATAGAGTGTGTGTACTAACTACCTAACAAAAAAATGAAAGAAAAGAAAAACAAATGGAGCCATTGAGCTTATTTGATCTAAGTCAATTCAAGATGAGGTTCGATTTGAATGGAGTTGAGCTCAAATAGGCTTGAATTCTGCTCAAAATTTTTACAATCTCTAAAACCCAGCTCAACTTAGTTTAAATTTAATTTCAAGCCAAGGCTAGTTAGACCTTTTCCAAGACAAGTTGAGCATGTTGACCAAGCTAACTTAACTGGTGTTCAGCTCTACTTTCATCGGGTCATCGTGACCTTATCAATGGATTGGATGGAAAGTAAACATTTTAGTGGCCCATATAAGTTTTTAATGGTGTACTTCAATCATCACTATTTCTTGTGGTGTGGTTCATTTGATATTTTGATCTGCTGCATTTTTTTAGATCATAGCCTAAGTGATAGGTAGAAACGGATGGGTGGCGTGGATACAAAGTACATGCATTATAGTGGGCCCTACGGTCAGTCAGGGCCACGCCGGTGAATAGGTGAGATCCGTCGTGCGGCGTCCCAGCTAATGGGGGCATTTTAGTCATTTCACTTGCCCATCATTGGTTCTGTTATGCGTTACTGATTTAACCTGACACACGGAGCGGTTATTTGCAATTATCCGAAAACTCCGGGAGTTAAATACCAACGTTACAAAAGTATGTGGGAATCTACAAATTTCTGAAATGTGAGGAGGTATATATACGCGTACAGGCGTCGATAGAGACCTTAGCGGCTGATTCCCAGCTGCAGAAAACTTTTGTTTGAATTTCCAATGATGATTTCTTTGAATAATTATAACAACAATACTTTTGTTCAAATTTCCAAAACAAGGGTAAATAAATAGAAAATGGATAATAATAATTTTCTTAAGTGATTACAGCATCAATACTAATGCTTGATCTGACGCTTGCTTTTTTTAGTATTAGAATTGTCGATGATGGAAAATAATGCTGGGGCACGTGATAATATATGTTGCTTATTCACATCATCCATCCATTATCACAATTGAAATTAGGACATCATGCAAAAAGATAAGGAAAATCCAAAGCTCAAGTGGGTCACATCATAAGATTTAAGAAATTAAATACTTACCTTTAGAGCTTATGTAGTAGGGCCAATTGGATGGGATTAGAGTGGATTGCACATATTTTAAAATAATGATAGCTATGTTAGTAAATTAGTACAAGATTTATGAGATTGCTGTATTCTGGAATTGCTATATCAGGCTTGTTTGGCATGCTTAGACAATCCTAAAATTAAACCTTCCAATCCCTTTCAATCTCTCAAGCCAAACATGCTACGTGCAATTTTGAAGGAATTAGGATGAACCGGATGGGATTTAAAGGTAATGATAGTGATGCCGGTAGATTATCTTAATATCCATGGGATTACTATATCCCAAGATCAGGATCCATGTGTCTGTTTGGCACGTCCTGCCAGTCCCAAGATTTATCTTCCAATCCTTTTCAATTCTATCCAATTTACTCGGCCAAACAGGCCCTTAGGAACTTTTTGAGGCCATTATTTTCTTAAGTATCGGTCATTTGAGTGTTGGATCAGCGTCGTTTTTTGAGTCATGCCTCAGAATGTCACGCTAGAATGGATGGACAGCACAATACATCATATATATCACGGTGGGGCTCACAAGTTTAAACCAGTCTACTTTGACCGATTTTCCAAACGGTAATCCATATGAATTTTCAATCAGAGAGTAAAGAGTAATCGTTACTTATTAACTTTGGATTTGGAAAATCAAACATGCCATTGAATACTCGTCATTTCACGCTGTGAATCGAAGAAAGCTACGGAGAGTCGACGATCTCCGCTGGTTTTCCGCATATTGCTGAGGTCATTGTCAGACAAATCGTACGAAAAAAGTGGAGATACGTGAAATATACGGAAAGCTCTTCAGGTCTTTATAAGGTGGCGTGAGGGAGATATCGACTCTAATTTCGATCGATCTGGTTACAGATCCAGTATTCTTAGCGGGTTTTTGGCTGTTTTGATTTGGGAACTTTGTTGCATTTTAGGGTTCTGTGCTGTTTTCGTGTTTTAATTTGGGAATTTGGTCGATTTTAGGGTTTCTGGCGGCTTTTTTAGCTGTTAGGTTTTAGGTTGGGGTGTTGGTAGGTTACAGGTTTCAGCTTGGATCTTTTGCTGTTTTCAGCTCTCAGTCGAAGGATCTGAGATATTTAAAGCTTTATTTATTATTATTATTATTTTCTGTGTTGATTGAAGTGAAGTCGGTTGACGATCTTGAGCGACTTTGGAATTGTATGTTCAAAGTTCTACAATCATTCTTCATTTGATTTTCCTCCTATTCGAAAGCTTGGCAGCTGATTCTCGAGCTTTTGAATTTATTTATTTATTTATTTGAAATTTCTATCTGATCAGCGAAAATCGCTCAGATTTGAGATTTCTTATCTCGAGGGGTTCAGATTTCACCTTTCGGACTCTGGATTTCTGTTACGAGATTTAAATTCGAAGAAAGATGACGATCGGAAGCCTTGCGCCGGTGAAAGAGAAGAAGGAGAAGAGACAGCGAAAAAACAAACAGGTTGCAGATGAGAAAGCTCCTCTCTTGCCAAGCAAGCAAGAGGAAGATGTCTCGCTTGATGGCTTTAGCGGAGCTTCTTTTGCTGGGGCTGTGTTTAACCTATCGACGACAATCGTCGGAGCTGGAATCATGGCTCTGCCTGCGACCATGAAGGTCTTAGGGCTTGGGCCTGGGATTGTTATGATTGTATTCGTTGCTTTCCTGACGGAGGCTTCAATCGAGATGCTGCTTAGGTCTAGCAGGGCTGGGAAATCGGTTTCCTATGCAGGTGTTATGGGAGATGCCTTTGGAAGAATTGGGAGGATGCTGTTGCAGCTCTGCGTTGTCATTAACAACATCGGCGTGTTGATTGTGTACATGATTATCATTGGTATCATCTCTAAACAATCCCATCTTTTTTTTCTTCGTAGAGTTATTGTATTGCATGCATCATCCATCGATCACAGTCGCTTGAATTGGTTTCATTTGGTGCTTTGTAGATAAGGATGGATTCTTGGGTTTTCTCACAGTTCTGTGCAAGGTTTAAACTATCATCCAAAACCAGGTCTTATTGCAGGATATGTACTGGTGTTGCCTAGAACGATACATCTGTATTGGCCCGAAACAGTCCGACACATGGGTGATGTAGGGTGATACAGGGCTCTACCGGTGGTGAACGATAAGATGCCTGATACACCGATTTAAAACCTCGGTTCTGCGACTTCCATGAAGCTTTCTGATTGTGGAAAGCACGATTGATAAATTAAATTAACAATTAATGAGATTAGACTGATAAAAGAGGAATAGTATAATATGAAGCTCATGGAGCAACACCAGTGACTGACTCGACAGAGGGCTAACCCTCTTCCTGATAATAGTCATTTGCACCGCAACTTTGTTACTTCATAGAAGAGAGTCACATGGAATAATCCCCTCAACATTTTTAATTAGGTATCTCAATCATTTATGTTCTGATTTTTCAGAGAGGCCTGATTTGCCTAAAGAGGGACTAAAACGATTGTGCTGGATTAAACATCTGATGTTCTTCAGGGCATTAGTACGAAGTCGGCTCCAACCTCTGACTTCCTGTGAATCAAAGCTTATTTTGGTGAACTGATTTGCTTAGTTTAAGGTCATTTGTCTCTTAATTTCAGTATGACTGGGGTGGATGGCAATTATATTCATCGAACTGATTTGGGTCCGGATAACAGCAGTTTAGAATCTTTAGAGATTCTTTTAGACATTTCTCGAACACTTCTTATTTAGAAAATAAACCACAGGCAATCTTAAATATCTGCTGCACTTCTAGGTATAGGTGTAATTCTTATATAATTCATTACCATTGTGAAATACCTTGAACAAGTTCTGTTCTTTCTGGACTTGCCTTTTGTCCTGCCTAAATAGTTGTGGCATGAAGAGATATAGAGATTCAATGGTTAAAATTAAAGATGAGAAGAAGGGATGGCCAGGATTTTTCCTGCCTAAATAGACATGTTTCTTTTTTCTTAATAATTTTCTCAATACCCTTGGGTGGCTTGTTTTTAAACTTGGCTATTCAATTCTTTTGCCTTCTTTTTTCGCTTCAAACATACAGCTCTATTCACCTTTTCTGTACTTGGAGATGTCCAATAATGCTAAATAATCTTAATGGGTTGTGTCACTTATTTGTTTAGGCGATGTGCTTTCTGGAACATCTTCTAGTGGAGTTCATCACTCCGGTATCTTGGAGGGATGGTTTGGAGTACACTGGTGGAATGGGCGTTTCTTTGTATTGCTTGTTACAACTCTTGGTGTATTTGCTCCATTGGCTTGCTTCAAACGTGTAGGTAAGTGTTATCCCTGCTGTATTTGCTGTGTTTATCCCATATTTATTTTAGTCACATTTTATCAATTTGCTTATAGATATATGCTGTCGTGCTTCTCTATCCACTTGAAGTAACTTGCTTTAATTGCTTTTGGCAGGTTTTTGCTGCTTCCCAGCATTTCAGTAGGTTCAAACTTTACATATCAATTAAAAATAAAAACAAATAAATAAATAACAAAAAACAAATAAATTAATACCACCTTTCAGGCTTTGATTCCATGAATTTCCATTGAATGACCTATTATTTTGATAGTTTTTTTTTTCAAAGGATATTAATTTTCATTTCACCTATTTTCTTTTTTGATGAATAATTTGAATAGAAACTATGTTGATCCATCATTCTTTTTTCATTTTTTTCAAGATATTTTTGTAGGTTTTCATATCCCCTCCACTTATTCATCAACTCGATTTACCACTGATTTCTGAAATATTTCTCTGCCCTGATTTACTTATGACTAGAAAAGAAAAACCCAACTTAATTAGACATGCCAGATCTTTAAGAGGAAAAAAATAACAAGATTATTGTTCCGAGACTGGAGTTGCTGTGGATGGATTATTTGTTTTTACTCTATTCTGATAACGAGGGGCAAAAAAAAAGAAAGAAAGAGAAAGAGCTGATAAGAAAGCAAACTTATCAATCTGGTCATCTTACGTTTCAGAGCACTTCATTTGGTCAGAACCCAATAGCCCCTTTGATGGGTTTACTTATCTGTGAATGACTGTTGCAAGTATGGAAACTTTAGACTTATACTGGATCTTTGGTGGATGATACTAAGCTCGGCTTGTTTATTAACTCATCGACTTTTGCTGTTCCTGATGGATACAATATTTTTTTGCCTTTTCTTTTGCAGATTCATTACGATATACATCTGCTTTATCAGTTGCACTAGCTGTGGTATTTGTTGTTATAACTGCCGGAATCACAATCGTCAAATTAATAAATGGCAGCATAGCAATGCCCAGATGGCTCCCTAATGTCACTGATCTGACATCAGTCTGGAAACTCTTCACAGTCGTGCCTGTTCTCGTCACGGCATATATCTGTCATTACAACGGTATGCAAACTGAATAACCATCTCTGAAATAAACAGTTGTAATCTGGTCACTTTCTAAATTGGATAGTCCTGAAATCTAGGATTACCCCTTCTGAAAGACTGCTCTCTATCATTTGAGTACTCATGGATTTTATTGTGATTCTGCAGTCCACACCATAGACAATGAGCTTGAGGACTCCTCGCAGATACGATCGATTGTGCGGACCTCACTCGGTCTCTGCTCGACCGTGTACATAACCACCAGCTTCTTTGGTTTCCTCCTCTTCGGTGACTCGACCCTTGATGATGTACTCGCCAACTTCGACTCCAACCTTGGCATCCCATATAGCTCAGTGCTCAATGACGCAGTCCGTGTCAGTTATGTTATTCACCTGATGCTTGTGTTCCCCATTATCTTCTTTGCGCTCCGCCTGAACTTGGACGGCCTTCTGTTCCCCTCATCGGGCCCTTTGGTTTTGGATAATCGGAGGTTTGCGTTGATCAGTGCGGGACTCATTGGTGTTGTGTTCTTGGGTGCAAATTTCATACCAAGCATTTGGGATGCCTTCCAATTCACTGGGGCAACCGCAGCAGTTTGTATTGGTTTCATCTTTCCTGCTGCCATCACCCTCAGGTGAGAGACTCCGCTTCCATGGTTTAACATTTCCGTAGGAAGGGCACCTTTGCCATCTTGGTTTATTGGCTAGGCCGGATATTTGTGCAAAAGAGGAAGAATCCTCTTTGCAAAACAATTCTGCAAGTTCAGTGCTGTTAGTAGGTGGGCCACACCGTGAATGTGCCGTCCCAAAATTTAGGTGGGGGTCCACTTACTGGATGTTTAAAATAACTGTTCTCTAACAAATGACCATGCCCCATTTTCCTTGGTCACCCTATTTAATGGCGGGGAATGATCACATATGTTCGAAACTATGGTGATTGTTATACATTTGAGTTGTGGGCCATCCGTGATGTGTATGTAGAATCCAAACTGTTCATCCAATGCGGTCATGTTCATCATACATCCCGAGAATCATCCCAGTCCAAAACTGCTGTGGAAACGCCATGAGTAGCAATGTACAATCATATGTAAAACCTATATATTCACTTGTGGCTGGCACAATTTTTTGGGCTAGATTGAGTTCAGATGTTTCCCTTCATCCTGCTGGGGTAATGGGTTTTGATTACATATACACGACCAGACAGACCCCACATTCTATCCGAAAGTTTCTACTGTTGTCTCCCATTTTTCCCTTTGGGCCGCATTTTTCGGATTGGAGCTTGAATGTAGGGTAATCACCATGCGTTCCAATGCAAGTAGTCATTCCCCATTTATGGCCCTCCAAACTTCTCTGCTGTTACTAGCATGTCTTTCAGTGTCTTATTTCAGTATATTCATTTATGTTGTCTGGACATGCTGTGTCTCATCTCTTATCAAGACCTTATCACAATTCACAGTCATTCCATGAGCTGTAGTACGTGTATTAGATGTCCCTATAGCAATCAATGGTTGGCATTCCCTGTGCTGTGGCCAATCTGAGTTTTGGATTGGGCTGAGTTTTGGGTTCTAAAGGTTTATCTGATAGACGGGTAATGAGTTAGATGGCCTGAATACAGCACATGGGCCTCACATCTGCCCAGTACCAGTGTAAGTTTATGGTCCCGCAACGAATATGGATCCCATACTCGAAGCTGTTCGCATGTGACATCAAACATTTGTTAGCTATGTGTATGTGACATGCATGCATCCATATCATATCAGTATCTGGCATTAATGAGATTTATCTTCTCTTCTTCTTCTTCTTCTTTTTTTTTTCTTTTTCGTTTTCAGGGATGCCCATTGTGTATCGACAAAGAAGGACAAGATCTTATCTATTTTCATGATTGTCCTGGCTGTGTTCTCCAACGTGGTTGCGATATACAGCGATGCGTACTCCATCTTCAAGAGGAGCCAGGATGGGTCCCGTGCATGAGCTCAGGCAGCCGCTCATAGGGCTGGCCCATCTTGTGTACATAGATGAACAGGCCGGATTGTCAGGTGATTTGAAAGAAAATCAGGGATTTTCTAGCATAAGGCTGGCCCGTCTTGTGTACATAGATGAACGGGCCGGATTGTCAGGTGATTTGAAAGAAAATCAGGGATTTTCTAGCGTAAGTATGGTCAGCTTAATAAGCAAAAGGGAGATTCAACATATAGGTTGAGTTGGTTTCCTGGTCATATACATACACTATTAGGTAATATGTGTTTCTCTATAGTTTGTTGTTGTTGTTGTAATATTGCAAGTTTGATGAGAACTGTATATCTCATTCAATGCAAGTTTGAAAGTTTCTGTTTTGTTCATGTTTTAATATATTTTGAGAGTGGTACAGGACACAAGGGGACGCGCCTGATGTATTCATGACATCCAACCTGTCCGCCGGATGCGGGCTCTCAAGTGATCTCCGGTGCCCAGAAATCAGCACTAGGCAACGCTCAGGTGGGCCACGCCACAAGGAATGGATTGACGGTGGATGCCCATCATGGATTTGAAAAGGATGCCCATTTTGTAGTGTATCTGAAATCCAGGCCATTCAGATCCTTAATGTGGGCTGGATGAAGGGTTTGGCCTAAAATAGGCTGTTTTACAATTCAGGTGGGCCCTGAGTGTTTGGTTAGGCTGATTTTTTATGTGGGGGTAACATGAGCTCCTGGATCTAATGGATGAGCTGGATGACCTGCCAATATCATGTCATCTTCCCCAGTGGTAGTGTAAGCTCACCACTGTTAGAGTTGGAATATGTTAGGGGCATCTCTCTGCATGCCAATAGAGCCCGTCCCCTACCGAGGGTGGCAAATGGTTTGAATTACATGGATCAGACAATATTAGCCATCTGATTGGTGGTCCTCCAGTACATAAATGGTTCAGTTAAACATTCATTGTGGGATGTTGATGGGAAGAGATGGATGGAGCTATCTACCAGGTCCGGCATTTGAAACATGAGCCATCCATGACTTGGTCTCACTAGATGGACGGCCAGGAGAGATGGCTTTACAATGTTCTCTATCTGGCGGTATGTTGGAGTCCAGCTCTAAGTTCATCCCTAAAACAGACATGGATGGAAGTATCAGACAAAACAAGCATAGGTCCCAGCAATTATCTATAAGCAAAACCAAAGAAAAAATGGGAAAAAGGCTCCCAGCTTCCTTTGGGGAGCCAAAGCTGTTGGTAGAGTCGAAAGGGCGTTTTTTAGGAATGACTCTTGCAGTGTTGATTTTTTAATGCAGGAAAGGGCAATAAATGAATAGGCAGGCTAAAATGGAAGCATCCCTTTGCCGTACGTAAAAACTGGGTCCATACTCATGTATGTGGATTTCTGGTTTTTTTGTTTTTTTTTTTACACGCACACGCACCACCACACACTCACGCCGTATTGGAATTTCACCACGTATGGGTACCCAAACCCTCAACTAGGTGTTGAAACTCCTCCTCAGAGACTACCACCGTGGCAAGGGTAAGGACCCGCAGTGGATTTCTGTTTGAGTGTGAGGTTGCGTGTAGTAATAATAATAATTTTTTTTTTTTTTTAAAAAGATGGATTACTTTATGTGGTGTGAGTTAATTACGAAAATCAATGGATACATTTTTTAATACATGCTTTGCATTTTTAAAAAAAAAAGAAGCTTTTTTTTTTTTTTTGGGGGTTAGCTTGTTAGTGTACACCCATGTCAATGCAAACAATCCATGTTGGCCACCCCCGCTGGGGATCGATACCAAGACCTCAAGTATTGAAACGAGGTAGTCTATCAGTTGGGCTATGGATCTGGGTGTGAAAAATAAAATTGTTTGACTTTGATTAACGAATCTTGATAGAGAGGCATGGTTAAAACCTATGAAAAATCATTTTACCTTTGTTGCCTGTCATATTCACGGTTGGACCTTAATTTTTTGTGCTTGCTTTCTTCGGTATGTTTGGGGCTCACCACCTTTAGCATATAAAGTGATCCATGCCATACGTTTGTTTAATAAGTCGATTTCATGGACTGATCACCTGGGTGCCAAGAAGGTTTCAATGGTATTCTTCAATCGGATTTAGTTTTATTGTTGTGGGGCGTAACTCGCTATAGCTGATGTTTTGTGTAAGCCATAATATAAGTTGCAGTTGTGATTGAATCTCCACCATTAAAAACTTCACGGGGGCCATCAGAATGTTTATTTACCATCGAAC
This sequence comes from Magnolia kwangsiensis, assembly GCA_037074715.1. Taxonomy (NCBI): domain Eukaryota; kingdom Viridiplantae; phylum Streptophyta; class Magnoliopsida; order Magnoliales; family Magnoliaceae; genus Magnolia; species Magnolia kwangsiensis. The sequence goes on from CM073582.1 coordinate 89,467,779, forward strand.
TTGTTGATAAGGTCACAAAAGTCTGGAGGAAGAGACCACACAAATATCATCTTGATCCAAAACTTGTATGGCTCATGAAAAGTTTCTAATGATTGATTACCACTGGTTTTTTGTACAACGGTTGAGATTTGGATGTGCTTCACTTTTTGGACTTTACATTAAAATGAGTTTTCAAAACCGATGGACGATGCATATAAGTCAAATACATCAAGGTGGACCCCATGGGATCCTACCCACTTCCGTGGGTACGGGAACGGATTGGCTACTCCCCCTGACACCAGCCCGGTGGCTGGTGGTAGGTGCTCTGTGGGCCCATTATGATGTATGTGTTTCATCCATTCCATTCATCCATTTTACAGCTCATTTTATTGCTTGATCCCAAAAATTAGATGTATATAAATCTCAGGTGGACCACACCATATGAAAACATTAGCGATTGGATATCCACAATCAAAATCCTCCTAAGGCCCATTGTACTGTTTATTTGACATCCAATATGTTGATTAGATCATACAGACCCAGATGAACGGAAAAAACAAAAATCAGATTGATCCAAAACTTTTATGGCCCCAAAATGTTTTTTAACGGTTGACACTCGTTCAACACTGTTTCCTATAATGTGGTCCACGTAAGATTGTGATATATCTGGTTTTTGGTCTCATATTTTAAAATGATCTGTAAAAATAGATAGACAGCATGGATGAAACACATACATCATGGTGGGGCCCACATAGCACCGACCATCAGCCATTGGCCGGTGTCGGGGGGGATCCACCGAAGGGGAACGGATTGGGTACTCCACCTGACACTAGCCATTGGCTGGTGGTTGGTGCTCTGTGGGGCCGATCATGATGTATGTGTGTCATCCATGACGTCCATATATTTTTATATATCATTTTATATTATGATTACAAAAAATGAAGTATATCTCAATATCAAGTGGACCACATTACAGGAAACAGTGTTGAATGAATTTTGACCATTAAAAGCGTTTTGAGGATCATAAAAGTTTTGGATCAAGCTGATATTTAATTTTTCCTTTCATCTGGGTCTTTATGACCAACTAAACAGATTGGATGTCAAATAAACAGTACAGTGGGCCTTAGGAGGATTTTAATTTTGAATATCCATTCATTATTTTTGTTATATGGTGTGACCCACATAAGATTTATATCCTTATCATTTTTTGTATCAAGCTCTAAAATGATCTGTAAAAATGGATGAACTGAATGGATGAAACATGTACATCATGATGGGGCCACAGAGCACTGACAACCAGCCACGGGGCTGGTGTCAGGGGGAGTAGCCAATCCGTTCCCCCACCGAAGCTACGCCTGCTGCTACCGGCCTGTATGACAGGTTTGCTGACGTGGCAGGAGGCTTTTAAACAATGTTATTGTCCCATGGCAGGTGGGGCCCATCTTGATGCTTTGTAAGAAATTCACTCCGTTCATCAATTTTTTCAGGTCATTTTAAGGCATGAGACAAAAAATCAAGGGGATATGATCCTCAAGTGGACCACACGACGGGAAACAGTGAAAATAGGCTCGTTACTATTCAAACCTATCTAGGCTCCACCTAATGTTTATATGTATTACTAGCTGTGGGGCCCACTGTAATGTATGTAACTTACATCCACACCCTCCATCCATTTTGACAGCTAATTTTAAGGAAAGATTTAAAAAATGAAGCGAATCCAATTATCAGGTGGACCATACCAAAAGGAAAAGTTATGATTGAACTTTCAGCCATTAAAAACTTATTAGGGAGCATCGTAATGTTTCCGTAGTGTTTATTTACAATCCAATATGTCAATAAGGTCACATAAGCCTGGATGAAGGGAAATAACAAATATCAGCTTGATCTAAAACTTTTGTGGCTCATAAATGGTCGATCGCCATTGTTTTTATGACTGCTATTTTTTAATGATACAGTCCACCTGATAATTAGAAATGCTTCATTTTTTGGATATTGCCTTAAAATGACATGAGAATATGGATAAAGGGTGTGGATATAGAATACATTCATCAAGGTGAGCCCTACAGTAAGGGCCGCACCATCTTGGGTGGGTCCTAGATCCCACCTAATCCGTTCCCTCTCTCTCCTACCAACCAGCCTGCACAGGTGACATGAGAGAACTTTTAATGGCATACTATTCCACGGCATGTGGGTCCACTATGATGTTTGTGAGAAATCCACTCCGTCCGTCCATTTTTGCATGTAATTTTAAGACATGAGATAAATAATCAGTAGGATATGAAACTCAATCAGGCCACACGATTGGAAACGAAAATCAATCGGGTCACACAATTGGAAACAGTGGAAAGGGATTAACTATTATTCAAACCTTTCTAGGCTCCACCTGATGTTTATATGCAATCCAAACCCTTCATAGGGTCATTACCACTAAAATGACTGAAAGGGAAAAAAAATAAATTATTAGCCTGTTCCAAATCTTTGTGGCTGGATTAATGTTTCAATGGTAGATGTACAATCTCCACTATTTTATGTTGTGTGGCCGACTTGATGCTAGTAAAACTGTTGGATATACTGAAAAATAAAAATAAAATGATATGTTCTTCTTAAAGTGTGATTTGCCCCATTATCAATTGATGATGGATTACAAGTGAATTGCTTCTACGATAAGACAAGCCTGTTTGGATATAGCGTGCGGCAATCACGATGGGTTTACTTATGAACAACTTAACACAGTAGATCTATTCTGTAAGAATCAAACTGTGAATATATTTACAATATTCTTATGAAGTAGGTGTTATCTGGAGAATCTAATGGAATAGGAATGGTCCAGTTTATATAGGCACCAAGGAGTGGACCATTACTAGGTAGCCATTAATGGTTCAGAACGTTTGAAAATTTTTTCTGACCATTCATCATTAATTCCAGTCATTTCTAGTCGTCGGATCAGAAGATCTGACCGTTGGATCATCAAAACCCGTCCGTTTTTAAACTGTTGTGGTTTTCAAGTTAGTTAGTCGTTTTCAAAAACAGCTAACTAACCATTCTCAGTCGCCTATACAGCCCTGACCTATTTCAGGCCCATCGCACCTAGACTCCTATCAGACCACTTGTAACACCGTCTCGCAACGGTTTATGTAAGGTCGTGAGTGAGCAATCATTCGGTGACACGATGCGCACGTACGAAGTGCAAAATGCGCTACTATAATCACACTACCCATACACGTGCCCATGCGTTCCAATCTCCAAGGATCCAAGTAAGAATATTATACACATACATCGACATATAAACTCCAAAACTCTTTCTATCATTTTCGATGTGAGACAAAAAGCACACACCGCACTTTTCCTATTTAAAATTTCCAAAAATTGATTTGGTGAAAAATTTTTGAAAATTTGAAATTTTGATTTATTTTTTCAAAAACCACAAATTTCAACACTTGAGCTTTGGATCAACCTCATTTTTGGTGTCATGCCATAAAATGAGCAGAGAAAACATATGGACCAGATGGATTTCTCACAAACACCATGGTGGGCCCGACCAAGCTTTAGAACACCATGGTGGCCCCCATTTAGCTTCCGAACACCATACACAAAAGTCCTCTAGTTTAGTTTGAAATGAGAGATATTTTTACCTTTTAAAAAACACTGTTATACAACCATATGTAATCCTCACGGCATACGACGGCAGGCGGTTATACCAAAACGATGCACAAAAGGTAAGAGACCTTAAAATACATTAAAGGTATGTGCATTTTCGAAATTAGAACAAAAGGTAGGTAGGTTTTCATAAATAACCCATTTGAGATTTATTAAAACTCAAAAACTGGCCTTCAAGTCTGAGTCATGGTTTGAAGGCTCATCTAAGTCACAAATCAGAATTGGAAGGATGCAATCCAATTTGATTCCACTCAAAAACTAAACCCCAAGTACGAGTCATTGTTTTAAGATTCATTCGCGTTCGAGTCACGAATCAAACTTGAAAGGATGTGATCTGCTTTGACTCTATGGTTTGCGAAAATTTAAGCCATGTGATCCAGTTTAACTTCAGTTGGTTGAGAGTTTACACGAATTGACCCAGTTCGACTCGGCCCATGTATTCCTCTTGGATGCAAACCTCCTATGACGCTGTAACCCTGTTTTAAGAATCTCCTGTAACCCTGACGTTGACTTAATGAAAAAGCACCACATGTGACTGACTAATAGGAGTGGAATCCACAAAAAAAAGTAAAGATTCTCTAGGTGAGATATGATTTTTTTTGCCTTTTCACTGCAAGCCCTACTTTTAACACATGCACATGGCTCTTTTTCATTAAGTCATATCAAGTGAATTCATACACAAAAGTATAATCCTAATAGTTTTATTGTTTAGTACAAAGCATGCCCTGTTGCTAAAGTATTCACTAAAAATCCAACAATCAACTATCATAAATACTTTCTCCTATTATTAAACTCAAATTGATTCAAGTGATTTTCTCAATTGTTGCATATTTTATCTTTCACTTGATCTTTTAACCACTGTAGGTATGCCTGACTCTCACCTTGCGAAGACACCAATTGAGACGGATCGTTTGTTCTTTAACAAAGGTCCGCTCCTCTTGATGATCCTAGTCATTATCATCGACTAGCAAGCAAGCTTATTTATCTATTAATCACTTGTCTCAGTATTACTTAACCTTGCAAGTATCATCATTTAGTTTATGCAAGCTCCATATATAAATCATCTTGAATTTGTTCAATGCATATATTATTGATTTATGTCTTTTACCGATAGATATTTTATAAGGGGTTGTTTGGCATCATGGATTGGAGGGGATTTGAGGGGGTTTCAAATCCCCTGGTTGTTTGGCAACATAAAGTAAATGGGGGTTTCAAATCCATGGGGTTTCCAATCCCCTCTTTGAGGGGGTTTGTAATCCATGGTGAAAGCTTGGATTACACTTAAAATCATTTCAATAATTGTAGGTATAACATGTGTGTCACTATACACTATCATTCTATTGGGCACATGGCCTACTAATAATGATCAACACCATCTAAACATTATCCATGTAAATTAGCACCGTCCAAACTCGTCCATGTAAATCAACGACTAAAAATCGTTGGTTAGTCATTCAGACATGATCTTAGGCTTGTGGCCCATCCGAGACTTGGAATTTCATCATTTTCAGGAAAAACATATATTTTAGTAGGCTTATCACAACTAGTGTGTCAAAACGTACATATGTCACTAATTAGAGATATTAAAGTTAATTTAGTAATTAAATTCAAACCCCAATAAATATACCATAGATAGGTACTTTTGGATTAAAGTTGATTCACACTCCAGGTTGCACACGAGAGGATTGCAAATCCAGGGGGTTTCCAATCCCGGGGGTTCCGAATCCAGGGGGTTCCAAATCCACACTCCCAAACAGGCTCTAATTGGGTTTTGTACATTTGTTGGTGGTAATTTAGTCGCTTTAAAAAGTACGCAACATTCTATTATAGCTCATTTGTAGTATTAGTAAATGAGACATGATACCAATGGGCTGATTTGGCTTTGGTCTCTACATGGGGTCGAGTTAGATCAGAATAATTACTATTTAGATCATTGAATTTGGACATTGAACATTTTATCTTTTTAAGTGGTTAGAATAATCTCATCAATATTATTCTAAAGAAAAGTTGCAACTATGTTAGTTTGGACTAAGAAGTTGAAAGCAACATTGCTGCAATTTTGAGGTCTTCTTCCTTATATTGCAATTTCGTCCTCCACAATTCAGTCTAGTTGTGCATCCAAATGCAGATTGTATATAGGTAAAGAGATAAGAAGAGCTTAATCCTGCTTTTCTAAGCAATTATTAGGGTACAAATTTTTATTATTAATAGTCATAAACATATTTAAAGGGCCCATATGCTTCGATCTCCATTCTTTTGTGGATGGTTGGTGGGAATGTGATCCACCACCCATAAATGGTTTAAGTAATAGCATCTTATACACGAGCTTCTCCCAAAATTAATTGCAATGTAAGGGCCTTTAGACAAAGAGCACTTGTGACACGTGTGTCTATATATATATATATGTGTGTGTGTGTGTGTGTGTGTGTGTTGAGTTGCGTGCTAATTTATACGGAACTCGTATGAACTTTTTGAGAACTCATCATACGTGATGTGAGTCCAAAATCTGAACAGTCCACGTTATGCATTACCCCATGAAACCTCCAGGGCCCATATATATAAATGTTGAGTTGCGCACTAATTTGTATGGAACTCGTGCGAAATTTTTGGGAACTCATCATACGTGATATAGTCCAAAATCTGAATAGTCCACGTTACGCATTACCCCATGAAACCTTTAGAGCCCAACTTTTACTTTGATCTAAAACTTTGGTGGGTCATGGAAAAAGAAAATAGTCTCTCTCTTGATTTGCATCTCTCTTTACTATGGCCTACCAGAGTTTTACATCAGGGTGAAAATTAGTCCATTGGAGTTTGATGGGATGCCGCATCACATGGACCGTTCGGATTAGACGCCCATCACACATGTGCAAAGGTGCATAGGTAAGCATGCCTCTCTCACATGAGCACTCATGTACACCCTTGCACATGTGTCATGAGCATATAATTTGAACAGTCCAGTGATGTGGCACCCCTTGAAGTCTCACATGCCTAACTTTCAGCTTGATACAAAATTCACTTTAGTGGGCCATGAAAAAATGACACAATTTCCTCCCTTTATTTGCATTTATCTTTGCTATGGCCTATTAGAGTTTTGGATCAAGCTGAAAATTAGGCTCATAAAATTTCAAGAGATGCTACATCACGTGAATTATTTAAATTATGTGCCCATGGCATGCGTGCAAAGATGCAGACGAGTGCTTACGTAAAAAAAAAAAAAAAAAAAAAGGTGCGTAGGTGAGCATTCCTCTCTCTATGTATATGTCTGTGTGGGGTCAATGGGCCAAATTGGCTTGTCAGCTTCTAATCCTACTGGGCCCTATATAAAAATTTTACGCTGGGCTTGGGCTGGACTTTTATAGCCTATGATGGGCTTGATTTGGTTTTGAGCTTAGATTCAATGATGAGAGCTTGCCCGACCCTAACCTGGCTGGTTGACACCCCTATCAATGACCGCACAGAGCGGATCTGGTCTAATCAGGAATATCACCCAAATCGGGTGGCAGACCTGGGAAATCGGATTGTGTACTGAGTTACTCAGTACGCTCTTATCGTATCGAGTAAACTCAGTTGAGCCTACTGCGAATGCATGTGATTTATCCACACCGTCCATTCATTTCTTTAAATCAATTTATGATTCAACCCAAAATTGATGTATATACAAAGCTCAATTGGACCATGCCACTGGAAAAAGTGGTAGTATTGATTTCAGCTGTTGAAAATTTTTTAAAGCCCCAATGATGTTTATTTGTCATCCAACCTGTTCATAGGATCAGAAAGACATGGATGAAGGGAAAAAAACAAATATCAGCATAATCTAAAACTTATGTTGTCCCCAAGAACTTTTCAACGGTAGATGTTCAATTTACATTGTTTTCGGTGGTGTAGCCCTAAAATTATGTGTTAAAAGAGATGGACGGAGTGGATACAATGCATGAATGACACTGAGGCCCATGGAGTTTACTCAGTATGCTTACCGTACACCTGGGCCCACTAACCCAGGTTATTAACAAGCTTCCCATCTTTAATTTTAACCGTTGAATCTTTATATCTTTTCACCCTCCATATAAAGCTCATCAATCTAATGTTTCTAACCATCCATTTTGGTTGAAATCGTCAAAGAATAGCCATCCACGATAGGTTCCACTAGATGTACGGTCCTGATCCACTATTTACTCTTCCACGTGGACGGTGGAAGGGGGGAGAGGATTAGTTGCAGCCTCATACAACACGGTGCCGCGCTGACGGTGGGCCCTAACTTATTCACGCCGTCCATCCGTTTTTTCAGATCATTTTAGAGCATGAGACAAGAAAGAAAGCAGATCCAAATCTCAGATGGACCACACTACATGAAACATTGAAACATTGGTGATTGACTGTTAAAAACTTCTGGTAGTCCACAAAAATTTAAGATCATTCTGATATATTTTTTTTCCCCTCATCAAGGTCTATGTGACCTTATCAACGGGTTGGATGGAAAATAAACATTACTGTGGGCCGCAGGTAGCTTTAGACAGTGGATGTCATTATCCGAACGATTTACTGTGGTGTGGTCCATTAGAGATTCAGATCTTCTTCATATTTAGTTTTATTCTCAAAAGTGATATGAAATAACGGATGGACGGCGTGGATATACTACAAACACATCAAGGTGGGCCCCACGATCATGGTCGCACCGTGTTGGGTGCGTCCGGAGCCGCACCTAATCTATTCCCGTGGAAGGGTGGCTCTTATCATATCATTCCCTCTTGGCGCACGCTAGAGCTTTCAGCGCACGCGTCTGGATCTCTATATAAAAAGGGTGAAGGAACTCGGTCTGGGTTGAATCGGTGGGTGGCGAAACGATGGCAGGAAAGGAGAAGGAATCGGCGGAGCGAGACGAACTCGCCGAGTCTCTGAACGATCTCTTCACAAACGTCTCCGCCATGGTCAAAGGCGATCTCCAGGTGGGTCCCACAACGCACCTTTTGTTTTCCTTTCTTCTTTCCATTTCCTGCAATTCAATCGTCTCCAGATGTTTGTTTCCATCATTAGATTTGGAGAAGATCGGGACCGTTCTCTCAAGTCCGATCTTTCATCGATCTAGGGTTTATCCGGTATGGTAGTCTGCAGGGCTACCCGAAATTTCACTCCTTTTTACCTCACTTAGCGATCGGAACCGTTCATCCAGCGTGAGTTTGGTTTTGGTGGTCCGCAGTGGAAATGTGTGTCGATCAGAAATTCTTAACGGTCGGATTTATGAATTCTGTGTATTTTGGAATGCCTGGAGGTCTAATCCATGGACCTCACTACAGATGCCCTCTGATGAAATGAGTCCTGTGATTTGGCAATCTTAATTTTCCAATTAATGGACTCAGCCTTCTGTTTTCTGGCCACTGTGTTGGTGATCAGATCATCTGACCAGTGGGATTTTCGCACCATGGATGATCCATATTGGGGCATCCTGAATGAATGGTTCTGATTCCTGAACACATGGGCCCGTTGGGGTGGACAGTCCACCTGTTAGATGAGTGACTTGGATTTCCAAAATTGCCAGTTTGAAACCAAAAACCAAAAAAAAATACAAGCACATTTCTTTTCAAGCATCATGTAATACCTTTAAGAAAGTGAAATTAGTAAATGGAATTCGGCATTGTAGAAAGAAGTCTGAAGAATGCATTTCATAAAGTTTAGTCATGGGTGGAAAAGTAGTCATTGAAATAATGCATTGATTGTCTCACTCTCAAATGTCTGAAATATGTTGCTATTTTTCATTCACTATGGTTGGGTTGTAATTGGTCGATGCGGGCCCACATCAGTCCATCTTGGCCAATTTGGGCCCCATATGGACCCTTCGTAACATATCATGGTTGGATTCGATAGAATTGTTTGGTAACTGATATCTAGAACTAGGGTGTAGACCACACAGAGCAACAACTTGTAATTATCAATATCTTCTATTATGAATTTTGTCAGACAATCTACACCCATTGTGATAATTTAGTTTATTGAGGTGTGTGTAGGACGACTGCCCATCTGCATGTAGGCCGACTGCAGAATGGAACATGCGTGCGAAGGAGACCTCAGCTTTCCATCAGTTGGGCTGAACTGTTTTTGATCTTCTGGACTAGATATCAGGCTGTTTCCATAACTTGATGAGACGAAGCAGCACAACAAATGGATGGCCAGAGAAAATTGTATTAACTGACAGTTCTCATTGCATTTTGTGGCCTGAGGAGTGAAACAGTCTGATTTCTGAGGCAGACAATTTAAGCATTATGTCCCACCAGATGGAAAGCTTAGATCTCACACAAGTCAGACGTGTTTTATGATGGTCCCTGTGCTTGTGTGTGGATGGGGCAGAGCTCCACTTGTGTGTGGAATTAGCAACATCTTACTTTGTCAAACCAAGTATTCCTTACAACTTTTTAATTTAATAGAGCTATTTATCTTGAGAAAATCCTTGAAAGATTCGTTATGGAATTCATTTTATATTTCCTATGACAAATGGGTAAAAAAATTGTAAAACACTTTAAAGAACTGAGCATGGCATGGCATGACTAAATTGTATACATTAAATATCCATTACTTAATTGGTAGGATTTGAAGGCAACATATTTTTGTGTTGGCATTTATCTTTGCCCTTCACCACATTTGATTGCGGCCGCTTTTCTCCTCAATGCTGTAAATTGTCAATAGTAGGTTCACAACATGAAAAATGGATGTTGAATTGTACAAGCCAGAAATTGGGACCATTTTTTAACCAATAATGTTGAGTTTATTGATACAGAAAGGAGGCTATGCGCTCACATAGTGTATGAATTTCTTAACGGTTATCAACCTCGCCTCTTGCTAAAGGCCGAGTTATTGTCTCTACGAGTATGCATAAAGGGTCATGAAAAAGAAGCACAATTTTCCTTGATTTCTTCTATCCAGTTAGCCAACCTCCATGGATACCTTCATAGAGACGATACCCATCTGATGAGACTTGCTGAATCACCTTTGATGACTATTGGGAATGAGGGAAACTAAGTAGCTCCTTACTTGAATTTCCACCTTACTTGCATAGACCTGGAAAACCCGACCCCTCTCATACCTAATAATACTCCCCCAGCCCTGGTTGTTTTGGATTACCGAGATAGCTGCCATTTAAGCTAGGGTACTGATCACCCGCATCCAGTTGGACAGTACTACTCATCTTTTTATGCTTTTTTAATTTCTTTGTTCCCACTTTCACCCTTGAAAATATTCTTTGTTCCCACTTTCACCCTTGAAAATATCATACATTTTCAATAGAAAATGCTTGTAAAAAATGGATTGTAGGTGAAGTTCACCTACGCCCAATTGTTGTGACTCGTGATCGGTTCTCTTGGGGCCTGTTTGGATTGGCGGTCCGGATTGTATATTGTTGTATTAAAGGTGGATTTTTCCATTATACAATGCTTGAATTGGAGTTTGCGTCCGTGGGTTACCATGCGCGCAAATACATCAGCGACTCAAAAAATTCAAAAGGTGGTAATGTGTTTTCAGACGGCACTGCATCGTGCAGTGCAGTCTATTCATTGTGGAGTATTCGCATGCGACAGCGTAGCTATTTGTTTGCAGGGTTTTCTATCTATGGAGAATGGAAAATTCCTACTCTAGCATCGCCATAGATCATCTCCCTTCCATTGCAGGTGGAGCCTACTGTCATGTTTGTGAGAAATCCTCATTGTCCATCAGTTCTGTGACTTCATTTTAGGACATGTTGCCCAAAATGAACCATATCCGAAGCTCAAGTGAGCCGTACTAAGAGGAGGTCACTGATGGATGCATGTGTTGTTGAGCTTGTTTTTCCGGCATTAGGATCACCACCCCTTTCTAGGAAGAAAGGCGATTGTCATCCCTTGCTTCCTCTTGCGACAACGCCTTCTTTGGAGGTGGCCCGATAGAAGGGCATTTAGGGTTTGGGTTTTCTAAAACCCCTTTCGATTTCAATACCTTGTGAGGTCTCGCATCCAGCACCTGCAACAGCATCTCCATCATTGTATGGTCGCTAGATTCTGTTTCCGATTGGCATAAAGCCATCGCTGACCCCACAGCCCTGTCGTCCATAGAAGCTGCGACTACAGCCGGCACTAAGAGCGGCTCGTCAACGCCATTACCGGTCAGTATCTTTGATGGTGGCTGACCTAGGAGAAAGAGGGCAGGGCAGGGCAGGGCAGAGGGTGGGCCATCTTTTTGGGCTCACTCTCTTTTTAACGCAGGCAGGAAATCCATGTCCCTCCAGCATCTGTTTGAAAATAGCCACCGTCGTACAAGTGTCGTCAATATTATACGTGGCCTTAATACGTCCTATCCAAACATTGATCGGAGGAGGAATTTGTATACTTGCCCGAACAATACCTCATATCCAAACATTGATTTATGGCATGTTAATGTGGATGTATTCTGAAATTGATAGAATGTATACATGAACAATAGTTGGATACAATACAATACACCCTTATACGCAAATCCAAACAGGCCCTTGAAGTTTCAAATGCTAGACAATGTAGATTTTTAGAAGATTCTTTCCTTACTAACAGTCCATACTTCCAATGACTTTCAACCTACTTTGGAGATTAACATATCTAGACCGGGGAATTCCTTACATACCATAGTCAAGGAGACATTTCCTCCTCTAGCTTTTTTTCTTCTTTTTTTATCTGACATAGACTCATTCTTATTTTTAAATGACTGGTTCCAAGATGAACTTCCGAGAGTAGAGCCCCTTGATGAGCTAAACTGGAAGATTGAAGCTTCAATTAGTTTGGAGGCAATTCCGGCATGCACAAACCACCACAAATTTTCAGAAAGAACTCTTAAACCTGAACCAAAAAGGGAGAAAGCACGAACAGGGATTTTTCCTATTATTAGGGAGTGGGATTCCTGAACCGCGAGTTAGGATGTTGTATTTTAGCTTTGGTTTCTGCTGGTTTTCCTGTTGTTTCCCTTTTCTACTGCCCTTTGGGCTTTTAATAAAATTCTTCCTCATTAAAAATAAATAAATAAATAAATAAATCCAACCATTAGTGCTTATTTTCTGCCTGCTACAAAGGTGGGCAATAGTTTTCCGCCTAACAAAAAGAAATGGCCAGAGCAGGGCTTGTGGATCTCCATTACTAGCTGTGGCAGCAACTTTCAACTCCCCCTATAATACAGGCATAAAAGGATTTAACCAAGAGTAGTCCTGGAGTCTTTGCAGTTTGAATTTTTGTATTGATTCCACCCTTAGGCACAGACACAACATCTCTAATAGCTCGAACTTGGCAAACACATCAATTTCCTCATCTTGCAGGTTTCTTCCTAAAGACAATGTCCCAAACTAAATTCATATCCACTGAAGACACACTTAACCATCACTCCAATGAAGATATGCTTAATTTACAGTTAACCATTTTGCGGATTTCTTTGAAGGATGATATTCCAAGCTACCTAATTCCAATTCTATGACAAGGATGAGGTCAAGATGGCCTTTTGCGGCACATTCAGAATCAAATACTCCAATGAAGCAGAAGTGAGAGCTCTCTGTTAGGGTCTCTCCATCTTTTGAAATCCTCATTCTCCAAGTTTTTAGCAATGGAAGGAGACTTTTCCAATGTGATCAAATGGGCTTTTTATTCAGGATCGAAGCAGTGGATGCTCACCTTTATTTTAAAGGTGATTGAAGGCATATATTTGATTTGTCATCTTTTCCATGTTTCGATGGAAGTGCAGTGACAGTGGAAGCTCTACCATTTTCCCACCCAAGCAATTCTTTTGCTCATGGCAGTCCACAATGGAGCCCATAATATCAACAGTTCAGATTTTATTTTTTAAAATTAAGCCACTTCTCTCATGATTTAGCAAGTTTTGCTGGGTAAGGAACAAAGTGGGATAGACACCCAAAATTGAGTTATACAAGACTAAATGGAGACATGGATGGAGGACCAAGAAAAAGAATGATACAGAGGGGATGATTCAAGTCTTATATTTTGTGCTTTTAGTACTTTTGAGGGAGCTAACCTTTGCCAAAGATTTCATTAGAGAGCAATGGTATATATCACCTTGTATCGGGATCTTTAAGAATCAAATCATGGATTTCTTTTGATTCTTCTGTAGCATTTTACTGTAACAAATCATCAACTGGAATGATAACTTATCATGCTGGTGAGGAATTACACAGACAGATCGGTTGGCTGCTCTGTGGCCCACCAGATGAATAAAATGGCCTGATGTTTGAGCTTGGGCATCTAAGCAGTGTAGCTGCCCTGATGAACAGCTCTGGTCTTGCACATTTGCTGTATAGGGAAATATCAGCTTCAAAATAGTGTTGGAATGTAAAGGCCATTGGCACATGGGTTTGAACAATTCAATACCAACCCTCCTGAGCTGTAATTTCCAACGGTCCTGATATCACAATCTGGCCTGAAGGAGTTCAAGGTTAGATGAATTCTCTAACCAGTTGACAGTTTAGCAGGACATTGCTGTGTACTGATGGAAACACAGTCTTTATTGGTGATTTCAAAACATGAGATGGGTTATGAGGATCCTGAGTATCCGTTGACTACTGGGCAAGTTGATTTGGATTTTTTGAAGAATAAGCGCAGGCACACACACTCTTGCATATACATGTATATGCCAATTCCTTTTGTGGCTTGTGATTTTCTGGAATCTTCTTTTCTTTTTTCTTATTGCAGAAGAGGTCTTGAATTTTAGTAATGCTGTATAGACTTCAGATATGCAGACCATAGTGATTGCAGTATTACAAAGATTAGGAAATGCCCACGAATAGATTACTCATCTTACATGCATTCTTGTATCTCGTTCTATTCCGTTATCTCGTACAAGTAGAGTTGACAGTGCCGACACTTTTGGAGAGAGGAAATGGTATGCAAACATTGGAAGGAATGAGGGGTGAATCAGTTGTAAAAATTAGGTTTCTTTTGGTGTGACATTGTACAATAGTTCACCACCATTTTAAAATGCTGGCTGATTCTGTTGGTGCTCTCCTGATTCTGTTGCTTCGCTCTTTCACATGTGGCATGGGGCAAAGCTTGGTAAGCAGTGGTCCAGGCTGTGGAAAATGGCCCTTCTGGCAATCTGGTGATCTGTTTGGGAGGAAAGGAATGGCAGGTGCTTCAGGGACACCGCCAACCCTGCAGGCCACATTTCCTCTGGAGCTAAAAGTCTTATTGTCGAATGGGTTGTGCATGTTAAGTCCCTTAAGCATTATATCTTCTTGTTTTGGACATGTCATGTGATCTGCTCCCTCGGCAGATCTGTAGTTTATCTTTTCCTTCTCTGTTTTGTTCCGTCTTTCGCGTTTTAATCTTAATCAAAGTTATCTTTCAAAAAAAATAATATATACTGGCGAAACTTCAACTGTGCATGTGGCATAGTTTTATGGCAACCCAGACCATCCAAATTGCTGACCCAACTTTGGATGGAGTGCAACCTAATTCGAGAACATGATATTTACTTCGGATCTTGCCCTTGGAATTTCAACCACTTACTATTTTTCTTTGAACCATCATTTTGATCTCTGTAATCTTAGAGATATTTCTTCCACAAATTTTCTATAACTTTCATCATGATTCGTGACAATTTAACATTCCAAATTCATGTTATGACATATTCCCGGAAGTTATGGCTGTTGATAGAGTGACAGAATCAGACTCATGTAGTCGACCCCAATTAGTTGGGACAAGGCTTAGATGATGATAATGATTATGATGAAGAATTTGAATGTTGTAATACATGTAGACAAGTCTTGAATTTGAGGAGATCAGTCACCAACATTTATTAAAACGAGGGTGAATTACTATAGGAGCCCGACTCTCCTTTGTACACAGAGACAAGACTTT
Source organism: Magnolia kwangsiensis (assembly GCA_037074715.1). Taxonomy (NCBI): domain Eukaryota; kingdom Viridiplantae; phylum Streptophyta; class Magnoliopsida; order Magnoliales; family Magnoliaceae; genus Magnolia; species Magnolia kwangsiensis. The sequence continues at coordinate 89,483,261 of CM073582.1, forward strand.
CCCCTCCGATGCGGCTGTACCTTCTAAATTTCCTAAATGCCCCTCTATTAGATTTAAAGACCTTCAGGTGTCCTTTCATAAGGCAGAATTTAGGTAGTTGGAAAACTAACCACAGTGAAAACTTTGAAGACTGCTACTCGGATTTTATATGGTAGAGATTTTGTAAATATGTTGCTCGCTAGTAGGATGTCTCTATATTCTTTTTAGTAAGAATTTATTCTTCATGTTTATGTACTTTGGTGAGTCATCTAATTATCTCATCCACCCATTTGTCAGGGAACAAATAACCTTTTACAACTATTGGAGAAGATGAACCTGAGGATAGCAGAGGAATACAATGGCTTCGGTGATGTAGCATCTGGATTAAGGGTCTTCGTGGAGCAACTGAAGGTGAAAAACAGCAACTTTGATGAGTATGTCCAGCAGATTGATGCTATTGATCAGCAGGTGACTGAATTCGAAGCTGTAATCTCGATGCTTGATAAATATGTTATCTTATTGGAATCAAAGGTCCGATCTGCATATGACAATATACCAACTTAATAATGGCCATTTGTGATGTGACTCTGTAATTTGATCTAGCTACTCGATTATGTATCCATGCCCCTGTTGTATATTAACTTGTCTGATTGAATTAATATTCTTAAACAGGTGTTACCTTTGCTGTGCAGTGCATGTATGAAGAGGGAACATGTGTGTGAAATCTGAGCCGCTCATCACCATAGTCACGTCTGTTGGTTGATCCTAACTGCCAGATTCGAGGAAACAGATGGAAGGGAAAATAACTATCCATCTTTCTCCCAAAAATCTAGCAGTTGGGATTATCAGATGATCTGAATTTTGGATACCGTGGCATTCGTATTATCCTCTCCTAATGAACGGCCCAGATCTACAGGTGCAGGACAAAAATGGGCATTTTCTATTTGGACTTGGAAAAATAATGGGTAAATTATAAGATTTTCAGTTCAGGAAAAAGAATGGGAAATTTCCTATTTCAACCCCATGACTGTAGAACTGTACACAAGCCAACCCGGCCTGAACTCTGCCCTGCACAAATCAGCTCATTCAGCCAAGGGGCCTGGCTTGAGTTTGGCTCGGCTTGGTTTGGTAATCGAATCGAGCCGACTAGATGGGGGTTGGGTCGGGTCGCTGACTCAGCTCAGATTTTTGGGTTTATTTATTTATTGTGAATTTTGGCCTATTCGGAGATTTTATGAGGGATTTTGGGGTTTTGGCTCAGGCCGCAGTCATGGGCGAGTCGGGTGTGTCGTGTCCGAGTTGGGTTGCTATGGAGGAGAGAGAGAGAGAGAGAGAGAGAGAGAGAGAGAGAGAGAGAGAGAGAGAGAGAGAGAGAGAGAGAGAGAGAGAGAGAGAGCAAAGGGAAATTGGTGTCGGGTGTGGTGTGTGGGCTGGGCAGTTGACAGGTTAGCCAGTCGGGTGTAAGTAGAGAGGGGAAGATGAGATTCAAAGAATGGAAAAGGAGGAGAGGAAGAGAGGAGGGCACTCCGTCGGCTGTGTAGGGTAAATGGGGAAGGAGTGGCACCCGGTCGGGTGTGTAGGGTAAATGGGAGGGAGTGGAGGGCGCTCGAAGGGTACTCGAGTAGGGTTGCAAACTTACAAGTTAGGTTATATATATATATAGAGAGATATCGAGAGAGAAGTTACAAGTTAGGTTATATATATATATATATATATATATATATATAGAGAGAGAGAGAGAGAGAGAGAGAGAGAGAGAGAGAGAGAGAGAGAGAGTAATGGTCTCCTACGAACCGGCTGCATTGAGAGAGGGAGTCTTCGAGAAAAACGACTCTCTTGCACTAACCAATTGCAAGCAGATTTTGGCTTTCGCTGGAAATCCTGCGCAAGGATTTTGTGTGAGGCCCATTATGATATTTGTGATAAATCCAAATTGTTCATCTATTTTTAAAAATTATTTTAGGACATGCGACAAAAAATGAGGAGGATTCAAAATTTAAATGGGCTACATGAGAGGAAACAATAGGGATTTAGTGACCACCGTTGAAACATTCATATGGCTACAAAAGTTCTGTATGGGTTTAAGCTCCCAGTATTTTCATTTCATCTCAGCGTAAATGACCTTATAAACAGTTTGAATGGAATATAAACATCAAGGTGGAGCCTAGGAAGGTTTCAACGGTAAGCTTGATGGAATATAAACATCAGAGTGGAGCCTAGGAAAGTTTCATAGGTAAGCTTTCCTTTCCCCGATGTTTTATTTGGTATGGCCCACTTGAGTTTTGGATCCTCCTTATTTTTTGTATAATGTCCTAAGATAATATCTAAAAACGAATGGATTGGTTGGATTTCACACGAACATATAGTGGACCCTACACAGAATCCTTGCGTAGGATCTTTATGGGAAAGGCTTTAGCAGGAAGTCCAAGTCCCCTGTAATTGGGAAACGGATTGGCTACTCCCCTGCCACCGGCCAATGACGGGTGGTCGGTGCTATGTGGGCCCCACCATCATGTATGTGTTTCATCTGTGCCTTCAAAAAAATAAATAAATAAATAAATATAAATATAAATTTGTAATTTATAGTGCTCCGCCCAGCTCGAGCAGGTTGTTCAAGCTGAATCAAGCTAAGCTAAATCAGGCCGAACCGAGCAAGCTAACTGAGCTGGCTTGGTTTGTGTTTAGCACTGCCCAAGAAAAACTTGATTTGGAGGTTGGAAATCTTTTTAGACTGATAAGCTGGGCCCCAATCGGCAATCTCAGAGTTGAACAATATACAACTGTCCGTGATTGGCTGACCAATCCAAACCTACCAATGTTAAAATTTATAGTGATCCATGGAATCTGTAGACCTTTTCGTGTCCCAACGCTACAAACATGCATTGACCATCCACAACTAGGTGATAGAAGAGATAAGCTGTAAACCTCCATTTCTTGTGAACTTTGGACCATATCTCATCCAAGATGTCCTCCTTCAATACATTCATTGCCAAAGGGTCTGTAGCGGTCGAGACCGAGGTTTAACCAGGTGGGGGGCATTACTGTTGTTTAAAAAAAGGCCATATGAAATAGAAGATCACGAGTACCAGAGGAAGTGGACGGTTGAATTTTTTATTTTTATTTTTAAATTAGCTATCCAAATCTATTCTTAATTGGGCCCATTCAAGAGAGTATGCCACTTCGTATGTTGTATGAGTTGCCAAAACCTACTTACCCGTAGCAGATGGATGAATGGATGATCCTAAATGACTGATTGATGGACATCTAATGGACGGATAAAAATGAATAATAGTTAAAACTTGTACTATTGCCAACCAAGAGGGGCCAAAGGCCAATTACAATAAAAGACTTTGGATGGTATGATTGCCTGCTCCATTCATCAGTTTCTCCTCTCGGAAACCGCTCGCCTTAGCCAAACAAGAGTCTGCTTCCCAATGCTTGCTGATCAGACGATGGAAGTGCCCTTTGTGGTTTTAGCACAAGTGGAGAGCATTGATCCAGCCCATTGGTCTTCTGGGGCCCCAATCATGGATGGATACTGTTCCCACGATGTGCTTGATAGGACCTGATATCCTGAAAATGGACAGCTAATATCTGAAACACAGCCACTCCACAGTCAACACTTAAAAAAGGCCCATGATTGATGGACAGGATCTTTCAGTTTGGTTAAGTTTCCTTACACAGCAGGTTGCTTCATATCAATGGTCTGGATCACTAAACCTGGGGGGGTGGGTGCCACTTGTCCAAATTGAAAACTGAAATATTACTTGTGGATGGAATAGGGCTTTAATAGAGATCAGTCCACCAATCTAGGATGAATGGAATGGGGCTTTAATAGAGATCAGTCCACCAACAAGATGAGTTTTATCAGACAATCCAGACATATCTGATTAACAGACCATTAGCTACTTTTTATCTCTTCAGTCTATTAGATGTCCATAAATGATAGCGATTACAATCATACTCTCAGCATAAATTCTGAGTGATAATCCATCTACAGTGGGCCCCACTATTTGAACAGTCCAGAATAGATTGCCGCTTGTAAACCAGACTTGAATGAGAAATCATGTAAAAGAGAGCTCCTTTCAGTAGTTAATTTGGCAATTGATAAATTCTATGTGACTGACAAGCAGCTAAAAAACTTGCTCTGAGAAGGATAGCATAGACCAACTGACAGAAACAACATTCAGCATCTACGGCTGTGATTTCATCCAAGAAAGCGGCATCTTCTCAAGCAGTAATGATGGCATGCCCGGCTCTGTTCATGTTAGGCTGGCTTTGATATCGGAGGGGAGCTCACGGGATGCAACGGAGCATCGATTCTATTGCATCATTGTTGTCCATAGGATGGAATGTGATTCTACTGCATCATTGTCTTCCATAGGATGGAATGTAAGATGACGACAACGACAACAACGGAGAATTTTTTGCATGTTGAGCACTTGGATCACAGAACATCAATTCTACTGCAACAAGTCAATGGTTGCTGCAACTTGCTTCGATCCCATGAGAAGCAGAAGGCATCCCCATTTAGTCTTCCATAGGATGTAATGTGAGGAGATTTTTGCCATTAGAGCACTTGGATCCCTTTTCTAAAAAATATTCTCAACTGAAAGATGGATTTAAATAGAATCGAAGTACACAATATACTAAAAGAAACAGGCTCTGTATTACCTCTAATAATCTTATTCCTTGTTTGGTAAACAGCCTACTTGTCAGCTAAAAAGTAGAAAAGCATATTTTGTTTCCAACATCCCTCAAGTTTGTTAGGTCCACCCTCAGATTCACTGTCTATCATGTGTGGCAAACCTTTGATATGGACTGTTCATTGTGTGGGCCCCACCTTTGATGGTCCATCATATAGCGCCCACCATAGATGTGAGCTATTCATCATTAGTGGCCGACCTTTTTAGTTTGCACCATCCATTATGTAGGGCCCACCTTCGATGTTGGTCATCCATCACGATGAGTGGCCCACATCCAAGCCGAGCCCTGCATGTCACTGGCTATCATGTGTGGTTCACCTTCAATATACACTGCCCATCATGTGGGCCCAACCTCTGATGTGGGCCGTCCATCATGTAGGGCCCGGCTTGGATGTGGGCCACTCATCGTTAGGGCCGACCTGATGTGGACTGTCCATCATCTAGGGCCTCCATTGATAAGGACCATGAGAGAGAGCCTCCTTTGACATGGACAATGAATATGGGCCCATTCGGATACCACCATATAAGTTGGTTTTTCTACTTACAGCAGTAGATAAGTAACTCATTTGAGATGAGTAACTTATTTGAGAAAAGTAAGTTTGGTTTAAGATCAATTATAAGTAACTTTTTTACTTAATCACTCCATCTTAATAAGTAGAAACCAAGATAAGATACTTGAGGCATAAGTAGCTTATCTTAAGTAACTTACGATCCAAACGCCCCCTAAGAGAGGAATGTAGAAAAGAAATATGTTAGAAGACTAAAGAAAAAACCTAATCGAAGTAGCTTTTAGCATTAAGTTACTTTTATAATGATGTTTACGGACTAACTAAAGTGAAAATAGTACCTAAATGACTTAAAATAAGTTTAAAAGTAACTAATTTGGTGGTATCCAAACAGGCCCAGAATCTAGCTAATGATAGTTTGAGAACAACCTCCATGCATTCTCCAAGTCAAGGCTCGTGGGTTTTGTATATGCGACCGCTCGTAGGTTTCAAATCCCCCTACCTGAAAACCCAACTTGGTGGAAAGCTTTTTGATGCGGCAAAGCTGGGAATCAATGAAGTTTGTAGAGTTCTAGTGCACTTGTACAGCCTTCTCAAAGTGAAAATATATATTCCTGCATGAGAAACTTGCAGATTCATTACCTCCAACCAAAAAAACAAAAAGGATTTTGCAGCATTGGTTTTGAAAAGAAGATAATGATGAAACGCCATGTGTACAGCAGCAACATAATTCAAAAACTAAACCAGACTCGATGTCCAGCCGATTGGGTCATGAAGTCTTCATGACCCAACTCAGTACTTCATAATTAAATAAAAAAATATTTAAAATTTCTGTAAATATTTAAACTATTCAACATACTTGGAATAAGCAAAGATGTTGCAGTTGAAAAGATAGTGGGCTGGCCCGCTTTCCATTAAACAAAGTGACTTGGATCAAATCTCCACAAGCAGCATCAAGTCAGCTGATTTAGACATATGACAGAGTTTCCCAACGACTCAGCTTGTAACCTCATCGAGTGCTATGGGTAGCAATGCTTGACCAGAAAAGATCGTCAGCTTGCCTAGGTTTTCAATTTGTTCACGTGGTGTGAATGGTTCTACAATCCAAGCCATTGACATGAAATCCTGAGTACAGTTTGTCAACCAAAATTCCCCCAACAAATAGCCTGTTAAGAAAGCAAATACAGCACTAGCCTGCATTCTACCTACGGGAAATGGATCAAATGACCAGGGATCCTCAGATCCGGGAGATTTTTGGTGCATGGGACATGGAGGCCCATCACATTAAGCAGCTTGGATTATTAGATAAATGAACCATGGGCACCAAATGTTGTACAAACTAACAAACCCAAGCAAACTGTAGATATTTGCATGCTACTCATCGAATCCCTTCAACTGTTGTCAAGGAGAATTTCGTACAACTAGCTGTATATGTGCCAACCCAGTTTCCAGCATGATCACCTCACCATGAAGATGGGACACCCCAAAAAGCAGGCCAATCCAATCATCAGGTAGGCCTCCCATTCCTCATGTCCAACAATATTCTGCAAGAAAAGCTAGAGCAAATAAATATCAGCAGTAAATCGAATCAATAGCAATAAGCCCCGTTTGAAGAGGCTCATATATGGAACATCTAGAAATAATACCTGGAGTGGGAGATCCAATTAAAGTTGCATTTGGGCTTCTTGAAATGGCAGTCAGGCATGATTTGTCTCTGCAGAAACACCGCATAAAACCGATAGGGTTTTGTTTTTTAAGCTCCAAGATGAAGCAAGCAGAATTGTTATTTTTAACCAGTTTAATGGGAAACAGATAGCTGGCTCAATGTGGAACCTGTTTTCAATGATTTTCCAAACACAGCAGATTTCCAACACAGCCTCGAACAGTTTCCATCAGAAATTATGTTTGAGTACTTCCAAATGCACAAAAGAATTTCATCTGCCAAAAAAATTTCAGGAGGAAGAGGTATATGTCATGTTTGGATACCAAGGATTCCATGCTAAACAATGAAAAAGGAGAAGGGTTTTCCTTTGATGTAACAATTTCTGTTATTTGAATAGCAAAGAAAAAGATGGATTATGGATTCCACAAAGCAATTATTACACATTTTCATATTTTGGATTCTTGTCACAAGAAACTGGGTGAGAGGAATATGATATTTCCACTTGCTATCGAATCAAAAGACACCTTGACTATATCTACCTATTAAGAAGAAGAAAACAAGCATACTAAGGGAGGAGGAGAAAACATGCATACTAATAGGGAGAAGAAGGAAGCATGCATACTAAGGGAGCTGCTGTTTACACACTAATGCAGGGGCATTTTCACACTGGGCTTAGTGGGGTGGCTTGTGGGATGCAGGGGCACACTCGGGGTGGGTGGCCCATGTGAGGCAGGTGGCTCGTGTGAAGCGGAACCCATTTGAAGTAGGGCCCATGAGGGGGTTCGGTCGAGGTCCTAACACATGGGATGTGGGGCCTGGGCTATGAGATAAAGGGATTGATTTGCCATGCTCTATTAGTTCAAGCTTTGAGCTTTTAGAGCAAGTGGTTAATTGTCCTACATCACACACTGATGCTCACTCTCTGACCGATAGAAACATCCCTATGCTTCCCACATTTGATTAATAAATTAGTACAAGAATAACACAAATGATGGGCCTATTTATCTGTCAGATGGTTCTGTAAACGATTCACTGATGCTAAAAATTTTGAAAATTTTAGTGTTTCGAAACCCTAGGCTGCCTCTGATGGTTAGACAAGACCCACCGCCAAAACAGGTTGTGTAACTAAAAATCATCATGGAACACATGGTAAACATGCAGTGGCGATCAGGTTATTAATCTGATGGGCCACCATGTGGATAGGCCATGTGCCAAAAATCGAGGGGGTGAGACTGGTAGCCATCCGATCAGTTGGTTAAAAGGCAGCAATCCACATTCAACTATTGAATGTCAAAATTAGATGGGAAAAGTTGTCCAAGCACCTTTGAAGCCTATGCTGACCATCCATGCACTAGCCCACCAGATCAACAGCCTTGATCACCATACATGATTGTCACGTGTACCATGAGGGAGCCACATAGGACATCAATGGCACAAGCTGCATAATAGCATTTCTCATTAGGCAATAGTAGCAATTCAGTCTTGTACTGAACATCCCAACATGTCCTTAACTATTAAGTCATCCAAACAGGCAACATTGACATTTGTGTTGAACAGTCATCCCCAGAAAAAATAAAAATAAAAAATGTTGTGGGTTTGATGGAATGAATTTTGCTTTAATGAAACAAAGGAATGATCACTACAAATTATCAAACAATCTAAAAATGCATGAAAAGGGGAGAGAGCAAAGAGGCAGTAATAACGACTAAGATATCTTGAATCCTTTCTTATACAAAAAGCAGCAAAGAAATCTTTAAACCATCAAGGAAACAGAGAGCATCTTTTTTCAGAAACATTTGAAGAGTATGCAGTTTTTATGGGCAATGCCACGATAAGAGGAATCATCTTCCCAATGACAAACACAAATGGTGTCCATTATGCCAAGTCGTTACAACTGGGGGGCACTTGTTCAAAATCCAGATTGTTGATCTGATGGGCCCCACCATGGATGGTGGTTGCAGCAAGAATCTCCCATTTGGAAGATCCTGACCCTCAATTGCATGGGAGCAAGTCCACGCATCACCTCTTCTTTGGGTATGAGGATTAATCAGCACCAATTTGCAAAACCAAAAGGCCTTGCAGCTCTTTCAGTAATCATCTTTGATGTTGATGATCTCTTTTTTTCTTTTCTTTTTTTGGAGGGTAACGGGGAATTTCATTAAAAGAAAAGCAAAAAGATGATAATGAGAGATCATCCAGCTAATAGAGATTAAAGGAATCCCACCAGCTACCCTGAAAAGCATTAATTGGGTACCCAACATGCTCATTCTCAACCCTAGCTCACAATACAACCAACCACTTCAGCATTATAGAACACCAGATTTGGTCACAGAAAGACCTGTTACATTCCAACCAGATTGACCAAATGATGGGCAAGAGAGCAAGCTTCCATATCTTCCTTTTCTTTCTACCTTACTTGGCAAGCTGCCACATTTCTAACAATTCCCCAAAATGACGAGGGATAAGCCAATTAACCTCCAATAGTGCCAAGAAACTATCCGAAACAATTCCAGTGACTCAGATCAACTTGTTGTCTCAAGTCAAGTTGTGACTCGCCCGACTCAGGGGTGACTTGGGGTATCCAACCAGATCAGGTAGTACCAAATCTGAGTTGACTCGGATGAGTTGCATCGGACTCGTCCAAGTCATAAAACCATGCATAGCATAGATCCATTAGGTATTCATGTAATATCATCTGCCTTTTCCTCAAATTGGAACACATTTTCAACACTTTGAACCGACATCAGACATTTGTAATAGGGTAAGAAGTTGCAACCACCAGGATATGCTCGGAAGATTGAACTAAATTACTGGTCCAAGTAGAAGACGCTTCAAGAGGAAGATCAAGTAGAGCCACTGAGCTTGTTGTCTCATAGATCTTATCCTGTTTCTTGACATTTGAATAGAACTTGAAGATTCTAATGATTTAAAATGGAGGAGTAAAGACCCCATTTCTTCAAGGTTCCCTAATCTCTGTTTTTTTATAGGAAGAGTATCTTTCGACTAGCCATAATCCATGCATGGAAAGTGCCAGCTAAAACTTGTGAAACCTTTGAAAAAAGGATGAAGCATAGTTCCTCCTCTCCAACCTGAATTACTATAATAATTTTAAAAAAAAAAATTAAAAAATTAAAAAATTAAAAAAAACACCCTTAGAAGTTAAAATGAGCCAAGTCACCTGCAAGCATATTTGTTTGTTAGCGAGCAAAGCCATAGATTGGCCAAACCAAGAATATCTTTACATAACAGGCGGTAATAACTTTGGTTATTGTGACATTAAAACATTAGGTATTAGTTAGTTGTCTACTTAAGCTTGAAAAACAACACTGGTTTTTTTTTTCTTTCTTTCTTATATGAATAGGAGCTTGAGTTATGTGGGACCTTAGTTCCATGGAACTTAGGACATCTGAATGATGCTCAAGTTAAATCAAAACTTCCATGCAACCAAACGACACCTTAGGGTGGTGTTTGGCGCATAGTATTAGAAAGGGATTAGGTGGGATGGGATTCAAAAAACCACATTATTGTGGTATGTCAGGTCTTGTCGTGGAATTGCATGAGGGTTGGCTGTAACAGGGTAACTATTTGGATGGTATGTTAGCACAAAACCCATGATATGAAATCAACAGAATGTCCTGTTTGGATGGAAGTCTGACCTTGGATTATATAAGGATCAGCTCCCAAACCTGTTTGATACCGATCGTGTCTGATCCCAACAGTGATACATTGCAAAAAAAAAAAAAACTTTACAATGTTTGGCAAGTGGGCTACAGACACTAGACTTGTGAATGGTGTGCACGACATTCGTACACATCAGATGGTTTATCTCGTCTTTCTATGCCTTTGTGAAGGGGTTACATTAATGAGGAGAATTCTCTTGATCAGTCTCTTCGATTTGTGGTCCACTAGACCTTCACATATGATCTCACTTCTCTATTGAGATATTTCTCAAGGGTCGGGGGTTCCTGAAATATGAAAAATCTTAATTATAGCTCCAGTAACTCACTACTCAATGAGCCACGATCGTCCTATGCCCGCCTGAAAACTGCAAGGTCGGCTGAACACTCAACATTCAGAAGGGACATAAAAACATGAAACGGAGAAGAAAACGAGACATGCGCATCTCCAGAGAGAATGAAATGTTGTATTGGGCATATCTCCATCCTCCTCTCCTTCCCATATATGGCATGGAATTGGTCTTCGATCCAAAGATTGTTTCTGTTTCAGATCGTAGCCTCCTACCAGCCTTAGCGGCAGGTTTGCTCAAGGGATTCGGAGTCTCTTCGTTGGATTTACTCAGAAGACAAGGACGGGTGCGGGAGTGATATGAGGGAGTTAAACCAAATCCAATGGGATTTGGTAGTCTTCCCCAATTTAGCCACTTGGGTTCTGTGGAAGTGACTGGACGCCACACGAATACCAATGCGGGATTGCATGAATCCCTCATGTGGGCGAAGATTCTGATAAGGGATTACGAAACCCAGATTTCGAACCCTCTCTAACAAGACGTTGCTTCAATCCCGGGTAAAGAAAAACCACTCCCATTGAAACCCGTTTAAACCCATGCGCCAAACACCTTGGGATTGAAGCAACGTCTTGTTTGGAGAGAGTTCAAAATCTGGGGGCATTTGGCGCATGAGTTTAAATGGGTTTCAATAGGAGTGGGTTTTCTCAACCCGGGATTGAAGTAACGTCTTGTTTGTAGAGGGTTCGAAATCTGGGTTTTGTAGCCGCTTATCGGAATCTATGCCCAAGCAAGGGATTCACGCAATTCCGCATTGATAGTTATGTGGCGTCCAGTCAATTCCGCAAGGGAATCCAAGCAGCTGGATTTGGGAAGACTACTAAATCTCACTGGATTTGGTTTGACTCTCTCATCTCACTCCCGCACCCACCTTGGTCTTCTGAGCAAATCCAATGAAGAGACTCTGAATCCCTTGAGCAGACCTGCCGCTGAGGCTGGTAGGAGGCTACGATCTAAAATAAAAACAACCCTTAGATCAAAGACCAATTCCACACCATTTATGGGAAGGAGAAGAAGGTGGAGATACACCCAACAAAGCCTTTCCTTCTCTCTGGAGATGTGCAGGTCTCGCTTTCTTCTACTTTTTCTTCTTTGTTTCCTGTTTTCATGTCCCTTCTGAATGTTGAGTGTTCAGCCAACCTTACAGTTTTCAGGCGGCCATAGGATGATCACGGCTCTCCGAGAAGCGAGTTACCGGAACTATAATCGGGATTCTTCATATTTCAGGAACCCAACCGCTGAAAAAGATCTCAATAGAGAAGTGAGATCATATGTGAAGGTCCAGTGAACCACAAACCAAAGAGACCGATCAAGAGGCTTCTCCTCATTAACACAACACCTTTACAAAGGCATGCAAATCTGGGATAAATCATCTGATGTGTACGAATGTCGTGCAAACCGTTCACAAGTCCAGCATCTATAGCCCACCTGCCAAACATTATAGGGTTTTTTTTTTTGTAATGTATCACTGTTGGGACTAGACACGATCAGCATCCAAACAGGTTTGGGAGTTGATCCTTACATAATCCAAGGTCAGACCTCCATCCAAATAGGACATTCTGCTAATTTCTTACCATGGGTTTTGTACTAACACGCCTCCAAACGGTCACCCTGTTACAGCCAACCCTCATGCAATTCCATAACAAGACTTGACATGCCACAATCATGTGGTTTTTTGAATCTCATCCCACCTAATCCTTTCCTAAGGCCTATTTGGTTTGTGGGATTAAATGGTATGGAATTGTATTAGATGGGATTAACACCATTATTGCATGATGATTGCATGTCTGAAAATACCACGGTATTTTGGACATCCAATCCCCATGTTTGGGAGAAAATTCTTGCTATGGGAAAAACATTGGATTAAGCAAAACTACATTTGGTGGATGACCATGGAATTGTAATCAACGAACCAAATTCACAACAAATGTCAGTCACTTGTACAAGTATATAACTAGAATGTCACGTGTAAAGGGTGTATATGGATAGACGGCATGGATAAAACACATGCATCAATGTGGGGCTCACATGTGTAGTGGATTTCAAAATCCACCATAAATCCCACATGGGACCAAATGCAATTCCATCCCACGTAATCCCAACCCTTCCCATCCTCCCCAAATGCCAGATGTAATTTTCACAGGACCAAATGCAATTTCATCCCACCTAATCCCATCTAAGCCCACGTACTAAACAGGCAGTCTTGGCCTGTTATTGGTTAGCCTTATGAGAAAACATCCATATAGGTAACCATTTAAATAATAGGACGTGATTTTCTAATATGACGTATTTTGTCTATCACAAGAAGAGATGCAAATTTTGTGAGTTGTTCAAGTTGAAATGGGTGACATAAAGAGTTTTTTTTTTTTTTATGAATATACAACATGATTTCCCAATAGGTCTTGTTTTACTAAGCAGAAGAAGAGATGGAAAATAATCAATTAGTCCATTGCCCTTTATCCCATCTCATTTAATGCAGATTTCTTGAGTTATTCAAGGTGAAATGGGTGACATGGAGCTATGTTTGGAATTTAAGATGTGATCTAGTGGTCCATGCTCTGTTGGAAATTTTGTAGATTTGCTTTAACTAAGCTACCCTATAATGGATATTTGGTTGAAAGGAAACAAATCAATATTTCAGACCATGTTGAAAGCTCCATCCTTGGCTAAATCTAAAGCAATAGAAACGGCATCATTGGCTGCTCGGGCAAACAAAGTGTTTAACCTGGCAGACAATATGTGAACTTCAAGAAAAAATGAAAATAACAGCAAGGAACAGTGGAATCCAATTGGCCAAGCTGATAGCATATGGATCATCCCCTTCCATACTGAACTGATATGCTGATGCTGGATAGAAATGGATCTCACAGCCTCCCTGAGAACCAAAACCAATGTCTGTTGGGTATTTAATGATTGGGCCAGAGAAGGAGAGAACAGTTTTCCCACTTTTGTCAAAGAGAATTCCACAAGCGCCAGACGAGCCACCCTCTCTGTAAACATATCCCCTGAACACGCACCTCCTGCAACCATCCAGCCTCTGATTCTGGATGTCATGCATGGGGTAGCCATGGCCCTCCTGACTGCTCCAAGTCAATTTGTTCCGTCTGCTGCTCATATCTGCCATTGACGCCCCTTCAAATTCTTTAAGAGACAAGGCCCACATGAACATGTTCCCTTTGATCTTTTCAGTTACCTTCTGCACTGTCGCTTTGTCCTCGTCAAAGATACGCCTGTCATGTTCCAACCAGATTTCCCTAGAATTTTTGTCTCTGGATTTGAAAGGGGAAATGCTCCACCTTTCCAACTTCTCATACACCAACTCTCTAACTGGCCCCCATCAGCCCAAACATTCTCTGTGATCTGTTCCACAAAGATTTAGTGGACGGACAGTGAATCAGCAGGTGATGCATTGTTTCTTCCTCTTTCTTGCACATGACACAACAAGGCGACATGCTGGAGCCTCTTTAGATTCTCCACAGCAAGAATTTTACCTTTTGCCACAGACCAAAGGAAAGCCAAAACCAGGGGTGGAGTTAAAGAGGACCAAACAAGCTTGGTGAACTTGACAGCCTCCTACCTGTAGATGTTCTGAAAGTGGGACTTTGCTGTGGACTTACCCGAAGTCAACCACTTCCAGAATATTTTTTCTTTGTTATTGAGCACTTTCAGTGATTCTAAAACAGACATGAGTTTTGTGAACTAGTTAATTCACAGAAATTAATATTCCTAGAAATGATACTCCAAACCAACTTATCTTCCATGAACACCACACACTCTCTCACCAAAGCTTCCTTGTCCGCCGCCACCCTATATAATTCTCCGAATCATTCTTCCAGTGTGCAGTCTCCTACCCGATCATCTTTCCATAGCCTTACTCTATTTCCTTGTGCGCTTTATATTCAGCAGTTCCCGCCTGCAGAAACTCTCCCCACACTTGGCTTCTGTCCTCCATGGAACATTTGGCTCTCCAAACTTCAGATTTTCCCTATTCTTAGAGCAATTAGGAGCCCCTTTTCAGAGTCATACCTCCAACACCATTTGCTTAATAGACTCCAGTTACTTTCTTTCACCTGGCCAATCCCTAGCCCCCCAACCCTTTTACACTTTAGCACCGCTTTCCAATTCAATAAGGGGCTGTTTGGGGCAATGTTTTAAATAACATTGATGCGGACACAAGCGCATTTAAGGTGTACCAACAAAGAAAGCGCCAACCACAAATGTCATCCTTGTGGATAGGCGATTATTGAGGAGCTGAAGACCTTTCACATGTGATTGGACATATAGAAGACCCCACTCAGGGAAGACACATGTGAAGGAAGATTGGAGAAAGAAGACCGAGCAAAGACCGGGTGCCTGAACTTTCCCATACTTATGTTATTTGCGCGTTTTTGCTTAGTTTAGGGTATTTTAGTAATTTTATGTCTTTATTTGCTTATTTAAGTGGGCTAAAGCCCTAAACTCGAATTTTAACTATTAATTAATGAAAAGCAAACCCTTTGGTTGCATCCTTCCTCTCTTCTCTCTAACGGTGCTTCTTCTCTTCCATTGATCTTCTTCTTCTAATTTCTTTTTATGCCCCTCCAACTTCTTCAAGGTAATTATTTTCTTCTTTCTATTTTTCAGTTTTGGCTAATCCTTCTTCGATCAAAATCTTGAGAACCAATCTAAACCCTAAACCCCCAAATTCTCAAATCCCTAATCCGAGAAACTTCCTGGTTCTTCGGACTAGTGATCTTCATTGATCGATTGGGTGTGACCATGCAAGATCGGAAGGTCTCATCCCTAGGCAGATCCAACCTAAGTAATAATTAAATTCCATATTCCATGGTTGTGATGATGGCCTGCTCCATTGCATGTTTCCTTTATGATTTTCTCAGTTATGATGATTACTGCTAGAATTTTAGATCATTTATTCCTTTTATTTCCGCTGTTTAATTATGTTCATGAGCATGCATCATAATTAGGGTTGTCCTGCGTCAAATTTGGTATCAGAGACTAGGCTTGCATGGTTTTTGTCTAGATCGAGTAATCAAATTAGGGTTTTAATTTTTAGATTTAATTTGGGAAAGTTCCAGATTTAGAAAGTTTTCAATTTTAAAAACTTTCCAATTTTAGAAAGTTCTTAATCTGAAAAATTTTCAGATTTGAGTTGTTTCCTGTTTCAACTTAATTGTGACAGTTCATAGTAGTTTTGCATTCATCGCATTCATCTTGAAAGTCATAACACCTAGTAGTCTAGTTGGGTAGAGTTTGGTTCAAGTCTTCATTGTATGCCCACGAGAAGAGGTAGAGGTTTCGGACTTCAACCTACCATGAATAACGAGCAGTTATCTGAGCAACTTGCTCAATTGATACAAAAGATAACCGCCCTAAAATTGGGTCAAAAGCTTGAATTTGCCCACCTTGAGGACCAAATTACCACTACCATGACTAAGGTCGAGCAACTAGAGGCATCCCAAAAAGAAAACCCCGCTGTAGGGAATGATGCATACTCCCAAGTGGGAGGAATCATTGAAGAACGCGCGGCCACACGTGGTGGTAGTGCGGATAGAGATCGTGGTAACGGTCGCGGTGTAGTGCGAGAGGCACGAGCCACATGTGATCATCAAGATCGTTATGATCCAGATGAGCGTGCGATGAAGAGTGTGAGAGTTGAGGCCCCGAATTTTGATGGGCGCTTAGATCCCAAGGCATTCCTTGACTGGGTTGCTGACATGGACCACTACTTTGAGTGGTATGGCATGTCGAACAACCGTCAAATGCGATTTGCTAAGATGAAGCTTGTGGGTCAAGCCAAGCTCTTCTGAACCAACACCGAGCGTAGAATAGAGAGAATTGGTAGGGCCCCTATCACATATTGGTATGAGATGAAAGAGAAGTTGAAAGAGAAGTACATTTCTCTCTCATACCGTCAGAAGCTCCTTGACCAATGGCAATCCTTACGCCAAGGGTCAATGTCGGTCACTGACTACATCGCTAAATTTGAAGAATATGTGATGCGATGTGATATCCAAGAAGACCCTCTAGTAACGCTCTCGCGTTTCAAGACGAGCCTTTGTGCGGATCTTCAGCGCGAACTTATGACTCGGCCCTTAACAGACTTGAAAGAAGCATATCAAGTCGTGCAGGAGTTAGAGCAATATCTGAAGGCTCCTGTCGTTTTGAGTCCCGAGACTCCAGTGCTAGATCTAGTTTCCAGGAAACTAGACCTAATGTCGGTAGTCAACCTAGGGCAC
The DNA here is from genome assembly GCA_037074715.1 of Magnolia kwangsiensis. Classification (NCBI taxonomy): domain Eukaryota; kingdom Viridiplantae; phylum Streptophyta; class Magnoliopsida; order Magnoliales; family Magnoliaceae; genus Magnolia; species Magnolia kwangsiensis. The sequence goes on from CM073582.1 coordinate 89,500,375, forward strand.
AGGCGACCATTCCGCCTAGGCCTAGGGAGGACAAGGGCAAAGGGGTTCTTGGTGCCGGTCCTAGTAACATGAACCAAGTGAGGTGCTTTGAGTGTGGCAATCTTGGCCACATGTCTAATCAGTGTCCTACGAAGAGCCGTGGGAGAGCCTTAGTTATAGGCTAGTCCCACAAGGGTGGAGATGACCAGGGTGATTATGAAGTTGAAGAGTATCACCCTGAAGGAGGACTTACTGATGAAGAAGTGGATGAAGAAGCAAAGCTTGCAGTAGTCAGACGTGTGCTAGCTCAGTCTGGAAGTAGTGCTGACTGGCGTCGAAGCACTATCTTCTACACTATTGCCAAGTGTGATGAAAAGAATTGTAAGATGATAGTGGACAGTGAAAGTTGTCAGAATGTGATTTCCACTAGCACCTTAGATCGTTTAAAACTGAAATCCACACCTCATCCAGACCCGTATAAAGTTTCTTGGGTTGACAAGACATCCCTACCCGTCACCCAGCAATGTCTAGTCCCCATCGAGTTTAGGTCATACAAAGAGTCCCTGTGGTGTGATGTTTTACCTATGGATGTGGGACATGTTGTCCTAGGTAGACCGTGGCTATTCGATAATGATGTCATGATCTTTGGTCGTTCGAATGCGTGTACTTTTATATATAACGGTAAAAAGATCAAACTTAATCCCATGCCACCTGAGAATACACTAGGTAAGAAGAAGGATGAGAAGGCAAGTGAGCCTAGAGAAATGGAGAAATCCAAACCTAAGTCTCTACATATAATCAGCACAAGAGAGTTTGAAAAAGAGGCTAAGGAGGATTCTATGGTGTATGCCCTTGTGGCTAGAGAGATTACACCTAAGGTTCCATCAGAGTTGCCCCGTGAGGTGACCTCGGTCCTGAAGGAATACAGTGATGTATTTCCTGAAGAATTACCGAATGAGTTGCCACCTATGAGGGACATACAGCATGCCATTGATCTTGTCTCAGGGTCTACTCTACCGAACCTTCCTCACTACAGGATGAACCCTGCGAAGCATGCGGAGTTGAAGAAGCAAGTTGATGAGCTTCTGCAAAAGGGTTTCATCCAAGAGAGTATGAGCCCATGTGTCGTGCCTACATTGTTGACGCCAAAGAAAGACGGCACGTGACGCATGTGTGTGGACAGCCGTGCCATAAACAAAATTACTGTCAAGTATAGGTTCCCTATACCTAGACTTGATGATATGCTTGACATGATGGTCAGGTCCACTATATTCTCTAAGATAGACCTCAAGAGTGGATATCACCAAATCTGTATACGCCCAGGAGATGAGTGGAAGACAGCGTTTAAGACGAAAGATGGGCTGTATGAGTGGTTGGTCATGCCCTTCGGCTTGACTAACGCACCCAGTACTTTCATGCGGGTGATGACACAAGCTTTGAGGCCGTTCATGGAAAAATTCCTAGTGGCGTACATTGACGATATTCTTATTTATAGTACCACTAAGGAATCACACCTTGAACATTTAAAGAAGGTCTGTAGTGTCCTTAGGGAGGAAAAGTTGTACGCTAATATTAAGAAATGTGCATTCATGTCTAGCCAAGTTGTGTTCTTAGGATTTATAGTGTCATCTGACAGGATGCGTACAGACCCTAAAAAGGTCAAGGCCATAGTTGAGTGGCCAGAACCAAGGAACATTCATGAGGTGTGAAGCTTTCACGGCCTAGCTACTTTTTATCGTCGGTTCATTAGGAGTTTTAGCACGATCTTGGCTCCCATTACCGAGTGCATGAAAAAGGGAGAGTTCGTGTGGTCTAAAGCCGCAGTCAAGGCTTTTAAAGAAATTAAGGGCAAGATGGTGGAAGCTCCTGTCATGCGTCTACCTGACTTTTCTAAAGTCTTTGAAGTAGTGTGTGATGCGTCTGGTTTCGGGATAAGTGGAGTGTTGAGTCAAGAAGGACACCTAGTGGCCTATTTCAGTGAGAAACTGAATGAGGCAAAACAAAAATACTCCACTTACGACAAAGAATTTTATGCAGTAGTGCAATCCCTGAGACATTGCGACACTATCTCCTACCGCAAGAATTCGTTTTGTTTTCTGACCATGAGGCTTTGAGATATTTGCATTTTCAGAAGAAACTCAACCCAAGGCATGCCAAGTGGGTAGCGCTTCTTCAGGAATATTTGCTTATTTTGAAACACAAGGCCGGCATTGAAAACAAACCAGCAGATGCCCTTAGTAGGAGAGTGGTGTTGCTCAACTCCTTGAGTGTAGAGGTAGTCGGATTTGAGCAACTGAAAGATGAATACCCCATATGTCCTAATTTTGGGGGTACTTACGCGTCGCTCTCTAGTGACCAGCATATTATGGGTGAATATGTTCTTAAAGATAGCTTCCTTTTCAAGGGAGACAGACTTTGTATTCCCCGTATGTCCCTTCGTGAATTCCTCATCTAGGAGCTTCATTCTGGAGGGATAGCTGGCCATTTTGGTCGTGATAAGACCATTGTCCACGTGGAAGATCGTTTCTATTAGCCAAGTCTCAAGCGAGACATAGCCAAAGTTTTAAGGCAGTGTCGAACATGTCAGCTGGCAAAGCAAAGAAAGCAAAATACCGGGCTGTACATGCCATTACCAGTGCCATATACTCTGTGGCAGGACATTAGTATGGACTTCGTGCTTGGGCTTCCCAAGACTAAAAAAACACGATTCCGTTTTTGTCGTTGTGGACCGTTTTTCTAAAATGGCGCATTTTCTCCCATGTTCAAAGACGTCGAATGCGTCTCATGTTGCTCGTCTCTTTTTTTATGGTGTGGTGCGTCTCCATGGGTTACCTAAAACCAGTGTCTGATCATGATGTTCGATTTACTAGCTATTTTTGAAAGACACTGTGACACATTATTGAAACTCGTTTGCAATTTTCTACTGCTTACCACCCACAAAACAGATGGTCAAACTGAAGTGGTAAACCATAGCCTTGGAAATCTTCTATGTTGTCTAGTGGGTGAACATGTTAAGACTTGGGACCTAATTTTACCAACTGCTGAACTTGTTTATAATGGGTCAGTTAATAGATCTACAGGGTTGAGTCCTTTTGAAATTATAAGTGGTTATAAGCCTAGAATGCCTATAGATCTCTTACCCATGGCTGTTACCCAAAGGTCTTCTGAGTCAGCCGATGCATTTGCACGCCATATTCATGATTTGCATACACATATTAGATAGCGGTTAAATAAGAGCAATGATGATTATAAAGTTTCGGCTGATTCTCATCGTAGAGTGCAAGAATTTCAAGAAGGAGACTGTAATGGTGCGAATAAGGCCAGAGCGATTCTCTCAAGGATCTGCTAAAAAATTACAAACACGTAGTGTTGGACCATTCAGGATATTACAAAAGGTTGGGTCCAATACGTATCGGATTGACCTTCCACCTGCAATGAGCATTAATCCAACTTTTAATGTGGAAGATCTAGTCCGTGCTCATACTCTCATTGTTGATACATTGTCCCTTTCATGGCCTTTTTCTGAGTTTGCTACCCAACCTCTTCCACCCCCTCCTCCACCCATTACCCATACAGAGGAAATTGAGAAAATCTTGGATGACGAGATAGTATCCACGAGAGATGGAGGTTTCCAAAGGTATCTTGTTAAGTGGAAGAACAAACCATCATCTGAATCTACGTGGCTGTCGGGCGACGCATTGCAGGGTATTGATCCAGATATACTAGAGCGCTACAAAAGCTTCAACTCGTCGGAGTCGAATTTTTCTCACCCAAGAGGAATTGATGCGGACACAAGCGCATTCAAGGTGTACCAACTAAGAAAGCGTCAACCACAAGTGTCGTCCTTGTGGATAGGCGATTATTGAGAAGCTGAAGACCTTTCACATGTGATTGGACATATAGAAGACCCCACTCAGGGAAGACACATGTGAAGGAAGATTAGAGAAAGAAGACCGAGCGAAGACCGAGTGCCCGAACTTTCCCGTACTATGCGCGTTTTTGCTTAGTTTACGGTATTTTAGTAATTTTATGTCTTTATTTGTTTATTTTAGGGGTATTTTAGTAACTTTATGTCTTTATTTGCTTATTTAAGTGGGCTAAAGCCCTAAACTCGAATTTTAATTATCGATTAATGAAAAGCAAACCCTTTGATTGCCCCATTCCTCTCTTCTCTCTAACGGTGCTTCTTCTCTTCCCTTGATCTTCTTCTTCTAATTTCTTCTTATGCCCCTCCAACTTCTTCAAGGTAATTATTTTCTTCTTTCTATTTTTCAGTTTTGGCTAATCCTTCTTCGATCAAAATCTTGAGAACCAATCTAAACCCTAAACCCCCAAATTCTCAAATCCCTAATCTGAGAAACTTTCTGGTTATTCAGACTAATGATCTTCATTGATCGATTGAGTGTGATCATGCAAGATCGGGAGGTCTCATCCCTCGCCCGATCCAACCTAAGTAATAATTAAATTCCATATTCCATGGTTGTGATAATGGCCTGCTCCATTGCATGTTTCCTTTATGATTTTCTCAGTTATGATGATTACTGCTAGAATTTTAGATCCTTTATTCCTTTTATTTCCGCTGTTTAATTATGTTCATGAGCATGCATCATAATTAGGGTTGTCCTGCGTCAAGCATGTACCATATACTACATATAGTAGTCACATGTTGCCTATGCTAAATGATAATTTGCATACACTACACGCTACACAAACTACTACTGCACACTACATAGCTCGCATTACAAGTTATTTTTCATTACATCAAAATCACTTAATGTTTTCAATGATTTATTATGTTTTTGTTTTCAATGAAAAGTAGTTAATCTTTTCAATGCTTTTAGTAAAATAATACTAGTATTAAATCAGTTTCATTGCTCTTTCTCTACATCTATACTTAATCATTGCCCTTTCCTATTACTTTAGGTTGCATTTGGTTGCGTCAAATATCTTGAACTTCCATTAGATTTCATTACTGATCAGTCTAATTTGGTTCAAAATATTATGAAATTTGTGCAACCTTGATTAAAATAGAAGTAGAGCATAGCTTACACTACATGTTATGTAGCGTATGCCTCACACTTCAAAAGAGTGAATGCTACATTACACACTATTCTCTACTTAAACCACTGGTTACACAGTGAATGCTACATTACATGCTATTCGATATTTAAAACACTGATTTGGGGTGAGGGATTTAGGGCAGGGATTTGTGAAATAAACGGATTCAAATCTCCCATGTTTGTTATTTGGTTGGGTGTGTCAATCCTTGGATTTCCCAAATCCACATCTCTAGAGATCCATGGATTTGAGGCAAAACTTAAATCATCATCCCCCCAATGTAGGACGGAATGATCTAACCTAATATGATGCCATGAAATTAAAAGCCAGATTAACTAGAGCAATGGAACAATAAAATAAAGCTAATTTACCATAAATTCAGAAATTTCAAATTCATAACATGTCCAAATTCAAGCCTATGATAGTCCCGCAATGAGAATCTCATAAATTGCTAATTAACCGGGACATATGGGAGATAGAACCTCCATCCTAACATAGGATTAAATCTGAATTCAATGGAAATAGTGTCTTATAAGAGTTTTGACGTATTAGGGTTGTTTAAAGGCTATGGAATGTGGGGAAAGGGTTTGGGATATCTAGGCTTAGAGGAATTAGGGTTTGGAACATTAGAGTTGAAGTTTTCATAGGAATTAGGGTTTGTGGATTGGGGTTTGGTTGGGTTAAGGTTTGATTGAATGTGGGTTCTAGGGAGAAAAAAAAAATCAAAGAAGAGAGAGATTGGGGAAAGTAGAGAGAGCAGAAAAGAGAAGAGTGAAGATAATAACTTAATGAGAAGAGAGAAAAGTGAAAATATAACTTGAAAATTGCTCCCCATGGCTTCACACCACTAATCCAATCTCAGGATGAAATTTTGCTCAATCTCAAAGCAAAATGAGAGAAATTTCTTTCATTCAGAACATGCATAATGGCTACAGGACGTCCAACCCTTTATACTCTCATAAAAGAATTTTTACAAAAAAACACTCTCAGATAAGATTCTTAACATAAAGACACTTAGTGAATTAAAAATTGTTCCTAACTCTCTAATCTCAACACAAATATGAGCTATACCAAAAATAAGAAAACATGTAAACAAATTAAACAACTAAACTATTTCGTGGCCCATGGAGGTCCACGATCAAGATATTCGATAATGATCCAACAGTCCGATCATCGTGTCCACTCGATCCAACAATCCGATGTATCCATCAAGCTCCTACATGCAGCCCACGTGCATCTTCCCAGTGTGGGGTCTTTAAAGATGGATGAACAAGCACGTGCGGTCTTCAACGTGGCTAGGAATGTGAATTAGGCCAAGTGGGCCTCATGTAATGGTTGTCTAGCCAAGACCAACCCCCCCCCCCCCCCTTTTTAATTCACTCAATTCTTCTATTTTCAATTCAAACCACCAACTCGATTAACGGTGCTTGTTAGCAGACAAGTGCCACACCAAAGAAGTGACCATTAGTGCAGGATATAGTGGCTCTAAAAAGGCAGCCAATTTCCTACTTGATTAAAAATAATACTAAATAAATAGATAAATACTTGGCAATTCCACAATATGAGAGACTAATAAGAGCAAAGAAAAGGCAATTCCCATGCAATAAAGGCTCAACTCTACCACTACCAAAACGCTCCCCAAATCTATGGATTTGTAGTTTGGTTTCCCAGGAATGGTAGATTTAAGAATTTCCCAAATCCAAATCCAATGCAAATCCATGAATTTGACAACTTCATGGATTTACCAAATCCACATTCCCATTTCCTTGATCCCAAACAGGACCTAAATAAGTTTCCCTCCTGCCATTTCTCCCTTCCCATGGAAAATCTCATTTTAACTTTTGCAATTTTCTTTGTCACTGCTATTGGGATTTTGAACAGCAATAAGAAATCCAGAAGAAACTTGGATAAAGCAGTCATTTATCAGAGTTATTCAACCCTGGAAAGATAGAAATTTTTTTTCCAAGCTACCAGCTTCCTCAATCACAGGGTCCATGATGACCGTGTTGTAGCCCTTGCTTTGAGAGGTATGTCACGTAGGAGACGGGGATGATCCGCTCTTGCATCCCAAAATTGATCCATGAAGCTCCACCTTTTTCCTTTCCAGCTGCCACTCCCACCAAGCTAATCTTTGCCAAATCAACTTTCAACTCTAAAACTGCCTCAAAGCATCTGAGGAGACCTTTCGGGTTATTAATCTGGTGGCTATCTATAGGGAAGCGCGGAAGGTGAGCCCTCAAGATCTGACGGTCTACACGAGTTTTGGAACCCTCACAAAGTAGAAGATTAACGTTCCAACGGCCCGTCTATCTATTACTGGAGCAGATGGATCTATTCACACCTCTGATCCTACGGTATAAAGTGGTCCCAGATTGCGATCTATGGATTAAATCGTCCCAAGCACAAGCCAAAATGGACAGACTAATGTACACACTATATCTCTTCCCGTCTACTCTCGGTATTACTTATCGTGTCTCACGAGAGAGAGAGTCTCATCCTTTATATAGGAAAGGAATGAGAGATCGCATGAGATTGGATGAGACCATATCATCCGGTGTTATCCCTATCTCCTATCATAAATCAAATTCAAAATTGAATTTGAAATATAACAGAAAAGGAAAAAGGCCGGAAGAAGCCTAAACTTGTGGGACCTACCCACTAGTGATTGCTCACCAGTAGGCCCCACTGGTCTACGTCCAACACTATCTACATAGGACATTACCAGCTTGTCATCCACAAACTGCAAATGAGAGATGGAAATTGATGTGTTGGCAATGACTGAAAAAAGGGAAGTAAATGGAGGATCTCTTTGTCTAAGGCCTGTAGAGCTCCCGAAGCTGCTAACCAGGACCAAGAAAGACACAGAGGGCATACACACCTTATCCAACTACACCATAAAACCCATTTCCTTCATCTAATATAAGAGAGAGCCCAATCGACATGGTCCTAAACTTTCTCCATGTCTATTTTCTAGAAGACTCCTATTTTCTCAACCTTACTGGAATCATCACATTCATTGGTCACTGGGAGACCATCCAAGATCTGCCTTTCTGAAACAAAAGCCCCTTGAAATGGGGATAATGCCACGCATCAGCCTTCCAATTCTGTTAGCCAATACCTTTGCAGGAATAATCTTATATATTTGCTCCCAATTAAGCTAATGGTCCTGAACTCTGACAGTCTCTCAGCCCCCACCTTGTTCGGACTGAGACAAATGAAGGAAGCTCCGATACTCTATTAACTCTTTTTTTGGAGACATAACAAATTTATTAAACACCCGCCAAAGGCAGGAAAAGAAAACAGCTGAAACTAATCATTGCGTGCAAAAGAAGAAATAGCAGTCTTAGCTGCTTTGAAATGAGAAGCCCAACTCAAAACAAAGCCCTTTACAATACCAATCACCTCGTCTATGGAGGTCTTTTCGTTCCTGAAGTGATGCCCATGACGCTCCTTCCAGATGGCCCAAAAAACCGCCATAATGAGGAGCCTCACAATCACTTTCCCAGCGCCCCATCCAATACGTCTATAAATCCCAGCTGTATTGTGAAACTCTTACATCACTGCCATGCGATCTCCCTTTACCACACTCCAACACATATGCAGAAATCCCGTAAAAAGCCATCCAGGCCTGGTACTTGCCCGCACCATACTTTTCACCGCCTTCCACACCTCCTCTTTGCAGAAATCAACTTACTGTATGCAGCCTTGTTATGCATATTTTGCACAATTCCAGCCCATCCAGACAAGGTCCGATTCTTCACTCGTCACATAGAGAACAAACTGCCTCTTGCTTAATCTCTTCCCTATCCTTCAGCAGTCCGTCACTGTTCCACAGACAATTCCCTCTTCTTCTGCAGTATGCAAGGCAGTGAAACAAAAAAAAAAAATTCTATTATAATCTCGCTCTTTCAGCCAAATGGCTTTCAATCTTCGATGCCAAGCTATTTCATGCCACGGAATTAATTAACCAAGTTTTTCCATCTGCTCTCTCCACTTGACCCAGACTTCTTCAGATATAACAACTACTACTTTCTGGAACTTTAATCGCTTTGTTCCTCTCTACTACGGACTTGATGTGCCACAATTTCATGGCCATCCTGAAACCCACCCAACCTTGGACTGCAGACTCGTTCCACCAATTTCTTGACCTGCTGCAAAGGTTCTCACACATCTTCATGGGCAACATACATTCTTGCAACTTGTTATTAGAAAGTCATTTCCTTCACTATAACATGTGGTGGAATATCATCTCCCTTTCTAGTGATGTTTGTGTCCTTCAAAATAAATTGTTGGTTGTGGTTAATAAATGAAAATGAACAAATAAAGCATGTAGATTGAAGCATTCAAATTGCAAACACTATTTGATATGATCTTTGTGAAACATCAATGTAAGATAATACAATATTTCATCTGAGGGAGTCTCTCCAGATCTAGTTGAGCATTTCCTCCATGTTCAAAAAATGTCAGATGGGATAGCTAATGCATGACGTTGTTTTGCTTATTTTAGTGGTTCAGGGAAGGGCACTCAAATTTTTGGAGATCGGGTTGGATGGTTATCAAATTTGGCTTCTCAATTTCAACTTTGGACTGATTAGAGATGGTGCACTTCCACTATTTGGGGAGGCATGGGAGGTCTATGAGATCACTGCCACAATTTCCGCTGTTTTTAATTCTTTTGTTGGTTCAGAAGGACAGTTGTATCTTGAGAAATAGGGTTGGGCAGTCATAAATATCGGATTCTCAATTTTGACCAGTTAGATATGGTGCTCTTCGACCATTTGGGAAGGGTAGACCTGTGAGAGAGTCCGAATCCCACTCAAGTTCATAGACCTAACCGAGGTGTGGCCCTTTCATGTATGATCAACAGGTAGACATGGCCAATCGAAAAGTGATAACCAGAAAAGCAAAGCAAATGAGAAGCCCCCCCACCCCCCCCCCCCCCCCCCCCAAAAAAAAAACCCCCGATTTACATGACTATATCTATCAAAGGGTATGAGTTGTGCAGAAGTATAACGTACAACACAAAATCATCTCTGAAAAAGGTTACATATGCTCTTAACCTTAACACTGCTAAAGCAGGGTTTGGTATTTGAGACATCAAAAGTACCCCTGCACTGCAAATGGATACTTTAGTCAAAGGCCCGCATTCAATGGGAACAAATGCACAAATCATACGGGTAATCTTTTCTTATCGGGGAGATTTTTGGGGCATGAACCAATAATAATGTAACAGAAATGCAGCAGGATTAAAGGAGATGTAATGAACCTTCTTTTTTCCTCTGCTGGAGAGTCAAGAGCAAGGTTTTTCCCTTATCAGTCTTGAAAAAAGAGCATGGTTTTAAATATCGTCCAATATGACACGGTATCATCCAAGTTGTATCAGTTTCAGTCCAGAATGGTACGAGTCACCACACCGATATGGCACCAAGTCAGACCACGTTGGGGTGCGATGTACCAGTTTTGGTCCCCAGGCTAGTTGCACTCCAAAACCGGTACTTTATCCATGGCCAAGAGTTCCAAGAGATGTTGTGCCTCGTTGCCTTGACTGGCTCCTACAGAGGAAATATTATAGGAGAGCTAAAGACCATGCCCAATCTACCCAAGACAAAACCAAAATAAATAAAAGGAAAATAAAAAAATACCTGTTTCGTTGACAATCTTAACTACTCCGATCCTTCTTTGATATTTAGTTGCAATCTTGCATCTGGACATTCTATTTCTCTTACCTTTTCTTGATCAGCCTCTCTTGATTTCTCCTCTACATACTCTAGAAAATAAAACTGAGCAGTGGTCTAGTAGCTGCAGGGCCACCACAATTGTAGTATGCAGGACCTCCAATATGCAGAGGCAGGTTATTATAAGTTATGAATGGGTACAAACAAGCTCCTCCACTGCACATTCTCAACTATCCAATTGCTTGCTGGAAAATGGACAATTTATCCAATGTCCCACATTCAATGAGAGAGACAATTTGTGGATCACAGAGTAGGATTTTCCCAATAGAGGATTTTTGGGACATGACTCATTTATGATGGGCTGCCAGATGAAACAGTCATTATAGTAAAGGAGTGGCACCCACCTAAAACAACAAAAGATGAAACTTATGATGCAAATGTGCACAGATCAAAGGACATCATGCAGTCTCATTAACCTCAGTTAGCAATTCAGGAGATCTGGCAGACTGGGGGTGTGCCATGCCTCTTTTTTGTGCACTTGTTTTCTTTCTTTCTTTAGAGTTTCTTTCTTTCTTTAGAGTGCCACCCACATAAAACAACCAAATATGAAACTTATAATGCACTGTGCACAGATCAAAGGACATCATGCAGCCTCATTAACCTCAGCTGGCAATTCAGGAGATCTGGCAGGCTGTGGATGTGCTGTGCCTCTTCATTGTTTTTTTACCTGAATTATAAAAATATAACCTTATCATGTCATGTTCAATTTAAGGGTCGTAGTTTTCAAAATTCACTACTAGAGGGAGTAGGATTGAGAGCGCGAGTCCAAGGTTTCTGACCTTACTTGATGACCCAACCTCATTCTTTAATTTGGGACTTTTCTCGAAGACGATATCTAAATCTCTCCTTTTTATGGTTTTTAGGATTTTCAAAAGAAATCTATAATCCAATTTTTATTTTCTTTCTTTTCTCTTTCTTTCTTTTCCTTTTTTTTTTTTTTGGAAGGCGGAATCCGATTTTTAATTTCCTTCTCACATTGCTTTAAAAGAATTAGTGTAAAGGGAGATATAGGTGAAAACGTTTGGGATTGATTTCTTTCTTTATCCCATACATGTCCATGTTCTTATTTGATAATTCATTATATAGACTTTGCTGTTTGGTTTTTTCTTTGGGCTAACATCAACTATAAATAGACTCTCAAACCCTAGTCTCAGATGGGTCCTCTCTTAGCATTTCTGTTGGTTCCAAGGCAAGAGCCAACACCAGGCTCTCCTGCACCATCTCACAATATACATAACCGTCCTTGGGTTTTCATTAGTTTTTCTTCTGAAATTTCAATTGTTGTATTTAAGGTGTTTAGAAGATAAACAAGGTTTTGGATGATAAATAGATTGCATATTTTTAAAAATTGAGTTATTTTTCAGTCTCTTTGATATCCAAGCTTCAATTTACTAGAACAGGTCCTATCATGTGGATTGCATGTCCACATAACAATAAGGCCTCCTCAAATCACACCAATTCAAATCCTCATCAACAAATTATACTTGTCCAGATTATTTTTTTTCATCACTAACAATAATTTTATTAAACAAGCTTTTAGAGAGAGAGAGAAAAGACAAAGCAGTTCAAACCAGAAGAACAGACAAAAGTAATAGAGAATCCATAAGCATCAGAACATCCCTATTACCCTCTGCCTAGTTACAGAGTTAACCACCATTTGATTTTTATTTTTTTAAAAGGCAACGGATAGAAATATATTAAAGTATAAAAGGCAGAACAGAAAAGAAAGAAGAAAAAAGGAGGAAAACTATCTGCTGAGATAGCAGACAGACATTAACCCCCTAGAAAAGCAAAATCATAATCATTCACTCCTTTTACATTAACTGCCCATTCTATAATCATCCTCTTAGCCCTGGACCCAACTGCAGACGCAGACAGAAGAATCGTTGAAACATCTGTCGTTTCTTTCTATCCAAACAGACCATCATATAGCTAAAATGGCCATCCTCCATATGGTTGTTCTGGGTTTTCCAAGTTTAAAACCGTGCCAGCTCAATAGAAGGTTGAGGGCCGAATCAGGGATGCACCAGTTAATCTTGAAACGCTGGCAGAAATCTGTCCAAATCTGACCAATGAAGGGGCATTGAACCAGGAGGTGGTTGACAGATTCAGCTCCCTGCATACAGCACAGGCAGATGTTAACAATCTGCATACCTCTTTTCCTGAGATTATCTATAGTTAATATTCTGTTTCGGCCCACCAGCCAAGCGAAACAAATGATTTTGGGAGGAGCTGGGTACTGCCAAATGAAAGGGGAAGCTAAAAACTGTCGGGATCGATCTGGGGCCATCTACGAGTAAAATGATTTCACTGTAAAGGAACTGGATTTGTCGATCGTTCATATCAATCTGTAAGGCGCTGAAGGGATCGGAAAAGACTTTGAGATACACTCCATCAGATTCATGAATTCAGAGAATTCGCTGTCACTGAGGTTCCTACAGAAACTGACGTTCCAAACTATTTGAGAAGCCTTTGTAGAGTAACAACGAGCAATGAAGACGTTCTTGTCAGTGGCTAGATGATAAATACTAGGAAACCGTAATTTCAGCTGGGTTTCCCCACTCCATGTGTCCTCCCAGAATCTGACCGAGGATCCTCCTCCCAGCTCGAAACTTATGTTCTGAAGGACTGCGTGCTTAGACTACATGATACCTTTCCACACATGAGAGGCCCTATAGGAAGAAGAGTCTTTAGTCCACCAACCACACGGGGAAGATCTGTATTTTCCTTTGATGATTGCTGTCCAAAGAGCATCAACTTCAGCGCCTAATCTCCAAGTCCATTTCCCGAGCAACGCTTTGTTCATATATTTCAGATTTTTGACATTAGAGCCTCCTTGATGGAAGATCTTGCAAACTTCTTTCCACTCAAGCAAGTGGATGTTACTTTGGCTCTCCTTCCCAGTCCAGAGGAAGTCTTTTCTGATATGATCAATGGATTTCAAGACCGATGCAGGTCATCTGAACAAAGACATAAAATAAAGAGGCAAACTGGACAGGGCAGCGTTAATAAGCGTAAGGCAACCGCCCAGGGAGAGATATCGACTTTTCCATCTTGCCAGATATTTGTGAAATTTGGAAATGACTTTCTCCCACATCAATTTAGGGGGAGGGCCCACAGAGAGGGGGAGATTTGATTTTGATGAAAGGACATTTGAGTCCTAGACACAATGCCACCAACCTCTTCTAAAACATCCGCCAATCCCCACAGAAAATCCCGTCAGCCCACCTCATAACATATTAGACATCGTCCTCCATCAAATGGCGCCCCCTGAAAAGGTTCTTAAAGATCATCAGCCACATAAGCAACACTCGTTCCTGTGCTCTGTTTGCATCACAAGAACTTGCTGGGCCAGTATAGACAACATCCACCAATCATGCTCATTTGGATTCATCAAAGAAAGCTTCACAATTTTTCAAATTGGAAATGTTATTCAACAAGGTATTGAGTGTTTAAGTAAGAGCACAAGCTTCACAACAGACAATCAGGCCACCTCAAGATTGACAAGCCAAATCAAATACCATGAAGTAATTCATCTTCATTACTAACAAATCACACGCGCATGGGATGAGATAGGACAGGCCTGAATTACATTATTACAATGTTGAACCATTTGGTACAAGAAGAATTCCTCTGAAGTACAGGCAGGGTACATTTACATCACAGCAGTTGTTATTAGTCCTAAAACGTCCTGAGTCTTTTTTTTTTTCCAGGGTGAATGGAACATTCTATTAGAAAGAAAACCATATTACAACAGGTGCCAGACAAGAGGCCATAGATCAATACAGCAAAAACTGGGGCCAGAGACAGACAAGAGGGTATAGATCAATACAGCAAAAACCAGTGCCAGAGCTAGAGCCAGACAATGGGCCAAGCCCAATAGCTTAAAAATGAAAAAACGGACGTCTGACCAGACTCAAATCCACCATGTGCATCACGGATGGAGCCGTCACGTTCTGACCACTTAACAAAGCTAGCAGTAGAAATTGAAGCCATCAACTTACGGATTTATCATTTGACCACAGTGAAAATCTCACCATAGATCCCAAATGTAGACAAACACAAGGTCTTCCAACATTATAGCTGATCCTCGGCTTATTAAAAAAAAAAAAAAAACCACCATTTCCCTTTGATACTCAAGCTACGCTCTTAAGGGCTCCTTTGGATAAACAACTGAATGGAATTGCAAACATTCAGTTCAATCAAAAGGAATGACCACAATTTAATGGCACTTCTTATTCATAGCGAGGTCTGTAGCCATCAGATTTCAGTTCATTCCTCTTGACTCCAACTTCATGTAATTTAAATAACCGAGGTAGTTAATACAATTTAGTCATTTTTGCTTTATTAAGGGTGTGTTTGGATGCACCATCGAATTGAACTGTCATTATTAGTCCAATTGAGTGGAAATAACCAAATTCTAATCTTCTTCCTTAGCATTTATATTGTGGGTCTAGCCTCCAAATTGCAATTTCAATACTTTCAAGTTCGACTTGAAACAAACACAACTGTAGCTTGAAGGCTACATCCTCATTATTGACACCATGAAACACCATTGCGTTTGGTCATTTCCTCATTGACCAACTGCCTTTTCACAATTTGTTTCACTCGTGCATCCATACACAACCTAAATTAATAATTACAGTTCAATTCAATTGTAAATCCAAACACAGCCCAATGTCATGAAATTTATTTTAATAATTAAAAATAATAATTAAAAAAAAAAAAAAAAAAAAAAAAACCCGAATCTCATCATGAATTTTCCATATATCATTATTGATGCCAGTGAAGAAAATTTACAAAGAAAGCCGAAAAGAAACAGGACAAAATCAACAAGTTGAAGACTCGAGAAGACGATTCAAAATAAACCTACTAAAACGCACCCACAAATGGCCTATCCACATCTCCAAAACCTGCCAACATGAAACAGATGAATGGTAGGGCAACTTGCAAGCGAGCGACAGACCGAAGAGGCAATTTGCAGCACATATATGCATGTGCAAGATCGGGCCCACGCATCATGACCAGGCCTTGGCCCACAATCTCCAGAACACCTACATTCATCAGGTGGGCCATACAGATTCTCAGTCATCATTTTCCAAACCATCCATATTTTTCCTCACGCACGTGCTGCCAAGGCATTTTTGTGGTCCGCACACGATAAACGGTCTGGATCACACACAAGTAAGCTACATAATCAGGTAAATCGCTGCTCGGATCGCTCGCGCTAAATCACCCTACCACTCCTCACTCAAAATTCTACAAGATTTTCACATCCTGGAGCCATACCGACATATAGAGTATGGAAAACCACAATCCGAGCAAAAATCCCAATTCACCATGGCAGAAGCTACTGTCGTCCGCTGATCGCCAGCCAGCTTCAGTCATACTTCTCCCTCCAGGAGTACATGAGGAAGAAGACCCAAGAGAGGCTGAGGAGAAAGTCGCCGACAAGCTGGCGGGGCCAGTCATGGGCCAGATCCTCGAGCCGGCGCTCGAAGTAGATCCTCCAGAGGGCCATGGCGAGGTGGAGTAGAACACATCCCTTGGCGAAGAAGCTCTGGAATTCACGGTCCTTTACGAAGGCGACCATGAAGAGGAGGAACCCGATCACACAGAGAAGGAGGCCAGCGAACGAATCGGACGTCTGGATGAGGAGCTGATCATGAGGCGTGGACCCCAGTAGCTTGGTGGCCGTCTCCGGGCCGTGCCCAAAGACGGAGATCTCCTGGAGGTAGAACATCATCAGGGCCCCACACGTGGAGGCGATCAAGGAGTGGAGGATGCAGATGCCGAAGAAGGCCGGAGACGCCATCAACGGCTGAGATCGAATAGAGAAAGAAGAGAGAAGAGAGAGAGAGAGAGATCACAAGCTGAAACGCTAAAACCCTAGCTCCTGCGGATTCCTTCTTCCAGAAGAGGGCATGCTAACGTGCGCCTGGGGTGTAAAACGCTCCGTTTAAAAAGGAAGAGGAGATCGGGAGGGGTGCGTTGGGAAGCGTGCCAGCGGAGATGGGGTGGTTTTCTTTTCTTTCGTTATGTAATATGAACGGAGATGGGTTCATGCGCTTTCTCGGGATTTTATTTTTGGTACTGTTTTGTTAAAAAAATGGGCTGATTTGTTCGGATTGCGGAACGCTTTCCAAGGATGGGAAGAATGGAGGGCTTGGAGAAGGGGAGTGGCAGCCATGTCCTCTCTATACTGAAGAGTTCTTTTTTCCTCCATCGCGACCTAGATCCCTGCGTGTGTCGCGCTCACTGGGGCCCACATGGTTACTTATCCGATTATCAGAACCGTCAACTTTATTCAATATATCCTAAAATGGTAAATAATACTTAATGTATGATCGTAACCATATGATGAAAAACTTTTCAAGTCTAAAAATCAAAGGTTTAGATCATTAATGAAGCCTGATTGTGGGAGAGTTTCTTTTATGTAGTAGTTACTAGAATATGGACGGTAAAAATAATCGGATCATTTTAGCATGTGGGTCCCACCGGATGTAAGTACACACTGGTCCTACGTCGCGACAGAGGGAAAGTGCAGTCCTTACTGAATATATGGTGTATTGTATATTATATGATTAGTGTAATCCTGTTTTTGGTTTTGATTAGTTTGGATCCGTTTTCATTTGATCCTATCCGTTGATATGATGGGACTCACGTCGGATAGTCTATTTTTATCAAATTTTCCGGATAGAATGGTTAAGATGAGAAATATAGAATGATCCACTTTCAAATCAGAAGAGAGCTGGATAGCTGAAATGTTCCAAACTGGAAGATTTTTGGGGAGCGTATGGGTACAGAAACATACCTGCGCCCGCGGCTGTGTCGGTCCGTCCATCTGTTTTTAAAGCTCACAGCATGATATGAATCTTAAAATCAGGCAGATCCAAAACTCAGGTGGACCACACAAAATGAAATAGTTGGAAACGAAACGTCCACCGTTGAAATTTTCACAGAGCTGATCATGATGTTTATATGTCATCCAAACCGTTTATAGTGTTATTAGCACTTAGATAAACATTAGGCAGGAATATCATCCTGATGCAAAATACCTATCACCATAGGTGTTCATTCCCCACTATTTCGTGTGGTGTGGTCCACGTGAGCTTTAGATATTTCTAAGTTTTAGAATCCTATCATATTGTAGTCTTTCGAAACAGATGGACCGAGTAGATTTGTCACAGACATCCCTGTAGCCCCACACAGCCTGGCTACAGGAATGTATCCGTGACCAGGGTCACAGGCAATCCGCTTCCAGCTGGAATGTCCCAAGCTGGCTTGGAAGATTTTTTGGGGTGCGGAGTCGCCACGCAGGTATACTTGCACCGAGCCTGTGTGGGGTCTACATAGATTCTGTGACAAATCCACTCCGTTCATCTGTTTTTAAATTCCAGGATAATGCATAAGTTTAAAAATCAGGCAGATAAATAACTCAGGTGCGCTAAAATAAATAAATAGTGGGAAAAAAATTTCCACCGTTGAAATCCTCCTGGAGCTGATCATGATGTTTATATGCCATCCTAACCGTTGATAGGGTCACTACCACCCAGATAAACTGTAGGCGAAAATAATATCCTGATACGAAACTTCTGTCACACCAGGCACTCCATTCCCACTGTTTTGTATGGCATGGCCTACATTAGTTTTGGATCTTTCTGATTTTTAGCCTTCTGTCCTACCGTGGTTTTTCAAAACAGATGGACGGAGTAGATTTTTCGCAGAGATCTCTGTGGGCCGCACACAGCCCTGGGCACAAGAGTCACAGGCAATCGGCTTGGGCATGGTCCATCCACTGCGGGGCCCTCATATCAACAATCTGCACGGTGAGGATGCGCGTGCTATCAACGGCTTTGAGTTTGTTCGAGCAGGTCACGTGTGAGGGACGGAGGGTGATCTACACACGCTCTCCGTCATGATAGGAGATCTTTTCTGTGAGAAGATCGTAACCCTTGATTGGTGGCCTGTAAATAAATCGTTACGTAAGGAAATGCATCATTGAAGCGAGTTCATCTTATAAACGGTCTTGATCTTGAAAAGATGACCGTCGATCCGAAGTCCTGGCATGTATCATGGGAACTCTAGAAAAGGAGAGGGCTCAAATCAATCTGGTGCCACTCATCCGAGGCAACTCAGATGGTCTGATCCAACGTAGTCCGATACCCTCACCATGATATATGGGTTTTATCCGCACCGTTCATCCATTTTCTCGTATCATTTTAAGATACGAGCCTGAAAATGAATTAGTTCCAAGCTTCAGGTGGACCACACAGTGACGATTAAACACTTACCATTGAAAAGATTTTGGGGGCCACAGAAGTTTTAGATCAAGCTAATATTTATATTTTTCCTTCATCCAGGCTTATTTAACCTTATAAATAGGTTGGATGGCAATTAACCATCACAGCGGGCCTTATGAAGGTTTCAACCATAGATGTCATTATCATCACTGCTTTATGCAGTGTTGTCCACTTGAGCGTTGGATTTACCTAATTTTTGGGATTATATCTTAAAATAATTTTAAAAAATGGATGGATGGTGTGGATAAATAAAATACATACATCACGGTGCCAATCAAAGCCCATATTTAGGTGAGTGCGACTCGGCTAAGATCTGTCTGAGTGAGACTGAGTCACGATTCTTAAAATCATAGTTGGCCCACCATGCTACTCGCACAGAAATTGAGTCCCTTTAATCGATGGACAGTTTTTAGTTGAGATAAGATGATTGGATCATGTATATCTATCTAATAAATATCCTCATATCCAATAGTTGACTAAATAAGTTGTCCAGGACACGTCCAATCTAGCGGAATAATTGGACCGTTTTAAATAATTTGTAAGCGCCCGTGTATCAGCAATCACACTCAGCCAGAGTATCGAAGTTTTTGTCCTTAGGCCTGGCCCACTGAGAGCCCTACTGACAGTCCTACTGACAGCCGCTCAAGTCAGGGGGCAGAAGCTGGGGAGCCGATAAGGTGAGAGAGCCGGGATCCACCAGGGGTGGGACCCCTTACTGTGGGGCCCACTTTGATGTGGGTGACTACATCTATGCCATCCATCCGTATTAAAAGCTCATTTTAAGCCATGATAAAAAAAAATAGTAAAAAAAAATGAAGCAGATCCAAATTTCAGGTGGAACATAATACAGGAAACAATGGTAATCCACAGTTAAAAACTTCCCGTGGGCTACAACAGTATTGGATCAAGCTGATATTTGTGTGTGGTCTCTTCATCCAAATCTTTGCGTCCTTGACAAATAAACATCCCAATAGCTGCTGTGAACTTTTTATTGGTGCGGATTCAATTACTATTGTTTCCTATGGTACGGTCTACATGAGATTTGAATATGCTTCGTTTTTTAGATAATTATGTAAAATGATCTTTCAAAACAGTTGGACGGTGTGGATTTAAAGCACATACATCACTGAGAGTTCCACAGTCAGGGTCCTACTGACCTGGGTGGACCGGGGTCTCACCTAACCTGCTCCGCAGAATAGGAGCGGATAATGCTACCAATGGACGCGGATTCCCACTCATCTTATCAACGTTTTCTACTCGAACTGCAAACTTATTTTAAGTATGAATTAAAAAATGAGGTATATCAAGACTAAAGTTTACCATACCACAATATGAGTGGGATTGGTGACGCCCTCTATTAAAATGTTCATTAAGGCCTACTATGATTTTTAATTGCCATCCGGCTTATTCATAGACTCACATAATCTAAGATGAAGGAAACACATATAAATATTTTAATCCAAAACTTTTATGGCCCATAAGAAGTTTTCAACCGTAGGCATTCAATCCTTATTGTTTCATGTAGTGTAGTCCATAGGAAGTTTTCAACCGTAGGCATTCAATCCTTATTGTTTCATGTAGTGTAGTCTACTTATATTTTGGATTTGCCTCATTTTTGGAATAATGACGTAGAATGATTTGGAAAAATGGATTGCATGGATAAAACATATACATCTAGTGGGGCCTACAGAGCTTTGACTAGTACAAGGACTCAAGTGTCCACTATCAATGGATACCTAACCCAAATGTACCCAAAATGGACCTAAGCTAAATTTGATAGGTCCAGGTCCAACTATGTAAACTCAGTACCTAATTGGGTCAGTTTGGGTCTCACATCTCTAGACCTGGTTAAAAGATAGGTCCAATCACTCAAGAGTCAGGTCCACCAACTCCTAAAACCGAGTTGGGGCAATTCAAACTACGCTACACACATATATGGATACTTACTTTTTTTTTAAACACACGCACGCACACCCCGACGTACTCACACTGTAGTGGGCTTTCACCACCTATGGATACTCGAACTCTTGATCGGGTGTTGAAATTCCCGAGAGCCTACCACCCGAGCAAAAGCAAGGATCCTTACTCTTACTTCGATGGTAGACTCTTGGGAGTTTCAACACCTGATCAAGGGTTGGAGTATCCATAGGTGGTGAAATCCTACTGCGGTGTGAGTGTGTGGGGTGTGTGTGCGTATAAAAATAAATAAATAAAAGCTACATACATATATATCCACTTTACATGCCGCTCATTTTTTAAAATGGCATGTGTGTGATCTAATTCATCCATTAGTGAATCAACTATTGATGATATTATAAGAGGATCATGAATTGGGGTCTAAATTTTGCATGACATTATAGTCATACGAGACCAAAGTATGGTCCAAATTTTAGTTGTGATTGACAATGTAAAATGGGTCAATCGGAAGCTCAAGATTTCAAAAGAGTTCATAAACCTAAAACGGATAACTTCATGCCTAAGGAAAAGCCTACCAAGGTATGGTTGTCATATTTCACACTCACTCTATGATGGGCAATCCAAGTCATTTATAGGACAAGAAATATCCTACTACAACTACCAATCCAACTCATTGGCAGCATTTACATTTGGGATTGGGGCATACACCCTAAACCCTATGGTCAATAGAGATTAAGAGATTAGGTGCAGCCATGCCTCACCCACGATGGTGTGGCCCTTACTGTGGGGCCTACCTTGATGTATGTATCCTATATCCATGCCGTCCATCCATTTTTATACAACATTTTAGGGTATGAGCCCAAAAATGAAGTAGATACAAATCTCATGTGAACCATGCTAGAGGAACAATGGTGATTGAACACCCCACCATTAAAAACTTCTTAGGGACCATTGTAATGCTTATTTACTATTCAACCTATTGATAAGGTCACACAAACTTGGATGATGGGAAAAAACAAATTCTATCTGATCGAAAACTTTTACGGCCGATAAGAAGTTTTTAATGATCGATCATGACTTCCTCATTTATTATGGTCCACCTAAGATTTGAATCTACTTAATTTTTTAGCTCACATCTTAAAATGATATCGAAAAATAGTGAAAGGTATGGATATAGAATAAATACATCAACGTGGACCATGATAAGTGTTGCACCATCTTGAAGGAGGCAAGGTGGCTAAAACTAGTAAGTGAAAAATGCACTAATCATGATGCATGGCTCATTTAGGCCCATTTGGATACCACCAAATAAGTTACTTTTTTTTTTACTTGCAATAGTAAATACGTAACTTATTTGCAATAAGTTTGGTTTATTATCAATTATAAGTAGATTTTTATTTAAAGCTAATCACTTCAATTTAATAAGTAGAAATCAAGATAAGCTACTTAACGCATAAGTAGCTTATCTTAAGTAACTTACCATCCAAACACTCTCTTAATGAAAGTGCTACCTTGATTTTTAGAACAAATGGCTTAAATTTCTCACATGTGTTGTGTGAGCTCGGAACTCTTAACATGTTTGGCAGCCTCTTTTTGTAGAATCATGACACATCTAGCAAAACCTCTAACTGTATCTGTTGGGAAAGGTTCCTAAAAAAGTAGTTGGACCATAAGGTTACTGCTGCCCTAATGCATACTTGCCCATGTGCAGCATGTAGCATTACATTTTGCCCATCCAGCATGTTTGGTGTCATCATGAACATCATACATGTACTAACCTTATAAAGGGTTGTTTGGATGTTGTATTTATTTTTTACTTTTTTTGTAAACACATTACATCTGAAAAAAGTTTAAGGTGTAATTGGTTTACCTACTATTTTGTTTGGCTTTTAAGTGATAATCTGATTAAAGGTAAACATAATAAATAGATTGTGCATTGGCTAGCCTATAAAGTGTTTATAATGAACAAAGAAGGTATTCATATCATAGAGCTTGGGTAGTGAACCTTCCAAAATCTGCAATTACCTAAGAAAGACTTATTTTTTTAAGGCCCTAAAAGAGCATTAAAGCATGCACACGCTAAATGGATTGGATGTCTTCCACCCATCATAGTGGGCCCCGAATGCAATCTATAAGTTTTTAATGGTGGACATCACATCCTTCCCTTGTGCGGTCCATTTGATAATCGATAGACTATTTTTTTAGGGCCACAGGAGAGCATGAAGAGAAGTATACGATAGATAGATTAGATGTACCATACACATTATGGTGGGCTCCACATATCACGAGTGTATATTATCATTGTGTTCTAACATTTATAATGCCTTTTTAGCTGTAAAAATTTTACCGATAATACGAAACATGACTTTTTATCAGGTTTTATGTTTCAACTAAAATCTATAATTTGTTTACACACTGTAAAGCCTTTACATGCAAATACATGCACCCAAACATCCCCTGTAATCGGATTATCTATAACCCTTTACAACTTAAGGACTTTATAGGCATCCAATCAACCCTTAAGGTACACCATACATGTAATTTAAGTTAAATCAGTGGCTTTCCATTGTTTTCTAGAACGTGGCTCACACAATTAGTGGATCAAGTTGAATTTTTTTTTCACTAAGTGCTCTTAGTGCCAGGAGCAACCATTTTCACAGGTTGGATGTTACATGTACATGACATGTGGATGTCTAAACACTAGTTGGACCATAATATTATGGTCCAGCTAGTTAGATCTCTCTAGAAGCGGATCGCCTATAACTAAAGCACTACTTGGGATATTTATAGTGACCTGACATGACAAGATTTAATTGGGTGAAGTGTTGTTGTCAAAGATATGGTCTTAGGTCCAACTTGAGTAAACAACTTTTTTAAGTAGATTGTCGAGATTGAATCATCGGGAATATCTCAGGACCAACGTGATGGGATTTGATTGGACCACGTGTGTCACTACTAGAGATAGGGTTGTATTTGAACATACTCAACCAAACAACTTTAAAACATGCTTTGCATCAGCGTCATCTCCAATAGGGGCATGTGGCCCTATCAAATTATGTCATGTCAGGTCACTAAGGATAGCTAATCACCAGGGCTATCTGTGTCCACAACTTTCAATTATGGTTTGTGTGAGAACATTTTTTACTGTGGCGCATGGTCCAATTAAATATCACCATGGAAAGTAATTAGACTTATCCCTGGTGATTCAGTCACAGCCAATCCACATTCCCTCCCTCTGACTCATATATACTCGGATTTGGCTAAGCCCACACGTGTGTACAAGGCATCTATAGTACAAGATCAAAGTTGTCCATTAGTTGATTGACATTGTTTTTTGTATATTGAGTAAAAATGATCTGGTTAGATGAATAGTTAGGACATCATTTATAAAGGATATTGATTGATAAAAGTACTTTGGGTATGATCATGCCACATGGCAATTTCTAACGTTTTAGAGCATCCTACAAGAGAACAAAGCCGGTCCATTGGATGGAAGATTCATAGTGGGACCCATGTGATGGAAAACTTGAAACCCATGTCCCTATGTCACCCTGGCACATATGGTAGCATGTAAATGAACTTTACAAATGATATGATAAGAGAGAGAAGAGAGAGAGAGAGAGAGAGAGAGAGAGAGAGAGTAACACTACTAGGATTCACTCAGGATGATTCCTTCATATTACACTAATAGGTCCTTTAGTCCAAAGGAATACAACGGGTGCAACATGGGTGCCTATAGGCTACTGCGATCTTTGTATGAAATCATTTTGTTCATCATTTGTAATAAGTCATTATAATGCTCCAGATTTTTTTCAACCTAACAATTGGATGTCCTTAGGCGTTACTTTTGATTTCTTGATTTGAGCGCATATCCGTGTGTGTATTCGCACACGGTTGGGATCAAAAGAAGTGGTCTTAGGTCCACTAAAACCACCCAACCGAGTGAAAGTATGAATTTTGGATATTCTAGATAGTAAGATTCAGTTGCACCGATCGAGAAAATATTGAGCAACTAAGTAAATGTGGACAAAAGGATTTATTGGGATAAACGGCGGAATCACACAGAGATGAATCTAGGATTGAAATCCAAAAGCACCAAGCAAACACAAAAGAACGCAACAATTTAATGTGAAAAACTCTTTTGAGAAAAAATCACGTCACAAAGCGACAAAAATCCACTATGAAAGAAGAAATTACAATGAGAAAAAAACTTACCCAATTTGAGCAATCCTTAAATCTCACACTTATTACACTCTTTCAAACCCTAGAACTGTTTAAAAACCCTTTGGAATAGTTTAGGAAGCCTTGGAATATCTTAAAGACCCTTTGGAGCATCCTAGGAACTCTTATTTATAGATTAGGGACTCCAACTTCACACCGAGTTGGAATAATATGAAAACTGCCTCAAATTTACGTAGTTCGCACACAATCTACGTAACCTTAAGCTGACTGAATCAGAGCTTGGGCTAGTTGATCGACACTTCGACTAGCCAACTTGTCTTTAGGTTGGCTGAATTTTCCGCAAGTTCCAAAAGAATAAGTTGTTGGATTTTTACATGAACTTTCTCAGGCTAGCCAAATTTCTCACAAATTTTCACCCGAAGCTTGCTTGATGTCATCGAGCCTGTTTGACAGATTTAAGACATTTATCAACAACAATCTCCACGATGTCTTCAATTTTTAAATATGTAGCTTCTTAACATTTTCTCTTATCTCTACCTCGCATCATAGGTTCATCAATGCTTCTCATGCACACTCTGTCCTCCTTTTATGCCATTGTCAAATCCAGAAAAGCTGTACAGAACTTGAACTTCTCTGTAGGAATGACCTTGGTGAGCATGCCTGCCAGATTCACACTGGTGTGAATCTTCTCCACTATTACGCCTCCTTCCTCAAGCACCTGTCGGATAAAATGGTGACGAACATCAATATGTTTAGTACGTGAGTGATAAACAGAATTTTTAGCCAAATTAATAGCGCTCTCACTGTCATAATTAACTAATACGACATCCTACTGAAGCCCCAACTAATTTATCATGCCTCTTAAGCAAATATCTTCCTTAAATGCTTTTATCACTACCATATACTCTGCTTCGATCGTGGAAAGATCCACTATGGACTAAAGCTTTGACATCTAACTAATTACTCCACCTGCTAGTACAAACGAGTAACCTGAAGTGTAACGCCCCGAATCTTCAGGACCCGAGTACACTACTCGTTTCCCAAAAACCTGTGTGTTAACCTTAAGGATGGTCAAAGTTGAGTACATATTTTTTTTTTATCTTTCATCAGAGTAAGCAGATGAGCGTAAAATGGACAAGTAAACATAAAGGAAAATTTTAAATTTCATTTAGAATATACAGGTGGTTGCCATAATGACTTATACAAACCAATGTCTCCAAAGTTAACAAATACAAAAATTACATGATATAATACATGAGAAATAGTAGAATGCAAGTAAATTTGAGCAGCAAGACCCCTCAACTTCTCAAGGTATACACAATCATGCAACTCTAGCATTAAACCTGACTCCTCATCAGCCCGAACCTGAAAATCACTTAAGTCACCTATGCTACCTGTACGGTTATATTTATTTGATGGATGAGTGGCCAACTCAGTGTGAACTCCCCTCAAGATTACACACCGCCGCATTAAGTAAGCATAGTTGTAAATCAAAGTATACAAAACAATACATGATACAGGTCTTATTAGATGCATGGATGCGTGAAGTATGTAATCACGCTCTGGGGATGCTCATCCGTGCGGACAGTGGGCTCGTCACCTATGCAATCATCGAACTTGGGTACATCATCTAGTCGGAACAATACGTACATCACGTACGATAGCACTAGATACTGGTCTGTGCTATGTATGCATGATTAGTCAATCCATTATTAATCTAATTATAACCAACCTTTTTAAATAAGCTCAAAGGTCATTATGGGGAGCTCAGAGCCCAGTGTAGGCCGACAGCTCGAGCATAGGTCCCATTATCACCATCCCCGGCTCATAAGACTGCCACCTTAAGATGTTTAATGGTACCCTGTCGACTAGTAGTCAATCATATTACAATATATGGGGCTTACCATCACATGGTTGTATAAAAATGGTACATCCGGCCACATAGGGCAAATACCTAAACTGAGCCACATAGGCAAATGTCAAAATAGGTCACATATGGTAAGTATCAAACCATGCGATAAAGATCATCCTTGAAAATCACTTAACACAACGACTTATGGATGGTAGGCCCACATCAATGTCTAATTCAAACTACCATTTAATAACCACTAAGTCGAAGGCCCATTATAATTACAATTAATCAGGTTACATCCCAAGTATGGGTGTATATTTATAAGTGGGGGTTTCCCATTGATGTACCAGTTTAAATTCCATAAACAACCCACAAATAATATACAAGCATGAACAAATATACAGGATGGATATTAAGCACGTAATATAGCAATTCAATTTTCACCAGCTAACACATGTGATTATAAAAGAGAGATATCAAATCTAAATTAAAATAAAAATTATAACTTAAGCTAATGAGAAGATGGAAAGCTCAAGGGGAAGAATCATCACCTGTATGGTTGCGGTATTTTACTTGGATTCAACATTCTTGGATATCCTATGGCCCAAGAATAGCATAAGAAGTCCCTAGAGTTCATAGCTTGCATTAGTCGCATAATCCCAAAGGTTCTTAAGTCAATTGTTATTTGTGTGGTGAGGGGTTTATGAAGGCCCCTGGAAAAGGCATTAGGGGGGGCCTTATGGATGAGATGCACCTACCTGCACCCCTAGCTATTTTTTAAGGGGTCGCTTTAGGGTATTTCCCCAAGGGATTGATTTCTATTGAAAAGGTTATCTGGGCCATATTACCAATAGCAAGGGTGGCCATGATCCCACTGTGCATGGTAGTGTGGTCCACTTAGTAAGGGTCTGTCTTATCTTTCTCCTCAACCTTTAGGACAAATCCACCGGATGGATTGTAACACCCCGGATTTTGGCCAATCTGGGATTTGACGTCCTTAGGCAATGGGTCAATTAAAACACCTGAAAATTCGCTTAGAACCCAATTCCATAGCCAAAGGAATCACTTAGGATTAATTCCTTTAGAAAATATGACTAGGTTAGCTAGTGCAACGTTAGAATAGCTGGGAAATGGTCCCTGATCGCTTTAAATACGTTCTACAAGGCCCAAAGCGAGTGGAACCAAGGGTGCTATAATGCTCTAAAGCCTCGGATCAAACTCTAAGCCGGTTTGTCCTCGGGACCTCCTTGAAACTTTGTATTGGATCTAGACCGCGCGTCGAAAGTCCGATACCTCCTATCTTAGACCGTTAGAACCGTCTAGCTGGACTTGACACTCATTCCGAAAATCAAGTCAAACCGATAATCACAGGCTATTTCATTGAGCCCGGACTGAAGAGAGTGTGAATAGGGACATAGTTGGAATTTCAAATTCAAATCTGGCACACAAATTTGACGCATCAGTATTAAGCATTCTGACCGTCAGAATACAGCCAAATTACACCCTTGGATCAGGAAAAATATCTATTATATATCACGAGACTTATAGGCCTGATCTTGGTGCGGTGACCGTTAAACTGAAACTGGGCCGCCACGTGCGATCTGGGAACCCAACCGGTCCGAAAACTGGATGTGTGCTAGATCCAGTATGCATGAGCTTAAGTCCGACCGCATTTGGCCTGGGGACCTCCAGAAATGCCCTTTTGGACCGAAACGGCCCCGATTTGGTTAGGCACCAAGTAAACATTGTTCCCAAGCCTATTTTGGGAATGTTTTAGGCTATAAAAGGGGTTGAAACCCCCACTCCTCTCTCCCATCCGAATTTGAGAGAAGCTCTAGCTTGGGAGAGAGAAAAAGAGTGAGAGATTGTGAGAGAGTGGGAGAGTTCTTCCCGCCACTTGTGCTACGTGTTGCACATGCTTAAGCAACACTCCTCTACCGCTTTCCCGGCGATTCCACCGCAATCCTAGGTAAGTAAAAACCCTAAATAGTTGGTGATTTGAGTTTTCCTTGTTTCCATAGCGATGTAGCTTATGGATCTTATGTATTAGGTTCCTTATTCGCCGTAGACGAAGCGTATACGCTCCGTTTCAATTTTCGACTCTACAAGACATAAGGTGCGGATAGTAGACGCTTTGATTGACTGTTTTCAAAGCTTTCAATGTCGTTTAATAGTAGATTCTTGACGGCAACGCCGTTTGACATGTACAACATGCTCTCCGTTTCCTGTTTCGTAAATTAACGAAGAATATGAGATTTAGGGCATTTTAGTCATTTGTAGGAAGTACCGTTTACATTCATATTTTGCTGATGTGATTGACATGGTTTGTTGTCGCATTAGGAAGTTAGGAATGCGTGCATAATTAGTTTGGCGAAGAGATTCGCCTAGTTGCGCACCTTGGGTCGACATACTATATGTAGACTTAAGTGTGTAGTGTATGTGTTTGTATAAATGCTTGTATTAGTATGTATTGAATTAAATGATGTTATTTGATAGTTTGTGATTGATTTTTCAATTACTATGCTGACCTAAATGATTTTCTACATGTTGACAAAATGCATGATTTCATTACATGCATGGAATGTATGTGCTTGAGGATTTGCTTAAGTTGAATATGCATGGGAAGTATGCCTTGAAGATTTGCTTAAGTTGAATGTTATAACATGTGCTAACATGCTCACATGATGTATTTTAATTCCAACACCTTTGTATAGTGTTAATGTAATTCCATAGATGTGTGGGACTTGACTTAGTCCAGGCAGTCGGTAACCGAGCGAATTCGTGGCTGACTGGTCATAGCCACGAACGACGCGTCGATGAATGTGATTCGTGTTGAGAGTTGGCGGCAGTGGTTAGGCCACGCGAAGTGTTTCACGCACTTCATGTCGTTCAATTCGAGATGCGATCGCACTAGTCGAGCCCGTCAAGTAACCCGACTGGCCGATGTTTGTTCACCTTGTATGTATCATAACTGCTTGAACCTAGGGTACTGAACTTACCATTGTAAACCCTGTTAACCATGGTACCTTGATCCACGAAGACTCATGAGCCGGGCATGGTGGTATGGGACACCGTGGTCGAGCTGTCGGCCTACGCTGGGGCCACAAACCTCCCCGTAGTGACCAGTGAGCACCTATGACTCGTGAGCAGATTATGGTGGTATGGGACACTATATTCTTGCTGTCGGCCTACACTGATAAGGTGATGGGGGAGCGGTGCAACGAGTGCGAGCAACAGCCCTGGCAGCCCTTTGTAGTGACCGCGAGCGTATTCTGAGTCTACGGGAGGCGACGACCCTTCCGTAGCAGTAGAGTACAGTAGGCCTGTATTGATAAGGTGATGGGGGAGCGGAGCAACGAGTGCGTGCAACAGCCCTGGCAGCCCTTGCAGCGACCTACAAAATATACATCGTATGAGATTACTAGGAGTGACGACCCTAGACAGGATCTGTGTTGGGATTGATACAAGGGAAGTACCTTAGTTTCCCAATCCTGCTGTTTGAATGGATTAATAACAACTTGGTAATCATATCACCATAGCATTGCATGTGCCTGGAAGATGTGGAGCACTCTAGGGAGTGTGGCATGCCGCGGTCGTAAGATGTTGCCGTATGAGGGTGATCGTCGGTGAGGGCATACATCACGTCATGTCATAAATGCATTAACAACAGTATTAGGATTGTTTGATTTACTGCTTTACTATTATCGCATGATTGATTTGATAACATGTTAATCTTTGCTCTATTATTCCACTGAGTTAGCTACTCACTCCCACGTTACGGGACGGTGTTCCGGACACCCACCAGACCTTTTTGTGATTGCAGATGATGGCGCGGCCTGTGAGGCAGAGCCGGACTTGATGATGATGAGGAGGATCCCTCCTTTATGCGTGTTCTGATCGACGGGATTACAGGGAGGTTGATTAGATACTTTGACATTTGTCATTTTATATTTTGTAGCGCACTCATGTATATTCGTTTCATCTACTTTTGGAGTATACATGTATGTATATAACCTGGTAACATGTTCACACTCTGGAGACATACAACAGTTTATATATGTTATACATACTATTACAGACTTCCGCTGGTTAATTTAACTGTCTCTGGAGTAGGATATGTTGTTCTGGCTTAATTTCACTCATGTTTAATACATTATCACAGACAACATTCAATCATACATATCTATGTTGCATAAATAACATTTTGGAACTCGGGAGTTGGGTTTTTGCTCGACCCCCCGATTTTCGGGATGTTACAGATGGTATCAGAGCATGATTTGGATTAAACCGGGCCTGGGTTATGGTCACGCGACGCACGTTGTCGCTTCCTTTAACATAGGTGGGTGCGAGAAGGGTCTAGAAACACGTCCAGGATCGCAGATTCGCCGATAGGCGAAGTCTATTAGAATCGATCGCAAGATCGACTCTGTAACGCATCTCGGGTCGCGTAAGGCCACCCGAATCGCTGCTAAGCTATAGGAAGTTAGGTTGAGATGTCCTATGAGCGGTTTTAAACCGCAAAAGTAAAATCCTTGGGCCGTGGAATGACCACGACTCCAGTAATCAATCGCCAGGGCTTGAAAACCCCGTTTTGCCAAAAATTCTCAAAATTCCTCCTCTAAACACTTCAACCCTCAGTTTTTTTTTATCCATTTCATGTTAGGCATCAAACCTAATATGAAAATAACACAAATTAGTACATTCACCAAATTTTACAGTGAATAGTAAAATTTCATGAAAAATGGCCATAAGGCCATTCTAACTTCACTTTCTTTAGCAACTAATAGTTTAGATGGATGTACTAGATCCTTCTACCCCAAAATCATATGCTGCATGATAGGGTTTTGTATTCGGGATTGAATTTTGGACCCAAAAATCCTCGAATGGATGTTAAAAATGTATTGGCCTCCCTAGGGCAATCTACAATGAACTAGAGTGTGCACCATACCTTTTTGGAATCCCTAGGGCAAGAGGAATCCATCCCATATGGCCTCAATGGCCAGTTTGCAATTTCATCGGCGATGCCATCGCCGGTTCGGCGATGCATCGCCGGTAAAACTCCTCGAATGGGTCTAAACTTTGGGCTGGATGAGTTTGGGGGCTAGGGTAGTCCCCTGGTATGCGGTCCGTACCTTAAAACTCCCTAAAAGATGTACTTCCTTCACAAAAGTCCCCTTTCCTAGCCCCATTTTCGTTTTCTTGCTGCCCTAACCAAAAATTGTGGTTCCAAACCACCCCTAGATCCATCTTTGGCCAAAAAAGACCACCCTCCATCATTCCTTTGAAGTTGGCAGCCCTCCCTCTTGAAGGTTTCGTCCGTTGGAGCTCCTAAAACCCCCAAATCGAGCCGAATTCGTGAGGTGCTCCATTCCCCTTTTTCGTTTTCATTTCTTTCTGAAAATACATCCTAGGGGAGCTTGAAGCATCCCTCTACAACGCCTAGATCTCCCTTTTCTATTTTGGTTAGCCATTTCCTTGCATTTCTCCCATTTTTCATTGCTATTGTTAAGCTATTTTAGCCTTTTTCTCCTTTTCCACCATCCTCCTTCTCATGTCCCTTTTATTGGAGACTTTACCCTCTTTTTGGGTCTTAGAATCGTGCTAACCTCAAATCCCATTTCTCAACTTTCTCCGTGTGAGAAGTAGTGAAAATACTTGGCCGATAGAGCTCGAATGGGCAACAGACAGTACTGAACTTGATAGTATTCAAGAAGGTCAGTTGGGACCCTGGTAGAAGTCCTTTGGTAGAATTAGGCATCTATGTCGTTGCCCTTTTTCTTGTTTGATTACTGTTTGAAATTTCTAGGTTGTTTTGTTTTTAGGTAGAAAAATGTGTTTGTGTTGTGGTTTGGGCTTAATATAGCCAAAATTTGTTGAATGGAATGCATGTTGTTTCATTTCGTTATAAGATATTGTTTCTAGATTGGGAGTATTATAACTCCCTGAGATCCGGCCTACAAATTAGTTTTTATCCCACCCCACCCTCCTACCAAGCATGCCACTTCCGATCCCACTATGGGACTAAGAATGCGGTTCTATTTAATACAACTGAATGCTACTGGCCACATAGGCCCTTGGCGTTTTGGTCCTAGAGTTAGTACTTCTAGAGTTGAAGAGTCTGACGACATAAGGAATCCAATTCCATTTAGACAATCTTGACCCTAAGCGATAGAACAACTCTCTGTAGTAGAAATGGTATGGAAAGCCATTTACCGTATAATCTTAAGCTATAGATTATAGCTACTGGGTTACAGACTAGCGTACTAGCTACCTAGAGTAGGGTAAAGTCTGTATATGTTAAGGAATGATAGATTAGATTTGATTGGAATGAGACTCCCTTCCTTGGATAGATCCCCTTATGACTTATAGACTCCTGTTGTTGCCCATAGGAAGGAACCATACACTCTCAGGGAACATTTATAACTCCCTCAGATTGAACTTAGAATGTACTAGCACGCCCCCTAGAATTGCCTTCCCCAAGGGCTTATTGCATTCGAGAATGCGGAATAAAGGAACTACATGTAAGCGATGTATTCGCGGTCTGAATCGACTTCTTAATCCTAGTGGTTACCAATAAATCCAATGCTCTGATCAAGCAGAAGATCGGAATCGACTCGGATTAAGAATTGATACAATAAATCTTCTGTCCTAGCTAGACAGAAAGTCTATGTATCCGGCTCAGACCCATTACACAACCTTTCTTCCGTGTTGGCTCGACCATCTACAACTAAACAGGATCATAGTGTCTTTGGGAAATGGCGAGGACTTAAAGCCAGTAGGGAATTAGGCGTCTTGCCACCAACTCATACCTGCCCCTGAACCTATCCACAATAGAGCTTAGGCTCATCTCTATCGCCATAGATACCAATGCCATAGAACGCATCATTAGCATGGAAAGCCACTGTAATGAGAGGTTGTTCCCTAATTCATGTCAAAGATAGCCCCTAAGTTGCACCTTGTTCCGATATATAGAGCGATGCATAGATTCTTGAATTTAAGAAAAACCAAGTTTTAAGGGGGGTAGAACGAATTTAGTCCAATCCAGATAGGTTAGTCAACGCTACCGTTCGATCAGAGTGGCGTAGCGGAAGCGTGGTTAGGCTTTTCCCCACTGGCCCAAGATCGAAACCTTTGATTTAGGTTATGCGTAAAGGTTAGGTCGCTAAATAAGATTTGAACCTTCCTTAGAATGTCAATACTAAAGTCTCTCTAGGTACTCCTTGCCCTTTGCCAATGTCGGGGACGACATTGTGTTTTAAGGGGGGTAGATTGTAACACCCCGGATTTTGGCCAATCTGGGATTTGACGTCCTTAGGCAATGGGTCAATTAAAACACCTGAAAATTCGCTTAGAACCCAATTCCATAGCCAAAGGAATCACTTAGGATTAATTCCTTTAGAAAATATGACTAGGTTAGCTAGTGCAACGTTAGAATAGCTGGGAAATGGTCCCTGATCGCTTTAAATACGTTCTACAAGGCCCAAAGCGAGTGGAACCAAGGGTGCTATAATGCTCTAAAGCCTCGGATCAAACTCTAAGCCGGTTTGTCCTCGGGACCTCCTTGAAACTTTGTATTGGATCTAGACCGCGCGTCGAAAGTCCGATACCTCCTATCTTAGACCGTTAGAACCGTCTAGCTGGACTTGACACTCATTCCGAAAATCAAGTCAAACCGATAATCACAGGCTATTTCATTGAGCCCGGACTGAAGAGAGTGTGAATAGGGACATAGTTGGAATTTCAAATTCAAATCTGGCACACAAATTTGACGCATCAGTATTAAGCATTCTGACCGTCAGAATACAGCCAAATTACACCCTTGGATCAGGAAAAATATCTATTATATATCACGAGACTTATAGGCCTGATCTTGGTGCGGTGACCGTTAAACTGAAACTGGGCCGCCACGTGCGATCTGGGAACCCAACCGGTCCGAAAACTGGATGTGTGCTAGATCCAGTATGCATGAGCTTAAGTCCGACCGCATTTGGCCTGGGGACCTCCAGAAATGCCCTTTTGGACCGAAACGGCCCCGATTTGGTTAGGCACCAAGTAAACATTGTTCCCAAGCCTATTTTGGGAATGTTTTAGGCTATAAAAGGGGTTGAAACCCCCACTCCTCTCTCCCATCCGAATTTGAGAGAAGCTCTAGCTTGGGAGAGAGAAAAAGAGTGAGAGATTGTGAGAGAGTGGGAGAGTTCTTCCCGCCACTTGTGCTACGTGTTGCACATGCTTAAGCAACACTCCTCTACCGCTTTCCCGGCGATTCCACCGCAATCCTAGGTAAGTAAAAACCCTAAATAGTTGGTGATTTGAGTTTTCCTTGTTTCCATAGCGATGTAGCTTATGGATCTTATGTATTAGGTTCCTTATTCGCCGTAGACGAAGCGTATACGCTCCGTTTCAATTTTCGACTCTACAAGACATAAGGTGCGGATAGTAGACGCTTTGATTGACTGTTTTCAAAGCTTTCAATGTCGTTTAATAGTAGATTCTTGACGGCAACGCCGTTTGACATGTACAACATGCTCTCCGTTTCCTGTTTCGTAAATTAACGAAGAATATGAGATTTAGGGCATTTTAGTCATTTGTAGGAAGTACCGTTTACATTCATATTTTGCTGATGTGATTGACATGGTTTGTTGTCGCATTAGGAAGTTAGGAATGCGTGCATAATTAGTTTGGCGAAGAGATTCGCCTAGTTGCGCACCTTGGGTCGACATACTATATGTAGACTTAAGTGTGTAGTGTATGTGTTTGTATAAATGCTTGTATTAGTATGTATTGAATTAAATGATGTTATTTGATAGTTTGTGATTGATTTTTCAATTACTATGCTGACCTAAATGATTTTCTACATGTTGACAAAATGCATGATTTCATTACATGCATGGAATGTATGTGCTTGAGGATTTGCTTAAGTTGAATATGCATGGGAAGTATGCCTTGAAGATTTGCTTAAGTTGAATGTTATAACATGTGCTAACATGCTCACATGATGTATTTTAATTCCAACACCTTTGTATAGTGTTAATGTAATTCCATAGATGTGTGGGACTTGACTTAGTCCAGGCAGTCGGTAACCGAGCGAATTCGTGGCTGACTGGTCATAGCCACGAACGACGCGTCGATGAATGTGATTCGTGTTGAGAGTTGGCGGCAGTGGTTAGGCCACGCGAAGTGTTTCACGCACTTCATGTCGTTCAATTCGAGATGCGATCGCACTAGTCGAGCCCGTCAAGTAACCCGACTGGCCGATGTTTGTTCACCTTGTATGTATCATAACTGCTTGAACCTAGGGTACTGAACTTACCATTGTAAACCCTGTTAACCATGGTACCTTGATCCACGAAGACTCATGAGCCGGGCATGGTGGTATGGGACACCGTGGTCGAGCTGTCGGCCTACGCTGGGGCCACAAACCTCCCCGTAGTGACCAGTGAGCACCTATGACTCGTGAGCAGATTATGGTGGTATGGGACACTATATTCTTGCTGTCGGCCTACACTGATAAGGTGATGGGGGAGCGGTGCAACGAGTGCGAGCAACAGCCCTGGCAGCCCTTTGTAGTGACCGCGAGCGTATTCTGAGTCTACGGGAGGCGACGACCCTTCCGTAGCAGTAGAGTACAGTAGGCCTGTATTGATAAGGTGATGGGGGAGCGGAGCAACGAGTGCGTGCAACAGCCCTGGCAGCCCTTGCAGCGACCTACAAAATATACATCGTATGAGATTACTAGGAGTGACGACCCTAGACAGGATCTGTGTTGGGATTGATACAAGGGAAGTACCTTAGTTTCCCAATCCTGCTGTTTGAATGGATTAATAACAACTTGGTAATCATATCACCATAGCATTGCATGTGCCTGGAAGATGTGGAGCACTCTAGGGAGTGTGGCATGCCGCGGTCGTAAGATGTTGCCGTATGAGGGTGATCGTCGGTGAGGGCATACATCACGTCATGTCATAAATGCATTAACAACAGTATTAGGATTGTTTGATTTACTGCTTTACTATTATCGCATGATTGATTTGATAACATGTTAATCTTTGCTCTATTATTCCACTGAGTTAGCTACTCACTCCCACGTTACGGGACGGTGTTCCGGACACCCACCAGACCTTTTTGTGATTGCAGATGATGGCGCGGCCTGTGAGGCAGAGCCGGACTTGATGATGATGAGGAGGATCCCTCCTTTATGCGTGTTCTGATCGACGGGATTACAGGGAGGTTGATTAGATACTTTGACATTTGTCATTTTATATTTTGTAGCGCACTCATGTATATTCGTTTCATCTACTTTTGGAGTATACATGTATGTATATAACCTGGTAACATGTTCACACTCTGGAGACATACAACAGTTTATATATGTTATACATACTATTACAGACTTCCGCTGGTTAATTTAACTGTCTCTGGAGTAGGATATGTTGTTCTGGCTTAATTTCACTCATGTTTAATACATTATCACAGACAACATTCAATCATACATATCTATGTTGCATAAATAACATTTTGGAACTCGGGAGTTGGGTTTTTGCTCGACCCCCCGATTTTCGGGATGTTACATGGATGGCTTGGATAAGACACCTACATTAGAGTGGGGTTGATAGAGCAAGAGGAGTAGCGGGTCCGTTTCTCTGTTAGCCACCCCCACTAGTGATCGACACCGAGGCCTCAAGTGTTGAAACCAAGTGTCTTCACTTAGTCTACTAGTTGAGCTATGGTTCAGGGTGTTCATGTCCAGTGCTAGAGTTCATTGATGGACGGTCAAGATTTTAGGCAAATGGACGGCCTGATTTAGAATAGGCCCGCCAAGGTGGGGTCCACAGTGGTGGCCACGCAGTTTGGATGGATAGTGTGGACTCACATGTGTCGCAGTGGGCCACACCCTCCTCAACTGGACAACGTGAAGAAAACACATCCCGTGGTGGTCCCACGTGCTATACATAGCATGGCACGTGGGGCCCTTATAAATTCATTATACCTTATATGCTTTGGAGGGTACTTCTGCCAATCTCAACAGGTGGGTCCCACGTGGGGGCCCACCACATATGTGTAGTGTTGTATGTATATGCACATTACCTCATATGCCACTAACTATTATTATATTATTATATCTACATGTATATTTTTCTTTTTGTGTACAGGAAGCCGTCCAACATTGGATGTTCGTTGATGGACGGCCTGGATACAGCGTCCGTTGCTGGTCAGTTTGATTTTGGTGTGGCCCACCGGTAGCACGTGTACATATATATTTTATCTATAATAAGATGCTATCTTATTTACAGGGTGTATGTTTAGGGCCGGTCGTCCATTGATGGATGGCTTGGATGAATCCAACATCAAGGTGGGTTCCACGTGGGGCCCACCACATATGGTATATCAAATACACGGGTATATATATATATATATATATATTATAACATTCACAGTTACTATCTGCTGCTAACACCCAGGCCCTGGATGGCCTGGATATGAAACACATGCACCACGTGCTGCTAAGGTGCGGTCCATATAACTACTGGATCTGGGCCGCACATAGATGGATGGTACAGATACAATACCATCAAGGCGGGCCCAACACAGTGCAGCCCACTAGATTTTGGTGAGGCCCAACACTGTAACCCACCTGCATTTTGGTGAGGCCCACAGTCTAAGCAACCCGTCAGCTGCCAAGGTGGAAAATGGCCCCAGTTTGCAAGCCGTTTCTGGACTGCGTTCAACCCCATTCACAAGCCATGGTTTGGCCTTAAATAGAGCCTACACTCAAGCCATGCACGACCTCAAATGGAGCCTACACTCAGGCCATGTTTAGTCTCAAAACGGAGCCTTCATTCAGGCCGTATCCAGGCTTCTCTGTGGTCAGATTTTTCTTTTTAGCCCCAAATGTGGCTTATAACAGACCTCATAACTACATAAAAAATGAAGAAGAAAAATGGAAGGAGGAGGACCTGGTTTTGATTGGCTGAACCGTCCTCCAACACAGACTCTCCCTCTCTTTTTTCTTTTTCTTTTTTTCTTTTTTCTCTCTCTCTCTCTCTCTTTCCTTTCCTTCTCTCCTTCCTTTTTCTCTCTTTCTCTCACTCTCG
This sequence comes from Magnolia kwangsiensis, assembly GCA_037074715.1. NCBI lineage: Eukaryota > Viridiplantae > Streptophyta > Magnoliopsida > Magnoliales > Magnoliaceae > Magnolia > Magnolia kwangsiensis. Next base: position 89,539,496 of record CM073582.1, read on the forward strand.
ATTCTCTCTGTTTCTGGTGTGGAATTTTCTGAAGCAACAGGGTCTTATTTATAGACAGTAAGAGGTGTTACCAACGGTTGGAAAAAGCTCACTATATGGAATGGTTGAGATTGAAGGATGGCTATGCATGGGGCCCATCCATGTTTGAGGATGGATTGCTAACACCTTGGCCCTCTCGAAAGTACATTCCCAGGGTCCTGTGGGGCCCATCTCGAGATCAGGCTTTGATGGGTCAACCGAGAAGATGACCCGATCATTAATGGCAGAATGCTGCCTCATATGTCTTGCCATGATCTAGTCCGTTTGGATGGACCAGATGGGTCCCTAGATCAGTGTGGGGCCCATTTTTTGGGCTGTCAATGCACACCCTGGGTTCATCCCATGAGAGATCTTGTTTCTCTTCTATTTCTCATGGGATGAGATAGCTCACTCTCTCATTTCGTACCGCCCTGCTAAAAGGGCTGGGATGACTCCACGTGACCCCATCGGACGGTCCCATGCATGACAGCTTCTTATAGCCAAAAATGGAAATCCTACTTTATCCTTCCTTATGTCTTGCCTAGCTATTTCCGGTCATGAAGATGCCTCCCCTAGCTGGCTCGTGGGAGGCTTAAATCCCTTAGATATAAGGGGTGCTGGCTTGAAAGAGAAGCCACCTAATGGTCTCTGATCTTAGATCCTAACCACTCATAAAAGGAATGGACGGTCCAGGCCCAACTCCTTTTACTCCTATGCATGGGCCGGAATCCCTATACCGTTTTAGTTGGGCAGGCCCCACGAGCAAAGTGGATGGTTTGGATTTCTTGGAAAGTGGCCAGGGTGGCTCACTTTAGGGCTTGAAATTTACCAGTTTCAAACATTGAAATGACGGGAGGGAGTTTTTAAGAATTTGTATTTAAGTTTCAGTCAAACGCTGTTTGACCACAAGTGGTCGTCTAGTGCACATCGTGCACTTGTGGTTGGGGTGTACGTGCACCTAGCTTTGGGGGCCATCACGACTCTGGTGCCTGATCTACCCCGATCAACTATCTTGGGGACCAGACATAAGGGTCCCAGCCCGGTTTGGGGTGGGGCCGAGGCCTAGGTGGGCCATATCATGCCATTCAAGGTCTTATTTTGCCCCTATATCGTGATCCAATGGTTAGATGGGTACGAGGTCTTATTTCAACAGTTTACTGGGAATCCGAGGTGTAGTGGATGCTTGGTTGGCTACTTATTAGCTTTCTATGGTTGATCATCAATATGTTGTACGAGTACCCCTTGACTCGAAGGTTCGCTTGCTGCTTAAATTTAAGGAGTTTGGGCCAACTCACCCTAATGTTTATTGTAGGCTTTGACTCAGCTCCCAGTCCCCTTGATGGATGGCCTCAACGATGGTTAGAAATCTCACCCTGCATACGTTGAGTTCAAGGTGTTTGATTAGCTAATTTCTAGATTCCACTAACGTTGGTTTAAGAGGTAATACCCGTGTACTGAAAAGTACGGGGTGTTACACGAAGTCGACTTTCTAGAATCTACACTACTTATGTAATTTGAATCCACATACCTTACCAATTTTGCTCCCGTCTTCTTAAAAGTTTAGACGTAGTCTTTTGTATCTCGAATATATCGAAGTAACCATCTCAAGCCTCCCAATGTTGCTTGATAGGGTATTTGCTTACAACACCGATTGCCTGTGAAATAACCGGTCTAATACAAACCATGGTATGCACTGTCAACTGCATTCAAATAAGGCTCATGAGACATTTTATTTTTCCTCATCTGTATCGAGACATTGTCCTAAGGAAAGCTTGAAGTAAGCCCCGTAGGGAACGCTCGTCGACTTTGCCTGGTCCATCGCACACTTGATTAATACCTACTCAAGGTATTCTGCCTGAGATAACCAAAGCTTGCTCCTCTTACAGTCTTTATGAATATCAATACCGAGAACATCTTTGCAACCCCTAAATCCTTCATCTCGAATGTCTCTTTTAATCAAGTCTTCAGTACATTGATTTCAGACATGTCATGATTGGCGATCTACATGTCATTAACATACAATTCCACGATGATGAACGTGTCATCACTCAGTTTCTTGCAATAAACATAGTGATCATATTTACTCCTATAAAAATTTTGACTCACCATGAAGAAATCAAATATTTATACCACTACCTAGGCGACAAGTCATACAACGACCTCCTGCAAACCTTGTTCTCTGCCCTTTTAAACTTAAAACTACTCTGGTTGCTTCATGAAGAATAACTCTTCCAATTTCCTGTGCAGAAGTGCAGTCTCCACATCCATCCATTCCAGCTCAAGATCGCATTGGGCAACCAATACTAATACGAATCTAATAGATATCTGTTATACCACTGGCGCAAATATCTTTGAGAAGTCAATTCCTTCTCTCTGAGCATGATCCTTCACTACCAGCCTCGCTTTGTATCTATGTTTGTATCATTTTGAAGATCCACTTGCATCTAATCACTTTTTGGCCCACCAGAAGCTCCATCAGCTCCCATGTGTTGACTTTGGTACAACGAGTCCATCATATCATCCATAATTATCTTCCAGTTCTCAGCACCAGGCTCACCAAGAGCCATTCAAATAGTAGACGGATCCCCCTCATCTGTAACAAGAGCATAAGCAATATTAGAGTCGTGCATGTACCTTGCCTATAACCTGCGATTATACAGTGTGATTCTTCTCACAGATGACTACTCCACCTGCTCCGTATCTCTGTTCTCACATCTTAGCCTTCATGCTTTGCCTGCTCATGTGGCCATGCCTAGCATGTCACACACGTGTAAAGGTAAAATCCACTACAGCCACTGCAACTCAACCTATTGAAGTGCTCCCTATCAATCTACAAATGTTACCGAGTCATTGCGCTTTCATAATTACAAGTATCCCCTTAGATACTTTAAGGGCACCATTAAATCTAATGAACTTACATCCTATTTGTAAGACCCGTATCCTAGTCTGTACCATTCCATACACTCTCGCGATCCTCCCTATCGAATTTTGGTAACTCACCACCTGTAATCAGCATTTGCGCGTGACTCTAAGTCGTATCCCATAAATCTGAGTCGACTCGACCCGAGACTTATACCATTGGGACTGCACCGTCACCACGGTTCCAACACCATGTCTTGCGCACAGATGCAATACACAGGCAAGGAGATGTGGCTCACGTTTATCTTGAAGAAACGCGGTGCATTTGTAATCCCGATAGAATCTCTTCAACCCATCCCATCAATCAATCAAATCAAGTACACATCACATCTCCAACCTATGCTTTCATTCTCCCCAAGACAAGCAACCTACCCTAAGTCAACTCTCAAGTCAAGTACATTTATCACTTACATCCATCATTCACACCCATCACCTCTCTTACAACCTTTCTCTCTCTCATTCTCCACCCATTCTTCCAAGCAACTAAGAGAGGTGGATGTCCAAACACTCCCAAGGAGAGAGAGCTTTGTGTGTGGCCCACTTCCTACTCCTCTTATCTCCCATCTTAACCCTCCAACCTTCATCAACCTCCATCAAAGAGAGAGCCAAGGAGTTTGGCATTCCATCGGACCAAGAAGATCCAACGGTGGATGTTTTATAGGCTTACATTTTATATTTTAATGATGGGCCAAGTGGGGCCTACTGATTGATGGTATGGATCTCACTTTGGACCTTAGGTGTGGTCGATGGCCCACCATGATTCATATATCCATCCCATAATAGGGTCATTCTTCATAGACCCCATCATAATGTTTAATTTTCTTGTATGAAAAGGGTCATCTAGACCTTGCATTTTGGTGGAGAAGGAATCTTCGCCGATGATTTTGGTTGGTGGACTCATATGTAATGGGACTCACTTGATGTATGTTGTAATGCATGAAAGGGAGGGCTCATAGTGTTGGGTCCCTCCGTCGTACGCCCTCTCTCTCTCTCTCTCTCTCTCTCTCTCTCTCTCTCTCTCTCTCTCTCTCTTTTCCCATATTGATGGCCCCCGTAAGGTATTTATTTTATCTAAGTGGTCCAGCAAGTGGACCACCCTGTTGACGTTATGGGCCTGCATGACCGACCGATCATGCAAACTTGTTCGATGGAAAACACAAAGGGCAGCATGATCTAGGGTTGGGTGGCCCACCTGCATGGACCCTACAATGATGTATGTGATGAAGATCCGCACCATCCATCCATTTAGAGAGATCATTATATGGCAGAGTCCCCTGGACAGATCCATCGTCCAACACTCATGGGACCCACCCTGATATGTGGTTTATCCACCGTCCATTTGTGGACAGGTTGAAGCCCACCTGATGTGCGTTGTCCACAGTTGGGCACCACATGATGTATCTTATATCCTCACCATCGAGTTCTCTGGACGGTGGGATCCATCGTGATATTTATATTGTATCCTCAGCATCCATCTAGACGGTGGGATCCTCCACGGTGTATGTGCTTAATCCATTCCATCCACCAAAAGGTGGGAGCCACCTGTTGTGTGTGAGACATCTCATCCATCCTTGTAGAGACCATTACATGTCAGCAAGAGAATGAGATAGATCTGGAATTCAGATGGGTCCCCACATGGTGCACATGCCTGGAATCCAAGCCGTGCAGATTAGGTGGACCACCATGATGTATATGTTATCGCCCCACTATCTAGATGGCTAGACGGTGGGCCACGCTGTGATGTAAATGTTTTATACCCCCACCGTCCATCTGTTCTTCATCTAAACCGTCCATCTGATGGACGGTGGGCTGACACCTGCAACAAATAGTTGTTGTACTTGTGTAAGCAAGTTCTGTGGGTTCTGCCTGGTATATTTGTTTCATCCTAGTTGTCCATCTAGATGGGACCCACCATGATATGTGTGTTAGATCCAACCGTTTATCAGGTGGACCATACTGTAAAAATCAGTGGTCATTGAACGTCCACCATTGAAGCTGTTTGGTGGTTATAGAAGTTCTGGATCAAAATGATATTTGTTTTTTCCTCTTAAACTAAGTCTTTGTGACCATATGAACAGATTGGATGGAAAATAAACGCTATGGTGGGCCCTGTGGAGTTTCAATAGTGGAAATCATTATCTCCACTGCTATTTGTGGTTCAGTCCAAATGATCTCCCGATATTGTAACGACTCGGAAAAATCTGTACAAAGACCCGAGTACCACCTCAGGTAGAAATCTCCAAGGACCAAATCCTTTAGAATTTAAACAAGAATTAACTAGTGTTATACTTGATTACTTGTGAAATTAGCACTAATGACTTTAAATATGATCTGCAAGACCCAAAACTTATGAAATCGTTAACACCACTTTACCCTGAAATCTAGAATCAATCTCTAAACCCAGTTGCTCTCGAGAGCACCTTGAAACTCCGTATCAGACCTGGACTGCGCGTCGAGTGTCCGATTACCCCAAAGCTATACGAATACGACCGTCTTGTTGGACTTGATGACCACCTCGAAAATCAAGTCCAGATAGTATTCCGAAGCTATTTGCTTGAGCCCAGAGCGAAGTGTGTAAGAAATATGAATATCTTTAGGAAATAAACTGAAACTTAAGTAAACTGAGTCGGTTTACTTGCAAGCCAAATCTAAGAATTCAAACTATCAGAAATTGACCCAATTATACCCTCAGATCAGGAAAATTTGCCAACACATGGCAGTATGCTTGTGGCCCTGATGGAGTTTCGGTAACCGTTAAACTAAAATTGGTTCCCCATGGTCGATCTGTAAATCCAATCAGACCAAAAACTTAGCTTGACCTAGATCCAATGTCAGGGAGCTTAAGTCTGACCGCACGCAGAAAAGGGGCCTCCAAAAGTGCTCTATTGAGTTAGAACAACCCCTATTTGGCTATAACCTAAGTATAACATGGCCCTGAGGCCATTCCCATCAGTTTTGGTCCTATATAAGCCCCTTAAACCCTCTCTCCCTCATTCCATATGAATTTGAAAAACCCTAAGAGAGAGAGAAAAGAGAAGGAAAGAGAGAGAGAGAGAGAGAGAGAGAGAGAGAGAGAGAGTCGGCGTTTGTTCATGGGATTCAATCCCGCCACTCCACGCACTTAACTACCACATCTGTATCGATGTTTCAATGATTCTAGATCCGTTCTTAGGTAAGAAAAGCTAACCCTAATCTGTTTTAGGGTTTTAGATAGTGTAAGTTATGAAAGAGCTAACCGAATTCATGTTATAGGTTGTCAATCTACACTTGACGAAGAGTTAGTGTCTAAACTAAATTCGTTACGCGTTTACCGACGTAAGGTGTGGACTATATATGTTTAGGGTATAGTTTTCGAGGCTTTCAATGCCAGTTAATGATTTATAATTGTCATGGGTGTCATTTCACATGCCAAATGCGATGTCTGTTTCGCTTTACGTATATATATGAACTATGTTAAGTATGGTGTACTTCATATGGATGTTGAAATATTTATATTGTTATGGAATTTGGATTTGTGCTTGCCATGATTATTTGTTGTGGTTATGTGCTTATTGTATATGCGACAACTCCTTGACAAAAGGATTTGCCATAATACGTAATATAACCAACATACGTCATTTATGTTGGAATGTGTAGTCTAAGTGTTTGTAAAAATGTCTAAATGAGTAAGTAGTTAGTAAATTATAATTTATATGAGTGTTGAGATATAATTCCCAACTACCTTAACTATGTGTATGATTTCCTCCATGTACCATATATTATAGTGTCTGTTTTAGTTATGTAATGCGTACGTATAAATTCGTTGTAAGTTGTACTCCATAATATGCTCAAATGATTGTAGGATTTGAATTATTTTTTCGTTACTGCTTTAATTATCTCATATGATTAATTGTTGTAATTGAATGTAGTTGGGACTATGTTATAGTCCAGGCAATCGGTAACATGCCCTGATTTTGTGGCTGAGCTTATTTTCGCCACACAAGATGTGTTCTATAAATACGAGCCGTACTTCAGTTGTCGACAATTGTTAGGCCACAAAAAGTGCTCACGCACTTCATGTCGATCAACTCGATGTGCGCTCGTGCTAGTTGAGCTCGTCAAGTAGCTCGATTGACCGGATGTGTGTTCACCATGCTTGAACGCCACTACTTGAATCTAGAGTACCAAACTCACCAGTGAAAACCCGTTAAACCATGGTACCTCGATCTGCTAAGACTCATGAGCCGAAAATGGTGGTATGGGACACCGTGGTCGAGCTGTCGGCCTACGCTGGGGCGACGAGCCTCCCTGCAGTGACCAGTGAGCAATATCGCCTCGTGAGCTGAATACGGTGGTATGAAACACTGTATTCGAGTTGTCGGCTGTAAGACCCGCATCCTATATCGTACCATTTCGTAGACTTCCGCGGTCTTACCGGTCGAATTCTGACAACCTTCGACCCTCAACCGATATTAACGCGCGACCTTAATTCATATACCGTCAACCCGTATCGACTCAATCCAAGACCATTACCATAGCGACAGCGCCATCGCTGCGGTTCTGATGCCGCGACTTGGGCGCCGAGGCGATACCCTGGTCAAGAGATATGGGTCAGCGTTCGGTGAGAGGAAAATGTCACGCGTTGCGAAACCGAAGAGAATCTCTACGAAGTGTCACATCAATCCCATCAATCAATCAATCTCATCACATCACATGTCAAGTACACATCACCTTTCACCCATACCCAAGCAACCACAAAAGTCTAAAAGTTTCTTACATGCCCATACCTTTCTTATACAAAAGGCCAACAAAGTTAACAAAACCTTACACACCCATCTCTCTCCCATCATCACTCCATCACCCATCACTCCCTCTCCCTCATTCTCTCCAAGCAACCATCTATGGCTTCCATGGGAGAGAAATTAGTGTGGCCCACCTTTCTACCTTCCATTTCCACCGTACAAGTCCGATCTCAACCGTTGAAGTCCATCCATTCAAGCTCTAAATCGCATTGGCGGAAGAAGGAAGAAGAGATCTTGGAGTAGGTGCTTCTTTCGTTCTTTATTTCTCTCATTTTCTTTTGTTTTGTGGGTGCTTTTATTTGTTGATTTTGTTATTTGAGGGCCCACACATGTGGGACCCATCTTAATATATGCATGTATAGGGACGGCCCATAGCGGCAGGCCTCTCTCTCTCTCTCTCTCTCTTCCCCATGTTTGATGGCCCACCTTAATATGCATTTGATCCATGCCATCCATGCATTGGACCCCACCCTGCTGCCTGTCCGTTTGGATAGGCCAGGACGATGAAAAGCACAAATATTATATATATATATATATATATATATATATATATATATATATATATATATATATATATATATATATTGATCCATATAGATCTCCACCGTCCAGCAGCAATTTAGCTGCTGGATTACATTATCGTCAACAAGTTTTGGAGCCCACGGTGGGGCACATGTTATATCCAATCGTCCATGTGTATGGACGTCAACGGTTCTGTTGCCCATCATTAGATATATGTTATATCCCAACCGTCCAGCCACTTCTTGAGTCCGTTTTAAGGCTTGAGACCAAAAAAAATATGACTGATCAGCCTATCAGTTGGGCCACACTGCAAATTAGTGAAGAATGAATGTCTACCATTGAAATTCGTTGGGATTACAAAAGTCCTGTGGGTCTGTATTTATCTACACCGTCCATTTACGGAGGGACCCACCTTGATCCAGCCGTCCATCAGGTGGGACGTGCGAACCCCACCTTGATATATCTATCATGTATCCTCACCGTCCTTTTGCCCAGGACGGTCGAACCCCTGAGGATGCATGATGCATATGTGTTATACATGTCATCTGTCCAGCGTCTAATGTCTGGACGCTGGAAGTTTACTTTCAAAATAAAATAAAATAATAACAATATTATATTATATTATATTATGTATACTACATGTAGGTATGTGGTGGCCCATGTGGGACCCACCTGATTTACTTCATCTCCACCGTCCAACATCTGGACGGTGGGGCCCTTTCCTCAATGTATGGATCTCCTCAACGTCGACCGTCCATTTGGACATAGCACCCCACCCTGATGTATTTATGGGCCCCAAATCTGATGTATGTGTGGTATATCTAAACCGTCCATCCGTTTAGAAGATCGTAGGGCCACTTTAATAAGTGTTCATCTAGACCGTCCAAATCGTGTGGACCCACCTTGATCACCACGTGCAGCTAAGATGATGGGTCCCACATGGAGCTCATACCCTAGCCGTCCATCATCGGGACGGTGGGATACCACCATATGTATCTGTCTTATCTCACACCGTCTAGCCATTTTGAGATGGCAGGTGGGAGCCACATGATGTACGTGTGGAGCCACTCCTGATTCAAGTGTTTTATCTGATGCCGTCCACCTGGACCACACTTTATATAGGTGTTTGATCTCCACCGTCCGTCCAAGTGGGACACACTGTGAATCACTGTCCACACCATCCAATCCCCTAAACAATGGTTACTGGATGCTGATGGTTTTAATATTAATATAATAATAAATATTATAATAATATATTTTATTGCTTATGATGGTGGGACCCACATAGATTGGAAGGTGGATTGGCTGGTCTAACACACACCAGTTATATTACCGGTGAGGTTTACGTCAGCAAGCTCTGTGGGACCCACCTTGGTGCATGTATTTGGTCCCCACATCGTCCATCTGGACAGTGCAAGTGTGGGACGCACCATGATGTATGGGTGTAACCCCCATTGACCGACCGTTTGAGGACATGGGCCACACCACAAAGTATGTGTGTCTCCATCCACGCATCTGTCTTGGGATACGGGGCCCATCCCACATGTGTGGGTGGGACCCACCTTGACGTGCTTCTTATATCTTCACTGTCTAGATCTCCTAGATGGTGGCCCCACCTTGATGTAAATGTTTTATATCCACATCGTCCATCTATTTGCTGGTACCCACCTCGGACGTATATGATCTATTCAAAGCCGTCCATTTGCCATACCAGCATGGAACCCACCTTGGTGCGTGTATTCTATATCCATGCCATCTATCTGCCTCCCTGATGTATGATTTTATGCATGTTGTTCATCTGTTTTCTGGGGCAGCGGGGTTCACCATAATGCATGCATTGTATATCAGCACCGTCCATCTGGACGTGCTGTGGGGGCCCACCATGATGTGTGTAGTGTATATCTATGTCATCCATTCGTGCAGCCCGCCGTATTATATGTATTGCATATTCATGCCATCCATTTGTGTGGTCCGCAGTGATGTATGTACGGCCCATATGATGGGGCCCAATGTGGTATATTTGTGGCCCATATGAGTAGTCCACCTGTGATGTATATTAGGCCCATGAGTAGGGCCCACCTATTGTGTATTTGTAGCCCATGGGTTGTGGCCCATTGTGTTGTTCGGAGGCCCATGGGCGAGGCCTGGTGTGATGTATTCTCGACCCATTTTGGTGAGGCCTGATGCGATGTATTTCTGGCCCATATGTCGTGGCCCATTATGATGTATTTTCGGCCCATGTGTGGTGGCCCATTATGTTGTATTTGAGGGTCATATGCAGGACCCACTTGTTATGTATTTGTGGCCCATTTGGTCAGGCCTATTGTGATGTATTTAAGGCCCATGTTGAGGCCCAGTGCGATGTATGTATGGCCTGTTAAGTTGTGTTTGAATTCCTTGTATAGGCCACTCCTTGAAAGTAATGTTGGTTAAATGACCACATTGATGAGCAATGATGGTTAGATGTCCACATTGTGACCTTCCTATATGCTTTATTAGGGTCATTCACATCATTCTCTAAGTCGGTTAACCCAAATAAGTGGGTCCCATTCACCATGGACGGATGGCTCCATGATACCGGATTTGTTATAACCACGGCCGAGGGTCGATCTTTATATTATGATTGATCGGTTGTTCATCTATGGGCCCCGTCTTGTTTACGTGCTGGTTGTCAGAGTCGATTATCGATGCCGATTGTCAATACCGATCATTAATGCCGATTATCGTGACCGATTTGCCGATTCTGATTATCGATTGATCCCGATTGTCGTGGCCGATTAGCGATCGAGGCCGATTATCGTGACCGATTGTCAATTATCGTACTCGATTGTTGATTTATGATTGATGTGACCGATTTACCGATTCTGATTGTCGTGACCGATTTACCGATTTCGATTGTCGTGATCGATTGACTTGACAAATTGCCGATTAGCGATCGATGCCATTTATCGTGACCGATTGCTGATTCCGATTGACGTGACCGATTTTTTGATTCTGATTATTGACCGATTCCAATTGTCTTGGCCAATTGCCGATTTGCGATCGGGGCCGATTATCGTGACCGATTGCCGATTGTCGTGACCGATTTATCGATTCCGATTGTCGAGGCCCATTGTGATGTATTCGTGGCCTATGGGCAAGGCCCATTGTGATATGTATTAGGCCCATGAGCAGGTTCCACCTGTTGTATTGTGTATATGTGGCCCTTGAGTAAGGCCCATTGTGTTGAGTATTAGACCTTTGTGTGAGGCCACGGGCCATTATATGTTTAGCTCTATGTGGGTCATTCCTTGGGGGCGATGTTGGTTAAATGTTCACATTGTCGAGGCCGATCGTTGGTACCGATTATGAGTATGCGATAGTATAACATCATGATTCATGCTCCTATGCATCATCTACATGTTTGTTATGAGACGTGATTGACCATTGCATATGCCATATGGCAGGTTGTTCATGAGGCTCCCTAATAGGTGGAGTTGTCCCACATGAGAGCACGGCATGCGCAGGATTGATGTATGACTGGATTGCATAACTCATGCATCTCGCATTGCATTGTGTTGTACTATATGCCCTAGCGACATTAGGGTCGTAGCCTCCACAGGCATATCGTGGATGACCAGATGAAACACCAAAAATCTGTTCTACATGGGGTGTTATAGATATCCTTGGGTGAAAGTTCCAGAACCCTCTTGGTTTCAGAGGTTGCTCCAACATGTATACCGAGTGGGTAGATGAGCGTCGAGTGCCGATTACTAGATGGTTGCGCTCTCCATTGTGTCGTGGTCGGTTGGAAGGGGGTGCGGCCTTACCTGCCCGAGAGGAGGAGGCAATGCTAGGCTGAGTCTGACTAGCTTGAGGAATGGGTCTACTATTGACAAGCCGAGCCCGATATTGGCAGGCGGATAGTGAGGTCTCTTTCACTCACCTAGTTGCGCGCGATGGGACGGTAATCTGGTTTGGAGTGTAATAGACCCTGGTGATTTCCCAGAGAGGAATCGTACTATATGTGGACATATCGAGTAGGAGTTGCATGCTCATTCATTCATTCATTCACTATCCACTCGGGCTGGTGGTGCGCAACTAATTGTTGTGTACCTTCGTTATAGCAAGGATTTCGGTTGGGCACGTGACCAACCTGAGATCAGGAGTTTACCACATTGAGTCTGACTATCCAAATTTAGGTATGGGACTGGTTTGGATAGAAGTCCGTTGTGGCGGACCCCGTAGCCTGCGATACTACGTACTATCATCCCGACTTCACACTCCAAGCATGATCATTTCATTCGCATCGCATATTGCATTACATCTGCAAGTATATGACATTTTGGGTTGCTATGTTTCTGTACTTATATGGCCTAAATAGACTTAACAGGATCTGTATATTGCATTATATCCTCGGCATCTGATATTTAGCTCTTTATGATTCTTTATTGCATAACTGTTCTATATTGCGTATCCTGATATTTATTGACTTATGGACTTTTTCATACTTCCGCTTACTCTGTTATCGTATGATTTATGATCTTGTCAGCATTTCTACTTATTCTGATGATGTACGAATTATGAATTACTAGTATTTTCGGTATTGTATGATTATGACATTGTATTGAATACTTGACACTTACCTTGTGCACACACTTACACCACCCTCTAAGTTTTCTATAAGCTTATACATGATAGATGCGTACAGGTGATGTTAGGTTGCAGCAGTGTGGAGCTTGGAGAATGTAGCTGACTTCTGGGGCTTTACTTTTTTTTTTTACATATGTATTTTCCTTTTAGCATTATATTCAAACGTTTATTTTAGTGGATATGTGATGATGATATTGCCTTTATGATTTGGGTATACTTGTGGTTATGCTTATTACGAGTTAAATGTACAAAAAAAAAATCCTCCTTGTAGGATCCCAGGATCGAAATCTGGCGTATGAATGCTAGGAGCCGAGAATGGGGTACTGCGAAGGCTGTCGACACCGGATTCGATGATCGGGATTCCTATGAATCTGATCTCCGGGTTTGGGGTGTGACATCGGCCTACACTGATTAGGTGATGAGCCCTTTGTAGTGACGTCGAATGTACTCTGAGTCTACGTTGAGGCGATGAGCCTTCCGTAGCAACTAGAGTATAAACTAGGCCTACACTGATCAGGTGACGAGCCCTTGTAGCGACCTAGAACCGTAACATCGTATGACATTTAAGAAGACTGACAACCCTAGAATAGATCATTGTGTGAGAATTGATATAAGGGAGGTACCTTAGCTTCCCAATCCTACTGTATGAATGAACTTAAGTAAGAACTTGGCTAATCACGTGCATGCACCGCATTACGTTTGCTTTTGGCGTAACAGGTCAAGCACTGAGGAAGGGTTGCATGCCGCGATCGTAAGATAAAGTCGCTGAGGGAGAGTAGGCGAGGACATGCATCATTATTTCATATCATTCTTGCATTAACCAGTACTGAGGACTTGTTTGTTGTACTGCTTTATCATTACTACTTGACTGAATTGATAACATGTTAACCTTTGTTGTATAGCTCCACTGAGTTGATCACTAACTTCCACGTTCTAGGATGATGTTTTAAATACCAACCAGACTCTGTCTTAGTTGCAGATGACGATGCGACCCACGAGGCGGAGCTTGACTTTTGTGACGATGAGGAGGCATTCTCATATATATAGTATTCAGGTGGGTTTCTATAAACCGTTCTAATCGACGGGGCTTCAGGGCTTATACTTGTAGTGAACCTTGACATTTTGTATTTTGAAACAATACTTGTAATTATTGACCTGGCAATGCATACATACTTCGGGGACCTACTTTGGTTTATACATTCTATATTTTCATTACAGTCTTTCGCTTGCGTATTTCAACTGTCTCTGGATTGTATTTTGTTGTTTTAGCTTAATCTCATTCATGTTTTATGCACTAATATGGACAACATACAATCATCATAAATTATGTTGCATAAGTGATGTGTTAGAACTCGGGAGTTGGATTTCTACTCAACCCCCGAATTTCAGGGCGTTACAGATATGATTCATTTTTATTTTGGGTAATGCTCTAAATAATCTTTATAAATAGATGAATGGTGTAGGTGGTCCTGCTAGTATGATGAGCCCATCTTGATGTATATGAGGCCCATTGTTGCGGCCCATCTTGATGCATATGAGGCCCATTGTTACAGCCCATCTTGATGCATATGAGGCCCATTGTTACGGCCCATCTTGAGGTATATAAGGCCCATTGTTGCGGCCCATCTTGATGTATATGAGGCCCATTATTGAGGCCCACGAGTGAGGCCCAATGCAACGTATATGAGGCCAATGAGTGAGGCCCAACGTGATGTATGAGGCCCTTTGAGCAAGGCCCATGGATTTGTATGTGAGACCCTTGTGTAAGGCCTAATATAATGTATACGAGGCCTATTGGGAATGTGTGAGGTCTACCGTGATGTATGTGTTATATATACAACGTCTATCCACTTTAGGTCGTGTGCCCCGCCGCCTTATGCAGGCCCATCATGTATGAGTAATGGGCTTACGCTGTCCATCCATTTCCTAGATATTTAGAGGGTCGAGGGCCCGTTATGATCCCGATTCTGATCCCAAAAAGACTACACCTTAGGACAATGGTGGTTAAATGTCCACTGTTGTAAGATTTCCTAAGGCCCATTGTTAAGCCCATTTCCACCCTTACCTATCGAGCTAATCCAAACTGTTGGGCCCCCATTAATGATGATACTTTCTACCGTCCTCTCAAGTGGACCCCGCCTAAGGATATACGTTATGCTAGGACCTTGAAAAGGTTATGATAGTATAACATGGACCATTCCATATAGACTTTTATATGTCTAGTGGGGCGTATCTTTCAGCCCTTACTCTTGTAAGTGACATACTAGTTAAGGCCGATCATTGCCTACTAGATTTAGTAATTATGCTAGTTAACTTAGTCTAGTAGGACACACTGAGAACATGCTTAGTATATCATTATGATACATGCCCATATGCATCATTTGTATGCCTGTTATGAGGAGTGTTTAATCATAACATACGCTGTTGGGCTGAGACATTTATGACTCCTTATAAGACAGAGTGCCCCACATGATCGTATGGTACACGCAGGTTTGGTGCATGACCGGATGGTGTGACTCATGCATTTCGCATTTCGTGTGACATGATTTACTGTATGCCCTAGCGACATCAGGGTCGTGGCCTCCACAGGTACATAATGGATGACCAGATTGGATACTGAAAATACTTGATTCTAGTACTGTGAGTACATAGGATGTCCTTGGGTGAAAGTTTCAGAACCTTTTTGGTACCAGGAGATGTTCTAACGTCTAGACCAAGTGGATACATAAGCGCACGAGTGCCGAATACAGTAGGCCGCGTCTCCCACTGTGTCGTGATCGGTTAGAAGGGGGTGTGACCTTATCCGCCTGAGTGAGAAGGTTGTAAGCTAGGCTGAGTTTGACTTGCTCGTAAATGGGTCCGCTATCGACGAGCTGAGTAAGCATTAACAAACTACTGGTCAGGTAGATAGTGTGGTCTTTTTCACTCGCTGGGCTGTACGATTAGGGAAGCGGCAGTCAGTGTGGAGTATACTAGACCCTGGTGATATTTAAGAGGGGAATTGTACTGATATATGTACTTGATGAGGACTGACATGCTTGCGTTGTATCTTGTATATGACATTTGGCTACATAGGTCTCGCATCGCATGGTCTTGGTATGACCGACAACATTCATGTCTTGCATCTTACAGCCTTGGTACGGCTGATAGTATTCATGGACTTACCAACATATTTCTGTATTACTCTGATATTACATACTTGATACTTGCCTTGCACACACACTTACACCAGCCTCTAAGCTTGTCGTAAGTTTATGCACGACCGTTACATGCAGGTGACGCTGGATCGCAGTAGCACTGAGGCAGGAGCGTGTAGTTGAGTTTTTGGAGTTCCGATATCTATATTTGTATTTCCCTTTTCACATTGTACTCAAAGTTTTTGATATATTGGATATGTGGTGATGTCATTTTGTGACTTGGTTATGCACCATTACAAAAAAAAAATCATATCAAAAATTCTCATTATAGGATCCCAGAATCGGAATCTAGCATATGGGTGCTGGGAGCCAAGAATGGGGTACTACGAAAGCTGTCAGTGTCAAATTCGGTGATCAAAAGTTCTGTGAGTCGGGTTTCTGAGTTTAGGGTGTGACACTATTGCCTCAAGTGCACCGAGAGAAATCATACTCTTCTTTATGTTGGGAACATGCCTCACCTCAGTTAGGGTATGCTCTATCTCATCAAACATCTTGATGCGCACCGTACCAATAGCCACAACATTACATGCATTATCATTTTGCATAAGGACCTATCTACCATTGCACTCTTTGTAGCTAGTGAACCAACTCCGACGAGGAATCATATGATAGGATGCTCCTGTGTCTAGAATCCACTCATCTCTACAATCATCGTATAAGTGTCTGATTATAAACACAGACAAAACATCACCTTTACATCCACTTGTACTTTCATTAGACGTGACAGCATTTGCCTCTCTATATGAAGCCTTGAATTCTTCTCTCTTAGATTTAAGATTTGTACAGTCCTTCATGTGTCCTCACATTCCACAATTCTAGCACTTTAACTTACATTTGCCTTTGCCCATGAACTTAGATCTTGACCTTAAAGATGATGTACCTCGATCGAAATTCCTGCCTCTCAGAAACAGTGCATCAAAAGATGTTTATATGCCACCGTTTATCTTTCTCATGACCTTCTCTTTAAGGGTTGAGATAACGGTGTCCACACTTAGGGATTTATTTACTGTACACAATGAGTCCCTGAATGACTCATATGCTGCCGAAAGTTAATTCAACAACATGCATGCCTGATCTTCATCTTTGATCACTTCATTCATATCCAATAACTTGCAAATCAATTTATTAAAGTAACTGATGTGGGCCTCCACATCTCCACCTTCTGCCAACTTGAAGGTGAACAACTGTAGCTTCAAGTGTAGGCGATTCTTAATGGATTTATTTGCATAAATATCCTCTAGCTTTTCCCATAAACCTATTGCAGTTTTCTCTCTCAAAACATTGTAAAGAACCTTATCCGTGAGACACAAACGGATCAGGATGAGGTCGTCTTATCAAGAGTATTCTAATCATTATCAGTCATAGTCAGCTTTCACTCCTCAAGAGCACCATCTTCACCTTGCTTTATTAAGGAACTGATTATCTTGATATTCCATAACTTAAAGTTATTTTTATCTGATTACTTCTCAGTGTCATACTATAACATCCTGAATTTTCACGGTCAGAGTTTGTACTCGTGTCCGAGGAAACCGGGTATTAATGATGTATAAACTGGGATGCTTTTGTAAAATCAAAGTCTATTTTTTTCGTTTGTTTAATTACATCCAGATACATTGAAGAAGGTAATCATACCCGAGAATAAAATCAATTGTATTGATTATATTTCATCAGAGTAAATAGAATCATCACATGGCCTCATAATGGGAGGTATACTACAACATCAGAGTTCACAGCGGAAATATAAAATTAAATAATGAAACTGTTTTCTTAGTCTTTCAAGATAAGCTTCTATAGGGAAGTAATCCTCTAAGTCTTCAATTTATACGTCACCTGCATCATCTGTACGGTTAGGAGAGGGTTAATGCCCTACTCATGGTAAAGGTTATCCTTTAAGATTAACAATAATTCAAGAGATACATAACACGTAAAGTAAGGGTCTGATATATTCCGTGCTCCACTAACATAAGGTATCAGCATGTGCAACTAACCTACATGAGATGTATGTATAACAAAGTATGTGGGGCTCATCATACGTAGTGATCATCACATTGTGGAGTACAATTTATAGATAACCTGCTCGACCCGCATCCCATAACTATGGATATTCACAGGCATGACCAACACTACCATGGATTTACGAGGGGACCTCAGAGCGTACAACAATATGAGTTGGGTGAATTACGTGACACGATTGTTCATGAAGCGACTATTTGTAAACATCCAATCTCAGGGTGATGTGGAACTACAATAAAGAATTACCTACATCGAAAATGTGCACCACTACCTGAAGGCTCAAGGACTTACGTGCCTTAAGAGGGTCTCTACCCAGAGCGCATTATGTCCATGATAGAATATTTGAATCATTAGTTGTGATACATCTTATCCATCACTTGCGCTTACAAAGAATATGAACTGAATAATAACAAACATAACTGAATCCAAATAAAGAATATCAACTGAATTATGGAGGTTTTGGAATGGCAAGACACATGCCCAAGCCGTAAAGATAGATGGCACGAGGCCAACATAACAAAGAGAAGAGTGAAAATGGTCAACTCAATAAAAGTAGCAATGGCCAACATAATAAGAGAAGAGCAGCAATGACTAACTCAACAAGTAGACGAGTGGCAGAGTCAGCTCAAATAAAGAGACGAGGCAGGGACAGGGCTTACATTCATGGCCTCACATAAATTCAGAGAAATTTCTTATATTTGACATCATGTCATAAACTCAAAGGGCCAGTAATCGTAATGATGATAATGGAATCAATTGATAGGATAATTCCTAGAAAATATAAACATGAAGGGCGAGATAATTCACATCATTAAAGGCATGAAAATATAGGATTATTCATATTGTAAAAGGCACGAAAGAGGCTAATAATTGATGGTGAAACATATAATAGCAAGAAAGATTCAAAGTAACATGAAGACATGTAAAAGGTAAGAGAAAATAACATGAAGGTATGAAAAAGGCAGGATAAATATAACGACTTAAATTAGTGTAAGCTTAAAGGATAAAACCCTCACCTCTTTAATCCAATCATTCTCTACGTTGCTAGGCCCGATGGATGCATTGTAGTTCTCAATTCTAGTACAGTTAGTATGATCCTCACGGTTGGATTGTCATAATACTAGGGTTGAACCATAACTATAGGTGTAATCTTAAGATCAGTACTAGGAGGACTAGGTTTGGGGAACAATTTACCTTGTTCAATCGTCGTTCTCTACCTATGCGGCCTGAACTTGACAAAACATCTCGGTTGAGTTGACTCACTGAGTTAACTTGGCCTGACTTTCCTTTCTTTCCTTCTTCTCCCTTCTTTCTTTCCTTTCTTTCTTTTTCTTTCTTTCTTTCTTTTCTCCCTAGTGCGTTCAGCAAGAACAAAAAGACCGGTTGACTACTTCTCTCTCTCTTTCTCTTTTGTTTTATTCTCCTGCTCTTCTTTTTCCTTCTCTTCAAGCCGGAATGTCTAGCGGTACCTGAATCCTGCCCGACTCGACTAAGGCTCGATAGCCATAAAGATAACAAGTCGACTTACTCTCTTCTTCCCATTTTTCTTTCTTTTTCTTTTACTTTCTTGGTTGAGTTTCCAATCGGTCGTCCTCTGTTTTATTTATACCCCCTGATCTTCTCGGACTTGGATTGTAGTAAAAAACGTTCGGCTTTTCGCACTCGACTTACGCATAGGATTTTGCAGCCAGTTTGCGTGTGAATCCTCGGTTGTGAAACGACGTAGGAGTCGGTCTCATCCGACTGTTGGGACAGTATTTTCGGAAGGAGGATCAACTGATGGACACCTCTGATTTGGCCTCATAGTTCTCTAGACCACCAGATCAGAGGCCCGATCATCGGCTTGTTACTACGAACTTTCTTCGGCACGGTGCGGTTGTTTTGCGTGAGGGATTAGCAAATGTCGAATCTTTTGCTTGTTTCCTTTCTTTTAGGGCATCGTGGAGGGGTTGGACTTTGTGGTGGCTTTCAGATGGACGGTTCAGATCGGTGCAACGGATGATAAACAAAGAGTCGTGATGTCCGTTTGTCCCAGGTCTCCGTCTTTTAAACCGTTCATTGTCACAGCGAGTAAGAAGGAAATAGTTCATTTGTACGGCACTAGTGGGTCCACTTCTAATGACATTAGGTGAGATCTACTCCGTTCGTTAGTTTGGTAGGGTCTTGTTAAGTTATAAAACCAGAATATGGGGTAGATCCAAGATTTGGGTGGGCCCCCTATTAGTGGGCATGAGGACTGTGTTCACGTTGAACTGAGAAATCAGTTACGTGAATTCTTGGTTTTTATCTACATGTAGTAGGTGGGGTCCATTATGACGATCTTTCCGGGAATCCGCTCCCTTCACCATCTTAAGCTTGTTGTGTGGGCTCATGGGCCCAAGTTTGAAGTAGATCCGAGCTGTAGGTGAACCATGTGATTGAGTAATACTTAGAATGATGTTCACCGTTAAACCTTATAGTTGAACAATGGCATGCATTTGGCATCCCTTAATTACCAATTTACCATCTATCACACGAATATCTTATAACATTCGTTATGTCGAAGTGTACCGTCCAAATGCCCTGAGATTTGGCGAGTACCCTTTATTTTTCATGCTCTTTTTATGGTTCAAGTTTAAGTCCAATCTCCCAAGGATGACCATGATGCTATTTTAATGGCTAACACGCTTCAAAATTTCAAGATAATGTTTGTACACACCTAATTGGCAAGTTACCGGTGGTTTGCGCCTATACACTGAGATCCTCATGATGATCGGTTTACCTCAATATTCGTGTGGCCCGTTTGGCGAATCCAAACACGACGGGCAGTCAGATAACTTATTAAAAATAAAGGAACTTAATGATTAGTATTCTAACCATGTATGTAGGTGGATGTACAGTCAGTTTTGTAAACGTATGAACATAAGGTGGTTTTCTGGGATGATTAAGGGTAGGACAAGTATATTGTTAGATTCGAGTGACTTTTTCACATATGTAAGTTCTTCATATTGTAATTCTAATGCTGGGTTAAGCATATTTATATGGTGTGAACAAGATTAACGGATCAGAATCTTGATCTGATAAGTGTACAGATGGATGTAGTGGTTAAGTAGCTAATTTACTACAATTTAAGGGCTGAAATTCGACATGCATGGTTAATTTATGATAATTAGGTCTGGTATAAAATTTCACATGAAACAGATCATGAGAACCATATGAATTAAAATTCAATGGTATAGATCAATGACATTTTCGTAATTATTGTTGATCTGTGAGTTTCGAGAAATCTAATGGCTCCACATAGTTATGGATACATTTCTAAGAAATTCTTACAAATGGACATATATTCAAATCATTATAGATAGGGAGTTATTTGTCAATTCATTTAAGGGAAAATATATACGTTAAATCACATGATGGAGAGCCTTACCTTGAAATTGATGGTCAGATGGCTTGATTTATGAATGAAGATCATTCCTAACAGTTAGGTTTGTGTCAGGACAAGGATATAAGGCTAAGATAACTAGATTGACATCATAGACGTGACTTATTAAGTAAATTTCTTGGTAACGCTCGAGAACTTTTAATACTCGAGTATTGAAAAGTTCGGGGTGTTACACATACATAGTGTCTCCCATTAATGCTAATCTTACAGATTCAAGCCTGCGCCCTAACGATTGCTCTGATATCACTTGTTGGGATAAACAACGGAATCACATAAAGATGAATCTAAGATTGCAATCCAAAAGCACTAAGCAAATATAGAAGAACGCAACAATTTAACATGGAAAACCCTTTTGGAAAAAACCATGGCACAAAGTGACAGAAATCCACTATGAAAGAAAAAATTACTTAGAGAAAACACTTACCCGATTTGAGCAATCCTCAAATCTCACCCTTGCCACACCCTTTGAAACCCTAAAACTATTTAGAAACTCTATGGAATAGTTTAGGAAGCCTTGGAATATCTTAGAGACCCTTTGGAGCATCTTAAGAACTCCTATTTATAGATTAGGAACTTCAACATTCGCACCGAATTGGAATAATTTGGAAATCACCTCAAATTTATGCAGTTCGCACATAATCCGCGTAACCTTAGGCTCACTGAACCAGAGCTCAGGCTAGTCAACCAACACTTCGGGTAGCCGAATTTTCCATAAGTTCCAAAAGAATATGTTGCTGGATTTTCACCTGAACTTTCTCGAGCTAGCTAAATTTTTCATAAATTGATGTCATCGAGCCTATTTGACAGATTTAAGACATCGATCAACAATAGGATTCAGTTGTACTGAGTGGAACTCGATTACATCAAACAAATTGGACAACAAGATTCACTTGAATCGAGTAGTCTTATACAACAATATACAACTATGTACAAAATTAATAGTTTCAATACACTGACTTCAAAATTTTGTATATTTTTCAATATAACTCTAATTTAGGTGATTCAAAAGCCAAAACAAAGCTTGATGAGTCTGGTTTTATAGAAAAATAAAAAATTAAAATAAAAACCAAACTCAAATAAAATTGATTTTAAGATATTTTGGAAACTATATAAAAAATCATTAGTTTCAAGTAGCTTGTACTGCTTAAATTTTAAGAATTTTTCTAAAATTAAAATTAAATGAAATTTGGTCGGGATAAAGTATACTTGATGATGAATTATTAAAAAAATTATAAAAATAATTCAGTAACTAAAACTACTAAAAATAGTACAAGAAATCAACCTGTTAAAACTTAAAATTTCTGTAACTGCAAATTGTTGATGAACTGGACGTATCTTTTTCATCTTGGAGTTTTAGTAATCAATGTCTTCTTAGAAATTATTTCAAATCATACAAGAAATCATCATGTATGATTAAATTAGAGTTTTATACTTTTAATATATTTTATTAATTCATATAATATATAGTTTAATCAAATTAGGACTCTTGATTAAGGTGATTAGTGTCAAATCGCCATTTCTACTAATTACAAAAAGGTCATACTGTGAACTTAGCTAATCCAAACCTTAGTTGGCGTGCAAAGAAATCTTGATACCTAATTTATTCCACAAATGGCCAGACTACCCAAACGAGCTTTACACTACTCGTTGGTAGGCCATTAAACCCAAAACTATAGAAATATATTTGTCTTTGCAGGCTTGACGTTCATCAGAGGACATTGAGCACAAATTGCACCTCAGATTGTTCAACTTAGATTGGCGAGGTAAGCACATGAAGTGTGTGAATGCCCCTGAAAACTGTAAGAAACTTAAGTTAATCATTCCCATTTGAACTTTACTGAAATTAATCAACTCTTTCTCTCTCCCCACCCATTCCTCTTTTACACAATTTTCAATTAAACTCATACCTTCCCATCCCCATTCCTTTTAACACTCATCCCACCATTCCTTAACATCCATTATTTCTCTCTCTCTTTCTCTCATTTCTCAAAGCCTCCCAAGCAACACCCAACGTCCAAAGCTCTCCAAATCTCCCAAGCCAAGTGTATCCCACTTTCTCACCCTCTCATCTCTCATCTCAACCATTCATTCTCCATCAACCTCCATTAAAATAGAAGGTAAGGAGCATAAGAACCTAATGAGCTAAAAGAAGGAGGCCGATAGATGGGTGATCCACCATTGATTTTTTATTTAATGGCCCACTTGTGATGGGACCCACTTTGATGTATGTGTTGTAATCTAGAGGGGCCCATAGTGGCGGGGCCCCTCCATCTCGTTTCTCTCTCCCTCTCTTCTTCATTTTTTTACGGTGATGATGAAATCATATGACTCATCCGAATGGACCCCACCATGAAGTGTGTATTTTGTCCATGCCGTCCATCGAATGGCCCACATGGCAATCCATTCGGATGGGCCCTAAACGAAGGAAAACACAAATATAAGCCTGATCCTAGAGTGTGGCCCACCTGACGTGGGGCCAACGTGTTGCGTGGGGCCACCCATACCATCCATTCATGTGGGGCCTACAATATTAGGTGGGCCCCTTTCATCTTGGCCGTCCAGCATCCCTAGATGCTGGACATTGCCAGTTACACTGTCTCACACACCCACACATTCATACATATACATATATTATATATTATATATATAATATTATATATTGTAATATATTATATTAATAAATATTATAGTGGGCCACTTCTACGTGTGGACCCACCATGACCTCATGTGCTAGATCAACACCATCCAGAGCATCCAAGGATATCTGGACAGTGATTTTCTTTATATGGTATGTTATCTTATAATGTAATATATTATGTAAGACCCGTATCCTAATCTGTACTGTTCCATCGCTTCTCGCGATCCTTCTCGTCAAATTCCGGCAACCCGCGACCTGTAGTCGACGTTGCGCACGACTGTGAGACGTATCCTATACATTTGAGTCGGCTTAATCTGAGATTTGTACCACTGCGACCGCACTGTCGCCGCGGTTTCAAGCCGCAACTCACGCACCGATCCGATACCCAGACGATGAGATGCGGACCCGCGTTCAGTTCAAGGAAAAACACCGCACGTTGCAAATCCCAAGAGAATCTCTACAAAGTGTCAAATCAATCATCCATCAATCACTTTATGTCAAGTACAAGCACCCATGCTTCCTTTCTCCACAAGTCAAGCAACCACCAAAGTCAACTAACCTCTCACTTCACCCATCACTCACCTCACATCACTCCATCACTCTTACAACTCTCTCTCTCCCTCTCATTTCTCAACACTCCAAACCCAAGCAAGGGAGCCCTCTCACGTCCAAGCTCTTCTCATGAGAAATGTGTATTTTGGTGGCCCACTTCCCACTCCCAAACCCATCATCCTAGCCATCCATCTCCCATCTCCACCATCAAAGTGAAGCTTTAGGAGACCGGCATCTCGACGGACCAAGAAGATCAAGTGGTGGGTGTTTCCATAAGCTAGATTTTCATATTTCTATGATGGGCCAAGTGAGGCCCATCGATCAATGGTGTGGATCTCATTTGGGACCCTAAGATATGGCCGATGGCCCATCTTGATCATCAAATCATTCCATGATGGGGCCATTCTCCATGGACCCCATCATGATGTTTACTTTCCTTGTATTAAAGAGGTCATCTAGACCGTCCATTTTTGGTGGAGTGGGATCTCCACCGTTGATCTTTTATTTGGACGGTCCCATATGCAATGAGACCCATTGATGTATGTTTGGATGGTTGAAACGGAGGGCCCATAGTGCCGGGGTCCCTCCATGCACGTGTGTCATTCAATCTCTCTCTCTCTCCCTCTCATTTTTTTATTTTAATGTTGATGAGGCCATGTGGCCTACTTGAATGAGCCCCACATGAGCTATGTATTTTATCCAAACCCTCCATGAGTGGGGCCCATCTTAGACTATCATCCATTTTGTGGTGGCCCACGTAAACAAAAAAAAAAAAAAAGGGGGGGGGGGGGGGGGAAGCAACGTCCAGCGTCTGGACGTTGCTGGACATTGAAGGAAAACACAAATTTTTGCTTGGATTCTTAAGCTCATGGGGTGGGCTACCCATATTGGTCCCACCTTGATGTATGTATTCAATCCATGCCGTCCATCCCTTTCCTCATATTATTTTAGACGTTGAGCTAAAATATGAAGCTGATCCAACTCTCTAGTGGGGCATGGTGTTGAAAATAGCATCAATACCATTGAAATCCTTCCAGATTTCTGTTTACACGATGAAAGAGGCCCGATATTGGACTCGTTGGATTCGTTGTGGGTTGTAAAATCCAATGGCAGGAGTGGATTCTTCAGATATGGGCCCCACACGATAAGAACCCCAGAAAATGGGTTTTCAAAAAAAAAAAAAAACAAAAGGCAACAGAGATTGCTACTGTGTCCGGACGAGCTGGCCGCACCAGCGACTGCGGGCGGGCGCTGGGCAGGGTCCCACGGCTCTGCACGTGGGCCCCACCTTGATGTTTTCTTGTCATCCAGTCCGTTCATGAGGAGGGCCCCCACCAAGTTTCAACGGAATCCAAGACTCAGGCGGCCCACATCACAAGAAACAGTGGTGACTGAACTTTACCATTGAGACCCTTTTTGGGCCCACTGCAGTTCGGGATCAATCTGAAATTTGTGTCTCCCGTTCATCCAGGTCTTTGTGATCTTAGCAGCAGATTGGATGGAAAATATAGGTTATGGTGGGTCCCACGTGAAGCCCACGGTGATATATGTGTTATATTGCCACCGTCCGTATGGACGGTGGACTCCACTGTGATGTATGTGACTATCCACACTGTCCACCGTTTGGACAGTGGGACCCATCATGATTTATGGGTTCTATCCACTCCATCCACATGATAAATATATAAATAATGGTGGGCCTCTATGTGGACCCACCCTCTACTATGATGCATGTGCTACATTCATACTGTCCACCTATTTTGAGAGCTCATTTCATGACATGAGTTAAAAAAAAAAAATGAGGCAGATCTATGTTTCAAATGGGCCACCTTGGTATGTATATAGGGCCCATGTTGATCCATTTATGGCCATTCATTTAGGCCCACCTTGGTGCACATCTAAGGCCATGGGATTAAGCTCATTTGGCATATGTAATGCCCATGGGATTAAGCCCATTTGGCATATGTAATGCCCATGGGTTTCGGCCCATTTGACATATGCAATGCCCATGGGATCCAGCCCATTTATTCTATATAAGGCCCACGGGATTCAAGCCCATTTGATACATATTAAAGCCCATGGGATCAAGCCCATTTGATGTGCATGGGGCACAGATGGAGTGGCCTAGGTGACATATTTAAAGCTCATGTGTATGACCCATCTGACATATTTAAGGCCCAAGTTGTGAGGCCACTTTGATGTATTTCAAGGCCCGTGGATCATGGACCATTGTAATGTACATAAGGCTCATTGGTGAGGCCCATATAATACAACCCATTTGATATATCTAAGGCCCATGAATCGGGGCCCAACGGATGTCCTTAGGGACCATTGCAATGTACGTTTCTCATAGTTCTTGTAATAATATTCATGGCGGGTCGTGGCTAAGGAACAATGTTGGTTTGATGTCCACATTGTATGTACAATGTTGGTTAAATGTTCGCATTGTAACTCCCCTTAGGGCCCATTGATAGGCCCATACTCGTTGCTATCCATCGCCTTATAACATGCTTAGTACAATCTCATGACTCATGCCCATACGCATCATCTGTATGCTTGATATGAGTATTGACTGATCATAACATACGCCATTGGGCAGACCATTTACGGGACTCGTTCTGAGATAGAGTGCCCCACATAATCGCGCAGTACGCGCTGGATTTCTGCGTGATTTGACGGCGTGATTCATGCATCCTGTATATGTGTGACTTGATCATTGCACGTCCTAGCGACATCAGGGCCATGGCTCCACAGGTATATCGTGGATGGCCGTATCGGATACCGAAAATACTTGATTCTAGCACTGTGGGCACTTAGGATGTCCTTGGGTGAAAGTCCCAGAACCTTTTTGGTACCAGGAGATGCTCCAACGTCTAGACCGAGTGGACACACGAGCGCCCGAGTGCCGAATATCAGTAGGCCGCGTCTCCCACTGTGTCGTGGTCGGTTGGAAAGGGGTGTGGCCTTATCCGCCTGAGCGAGGGGGCTATAAGCTAGGCTGAGTTTGACTAGCTCGCAAATGAGTCCGCTATCGACGAGTCGGGTAGGTATTGACAGACTACTGGTCAGGCGTATAGTGAGGTCTATTCCACTTTCTTGACTGTGTAGCTAGGGAGGTGACAGTCACTGTGAAGTGTATTAGACCCCGGTGATATCCAGAGAGGAACTGTACTGATATGTGTACATAATGAGTACCGACTTGCTTGGGTTGCATTTCGCATATGACATTCGGCTATGTAGGCCTTGCATTGCATCGGTGTGGCCGATGGCATTCATATCTCGTATCATGCCTTGCATTACATAGTCTTGGTATATTCATGGACTTACCGCATACTTCCGCATTACCTGATATTGTACACTCGGCGTTTGCCCTCCGCACACACTTACACCACCCTCTAAGCTTTTGTAAGCTTATGCACGACCGTTGCGTGCAGGTAGCGTTGAACAGCAGCAGCGCTGAGGCAGCAGTGCATATCAGGACCTTTTGGAGCTTTGTGATCATCTTGTATTTCCCTTTCTGCATTGTACTTAAAGATTTTGATATAGTGGATATGTGGTGATGTTGTTTTGTGACTTGGTTATACTTGTGGTTATGCTCCATTACAAAAAAAAATTCATTCTGAAAATCCTCCTTGTAGGATCCCAGGATCGAAATCTGGCACTTGATTGTCAGGAGCTGAGAATGGGGCACTACGGAGGCTGTCGGCACCGGATTCGGCAATCGGGATTCATGTGAATCCGATTTTCGAGTTTAGAGCGTGACATATTATATTATATTATATTATATTAATATTTAATTAGCGTATATATAATATATACATATATAACATTGAGGTGGGCCACACGTGTGGACCCCACATGACCTCTGTGCTAGCTTAGCACCGTCCAGAGCATCCAAGGGTCTCTGGACGGTGGTTTTTCTTTACATGGCATGTTATATTATAATATATTATATTATATGATTATATATATATATATATATATATATATATATATATATACACCTTTAATGTATATGGTGGTGGGCCTTACGTGAGACCCACCTATACACAACTGTCAGCAGCAGCTAACGCTGCATCTCACGCAGCTATACGCTGCTGTATTGTCGCCAATTGTAGTGGGGCCCATTTGTTGTAGGACCCACCATGATGTATGCATATATCACGCCGTCCATCCATCTGGCGTTCCAGTGGCCCCCACACTGATGGGTGTGTTCCCATCCAAATCGCCCATCCAATTATGTGGGGCCACCGTGATGTATGGGCTTTGCCACACCGTCTAGTATGTTGGATGGGTGGGACCCATCGCTGATGTACGTGATACATTTAAGCCGTCCATCCATTTAGCTAGCTTACTTTAAGGCTTGGAAAGAAAAATAAGACGGATCTAGATATCAGGTGGACCACACTACAGAAAATAGTGGAGTTGATAGTCTACCATTGAAATCCCCTTTTTAGGATTACAGAAGCCTTGAACCAATATGATATTTATTTTCTTCTAAATGCAGGTCTTTGTGACCTTATGAACAAATTGGATGGGAAATAAACCCTATGGCGGGCCCATTAGAATTTTAATAGTGGGAATTATTATCACCACTGTTAGGTGTGGTATGGTCCAAATGATCCTTTGGATATGATTCAATTTTTTTGAGGTAATGCTCTAAAATGTTCTCTAACAATGGATGAATGTTGTAGTTGGTTTGAGCCCATTTGATTCGGTCCATTTGACTCGGCCCATTTGATTCAGCCCATTCGACTCGGTGTATTTGATTCCGCCCATCCGACTTGGCCCATTGATTCGGCCCATTCGACTCGATCTATTTGATTCGGCTCATCCGACTTGGCCCATTGATTCGGCCTATTCGATTCGGCCCATTCGACTTAGCCCATTCGATTCGACCCATTTGACTCGGCCCATTCGACACGACCCATTTGATTCGGCCTATTCAACTTGGCCCATTGATTTGACCCATTTGATTCGGCCCATTCAACTCGGCCCATTTGATTCGGCTCATTCGACTTAGCCCATTGATTTGACTAATTTGATTCAGCCCATTTGACTCGGCTCATTTGATTCGGCCCATTCAACTTGGTCCAT
This sequence comes from Magnolia kwangsiensis, assembly GCA_037074715.1. Classification (NCBI taxonomy): domain Eukaryota; kingdom Viridiplantae; phylum Streptophyta; class Magnoliopsida; order Magnoliales; family Magnoliaceae; genus Magnolia; species Magnolia kwangsiensis. Next base: position 89,569,289 of record CM073582.1, read on the forward strand.
TGATTTGACTCATTTGATTTGGCCCATTCGACTCGGCCCATTTGATTCGGCTCATCTGACTTGACTCATTGATTCGGCCCATTCGACTCGACTCAATCGACTTGGCCCATTGATTCAGCCCATTAGACTTGCCCCATCCGACTTGACCCATTGATTCGACCCATTTGATTCGGCCCATTTGACTTGGTCCATTTGATTCGGCCCATTTGACTTGGCCCATTGATTCGACCCATTTGACTCGGTCCATTTGACTCGGTCCATTTGATTCGGTCCATTTGATTCGGCCCATTTGATTTGGCCCATTCGACTCGGCCCATTTGATTCGGTCCATTTGATTTGACCCATTTGATTCAGTCCATTTGATTTGACCCATTTGATTCAGTCCATTTGATTTGGCCCATTTTGATACGGCCCGTGTGAGCGGCCCATGATGTTGTATATGTGGCCCATATGATGTGGCTTACTTGATGCATGAGAGGCCCATGGATGTGACCCATCGTGATATATATTAGGCTCTTGAGTGAGGCCTATAGTGTTGTATATTAGACCATTGTATGAGGCCATGGGCCCACTATACATTTAACTTTATGTGGGTCACTCCTTGGGAGCGATGTTAGTTAAATGGCCACATTGATAGGTAATGATGGTTTAATATCCACATTGTGACCTTCCTTAGGCCTTGTTCGATCGATTGTCGAGGCCGATTCCGATTGTCGAGGCCGATTCCGATTATTAAGGCCAATTTTGATTGTCGAGGCCTATTGATGAGACCTAATGTGATGTATATACAGCCTGTATTTGAGGCCCATTGTGATGTGTATTCAACCCGTGTTGAAGGCCCATTGTGATGTATATTAGGCCTAGGTGATGAGGCCCATTGCGATGCATTTGATGGCCAGACGATGGAATCCATTGTGATGTATATTGGGCCCATGAGAGAGGCCTATCGTGATGTGTATTAAGCCCTTAAGCGGGGCCCATGGTGTTGTAAATTAAGACCTTTGTGAGGTCATGTGTCCACTATACGTTAGGCTCTATGTGGGCTACTCCTTGGGGGTAATGTTGGTTAAATGTCTACAATGTTGATGCCGATTGTCAATGGTGACTATCGAGGCCAGTTATTGATATTGATTAGGAGTATGTGACGGCATAACATCATGATACATGCCCATATGCATCATCTGCATGTTTGTTATGAAATGTGATTGACCATTGCATAGGCCATAGTGCAGGTGGTTTATGGGACTCCCTGATAGGTGGAGTTATCCTATATGAGTGCACGGTATGCGCAGGATTGATGCATGACTGGATTGTATGACTCATGCATATTACATTGTGTGTTGTGATTACTGTACGCCCTAGTGACATGAGGGTCATAGCCTCCACAGTCATGTTGTGGATGGTAAGATGGGACACCGAAAATCTATTACTAGCATCGGGCCACCATAGATGGTCCTGGGTGAAAATCTCTAAACCCTCTTGGTACCGGAGGACGCCCTAACATCGAGACCGAGTGGATAAATGAGCGCCCGAGTGCCAAATACCAAGAGGTCACTCTTCCCACTGTGTCGTGGTCGGTTGGGAGGGAGTGTGGCTTTACCCGCCTGAGAGAGTAGGCATAGATAGGATGAGTCTGACCAGCTCCTAAATGAGCCCGCTATCGACTAGCCAGGTAGGCATTGGTACACTGCTGGCAGGCAGGCAGTGAGGTCTTTTCCACTCGCTGGGTTACACGCCCTGCAGGGGTGATAGCCAGTTTGGAGTGTATTAGACCCTAGTGATGATCTCAAAGATGTACAGTAGTGAAATGTGGACTTATTGAGCAGGAGTTGCATACTCATTCATTAATTCATTCACTATCCACTCGGGCTAGTGATGCGCAACTATTTGTTACGTGTACCTTCGCAATGGCCAGGATTTCAGTTGGGGTGAGGAGTTTAACACATTGAGTTTGACTATCTAAATTTAGATATAAGACTGGTTTGGATAAAGTTCTTGTGGTGGACCTAGGAGCCTGCGATACTACGTACTATCATCTCGACTTCACACTCTAGCTTGGTCATTTCGTTCGCATCTCATATTACATTATATCCGCAGACATATAAAATTTTGGGTTACTATGTTTCTGCACTTATATGACCTAGATAGACTTATCAGGATTTATATGTTGCATTGTATTCTTGACATCTGATATTTGACTCTCTATGACTCCTCATTTGCATAGCTGATCCGTATTGCGTACTCTGATATTATATGATTATAGACTTGCAGTATTTTTGCTTACTCTGATATCGTATAATTTATGATCTTGTCAATAATTCTGATATTGTATGATTAAGACATTGTATTGAATATTTGACACTTATCATGTGCACACACTTTCACCACCTTTTAAGCTTTCCATAAACTTATGCATGATAGATGCGTGCATGTGACATTAGGTTGCAGCAGCGTCAAGCTGGGAGCGTGTAGCAGACTTTTGGAGCTTTAATTTTTGATATTTGTATTTCCCTTTCAGCACTGTATTCAAATGTTTATATTAGTGGATATGTGATGATGATGTTGCCTTTGTGATTTGGGTAAACTTGTGGTTATGCTTGTTATGAGACAAATGTATGTTGGAAAATCCTTCTTGTAAGATCCTAAGATCAGAATCTGGTGTTGGGAGCCGAGAATGGGGTACTATGCAGGCTATCGGCACCGGATTCGACGATCGAAAATTTTGTGATCCCGATTTACGAGTTTGGGGCGTGACACTCATACTCTGAAATGACCCAAAAACATTGAATGTACGGCGTGGATATAACCCATACATCATGGTATGGGACCCACACAACCCCTGCCTAGATGCATGAAGCATTTAATGCATGCGATCCCCTTCCTTCGTAGACTAGCCCACATCAAGAGGACAAACTTAACCTGCTTTTTGGGTGAATGGTCAAAATAGTGGGGCCCACCTGATGAAAGGCTTTAATGTTCAACACGTGGCATAACTGGCACATGTGGGGCTAGGGGTGGGTTTGTAACCCACGTTTAGTGACCCCATGTACTGCCATACATATGGTTAAGTGTATAGAACATCACCTATGTGGTCCCACTGGATAGATGATCTATCCAGAAAATCATGCAGGTCATTCTTTAAGTGGGCCCCACCTGAATGCTTGATGTGGACCGTTTGACAATTTTTTTTCTTAAACAACCTATTTTTAATCGAACATGTCGCCTAAGTTTATTCGCCTAATCCCTGGATAAAACCATCTATATTATGGGTCCCACTTGATTAGAGCTGGGCATAGGACCGAGTTGGATCGGATTGGGTCCAACTCGACTCGGTTCAAAATTTGCAGGGCCTGACCCGAACTCGATTCGATCCAGTACCGAGTCCGGGCCATCTAACTCGAACTAATCCAAACCCTTGCTGGCTTGAACCGATCCAAGTTCGACTCGGTCAGGAAACCCAAGTCGGATCGGATTGGGCAAGGTTCAGATCGTTGTTTTTTCCAACGGTGTGGAAATCATTATTCTCATTATTTCCTATGGTGCGTTCTACTTGACTATTGGATATACTTAAAATTTAGTATCAACCCCTATAATGATTTGGAAAAACTAAAGGACGGTGTGGATAAACCAAAAAATTCAAGACGGGCCCCACATAGTTTACTCAGTAGGAGAAAAACGTACTGTTTGTTTAAAGCTCACACCAGCTATAATTTCAAATATGTAAAATATGTAAAAAAAATATCTTATTCGTCCATAATGTTGGTCTTACCATGAGGATTTCATTTTCTGAAAATAAGGCTGATCGAACTATTATCGAAGCCGTGCTACCAAAATAAATGAATATGTAACCATTTGACCTAGTTTCCACAAACATCATGAAATAGGTTTAGCCTTTCTTTATCATAGATAATTATATTTATGAGGTTAACCTCTTGGACGGATCTGATTTCCTCATCAACTGACAAGTATGCGTTAAAAGATGAGATGTACGGTAATAATGTACAACCGCAGGAGTACTAGATCATTTCTCCATCCGAAATCTTACTCTTCTCGATGTCTAAAACTGTAAAATCTCATCATATTCTCATCTTAGCAGCTATTTGTCGCGTTTTTGTTTCTTTCTCTTTGCCGCTCCACTGTAGCTTCTTGAAGAAGCTTTACACAAGCTATATAGCTTCCTGAAGAAGCTTCAAGTACTGCTGTCTGTATCTAGATGACACCAGCTATATAGCAGCTCTCGGTACGTGTCGTGCGAAGACGAGCACTGACACTCCTCGAGCTCCGAGTTGTACGAACGGTTCAAAGGAGATTAGATGATACTTGCAATCTAATGTTTAGATATTCTCAGCCGTCTATTGTCAATCTACCTTGGAAGGGTTAGGAGAGTGTTATTGAGGAGAACTTTAGGGCATATAACGTCTAGTGTGGGGCCTATCAGACAAGCAGTCTAGATGACTGGACACCTAAGGACACTGCTAGTCTCCCTTTGTTCGTTCTCTCCCCTGCACAGCCACAGGCAGCTCCCGGTCTCTCTCTCATGGCCCGCTGCTAACTAACACCTTGTTCGAGAGTTAAAGAGAGAGAAAGACTTGCAGATATATATATATATATATATATATATATATATATATATATATATATATATATATATATATATATATATATATATATATATATATATATATATATAGAGAGAGAGAGAGAGAGAGAGAGAGAGAGAGAGAGAGAGAGAGAGAGAGAGAGAGAGAGAGAGAGATTTACTCGGCCGGGTAGAGATCAGGATCGAGACAATTTGGGGATTTCGGATCCGGCGTGGCGAGCGTTCTTCAGGTGTGGGTAGGGTAAAAAACAAGTTGCAAAGGAGGGGTTGAGATCTGTGGGTGCGGGTAGGGTAGGGTAGAGAAGGAAGGATTTGTGGATTTAGGGTTCAGAGCGGCGGCGAGCGTTCTTCGGGTGCGGTTAGGGTAGGGTAAAAAAAGGGGTCGGGTAAAACTTAAAAGTAAAAAAACAATATATATATATATATATATATATAAAACTTAATAAATACGGTGCAGATCAGATCGGTCCAAATCGGATCCAATCGGATCGGATTACGGATCGGGTCAGTTTGGAACAGGCGCTATCCGTACCCGAATCGAAAATGTGTTAGATTTGGATGGGGCTACCCGATCTTGACCGATCCAGACTATCGATTCTGTTCGAATCGGGTCGGATCTACCGAATCAGATATAAAATGCCCAACTCTAAACTTGATGTAAGGCTTACTCACTATGATAAGAGCGAGCATACTAGGTACCTGAGTACGTAATTTGATTTCCCCGTAAAGGGGAATTTTTTTTTTTTTTTTTTTTTAATATTAACGTTAGCTTGTTGGTACACACCCATGTGTGTACACAAACTCCCAACCCTGCTAGGGATTCGATGCTAAGACCTCAAGTGTTGAGGTGATGTATGTCCACTCAATTTGCCAGTTGAGCTTTGGATCTGTGTGTTACCTAGGCAACACTTTAGTGGGTATTACTCTTATCGTGGGGCCCACCTTAATGTGTTGTATATCCATGCTGTGTATTAATTTCTTCAACTCATTTTAAGATGTGGTCCAAAAAATTATTCAGATCCAAACCTAAAGTGGACTTTACCACATGAAACATTGGTGATTGAGTGCCTCACCAATAAAAATTCCAATTTATTTTTAGTTTGCCATCAAACCCGTTAATAATGCCAATAAGACCTGGATGAAGGGAAAAATATAACCAACAACTTGATTCATGGTTATTCATCACTATTTCTAATGGTTTGGTCCACTTTGGATTTGAATTTTCTTAGGTTTTAGGATTAAGTCCTAAAATAAAATGAAAATACATATAATTAATATGAATATACAACCAATACATCAAGGTGGGACAACTAATCCAGGGAGCTCCCCTTAGCTCACATTTTTTTTAATCACGTGCACTCACACCTTTACACTATGATAGTTTTTCACCATGTTGAGATTAATACTATAACCTTATGTTGAAACTCCTTTGAATCTACCTTGAGGTATAAGTAAAGACCCCTCAGACCACAATTCAGTATAGAGCCCAAACGATGCGTAGGCCCACCCAATGGACGACCCAGGAGAGATCGGCATGGCTCAGCACATAATATAATATATCAGGAAGGCCTGAGGCATGCATGATAATATAAATCAGTAGTCTACAAATATATGTGCTCCCATGGATTACAATATCAGGTGCTCCGCCACTAGATCGGTCTTAAAACATGAGATCTTTGCCAGGCCACTACGGCCCTTGTAAAACACTCCGATGGACCGACGCGGATTAGCTATTGAATTCGACTATAGCAGGTCTTGACTGGTGAAGTGATGCCACTCAGTGAGCCTTATCAAGATGTATGTGTGGTATCTACATTGTTCATCCATTTTGAGAGATCATTTGAGGCCCGTTTGGCCGGACGGCAGGGATTAAATGGTATTAGAAGGGATTAGAAATTAAATCCTGAAGTTGGCCGGGCCTGTCAAATAGACTAAGTGATCTAATCTCGGAATATAGCAATAGCATGGATCTTATGACAATCCACTGGCAACACCATCATTATATATAAATCTCATCTAATCCACGCTAATCTATTCAAATTTGCTTCAGACATGCTTGGTTCAACGGATGGGAAGGTTTAATCTCAAGATAGGCTGGGGTGCCAAACAAACTCGATATAACAATTTTAAAATATAGCAATCCTATGGATTTTAAGACAATTCACTAACAACACCATCATTACCTTAAAATCCATGCCATCCACCTTAATACTATTTAATCCCTTTCAATCCATCTCCCTAACGGCATGAGTTAAAAAATGAGTCAAATCTTAAACTCAAGTAGACCTTAGCGTATAAAACATGAGGTTTGAATGTGCAGCATTAAAAAACATTTTAGGCCATGGAAGTTTTCCTTCAAGCTAGTACTCGTGTTTTCTTTTAGTCCATGTATGTGTTAGCTTATAAATAGGATGGATCTCAAATAAACATCATGGTAGACCTAGGAAGGTTTCAATGGTGGGCATCAATGTTCCACTGTTCTGCATGGCTATGTCCACTTGAACTTTGGACTTTTCTCTGGCTCACGCCCTCAAATGATCTCTCCAAATGAATGGAAGGTGTGGATATAACACATACTTCATGGTGGGCTCACAGAACGTGGTGACGTCACTTCAGTAGAAGCTACTGTCGGGTTCAGCGTCCCTCGTGGACACAGTGGTGGCCTATTCAAAAAATACATCTAAATAGGCTAATCCTAGCCATCAATTACTGGATCTGTGCTTCTTGAATATGAACCGTTGATCTTTACATTTTGACCATCTGATGGTCATGAGGGCCATCTGAATCTTCCAGTGCATTTGATCTTCGCGCTGATGAACATCCAAGATGCAGCTGTTTTGCGGGTGGCCGTTCATGGGACTTCAGATTCAGGTACTCCCGCTGACTACCAGGTTTTCCCCGTTCCAACATTTTCCTTCATTTCCTCATTTTCTATCATAAGAATTTTTCGGATATCATTTGCCGACGTGGCAGCATCTACACCTTATAAACTTCCCAAAGATACTCCAAAAGTCTCTCCTCTTCTAGAACCATCTCTTTTCTCTCCCTATCTCTCTCTCATTTGTTAAACCATGGCGTGTGTTTAACACCATTTAACAAGAAAAGTAAATCAAACCTACTTATATCTTGAATATACATTGGTCGATCCAGACCATCAAAAATACTTGGACCCTTATTGATGGATGGATGGAAACTCAAAAACCCCACTTGATTAAATATTCCCAGCCGTCTAATTGAAGACTGTACACTGACCGTCTAAAAAGAAAATTATTATCTGGTCAAAATCCAACGGGAAGAATCACACAGATTATATGTTCCTATCAATATCGATACGTAAATCAGTGTGGGGCCCACCATACGGGTTGGATGGTATTGGTGAACGGACCGAAATGTGATCTTTTATCATACTAAGTGGTATCAAACGCACAGATTGCTTCAACTATCTCATCTTATAACCCTTTCTCCCTTAAACCCTCGCGAAGGGTTTTTGTTGCTTGTTATCTCTGGAATCGGTCTCTCTCTCTCTGAGAAACCAAAGAATTGTAAGAAATTACGATTCTGCCCCTAGGTTTCACGCAATGGCGCCTGTTCTGAGCAGGAGCGTGGGAGCTGCTTCAATCCCATCTTTCCATTTTCGATCTTCTTTGAAGAATAATGGAAGGCGATTGAAATTCGCAACTCCCTTTCTTCCGCAAACCGTTTTCAGAAGCAGATTCTCTGCAGATTTGGGTCTGAAATGGAAGGTGGAGGAGAGGAGAGGTGGTCGGATGGTATCGGTTAGGTGCGATGCAGCGGTTGCGGAGAAAGAGGCTCCTGAAGCTTCCGGGGAGAAGTTTGAGTACCAGGCCGAGGTGGGTTTTCTTTCTGATCGAATTTGGGATTTTGTATGGAAATTGGGCCTTCTTTTTTTTTTTTTTTTTTTTTTTTTTTTTTTTGTTGTTGTTGTTGTTGTTGTTTTGAGGTGGGGTTTTCGGTAGTTGAAGTAATTGGAGATTTGTGCAGTTGTTGAGGTGGGTTTTATTTCTTTTGAGGTTTTCGTCTCAAGATTTGGTTGAAGTAATGGAAGTTGGATTTTTTTTATTGGTGGGTTTTGCTTCTTTTGATGTTTTCTTCAATATATATATATATATATATATATATATATATATATATATATATATATATATATATATATATATATATATATAATTTGGCATTTATAATTTAAAATGATAAATTTTTGTGGTTTTTGAATTTTTTAAGTAGCTGGATGTTTGATTTGGGCTCTTAATTTTCATCTTTCTTCTTCTGTCCTTTTGTTTGAATTTGGGATTTTTGTGAAGTTTTATGATTAAAAGTGAGAATTTTCCGCATTTTGAGGGTTCTTATTATTGAAAGAATGGGATTTAATGGAGTTCCTGAGGTGATTTTTTTTTTTCTTTGGAGGTTTTCTTGTTTTCTTTTTGTTTTTTGAATGAATTTGAGATATTTGTGGTTTTCTTATTTACTAGCAAATTATTTACTACTTGTGTTTGGATGCTCTAATTTTCTTGTAAATCATTTGCTACTTGTAAATGATTTACTAGCAAAGCCCTCTTCTCATTTACCAGCAAGAGGTGAGTTTTCATTTACTAGTAAATGAGATGGCAATGGCGCTTTTTTTTTTTTTTTTTTTTTGAACGAAAGCCTATAAAGCAGATTTCATTTACCATTTACAGGCTATCCAAACACTGTAAATGTAAATCATTTACAACTTAAAGCCAAACAGACAGGCTGTAAATCATTTACAGCTTTACAGCCTTTAAGTGATTTACTAGTAAGTAAATGATTTACAATGTAAACCATTTACCACCATCCAAACGACCCCTTGAGAGTTTTTTTTTTTCCTGAGGTTTCCTCATGTTATTATGAACGAATTTGGGATTCCTCTTGTTCTTTTGAATGAATTTGGGATATTTGCTCGTTTCTTGAGGTAGGTTTCAAGTTGAACTGATGGTTTCATTCACAATTAAAATTTATGATTGCGATATTGGGGAATGGATGAAGTTTTAACCAATTTTTAGGAAGAATGATTCGTCTGTGTTTTAAAACCCTGACCAGATTGGATGTCAGACCGGTTTGGACTGGAAGCGCCACCTAAATGGGCCCAGTTATTTTAACCCTGGCTCAATTAAGTGGATAACTACTTTGTTAAAAAATGCAAGTGCAAAAATTGAAAGCTAGAACCAACAATTTATACTCAGAAGTCAAACACTAACCACTCTGCTAATGACATGTTACACGTTAATTCCTTCTGGTTTTATAATTTTATATTAATCAGATTGTGGGGCGGAAACAAGTCAGACCAGGTCTGACTCATTGACTGTTCCTTGGATGGAACCGCCCATAAAAATGGGCCAAGTCCTAGTCCTGTTTTTAAAGCATTGCTTTATGTGGTCATTATCATCATCATTGTTGTTGCTGTTGCAGAAGGATTTCCTTTCCATTTCTTATTTTATTTTATTTTATATTTGTTTTTGCGAACTGGCTTTATGATAGATCTTTGTTTTTTTATTATTTCTTTCAAGAATTTTGTGTGATGGTTTATGGCTATTAGTTGATGGGCCTTTTAGCTGATTTTATTTCATTTCTCTTTGAAAGATTCTGTTAATTCGTGTCATTAGAAGTATTTGGATTTCCCCCCTCTTCTGTTGCCTTTGTTTATAGCTGATTGATTGTTCTCATGGTTTCTTAATTATGCAGGTCAGCCGTCTTTTGGACTTGATAGTTCACAGTCTGTATAGCCACAAGGAAGTATTTCTCCGGGAGCTTGTAAGGTCTGTATCTTGCTATTGATTCGATTTTTTTATTGGTCATTCAGAGTAGTTGGGGTTCTATTATTCAAAGCTATCTCCTCCCGCTGCTTTTGTTGCTGATGATTTTCTTGTTTTTATCTATACACTTGGTGGAATTCTCCTGCAACTTGTCTTTGTTGTTAATGTTGAATTGAGAAACTTAGGGGCCATTTGGCATCTTGTATTTGAGTATATTTGAGGAGATTTGTAATGTAGGGGCATTTTACACTGGGCTCGAGTGGGGTAGCCGTAGGATGCGGGAACACACTCGGGGTGGGCGGCTCATGTGGTTTGGCCCACGAGGGGGGTTTGGTCGAGGTCTTAACCCATGAGATGTGGGGCCTGAGCTATGAGATAAATGGATTAATCCGCCATACTCTAATTGTTTGAGCTTTTAGAGCAAGTGGTTAATTGTCCTGCATTAAATTGGTATCAAAGCGGGAGGTCTCATGTTCAAGACTCCTTACCGGGTGTGATTAATGCAGGGGCATTTTACATACCGGACTCGAGTGGGTAGCTCATGGGATGCAGGGACACACTCGGGGTGGGTGATCCATGTGATTTGGGGCTCACGGGGGAGGTCTTGTGTTTGAGACTCCTCATCGGGGGTGATTAATGTAGGGGGATTTTACACCGGGCTCGAGTGGGGTAGCCTGTGGGATGCAGGGACACACTCGGGGTGGGCGGCCCATGTGATTTGACACATGAGAGGGATTCGGCCGAGGTCCTAACCCATGAGGTGTGTGGCCTGGGCTATGAGATAAAGGGATTAATTCGCCATACTTTAATAGTTCGAGCTTTTAGAGCAAGTGGTTAATTGTCCTGCATCAATTTGGCCCCAAATCCATTGTTTGGTGCTGTGTATTTCAAGGTAAATAGAATCGGAGGTATTTGAAATTTATAGTTTTTGTGTGTTTTGAAACTTTACATTTTTTCTGAGATTCGATTGTAATTAGAGTAAAATGCCTTTTTGGCTCCCTTTTTAAAGGTAGGAGAGTCGCACTTCTTATAAATGTGTTGCTAGGCTAATAATTCGTTATACAAGTGACATGCTCATGATACTCCAAAACAATCTAATTATTCGCTGCAACTCTAAAATCACATCAATAGAATGATATTATTTGTCCAAACGTTGTCCATCTAAATGGACAGCTAAAAAATGTAAGTCACTCGTTTGTGATCCTTACACTTGTGGCCGACGGCCACTTGAGGCTCGGAATTTCGTCAGTTTTTATAGAGTATGTATTTCAAATGGGCTTATTCCAATCATTCTATCAAATACGACATATGTAAACTAATTTGGGATATTCAAGGTGATTTAGTTAATCAAATTCAGGTCCTATGAATATACTCAAGAATTCCAATGCATTCCAAATGCAAGCTCCTAAGCGGAAGGTTTGGATTCTAGTGCATTCCAATTACAAGCTGCCAAACACAACTGAGGATACAAAATCACCTTGATTCCAGTGTAATTGTGATTTGGATTCCAATACATTCCAAATACAAACTCCCAAACGAGCCCTTATGTGTGTTAGAGAAATGTGTTCAGCCATTATTTGTGATCCTCTACTGCTATGATTTAATGGCATTAGAATTTATGAAGCTGAGTCAAAGCCATTAATTTTGACTCCTATTTATAGCAAGGGTAAAATATTGTCTGATATGTATCGCCTGCTTGACATGTACTGGTTTTGTCCATGAACAGTATGGCTGTATCAGCCTGAATATCGGTACAGGGCAATGCAACCCATACCGGGTAAATGATACGGTATGGCGAAATGGGTATTAAATCCTTGGCGATGTTACTCAAAAGAGTATGTTTTATCCTTTATACAATATTTAAAGTTCAAATTAATATGGAAGAGCAAGGGAGCTAGACCCAATTTGCAAATGCAGTCCAAATAGCATTTCACTCATGCTGGAGAATGTTGCCATAAATTTTATCACCTTTTAGGTAGGGCTGTTTGACTTCGCTATTTTCTGTCAAATTCGCTCCAAAATGTTAAGTGAGAAAAAACGTGGCTCAATGGTCGTCTTCGCGTGTGGCCATTTCACTCAATGTACATGAAGTAACTTCCAAATCCACATTATCCTCCTTTATCGTCTCAAAGGGAGAGGCTTCATGGGATCTTAAATTTCCTTTTGTGCTTTTTAAGAATGTTCAGGCCCAGAGAACAACCATATTTCCAGTGTTTTTTGTTTTTGTTTTTGTTTTTCCTTTTCCTCCCTCAAGTAGGCTGTGTATCTCTAAATGTCACTGATGACTGTATTCTTTGCTTTCAGTAATGCAAGTGATGCACTGGATAAGCTAAGATTTTTAAGTGTGACCGAACCTTCTCTTCTTGGAGATGCTGGTGAATTGGAGATCCGCATCAAGCCAGATCCAGAAAAGGGGACAATTACCATAACGTACGTGAAACTGTCTCAAATTTATTCCTACCGTTGATAGTAGTTATTTACAATATGCACTTGAACTTGCAGTGATACTGGTATTGGGATGACAAAAGAAGAGCTCATTGATTGTCTTGGAACTATTGCTCAGAGTGGTACCTCGAAATTCCTAAAGGCGCTTAAGGTGTTTATTTTAATTTTCTGTTCATCTGCATGCATTTAATATTCCTCCTGTTGTGTGCTCATTCATCAAATGGAGTTAGATTTATCCATAACCTGCTCATGGGAGCTTACTTAGTGGATCATATGATTTATAGGAAAATCAGGATCTTGGTGCCGATAATGGCTTGATCGGTCAGTTTGGTGTTGGATTCTACTCAGCTTTCCTCGTTGCAGACAGGGTATTCTGCCTTCTCTATGCTATGTTTTGTCTTTTGGAAATTTGATGTTTGTTCTAAAGTTTCACTAGGGAACTCTTCATGTGCATTTTGTCATACTTCCAAACTGGTTCCATGCGGCAATGCAGAAAACGGAAACTGCATTAAGCAGGCTTCCATTTTCGTACTTTTCCACTTGAAAACACGATTCAGCCAATAATGCGAAGGCCCCACTCTTATCTAAATGATGGTTCATCTCAACATGTTGAGTGGCAGTGCATTCTGTCGTTGACTTGGGAATGAGGAACACCCAAATGTACTATTAAAATTATGTTTCTTTTGGGTGCCTTGTGTGTATACTGGCTTTATTTGTAGGTGTTTTCTAAGTTTTCTTCAAATTGTGTTGCAGGTGGTTGTATCAACAAAGAGTCCAAAGTCCGATAAGCAGTATGTGTGGGAAGCCATAGCAGACAGTAGTTCCTATGTGATAAGGGAAGAGACGGATCCTGAAAAGCAACTGCGTCGTGGAACACAAATTACGCTCTATCTCAGGGTATGGTGTTACTTGTTTCCCATTAGTGGTGTGGATACTGCAGGCATGTCCTTTTGTAGGTTATCAAAAAATTTGTTTTGTTGCTCTTGCAGCCAGATGATAAATATGAATTTGCGGAGCCAACAAGGATTCAGGGGTTGGTTAAAAATTATTCGCAGTTTGTCTCCTTCCCCATCTATACCTGGCAAGAAAAATCAAGGACTGTGGAGGTGAGGATTTATTTCTCTGCTTCTACAATCATTTTGCTAAGCTGCTAGTGCAGATTTTGGGAGAAAATGCAATTCGAGCATGCAGAGAAAAACTATTATCATTTTACTTTTTCCTGTGTGTGTGGGTATTTGGTTTGGTCATGTGCAACGGAGGCCAAGAACCGTGCTGGTTAGGAGTGAGTTGGTACAAGTTGAAGGCTCTAAAAGGGCAAGGGGAAGGCCCGAGAGGACATGGATGGGGGGTAGTAAGAAAATACTTGGTGACCTATGGTCTAACTGAGGGTCTAGCCCTTGATTGAGTGGGATGGCAGAATATGATTCATGTAGCTGACCCCAATTAATTGGGATAAGGATTCAATGATGATGTTTTTAGGGTATCAGAAAAACTCACTGAGGTTTATATTGACTGCACCGTCTTCTTTATGCCAACCTTTTTTCTTAAAAAAAAATCAACCAAGTTTATTATTGCCTTAGCTGATTCTTCTTTCTTTCCTTCCACTTCTTTAAACTGCCGTTTCTGTTAGATCTTCGTTTTATATGGTAACATATACGCTTGATTTACATACTCATTTTTTCAAGAAGACGGCTGAGTCCTTTTCCATTGGCATATGGTTAGTGTCTTTTCTTTTATTTTAACCACAGTTTGACAGTGACATCATTATTTTTCTAGAAACAAAATCTTCTTCTCGGGGGTTGTTCCGATTTGTTGTCTGTGGGATTGCATGCATTTAATTTTTTGCTCTTTTTTTTTTTTTTGGTTTGTTTTTCCAAGAGCCAGCAATCTCAAGTTTGAGGTAGTAACAGTAGTGTCACTTGGTATTGGCTTGTTGTAGCTCTTTTATTCATTTTCTTCTGTTTATTAAATAATTGTCACTACTAAATTTTTTTTTTTTTTTCCCTTAATGTGTTTAAATTGATGTGGCGTCTTTGGATAGGTGGAAGAAGAGGAAGAGCCAAAAGAGGGCGAAGAAGCACAGCCGGAGGTGTGTGTGAATTTCTAACTGATGGACTTGATGGCTTGCTTTCTATAATTTGATGGCATATTTGAGTTGCATGTTTTCCTCGTTGTTCACAGGGTGAAAAGAAGAAGAAGAAGAAGACTGTAACTGAGAAATATTGGGACTGGGAGCTTGCAAATGAGACAAAGCCTATTTGGGTAATGGAATTGTTTCTCTTACAGTGTGCAATAAATTGAAGATTGAAGTTTGATGTGAGCCCTGTTAATGATATCTGAGCAAAGAGAGACGATCTTGTTTGTGGCACACACATGAGCATGGTACACTCTGACATTTGAGCTGTTCATTGCTTGTGCCTTGACTTGTATGTGACCTGTTGCAACAACAATGCTGTTCTGCTTATCTGAAGGGACACGTGTATGTAACAATGGGAGGGTCGAGATAAATTGACACTTGGTCCACATTCAGCATGCATGTGTGGCCCACTTGATGAGCAGACCAGCATATTTTTAGGCCAGGACATGTTCATGGTGGGGCCTTTCTGATGAATGGCCAGATCACAGGTGCCTCGAAGATCAAGTGGATGGATGGCCTTTGTGTTTCTCTCATAATCTTGTTGGCTTCTCTACATTTACGAATTAGCCATTGAGCTGTTGGTTTTTCATGTGCAGATGCGTAATGCAAAGGAAGTAGAGAAAGATGAATATCACGAATTCTACAAGAAGACATTTAATGAGTTCTTGGACCCACTTGGATACACCCACTTCACGACAGAGGTACGAGCGGAAGTTGCTTTAGCTGTAATCGCACTGATCGTTCCTAAGGAGACAATAGTTGAGCATTTGCTCTGCTCAATAAGCTGTACTTGTGGGTCCCATGTTTTAGTGATCCAAGTAGTCCCTAGCATAGATCTAATGCAGACGTGGGATACCTAGGATTATATGATGATACTAACTGTCCAATTGGGCTCATGTTAAAATGCGGATGATGACTTTTATTTTCCACCTTCATCACTAGGATATCTGGTAAGAGCGATATTATTATATTAAAGCATGGCATCCCCATCCTAGGATGGAACAGATCAGGTCATTGGTGTAGATTGCTAACGCGTGGGTCCCACCTGTACCATTGTTGGCGAATAATGGAATACAGGTTTTTTCATTGGAGCGTCGTGTAATACCTTAACTTCTTGTGAACAGGGTGAGGTGGAATTCAGAAGCGTTCTTTACATACCTGGAATGGCACCTCTTAACAATGAGGACATAGTGAACCCAAAGACGAAGAACATACGTTTATATGTAAAACGTGTGTTTATTTCAGATGATTTTGATGGTGAACTGGTAAGTACTATTACACAGTGCAAGCAGGTTGATACTGCTCCTGGTTGTGTGATTTATCAAATCCGTCTCTTATCATTGGCACTGGATGTTGATGCTGCTATCATCTGATTATTTTCTTTGAGGCATACAAATGCATTACTGGTTTTATTGTGCTGTTTTCAGTTTCCTCGATATTTGAGCTTTGTGAAGGGTGTTGTTGATTCGAATGACCTTCCTCTTAATGTTTCTCGAGAAATCCTTCAAGAAAGTCGAATTGTAAGTGCCACTCTTTCTTGGCTTAAACATCCTAATAGGAATTCTAATCAATGATGAGATGGAATGTGTAACTGAGATTGCAGACAGAACCAATATCCAAGTGTTTGGGGCAGTGTAGAAAAGTGGAGCTGCCTCAGAAGGATTTCCTTATATATATATATATATATTAATTTCTTTCTTTCTTTTTAACCAAATTGTTTACTGCTTGAATCAATATCCAATATATTTCAGCAGTGTT
Organism: Magnolia kwangsiensis; assembly: GCA_037074715.1. Classification (NCBI taxonomy): domain Eukaryota; kingdom Viridiplantae; phylum Streptophyta; class Magnoliopsida; order Magnoliales; family Magnoliaceae; genus Magnolia; species Magnolia kwangsiensis. The sequence continues at coordinate 89,586,021 of CM073582.1, forward strand.
TTGCCTTCTCTACAAATCAGTTCCTGTTTGGAACTTTTGCCTTTCCGCGATGGGTGATATGTGCTTTGATATGGCAGGATATGAAAATGTTTTACCTGGTTCTTCTTATCTTGCTATTGCTCTTGAGAATACCGTAAATTGCAAAATGCAGTTGATGTTTTCCTAGCCACCCCAAACATAGCAAATTTGCACAACCAATGATGGTTTTACTGGCACTTTGAACAGCTCCTAAATGTTACAATAATTAATACAATTTACACTTAAATAAAAGGGATTGTAGTCCCCCCCCAAATGGCAGTCTGGGAAGACTGCAAGACCCTACTGGTGTTGAAACAAGGCCCCACTTTGAAAAGTTTTGGTATGTGGTTGGCCCCCAATTTCAGCAACCAACATAGAACTATCATTTTGAGAGGACAATCGGTCTGGATTCGATGAGCATGTGGACATGTGGGCCTTTAGACCTGTCTTTCTTCTTTGCGAATCACTGATACTCATTTGGATTGTAGTTGGTTTCGATTTTGATGCCATCAATGATCACCTTCAACCCAAAAGAGGTAGGTGATCACTTAGAGGAAGAGCTTCCAAGAAAGGCGAATCGATCGCTGAGACTTTCCAAGGCCAACATAGACTTATTTGCATATTGATTTTTTATTCTTTAATAATTTTTGCAGGTAAGAATTATGCGAAAGAGGCTTGTTAGGAAAACATTTGACATGATTCAGGATATATCAGAAAGCGAAAACAAAGAGGTAGATTCAGTGACTCAAGCCTTTACCATTGTCTGTGCTTGGCTCCTACTACTTGGTCATGAACATTGTAATCAACTTATTGCAGGATTACAAAAAATTCTGGGAGAATTTCGGCAAGCTTCTCAAATTGGGTTGCATTGAGGACTCAGCAAACCACAAGCGCATCACACCTTTGTTGCGATTCCATTCATCCAAGAGTGAGGAGGAATTGATAAGCCTAGATGAATATGTTGAAAGCATGGGTGAGAACCAGAATGCTATCTATTACTTGGCCACAGACAGCCTGAAAAGTGCGAAAACGGCCCCGTTCTTGGAGAAGCTGGTCCAAAAGGACATTGAGGTTTGCACTTTGTGTGGCATGGGAGATTCTTGCTGTTGGATCAGATGGTCCTTGATTTTCTGATATAAGTCTCTTTCTCTCCCTCTCATCTTTTTAGGTTCTGTATCTGGTGGAACCCATTGATGAGGTTGCTATTCAAAACCTACAGACCTACAAAGAGAAAAAATTTGTTGATATCAGCAAGGAAGATTTGGAGTTGGGTAAGTATTCTTCTTACAAGATAACTAGCGTGTCATAAGCTGTAGATTGATTGGCCAATATGAATTGCTTTGGTTGTTTTATCTGTGGAAGACTAGGATCGGGAGCATGAATGCACCAACCCCACCAGAAAACGGGGCTATGTGCTGATCGAGCAGTTAATCTTGTCCAATCAGCCTGGTTTTTGAGCTAGGGCTTGTATGTGGAGTGGTGCAGCAGATGAGTGGTCCTAGTGTTGCATGTTGATCGCGGTCCCCATGGGAACTATTTAAATGATACATGGAATTTTGATTGTGGTTAGGGAGATTGTTTTCACTAAACCCCCATGGGAACTCGGCAAAAATGTTGCATTATTTCTACCGCTGGGTCTTTTTGGCGCATGTATTGCTGACCTGAAATTTTATATCAGGTGACGAGGACGAGGTGAAAGAAAGAGAAAACAAGCAAGAATACAATCTCCTCTGTGACTGGATTAAGCAACAGCTTGGTGATAAGGTGGCCAAAGTGCAAGTGTCGAAGCGTCTGAGCTCATCACCCTGTGTGCTTGTCTCTGGCAAGTTTGGATGGTCTGCTAACATGGAGAGGTAAATTATGGATCTATGCTTTGCCCTTAGCCACACAAGCACTCTTTTCTGCTGCTCATGTAACTTGTGAACAGGTTTGTGATCATGTGTCGTCTTGAGGAGTGCACGTGTAGAGATCAATGGATGATTGGGACTGTTCATCTTTTGGAAGATACCTCAGATGGACCAGGATCTGCTAACCATGCTGAAAGGATAACTCTGACTATTGATTTGTGAAGTGTGAACTGTTAAAAATTTTCAGTGGTTATCTTATCTGTAAGTAGGGCTGTCATTGGGCTGGGCCGGGGGTTGGTCTCAGCCCAGATTTTAAACTGTTTTGGGCCAGGCCATCGGGCCAGCCCTATTCAAAACTCTGCTTTTAGCAGGCCTGAGCCCAGTCCATTGACACCCCTATCTGTGAGTATTTAATAGTCAGAACTATCCATTCAGCATGAGGTATGGACTATGGCCCATCCACAATAGCCCCTAGAAAATGCACTAGATGCAGTTCCAGTCATCCGCCCATCTCTGCATGTGGGCCCCTTGGGGTGATCCACATGCTGTTTGAGCCTGAGTCACATGATCTAGGCAAAACAAACATCATACACGGTCTAAAAATTTGGTGCTGGGACTCGGTATTTTGCAGAGTTAATTAACTGGGTATTGGATGTACATGGAACCAAAGAACTCGGCTGAGCTCCGAATCAACTGCAATATTTAAAACACTGCTCATCTCATGTCTTCCTGTTGTAGGTTAATGAAAGCACAGACCCTTGGTGACACGTCTAGCTTGGAATTCATGAGAGGGAGGAGAATTTTAGAGGTCAATCCAGATCATCCCATCATTAAGGATCTCAATGTAAGATGACTCGCTCAAGTCTGGTGTACTTGTTCTACTGAGGTTATCACATTCACGTGCATGAGTTGCATAACCCATGCTCATTGTCCCTGGCTTGCTGGATGGAGCCCACAGGGCTGCATGTTCAGATGATCCAAGTTAGTTCTTGCTAGATGGATGGGTGTGGCCATCCAAACATGCGGCCATGTGAGTTCCGCATGTTGTTTGTATGAGTCATGTTGAAGTGTCATCTTTTGGAGGACTGCTAGCCTCATGCCTGCCTTATGCACCTCTACACATGGCATATGCCACTGCAGCATGTTTAGGACATCCGAGCCAAGAATTTAGGTGGTCCATCCCTGTGGGTTCTGGCCAAAATTTTTCAAAGGTCAACTACCAGGTAGGCTGAAAAGATGGATGGCAAAAATTTCCTAGTTTAGTTTTCTTACTGTACATTGTTCTTGCACGTGTGGCCTATCTGGCCATTGTATAGCCTGATTGTTTGAAATCTACACGGTGGGTTCCACCTGATGCACAGCTCAGGTTTCCTACTCGATGCCGGGTGGCACATGTCTATGGCATGTGCCCGTTCGCCAGACAAACCTTCATTCTTTGAACTGGGTTGTTGCTGATGTTAGAGCTGAAATAAGGAACAGAAAATTGCCTCTTATCAAGGATGCTTTTGATGTGCCTGAACTGAGACTTACCATATCTGTCTGACATTGGAATATGGATGTAATTTACAGGCTGCATGCAAGAATGCCCCAGAAAGCAGCGAAGCTAAGAGAGCTGTTGACCTATTGTATGATACCGCGTTGATCTCGAGTGGATTCACGGTAAGGCTACGAACCCTGACAAATGTCCAATTTGATAGAGCATTTTGTTTGGCCTAACTTGTGGGTCCACCTTTTAGTTGATCCATTCTCATATGGTTGGCCTCGTTGATGGGAGATCTTTACTGTTGCGCCCTGCTATTTTACTGTTGGCTATAATTTTCCATCTACAAGCCGACAATTAGATAGCTAAGATTGTCTGATAGAGGGATATTGAGGATGGAGCTCCCCTTCACGGGGCCATCTGATGGATGGCTGTGAATACTGAAAGGTGGTCCCCTCCTGTATCATTTCTGGGCCGAACAAATAATGTCATTTCTTTCAATCGGCCATCATGAAATGCGCCATGAACCTGGCTCATGTTTCTTTCTTAGAACAGTAAAGGATGGATTTTGCCATCTGTTTGGAAGAGAGGGAATACCATCTCGTAAACTGTGTGACTTTCAACCTCAATTCAAAGCAAAACTCTTGTGGGCACCACCATAATGTGTGTTATATCCATGCTGTTCATTCATTTTTTGAAATCATTTTAGGCAGAGCCTAAAAAATGAGGTAGATCCAAAGATCAAGTGGACCACTTACACAGAAAACAGTGGTTTCATTGGTGGACGTCATTATTCCAATTGTGGGCTTTGATCTGCCTCATTTTTGGGCTCATGCCCTAAAATGATCTGGCAAAATGAATGGATGGCATGGATGAAACACATAAATTGTGGCCTACAAAGTTTTGCCATGTAGCACATGTAGCACTGTAAGGGTGCACACAATCTGAGAATCTCAATGGGATGCTGTACTTGCCTAAGATATACCCTGGTAAGATAATTTTTATTTATTTACCATTGACCACCGGTAATGACAACCAACCAAACAGGCCCTAAGATTCTTGTGTCTGGAAGGGATTTCAAAATCATAGTTTATTGCTAGTCACTGTTTGCTTAAGATGTTCACGGCAGTTTGCATCCCTTCCCCCAAATCACCAGGTTGGATGATCAATCATCTGGTTAAAAGGTGAGCAAAACAGACGGTAGAGTAAAAGTGGCCTTCACCATCCATTTTGCTGGCCCCTAATTGGTGTGGCTATGGTAATCCAAATGGTGTGATTTTAGGGTCGTGCAATCCACCACCGCAAGCCCTTCTTATCCAATGGTCTGAGATTGTCCCCTTCTTTCCAGTGGTCCAAGGGATATCAAGGCCCACCTGGGTCCGGCATGAATTTACACCACAAGAAGATAAAAGAGAGGTCATGCTAAGATTGTCCTTGTTTCATTAACACTACCTTTTCTCACTTCCTCTCCTTTTTTCTTCCCTGTGCAGCCTGATAGCCCAGCCGAGTTGGGTGGCAAAATATATGAGATGATGTCGATTGCCCTGGGTGGAAGATGGGGAAGATTGGAATCAGAAGATGAAGAAGCAGATGCAGATTCCGAAGCAAGCTCCGAAGCAAGCTCCAAACCAGGCCCTGCTGAAAGCTCGGAGGCTGAGGTGGTTGAGCCGTCAGAGGTGCGGTCGGAGACCGATCCTTGGAGGGATTGAGTCGTTCTTATTGGCAGAATTGAGAGTTCTTCACTGGAAGGTGATATTAAGAAGTGGTTGTAGGTCGAGAATAGAATATAAAAACCACGTACAATTTGAAGAATGGGTTGGGAAGAGGAAAAATTTGAATTTTTTTCTGGTAAAAATGCAGTTGTAAACCAACCCCCATGTAGTGGTGAGAGAGATTTTGAAAGGCATATATACAGCTGTTGTGGTATTTTTGACAACGGACTTCAACATAAATCCTTTCTCATTACATCAGATGGGGGGCTTCTTTATTAAAAAGAAAGATGGGCATGGATTTTCAAGGTTTCTCATGTGATATTTTGAGTTGATGGACTATCTGATGGATGGCTGATTCCACTAAAGTTCTTTGATGTTATGATTGTACTGGGGATGCTTGTGAGGCTTGGTCATCGCCCAATCTGAATCTCCACCTCACACATGGTCCACTTCCAATGTAATCAGAACCGTTCATGTGGCAAGGTACCATTTAATGTACCATAGCTCAAGATTATTTGGGGCTTGGTTTTAGTGCCAGGAATTTTAAGCACAATATGTAAGTGTATGCATTCAATGGGCACCAATGGAATGGATGGATTTGACGAATGACAGTGATTTCGAGCTTTTGGTCCATCCACATGGTGGCCCATCAAACCAATGGTTTCAAGTGCTCTTGGCATACGCAGTCCAGATTTGAAGGATGAGTGTATAAATTTCATAATGCCCCTGCCTAGTAGGTAACAGGGTCATTAATACAGGCCTGCCTGATCAAGTGGTTCCATGGACCCCACTAATTGAAACAATCTGGCCCACCCATTTGTATAGTGGTCATGCAACATGTAACTGGTCCCCAAGAGCTGGTTGGTCCTGATGTATGATGATTTCCCAACTTACAGCAGGTTGTCTGCTGGTCTGCAGCCAAAAAATATATTATAAAACATGAAATATAAAGACTTTCTTCCAACACATGTATTAAATAACCTCCTGCATCGGTGCATCTCTACACTGTGGTGGGGCGGCACACGAGGTGGGGTCTATGAGATGCAGAATGGCCACGGGGTGGGTCCCACTGTGGGGCCTTTGAGATGGGGTAGCCTACAGGAAGATCTTGATTGATTTGTCTGAGAGGGCCTAGGTAAAGGGATGTTCCAGTGCTTTTTCCAACTGCTCCGAAGCTTTTGCTTTTGGTGCATTAGCTGGTACTCATGTTGGACTAGAAAAGACCATAAATCCAAATTTGAGGTGAACCATCACTGATTTTTGTGACTTACGATTAATTTGTGTGTTTGCAATTCAATTGAATCGTGCATCCAAACGCAGCCTGGTTACATATTACTAACCAACTCATACCTTGTATAACACCCATTCCACTAATTGGAGAATCCTAGCCATCCAATTCAGGGCAATTCCCACCAGTAAAATGTCGCGCTCAATTTCTTGAACTGTCCAATTTCAGACCACTAATATAATGGATGACTTTATTAGTTAAAAGCCTATATAAAAAAAATGGTGGCCCACTAAATCAAGAGAACAGAATCATCCACTGAACACCAACAACAATTGAAACCTGATTAAATTAACTAAATTCCTAATACTTCTCTTGAAAACACATAATACATACATTTTCCATTACCACATCAATCTTCTCAACTTATCAACACCAACAATATCAGTAGCAACAACAATAACAAAACATTTATAAATCATAATACAGCAGTATTATTTCTATCACTGACCTTTGTCTCCCTCAGACCTCATAAACGGCGTGCTTTAAACAATCGATATTGCAAAATCCAACCGATCTCATCATACGCCCAAAGCTGCCAATGATTCGATCCAAACAGTCAAGAAAAATACAATATAAGAACAAAAATACACAAGCCACAGTTTGATAACACAGTTAAAAATAAGTAACTCTTAGCCACTCCCAGTTTTATCCGACCGATCAATGCTGTTCCTCGACCGTTCTAGTGGGCCCACGCTGTTCCTCGCCTTCTCGGAGCGCTCCACACTCCTTCTCGACTTCTCTCTTTTATCCGTGCTGGTCCGTGACTTCTCTCTCCGGTCTGTGCTCGTCCTAGACTTGTCTTTGAAGTCTGTACTTGGCCTTGACTTCTCTCTTTGGTCTGTGCTCTTCCGAGGGAGCTCGAAAAAGTCTGAACTCTTCCGAGAAGGCTCGGAGAGATCTGAGCTTGGAGTAGTAACATATCTGATATTGGGTGATCTTTCGACAGCCAATATGAATTTCTTGAGATGGCTTATGTACTCTGGATAGAGTTCTAAGTCACAGTGCTTCCCTCCTTTGAGCCAGAGTGGCTCGTACTTCTCTTTACAAAGTTCCCAAAGCTGCTTGCCATGGGAACAGTCCACGACATCGTCGGATGTCCCCTGCGAGCACACGTGGAAAAAAAGAAAGGAAAATCCAATCTCAAACAACGTTCCTTTCGATTGCGTAGTCAATGATGCATGGGTGTGTTGCATTCCTGATGTTCTAGGATTCTGTTATATATATATATATAATTTTTAAAATTTAAAATTCTGTTGTAGAAGAAGTTAAGGACTCACAAGAGTTTCAACACCAGGTCAAGGGTTCGAGTACCCATAGGTGGTGAAACCCTACTACGGCATGAGTATGTGGGCGTGTGTAAAAAAAAAAAAAAAAAGAAGTCAAGGACAATTGCATGGAGTGCCAAGATCGACTAAATCAGGCCATATGTCTGGAGATTGGGAAAAAAAGGTAAGACTGCTCATTATAGCTTCCAATGGTTATAACTTTGTAATCATCCATTGAGATTGCACATAAAATATATTGTCGGAAAACTATCAATGAGTCACGGGTTTTACGAGTTAATTTTGAGTTTAAAGTAAAAAATTACTATTTTTAGTAAGTCACGGGTTTTACTATTTTAAGATGTTTTAGGGTTTGAAGAGTGCTATAATAACTTAAGTCTTTGTTTTGAATCTTTTAGGAGAGATTGGGTCGGATTAGATGTCTTTACTATTTTGAAAAAGTTACGAATTTAGGGCCTAGGGCTTATAAGTCATATAAAGTGCTTTGTATACATATTTTATTTATTATTCTAAGCAACATTTTAAGGTTTTGTGGATTTGAGTTTTATAGTAGAGGAAAGAAGACAATGATCTCTTCCTCCCCATTTCAACCATGCATCTGCATTCAAGGATCTCTCATGGATTTGAGTTCTGTTGTTGAGGAACAAGATGGTGATATCTTCCTCCCCCTTTCCATTACATACTACCCCAGTTTTATTGCACTAGTTTCAGCATTGATATGTATTTATCTTGGCCCAATACCTTGCAAGTGGCTCGTGGGAGGTAGTCAATCCAGAGTGTTCATCTAGTGGGTCACATTCTAGGATGCTCCATTGAAAACACACACATCGGACGATCCTAGCCATTCTGTCGGTGGTCTTCAATAGGCATGGTAGAAAATGAAAATCATCCATGATCAGCATTCAATAGTGTGATGATTGGTATTGTCTCATCAGGTTTTTTTTTTTTTTTTTTTTTAAATAACCATGGGCTATGCATGGATGGACTGACAAGGTTGACGGTCTGGATTGGCTACCACAATTTCTCTGTCTGGTATTGGGTGGCTAACACATAACTAATAAGCACTCATGCTATGCTATTTTGTGAAAGCCTGAATTGTGGACAGATCATTATCACTTGGCAAGTATTTTCCTCCTTTGAATGTGGACTGATTAGGCATAGGATTGAAGGGTTCGAATTGTCCCATCAGTGAGATCTGTGGGATATCCACCATCCATAACAGGACCCATAAAATCAATGATCCATATCATCCTGCCATGGGTCCCACTCATACAAAATCAAGACCAATGATCATATAATTCCTCGTAAACTAAAATGTGTTAATGGGTCATGATCTCTGGATTCAACAACAGTTGTACCGAAATAAAACTGACGGAAGCATCGGAGTAGAAATACTCACATGAATTATCAGAACAGGACAGGTGACTAGAGGGATTTTATCAATATTCTGCACAAAAAAAAAAAAAGGAACAGATTGGCACTCATTAATGGTCAATAACAATTCACAAATCATCAAGGAAAAAACATCAAAGCTTCAGATGATCCAATGCTCCTACAAGCACAAAATTCTCACGCTTGGCATGTGTGTAAGACGATCCAAACCACTTGACGGACCAAAATCACAATGTACAGACAATCATTACCATTTCAGAAATGGGGTACAAGAATCGAAAGGTTAGGATTGTCCGATAACATGATTGGAAATGGGGGATTTCGTGCTTGTGGAAGCATCAAATCTCATCCAATTGAAAAACCTGTGAACCTTATATATGTCAAACCAGTATGTACGCTTCACGGGATACATAACACGCAGGCCAGACAGAATTGGGCTATGCAGAACAACGGCTCTCAGACGAGGCAAGCGGGCCGCTAATTCCAAAGTGGGGCCACTGCCGACCGACTGGCCATATAAAATGATGTCTTCTTCCTTCACGCTGTAGGTTTCTTCAAGGCATCTATAAGCTGCCTCAATGTCTGCATAAGTATTTTGCTCACTTGCCTACCAAAATGCAATAGAATTAATTCATTTAGTGGGGAAAAATCACTTCCAAAGCCTTAAAAATACAAAATGCAGACTGTTGGAATGTGAGGCCAAACCTTTCCAGTTGACTGTCCATATCCAGAGTAGTCATACCTGTTCAGCAGCAGATGTCAAAGTTGGGGTAAAATAACATTACGCGTTTGGATGCACAATTGAATTGAATTGTGAAAACATGCATGGTTTCACCTGAACTTATGTTTCATTCAATTCCAGATAAAAATTCATGCAATTCTAATTTGTAGCCCATGTCTTCAACATGTATGCTAAAAGGAATGTGGGCTCCACAATAACGGTTAAGCCCCAGATCTGCGAGGTATTTGGACCATGAACCATCAGCAGCAGGGAGAATGGTTTGAACGGTTGGGATTAACTTAAATACATTCCTCACATGGAGACAAGATGTTTTGCTAGTTCTCCCTCACAGTGTAGCAAACTCACACCATTGCCTAAGAATATACAATTAACTGCCAAAACTAACCGCATTGGAACTGTTTTCTTTCACTTGTATTGAGTGCCTTGGTTGGTTATAAAATTTCTTCTTACTATTTAAAAAAAGGAAAATAAGTCTCTTCATACATGCGGCTCCATCCTCATGGTACACATGGAACTGATCGTGTTTGGGACTGTTGATCTGGTGGGCCACCACATGAATGGGCTAGTACAGTGATTGGATAACCCTGAACCATGTGGCAAATCTTTTTCTAGGATTTTCTTGGGGATTTTTGAAATTTGATGCTTTTCTTAGTATTTATTGAAAAATCTCAATAACAAAATAAAAAATTAAGAAAAATTTAGTACAAAGTTATATAATGAATTAGTTAAAATTTTATATGATGTTTATGCTAATATCAGGGTAATTTTTCCAAAAAAAGAGAAAGAAAAATTCAAACTATCACTATTTTGAAAATCTTGTGATATTATCGTGATAATATATTTCAGTTTATTTCTCTACTGTGATTTTTTTGCAGGTTGAATGTGGAATGATTTGAGCTGACCTTTCCTTACAAATGCTGATGATCAAGATTGGTATCTCAATTCGATCCTTACGTATTGGAATATAGACTATCTACATGGTGGACCATGAAACCAACATTCTTGATCACCAAATGTTTGCCACATGTACTATGACAATTAGGAGTTGCATAGAGCTTTTATGTGGTTGGGTCTTAATCCAAATACCTGATAACTCCACTTGATCTTTATGGGCCTGTTTGGATACCGCAAATAAGTTACTTCTTCTACTTACAACAACAGGTAACTTATTTGAGATAATTAAGTTTGGTTTATGATCAATTATAAGTAGCTTTTTTATTTAAAGTTAATAAGTAGAAGTCAAGATAAGCTACTTAAGGCATAAGTAGCTTAAGTAAATTACGATCCAAACACCCCCTAATTGACCTAAGTCAACTTGGGGACATGAGTCTTTAATTGACTTGGTATAAAAAAATATTTATAGTCGTCATCACCATCTAAGCCTTACCACAATCAATTAGGATTGGTTACATGAATCCTGTTTCACCATTCTACTCTATCAAGGGCCGTACCTTCAATTAGACTATAAATAATTGAGTCTTTTTATTACCATCTCCATCCATGTGCTTCTGGGATTTCTCTTTGCTCTTTTAAAGGGTTCAACTTGTACCAACTCCTAACCTTTGTAGTTCTTGGTTTCTGTTGTACATGACCAAACCATCCAAGTATACTTTCTCTTGTTTCATTACCTATTGGTGCTACTCTCAAATACATAATTTCTAATTCTATCCTTCCTTGTCTTGCCACTCATCCATCTCAACATCCTCATGTTAGCTAGACATCTTATGAACAAGTTGTTCCTTAACTACCTAACATTCTGTCCCATAAAGCATGGTTGGTCTTAATAGTTATCTTATAAAATTCCCCTTTCAGTTTGAGTGGTACACAGCGATCATATAAAATGATGGAGGATATTTCAATTTCTTCCATCCAGCTTGAATTCTATGAGCAACATCCTTCTCAATCTTTCCATTCATGAATTATTGATCCAATGTATTGAAAGTGGTCTTTTTGGGGATCATGGTCCACAACTTAACTAATTCCTTGTTTCTACTCCTTTTGTTACTAAAATTGCACTCCATGTATTTTGTTTTAGTTTGACCTTTATATTCTAAAGTGTCCTTCATAAATCTAGCTTTGTGTTTACACCCTTCTTGTCTTGTCAATCAAAATTGTCATCTGCAAACAAGACAAACCATAGGATCTCTTCTTGCAAATGTCGCGTTCACTCTTCTATAACTAATGTGAAAAGGGACAAGCTTAATGCCAATCCTTGGTGCAAGGCTTTTGTAATTGAGAACTCACTTATTTCTCCACTAGTGGTCTTCACATTTATTACCACTCCCTCATAAATGCCTACTAGATTAACTCTCCAAGGATCCTATAGTATGCTTCCTCTAAGTCATAAAGAACTTGTGGGGACCCTTTCTCCTCTCCCAATATTTCTCCCTCAATTGTTTAAGTAGTGTTGATGCAGAAATCTGGTAATCCTCATCAGACCTTTGGATACCTGCAAAGATAAAGCGACAATGGAGACCCTGACTATGGCAGGAGACCCTCCGATGCTTAAGAACTGAGAATTTGGGTCTTAGTCGTATTAGGGTTTTTTGTGCATACCTTTCACTGTAGATGAGGCTCTTATTTAAAGCCTTCTAATGCCGGTAACGTATATGACAATGAATCTGCCGTTCAGTTGCGTGTCATAGAAGGGATTGTCCTTGAAATCCAAGGCATTATCCTCGGCTTGGTTCTAGGCGAAAATCTCGTGAGACTGATCTGCCCCATGTAAGGAAATCTCCCGGTGGTCGGCTCTCGGGGATATTATGGTAGACGGCCGAGGCCGACCTCAAAGTCGGATTGGCTGAGGTCCCACAGATCGAGCTGAACTGTCGGTCGTGGTCGGTGTGCGAGGTCGATGTTGATATCTACTCGAGGTCGAGGTAACAAGATGTCGACCAGAGCCGAGCTCACTTTTGGGGTTCAATCCTCGTGCTATTCGTAGAGATCGTGCTTGATTGTCGAGGTCGAGCTCTTATCTGACCTCCCTCACTTGTGCCTTGTATCCTCTTTTATTGTGGTTGTCTTGGTCAATCCATTTTTACCCATAACAATAGCCCCCCTACTTCTGAGCGCTCTCCAAGAGCTCGGGAAGTAAGTTAATGTGGACTAATGCTTGCGTGGTGCCTTGCGCGGAAGAGGTCGGGAAGTTGGGAGGTCGAGCCTGTCCATCATTATGGTGGAAGAGAGAAAGGCAGCTGGCACGAGGATTGAGGGGGATCCGTAATGATTGTGAAGGCATGCTCGAGATAGCGTGCACTGGCACGGTGTCCTTTCGGTTTTCGGCCAGTGACATGTGGGCATGTGGCCTTACATCGGAGGTCGGGTCAGTCTGCGATTGGATGGTCGCCACGTGGCCTTCCATCAATTTATTTCTCAATAATATTATTTTCACTCATTTAAATTTCAATACCTAGTTTTTGACCCCTACTAATTTAAGCGTCTTTCTTCCATCACAATCATTAACCTATATTGCACAGTTAGACTCTCTCTTGGTATAATATTGTAATCTTTAAATGTTGATTGTTTTTTTTTTTTCCCTGAATAGAAATAAATATATTTAATTAGCATATGATTCACTTTTGAAAGTTATTAAATGTTCATGTTTCTTTTAAAGTATGTGTTTGCCAGAGCTATCTATATTGTATGCCAGGGCCAAATCAAGGATAACATCCCTTATTTTATTTATTCTCCTAAACACATATCCTTAATGTTCTCATATCCCCTACTTTCTTTTCATCAAAAGACCATTTAAGTAGTCTCCTACAAATATTCTCTCTTTGTTTATAAGTCCTTGCATTGATTCATTTATATCCTTCTAGAATGATCTTTTGATTCTATCCTGTAACCTTACTTGCGGCGCATGTGCACTAATAACATTGATACTCTCTTCTGTTATTTATAAAATTCTATCACTTTCTCTTGTAACATCCACAACTTTATTCTTTAAATCTTTATCCACCACCATTCCTACTCCATTTCTATTATTAACCTTTTCTATATACTTCTATCCATCAATTTCTCTACGGGCGTGTGACTCCATGCCAGGGGCTGTGTGGGGTATACAAAGATGTCCATGACAAATCCACTCCATCCACCATTTTATTGTACCTACTAACTTCGCATTTTTCTCAGTCAATATTCCTATATTTCATGGGGAAGACGAATCCTATTCTTCCAAACTAGTTTCTTTACCCACACACATCCAAAATAGCATGGAAATCCTTGCCTATGTCTCGTAGCAACCGGCCTCATTTTTCACTGCATCCGGGTACTGATGTAGTGCTTCACTTGCATGAAATGCTCAACAATGAGTTTAGAATGTTATATTATTCTAATAAAACATTATCTATAGTAGTAATAATTATTTTAAATACATAAAATTATTAAAATATATAACTCCATGCAATTCTCATATACTATTACTTGGCTTGGGAGTCACCATGAGTTGTGTTGAGCTGACTGAGTCAACTAGAATATTAGTCAACAAATCTTGTTGTATCAGTATCAAGTCAAACACATAAAATCAGATTGTTGGAGCAATCCTAACCTTTGATTCATGGACACTTGTTTATGAAAGATCACCCAATCACTATTTTTCATCATTAACCATTCAAAAATCATAATATTTGAACAATCCTAACCTTTGATTCTTGCACATTAGTTTTTTTTTTTTCTTTTATTTATTTAATTTTACATTAGAGCATTAGCTATTTTTTGTTCTTAATTGACAATAAATGTCCACTAATTTGAAAGTTAGACAATCAAATAAGTGTAACTTTGGTTCATGATACATCTAAACTAGGAGCCATAGTTTGGGCATTTTAATATGAAATACTTGTGTGCCACGTAGGCAATGTCCAAGTAATTTGGCTAAGTGCCTGCATATCATCCATCACATGGCCAGAGTATCAAAGTTTTTCTCCTTCCCATGAGCATTACTCAGCACCCTTTTTCTTTGATTAAAAAAAAGAGACCCTTTTTCTCTGTCTGGCTAGGAGCCGTACAAGGAGGCCCACCTTTCTGTAATACAGGCTGTTCATCTGGCGCCCCAAGAAATCCTTTCAACATGAGGAGTTTTTTAGAGCATGATCCGTATATGATTGGTCCAACCACCTCACCAGTGGGTCCCACCTGTATAGTTAGTGGGCCCGGACAAACACCAGGCCCAGCTAGGGACGGACGGTAATGTCGGGGGGATCTGTAGGGCCCACTGTTATCTATATGTTTAATCCACGCTGTCCATCCATTTTGATAGATCATTTGAGTACATGAGCCAAAAAAGGAGGCAGATAGAAGGCTCAACTGGACCACACCACGTGAAGCACTGGGAATTGAACTCTTACTGTTGAAAACTTCTTAGGGCCCACCATGATGTTTATTTGCTATCCAACCTGTTCGTAAGGTCAGGTAGACATGTATGAAGGGAAAACATAGCCCCCCAAGAATTTTTCAACGGTAGGATTTAAGTACTCACTGCTTCAATTGGTGTGGTCCACTTGAGGCTTCGATCTTCCTCGTTTTTGGGCTCATGATCTAAAATGATCTGTAGAAATAGATGGACGGCGTGGATAAAACATATAGATCACGGTAGTACCGAATCCGCGCAGTGGATCCCTGGATCCACCGGGTGGGTGGGATTCCTGACCGCGGGGCCAACCTTGATATATGTGCTTAACATCCACACCGTCCATCCGTTTTGAAAACTCATTTTAGGGAAACATCCATAAAATGAAGTAGATCCATATCTTAGGTGTACCATAATACAGGAAACAATGGTAATCGACCATAAAAAAATTCTCGTGGGTCACAAAAGTTTTAGATCAAGATGATATTTGTTTTCTCCCTTCATCCAGGTATTTGTGACCTTATCAACAGTTTGGATGGAAAATAAACACTCTGGTGGAACATATTGAGTTTTAATGGTGGAGATTCAATCAAGATTGTTTCATGTGGTATGGTCCACCTACAATTTGGATTTGCTTCGTTTTTTGGATCATGCCCTAAAATGAACTGATAAATTGGGTGGACGGTGTGGATGTAAGGTTCATGCATCAAAGTGGGCCCCACATTTAGAGATCCACCCAAACCTTACCCATCCGCGCCACAGACAAAAATGTGCCATTCATCCATCATCATTACAAAGGTATCAATGGGACGAGTTATAGAAAAAGGAATCATATGCACTCATGCTGTATGAAATGGAAGAGGAACATCGCAGCAAACATGCTTGCCTTGCTCACTAGTACGAGATCAGCACTGTTCATCATATGGGAAAGTTCGCTTGCCAACGTACGTGATTTATCCGGCCCAAAATCAGACTCTTTCGATTCTAAGGTGGGCCACACTTCTATCAGAAAATGGATGGTCAGGAAAAACGACCAGCGAACCACTTTCAATGTAAGCATGTGGCCTACATTGACCAACGGAATGACCTGAGTTTTGGTTCGGCCACATGTCCACGGTGGGCCCTACCTGGTGAATGGTCCAATGTCATGCACACGTGTGGCATTTAGCACCCTGCCGTGTAGACTCTCCGTCCATCTCACGTCCCCCACGCGAACGGCCCACAAGAGCTTATTGAACTCGCTCGGCCGTGCGGGGAATGAGCACGCGTGTTCGCACGTATGGCAATTAGCATACGTGCGAGTTGTGTGGGGCCCGGAGTGATGTGTAAGTGCCATCCAACCTGTCCGTTGGATGTGCCCACACGTATTAGTCCTAGATCCGAAAATCGAGCCTGATTCATAGCTTAAGTGGGCCACACCAAAGAAAACAACGAGGACACTGGTGAGTGGTAAACCCACCGTAGAAATTTCTAGATGAAATGTGGGGACCACCGCGTCGTATATATGCCATCCAACCCAGTTATCAGGTTCAAGAATAAAGGGGCATACCAAAACGGAGGCGATTCCGAAACTCAGGTCCGATTGTAGGTGCGATTATACATTTCTCTCTGTGGTGTGTCCCACCTGAACTTCGGATGCAGATGATTCCATGGATGTACGGTGGATATGATTAAGCTCACCAGATTCACGGTATGGATTCTACATGAAAATCACGGGTGGGCCTCACATAGCTCAAACATATCTAAGTACCATGCGCTCTATCCGGGATCATTCCTCCGAAAGTGCACTCGTGTCGCACGTGGGAACAACGCACGGGTGAGCCGCTCTTGAGGAAATACCAGAAAAGAACAATCCGGATCTAGAAAGTCTTGTCTTGTACGATCATCAGGTGGGACGTGTCTTTGTAAAATAAATGAACCGTCAAGTTATGATGATCAACGGTTCAAATTCTTTGTAGATGCGTGGCCCACCTAATGATCATGTTAGCCTGATTTTAGATGCGCACCACGTACGCAGAGAGGATCCTCTGACGGACAACTCTGATATCACACACGTGAGGCCTTTTCCACGTGTGAGGTCATTGCAGTTAGCATTTCTCTCCCATTAAAAAAAAAAAACACACGTCCGTTTGGTATCCAGAAAAGTATGGTACAATGGCTGGTTTCCACATCCGACTGCATCGTTAGATTGATCTGAACCGTTCATTTTCTCAATTCCACCGCATAGAAGCTATAAGCTTATAATCATGCTTCATTGATGATCCTGACCTTTGAATATTGGACTTGAATACTAGCCATTAAATATTCATCTTCATGCATAATGACCCGTCCAACAAACGCCTCTTACCATCATAGTCTGGGTAGCGTAGAATCCAGATCATGAACAGTTCAGATCATCATTTAAAATGCAATTCAGGGTGAAAACTAGCCGTTGTACCCTAGCAAATGGAATACCCGAGATACGCATCAGATGGGACCCACCTTATATAGACAGTATCCGACGAACAAATCAGGCCAGTCAACTCACTAGTTGAGTCACCAACATGTAAAGACGGTTTAAAAACTTGCTTTCAACGGTCCACATTCAGCATAAAAATGTGGTCCACCTGAAGATTGGACTCATCTGATCTTTTTTGGCCATGCCATTTAAACGTGGGTGCCACCTGATACACTGCTCCGATGTCAAGACACACGAGCCACGTTGGCATATTTGGCTGCGTGTAGAGGTGTGCGTTTAGTAGGAAATAGTGCTACTAGTTGCACTGAAAAATTTGATTGTCCAGTTGGCCAATCTCGACCGTCCATTAGGTCCAGTACAAATTTCATGGGCAACCATGTGGCAATCACACCGTCATTTAGATGATTCTAATCAACTGGTTAATTGCCTACAAAATAGACGGCCTAGATCATTTATTGGAAAATAGTCCAATCAACAGTTTGAGCCGTCTAATTTCTTTGTGGGCCATCATGGATTGCCTGTGGTTCAAAAGAATCACTTTTATAAGAGAATCCTGACAATCGCATCCATGGGTTAAACGGATGGCTACGAGAAACAAGGACCACGAAATGGATGGACGAGATTGTCAGTTAGATTTTCACATTGTAGCCCATGAAATGTATGCAGAAGCTATAATAGGAAGTGATGAGCCGTCAATTGAGAACAGAACATCGTCGGTATGAGATCCTGACCGCACGTTACTTGGGCTCCACTTCTAATCTGAATTTGGACCGTTCAACACTTCCATCACGCACGTGATCCGTCCGATGACCAGACTTCCCGGCCAAGTCGCAGACATGGTGGGGCCCACACCATGAATGCGGCTTTTTCACACACAAGTGCCTCGTTGTCACGTGCGGGGCCGAGTCCGACTCCGACACGCTGAGAGCGGTACAACGCGGCACCTAGCGTCCGTTAATGAAGTGACGACGGGCGTTATGACGTCTTCTATCATGAATTACCCGTACCAGCTTTCGACGGTCGAGAATTCATCCAGTCAGATTGAGATCCTAGCCGCTAGTTACCTACGCCCCACCAAGCATGTACTCGAGCTGAGAAGTGAGAGCGGTTCGCTCATCATCTGGGCCACACATGTACTCGCGGACCATCCAACAATCCTTTTTATCCGTCCATTTCATCGTACACATAATCCACCCGATGACCGGACTTCCCTGGCCGAATTACATACATGGTGGGGCCCACTTAATTCCATCTGACATTACGCAAACTGAAACCATGATCGGACGGTCTAGAACTCACCCCAAGAGATTAACGCGGAGATGGACGCTGAGCTCTGTGAACAGGTCGTACATCTGCCCCAAATCCGCGGCGTTCCCGTGCGAGTACAGGACCGTCAGATCCGCGTCCACATTCCGCACGTACATCGCGACGATTTCGCTCCCCTTCTTCGTAACCAGCTTCATGACATCCACGTTCTCCCTGTACGGAAAGCCCGTCAGTCGCGCCTGACCGTTGGATTCGTCCACCGCGACCTCGTACGACGGGGGGTCGGGCGGGAAGAAGGCGAATTTCGAGGCCATGGATGACGTCACCCCTCCCATAATCTCTCCAGTGGCAGCAGGGCGTAATTATGGAGAAAACCAAGGCGGATTCCGGATCAGGCCGGGCGATGGGAGCGGCGTCGGGATCTGTGTTTCAGCATCGAATCGGACGGTGGAGATTTCGTATGATTTCGGGGGGAGGTTTTGGGAGAGAGTTTGGACGTCGAAGGTGGAACGATGGGGCAGAGGAGAGAAAACAGCGAGCCGTCTTTGGTGGAGGAATTATAGGATCCTCGGCCCGAGGATATTCACAATCTACGCTTTGTGCTAGTGGGGCCCATGGTTCAGTGATCCAGACCGTTGATATGATGCTCCTAAACTATCTTAGATTGATAAATCTTGGCCACAAATCTGTGACCCTTTTTTCATTTGAATGTGGAGAGATGCTGTTTCCCTTTCCTCAGCCATCTGATTTTTGGCCCTCAATTTTAAAGTAGATTTTCTGCTAATGATCGATTCACATTAGGACTAACACGACCAACGGTCTGGATTACTTAAAGGTGGGGCCAAGTTGTACAGACGGGAAACCCGAGTACACTGCTCATATGATCGGATCGAGTATCGATATATATCATTCCTCGGGCGGATGTCGTAAAGGGAAGTGGGGCACGCGCCATTCCTATGATTAAAGAAGAGGATTGCGAAGCTACTCGCGATATAGGGATTTCGAATCCACTCACACGTGCCAGTGAGGATTGTGTGTGGGAGATGAGCCATCCATCTGGTAGTCTCATCTGAACCGTGGCTAGGAAAAACTAGGCTTATCCTCTAGTCAGACGGACAACACGTGTATGATCAGATGAACGGCTTAAAATTGATCAAGCAACGGTTCTCGTTTGAGTACTCCCTGTGGCTCACCTGAAATCCGTAGCGGCTTGAATTTCAGGAAAAGAAAATAATGAGTGGGTCCCATCTGATGCTCGGACTGGATTTCATACACGTACCACTTTGGTACGTGTAGGAGAGTAGGAATCCATGTATCCCTAGCTGCAGTCGTTAAAGAAAATCGCACTTGAGTGGAAACGTATAAATCGGGCCAAGTGAGTGTACGGGAATATGGTAGAGCCATCTCTCCATACTACACGTGGCAAGGTATTGCATCATTTGGGCCGTCCATCTACCTATCCGTACTCTCGATGAACAGTAATTTAAAACACATGATCTCTAATCATCTTGGCCGTTTGATCAGCTGCCATTAAATTGACGATAAAAAATAAAAATGTAAATGTTCAAACATTCAGGTGGGGAAAACGAGAAAGGTTATAGATATGATTGGGCGCGGATTCAGTCAGGTCGGGACCTGACTGAGTTAGGTCAGGTCGTGACAGTAGGGCCCACCTTGATGTATATGTTGTGTATCCACGCCGTTCATCCGTTTATTCAGATTATTTTAGGATGTGGGCCTAAAAATGAAGTAGATCAAAATCTAAAGAAAACCACACCACAGGAAACAGTGGCGATTAACAATTAAAAACTTCTAGTGGGCCACATAAGTTTTGGATCAAGCCGATATTTTTATTTTATCTTCATCTAGTTCTTTTTGCAATTATTAACAGGTTTGATGGAAAATAAATGGTACGGTGGGCCCTTCGAATTTTTTAATGGTAGAGGTTCAATCACCAATGTTTCCTATGATGTGGTCCATCTGAGATTTGCATCTAATTCATTTTTTTCCCAACGCCCTAAAATGATATGAAAAAACGGATGTACAGCGTGGATATATAACAAATACATCAAGGTGGGCCCCACAGTCACATCTTGACCTAACTCGACCTAACTGAATCCGCGCCCGATATGATTGTCTAAGGTGCGTGGATTTTAAACAAAATCCGTTAATGAGAGGGCCACCTAGATGGACGATCCTGATCCATGCATCACACATGCACCGTACAAAAGATGAGCACGTAGCCCACGTAAAATGTATGGGCCTTGAGATGGTCTAGATCAATGGGCACGTGTGAAAAATGGACTTTGGGACACACGTGCTTAGGCTTATGCAGATGGTTGAAACCCAATAAGTAAATTTAAAAAGAAAAATGTAACATCTGATATAAAGGGTAGAAAAGAATCCAACTAAGCTTCTCTTTTCAGCTAACGTAATTTATGGAAGCTTAGAAAGGTTAATTTTAAATTGCTTCAAAACATCTCTAACTTTTGCTTTCAAAAATCCTTTTCTATCAAAACGGTTGAAATTAAATAATTTCTATAGATTACTTTTATTTTTATACATTATGAAATGCTGTAGATAAAGAAAACGATTTTATTTCCATGATATAAAAAAAAATAAAAAATCGATCAATCTAAACAGAGCCAAGGAACCAAAATGGCTAGTTCTCAGCCAATCAGAATTTCATAAAGGAAGAAGCCACGTAAATCAAGTGGGACCCATGATAGGAAACAATGAAAATGGAAACATCCACCGTTGAATCATTACCGAAGCTTTCCATGATGTTTTTGCACCATTCAAACTGATTATAAGGTTATTTTGGGATGAATTAAAAACACAAATATTAGCCCGATTCAAAACTTTTGTGTCTCATGAAAGTTTCAGTGGTGGATAATATTACTTTATTTTCTATCGTGCGGCCCACTTGGGTTTTGAATTTTTCCTAATTTTTGGGTTGCTATTCTATTGTAAGCTTTCAAAACTGATGGACGGAGTAGATTTCTCATGAAGATCATGGTGAATCCCATATTGCTCTCACCTGTACGAACTATGCAACAGCCTTCCTGTCAAGTGAGGTGTAAAACTCCATGTGGGACTCTTTAAAAACACAAAGGAAACCCATGGTTTATAAGAGAACATTCTCTGCACAATACATTATTTTAAAAATATTAAATTCAACAATAAGATGGTAAACATCATTGGAGGATTCGTGGTTCTCAAAAATAATGTATGGTTCACTAATTTAGACCATTGGTTGGCTGCCCACCATTGTGGATGGAAATTATCTCAAACTCTTCCAAATTTGAAGTTCCGAGGCATCATTCTTGGGCCTTGTTTTTGATTGAATATGGACAGTTGTTGTATTTTTCTCTTAAATGCCGTTATGTAAGCATTAGGTGGAGCGTTTCAACAAGGATTTTTTTGGAACAAGGTTCATCAACAATGGTAGGTATTGTTACGATCTCAATGATTTAAAGAGACTAGCTTCATGCATCCAGGGCTTTTGGTATATCGGTTGGGTTTAACAATTGGTATTGAAGCCAACATCCAACATTAGGGGTGACTTGTGAAAAGAGCAATTTGGGCTTTTGATATATTGGTTAGGTTCTTAATAATATGAGACATAAAACAAGTGAAAAACCAATTACACTATATATTGTCTTGGGCTAATGAACTTATAATTCCTCGTCCACATTTGTAACATCACGAAAATCGGGAGTCGAGCAAAAATTCTACTTCCGAGTTTCAGAACATCATTTATGCAACATTTTCAATGATGGATGAATGTTGTTCATATTTGTGCAGAAAACATGAGTGAGATTAGACCAAAACAGCATATCATACTCTACAGACAGTTAAATTAGCAAGCGGAAGAATGTAATAGATATATAAAGTATATGAACTGTTGTGGGTTTTCAGAGTGTGAACATGTTACCAGGTTAAACATATACATGTATACTCCAAAAATGATAAAAAGAATATACATGGGTGTGTAAGAAAAAGGCAAAATACTAAGTATATTGGTATCTAATCAGTAACCCTTTAACCCCGTCAATCAGAACCTGCATATAGGAGGGATCCTCCTCATCATCATCAATTCCGGCTCTGCTTCGCAAGCATCGCATCATTTGCAATTAAGATAGGAACTGTTTGGTGTGCGCGACACCGTCTCGTAACGTGGGAGTGAGTAATTAACTCAGTGAAATCATAGAGCAAAGATTAGCATGTTATCAAATCAATCACGAGTTAATAGTAGAGCAGTAAATCAAACATTCCTATATACTGTTGTTAATGCAAGCATGAAATGACATGATGGATGCCCTCACCGACATACTCCCTCATGCGGCACCATCTGCGTCCGCGGCATGCTTTCTTCCCACAGTGCTCCACATCTTCCAAGCACATACAATGCGATATGGATAATGATTACCGGGTTGTTATTAGTCCTTTTCATACAGCAGGATTGAAAAACTAGGGTACCTTGCTTATATCAATCCCAACACAGATCCTATCTAGGGTCGTCACTCCTAGTAATCTCATACGATGTTATATTTGTAGGTCGCTGCAAGGGCTGCCAGGGCTGTTGCTCGCACTCGTTGTACCTCTCTCCCATCACCTTATCAATACAGGCCTAATTATCCTTAAGACTGCATCAGGACTCGTTGCCCCCATGCGGTGTCAGGATAAACTCAAGGTCACTACAAAGGGCTCGTCACCTGATCAGTGTAGGCCGACAGCAAGAATATAGTGTCCCATACCACCATAATCTACTTAGAGTAGGGTGCTCACTGGTCACTACGGGGAGGTTTGTGGCCCCAGCGTAGGCTGACAGCTCGACCACGGTGTCTCATACCACCATGCCAGGCTCATGAGTCTTTATGGATCAAGGTACCATGGTTAACAGGGTTTCCAATGGTAAGTTCAGTACCCTAGGTTCAAGCAGTTATGACTCATACATGGTGAACATACAATAGCCAGTCGGGTTACTTGACGGGCTCGACTAGTACGAGCGCATCTCAAGCTGAACGATATGAAGTGCATGAAACACTTCATGTGGCCTAACCACTGTCGCCAACCCAAAACACGACTTGCGTTCATCGACGCATCCTTTGTGGTACATAGAAACCAACCACGAATTCAGTCCGTTATCGACTGCGTGGACTAGGTCATAGCCCCAAGCATTTGTAAACCAACGTCAGTAAGCATATGAGAGTAACAGAAATGAATATAAATAATACAAGCATGTTGACACATGTTATAACATACTACGTAAGCAAATCAACCAACTCATGCATTCCATAAATATAATGAAATCAATTTATATAGCCAATATGGTGGAAACCATATACGTCAGCATATTAATTGAGAAATCAATCTCAAAACTAATTCACAACACCATTTACTCAATACATACTAATACAAACATTTATACAAACACTTAGTCTACACACTTTAGCCTACATAGCGTATGTCGACTCAAAGTGCGCATTAGGGCGAATCTCTTCGCCAAACAGATCATGCACGCATTTCTAATATCATAATACAACAAATAAACATGACAATCATTTTTACAAAATACGGACGTATATAGTATTTTTTATAAATGCCTAAAATACCCTAAATCTCATATTTACCGTACGTTTACGAAACGAAAAACGGACAGCATGTTGTACATGTCAAACGGCGTTGCCGTCGATAATTTACTATTAAACGACATTGAAAGCTTTGAAATCAGTCAATCAAAGCGTCTAAAATCCTCACATTTCGCTTTAGATGTGTATCGTTTCGAACGGAACGAATATGCTTCGTCAACAGCGTCAATACGACCTAATGCACAAGTACATCAGGTACTTTGCTATTTGAATCGAAGAAATCCCTAAATCAGCAAGTGGTTAGGGTTTTTCTTACCTAAAAATGCGTTAGAATCACCGAAAAAGTGATTGGAGTGCGTTGCTTTAGCACGTGTAGCAGCAGCAGCAAGTGGCGGGAAGATCTCTCCCACACTCTCTCACAAACTCTCACTTTTTCTCTCTCTCTAGCTAGGGTTTCTAGCAAATTTGTATGGGTGAGATCAGTGAGGGTTTAAAGCCCTTATATAGGCTAAAACCTTTCCAAAATAGGCTTGGGAACAAAGTTCACTTGAGGTATAACCAAATCTGGACTGTTTCGATCCAAAAGAGCATTTCGGGAGGTCCCCTGGCCGAACGCGGTTGGACTTAAGATCATGCATACTGGATCTAGCACACATCGACCTTTTAGATCGGAAGAATTCGCAGATTGCACGTAGCGGTCCAATTTCAGTTCAGCGATCATCGCACCTGGATCAGGTTTACAAGTCTCATGATATGAAAGAGAAATTTTTTCTGATCCGAGGGTGTAATTTGGCTGAATTCTGACGGTCAGAACGCTTAATAATAACGCGCCAAGTCACGTGCCAGATTTGGATTAAAATTTCCAAATCTAACCCTTTTCTTACTCTCTTCACTCCATGCTCAATGAAATAGCCTTTGAACGTCGGTTGGGCTTAATTTTCGAAATGATTGTCAAGTCCAGCCAAGCGGTCATAACGGTCTAAGATTGTAGGTATCGGACTTCTGACGCGCGGTCTAAATCCAATACAAAGTTTCAAAAGGTTCCTGAGAGCAAACGGGTTTAGTGTTTGATCCAAGGTTTCAGGGTATTATAGCACCATTGATTTTACAAGTTTTGAGTCTTGTAGAACGTATTTAAAGTGTTCAGGGACAATTTTACAGCTACTCTAGCGTTGCGCTAGCTAACTAATGCTTAATTTATAAAGGAATTAATCCTAAGTGATTTCTTTGGCTTTGGAATTAGGTTCTGAGAGGTTACTAAGGTGTTTTGGTTGACCCATTGCCTAAGGACGTCTAATCCCATGTTGGCAAAAAATTCGGGGTGTTACAACAATGGTTTGGAAAATCACCCGACCTTTGGTGCCCACCAATGATTTTGGAGGTCCGTTTCGTTCACCGACCTCAAAAGATAACCCTGACCTCAGGTACCAATCTCGGCCTCGAGGGACGACCTCGACCATCAGCTTCAAGGGATAACCTTGACCTTGAGCTTGGAAGTTGGCCTTGGACACCAACTTCGACCTCAAATATCAACTATTAGCTTGGAATATAAATATATTTAGAATATATTGAGATAAGATCTTCCCGAGATCTTCACTGTGGATCTCGAGGAAATAGCTACGATGCGCTCGAAATGAGATCCCTTCCGCAATACGATTCTATCAAATGAAGGCATTAGCATATATGTCACCGCCATTCAAAAGGTTATAAATAAAGGTCTCATTTACAGTAAAAGGTATACACAACGATCCCCATTCTTCTACTCCTTATTTAGTTTACCCTGACTAAGGCATTGGAGGGTCCCCGACCTTAACTATCTGTAATGCCCTGAAAATCGGGGGTCGCACATACGCTTGACTCCCAAGTTCCTGAGTGTCACTTATAATCGATTCTTTAATATGCATTTAATCCGGTTTAGTTGCGCAAATATGAAAACTCCAGGAACATGAAGCATCGCCACAAACGTCGACTGAAATGGAAGAGTTATATATATATATATATATATATATATATATATATATATATATATATATATATATATATATATATATATATATATATATATATATATATATAACTAGCAAGCGGAAGAATGTGATAGATATATAAAATATATAAATGACAAGTGTAACATATATATATATATATATATATATATATATATATATATATATATATATATATATATATATATATACACACAAATCTAAAATAATATAAACAGGTCGTACGAGGTGTTGCTCGACAAAACATAAAAAAGAATGCTATGTCCAAAAGAATAGAACTGAGCCCCCCAACTCAGTGATCCAACGGCCCAGGTACTGATCCGATGAGGACCCACCCATCAGCTGGAAGTAAGAGAACTTGTCTTCCTCCTCGAAGCTTGCCTCTCTAGGTTCCTCGGGCCCTACATCACCTGCATCTAAACATGGATCTGGTTAGTGTTTTAAAACATCGTCCCAGAGTGGGAGTGAGTAATCAACTCAGTGGGTGCTATTAATCTTAAGTTTTAACAGGTAGCAATTATAGTATGAATTTAATGAAAAACAGATAATCGTCAATACCTAGCAGCTCTTATTTACAATGCATGCATGTAGGATGAAATGATGCATGCCCTCGCCACAACGCTCACTCGAGCGACTCCATCTAACGATCGCATATGTTAGCACTCCCTTAGAGCGACTTCGACTTTCGAGTCGCCACCCTAACTAATGCGATGCAATGCGATCGTGTTAGCCGAGTTATTAATTAAGCCCATTCATCCAGCAAGTTTGAAAAATCGATACACCCAACATATCATGCCCTAAACGGGTTGCGAGGCCAAGACCTCCCAATGCGTGAGGTCGAGTCCTCGCGGTCTGTAATCCCGTTGGGTTCCTTATGCCCGACTTAAAGCACATGAGGAGTGCTGAGAGAAAAGGGATCGCTTGTGATCCATACGGGGAGGCGCGACACCCTAGCGTAGGCCGACAGCTCAGACATAGTGTCCCATTCCACCATGTCCGGCTCATGAGGCCGTGGACCAGTTTACAAGTGGGTTAATGATGGGCTACAATGGTTGTAGGGAGTTTCAAATTTCATACATATGTGAGCAATTGGAGTTGACAAACAGGGTTGGTCAGACAGTAGGCTAGACTGCACGAGTCAAGCGAACGTGAGTCGAGTGACATTGGGCGCAGAGGACCCATGTAGTCGAACTACAGCCACCTGAGCACACCTGCCCAAACCCACAGGTCTAGCCCTAGCATAATCCTACCAACGGGACTAACGTCTCTCCTTGTGTTCCCGATCAACCCGAGGATTCAATGTTGGTTCATAGCATGCCAACCATCAAGATTATCAACTAGCACAAAAATTTCATATTCACATACATCGCAACATACGATCCAATATTCCTAGCAA
This sequence comes from Magnolia kwangsiensis, assembly GCA_037074715.1. Taxonomy (NCBI): domain Eukaryota; kingdom Viridiplantae; phylum Streptophyta; class Magnoliopsida; order Magnoliales; family Magnoliaceae; genus Magnolia; species Magnolia kwangsiensis. The sequence goes on from CM073582.1 coordinate 89,613,847, forward strand.
GCATACTTCATGATTATGAACAAGGTGCGTGTGAGTGTGTGGGTTAATGAGAAAGTTGAGCACTTCTAACACCTCAAGGAATCAAACACACAAGAGTCAAATTTTATAAACACTGTGAAGCAACGCATAAGAGTAAAATCAATCAAACAACCATGAGCATGTAGACATTTCTAAGCTAAATCATATGAGAGACAAATCGACATCAAATACAAACAATTCATGTAAAACCATGCAATTCCAACAACACAACCTTCCTAGGTTTTCTGTAATTCCATCAATACATCAACTCAACAAACAAAATCATTAAACCCCTACTATAATTGGTGCTAGGCCACCTAAGGATAATAGTCTGCACCTTCGGATCATTGGAGGCTTGATGGACGACCTAGAAATGAGGGTTTTGGGGGTTGGCTGGCCGGAATCCCTACAACAAGCGCTTGCATGTGAGAAATCGAAGCCAAACCTTCTTAATACATGGATTCTCAAGAGGAAGGGTGAATGATCTTACCTAGATGACTCATGGACGATCGTTGTGGTTGAGGTGGGGAGTTTCCTTTGGAGAAAGGGGTAGGGAGTTGGAATGCTTGATCTCCTCGGCCCCACCACAATCTAGGGTCTACCTTGGATCTCTTCTACACTCTCTCTTTCTTCTCTCCTCTTTGCTCCTTTGTTCTCTCTACTCCTTGGTGGTTGTTGGAGATTTAGGGAGTTATGAGGGAGAATATATTGTTGGAGGATGGAGGACGAATGAAGGAGAGAGCTTGGTTGTTGGAGATTTGGAGAGTTATGAGGGAGAATATGTTATTGGAGGATGGAGGAAGAATGAAGGAGAGAGCTTGGTTGTTGGAGATTTGAGGAGAAATGAGATAAAAGCTAGGATTTATTTCCTAGAGTTGGGCCCCTTGGCCCTAAGTTTCCATAAATTCATATCATGACCTTTTAGGATTCCCTTTTGACTTTGGGGCAGACCCCACACTCCCTAGGCCACCAAATTTGGTGTGTAGGTCTCTCATGACCCATTAAGGGTTCATGTAAAGTTTGGGGACAACCGGATCAACGGTTAGGGGGTTTGGTCATACGGTCATGGCCTTTAAGTGGCCCTGTGGGGCTCATCCTGGTTGTTGGGTTAGTTCTGGTGGTTTCTTGGCCATGAAACTTATAGGGTAGGTGGTCCATGGCCTGATGGAGGGCCATGCAAAATTTGGAGACGATCGGATATGGAGTTGGGTCGTACGGGTCTGATTTACGATCAACAGTCGTTGTGCTATGATCGGGTCTCAGATTTTGTGGATGGGTGTAGGACACTACATTAGACCTTCACCGTAAATTTAGAAGGAATCCGACGGCTGAAAAGCCTGAAATCTTAGTTTCATTATCCCGTGCCAGATTTCAACTTTGGCCTTGGGTGGGTTAACATGTGCTATAGTAACGGCTCGAATAATTAACTTTTGGATGTCTAATGAGTTTGTGGTCTGCGATGGACCACAAGCCCAGTGAGATATATGTTTTCTTAAATTTTTATAATTTTTTGACCTTTCTGCGCCGTGGTATAGCCCGTACGGGCTGACGCTAAGTGTAAACGGTCATCTGGCTTAGCGGCTCGCACTAGGCCTTATCATGACCTGTCTGGTCTATTCTAATAGGCTAATCCTAGGTTAATTAACTTGTAGTACCCCACCACGAATGACTTAAATGAATGGTCTTGCGGCAAATTCTACGTGGACGCCCCAGGACACTGTGCTGGTTGGACGAGATGTTACAAGGGTTGATTTGGTTTATTGTTAAGATCCGATCCTTATCTGACTCGGCTTCGGTTAGATCTTTAATTTAGTTATGTTCTTCTTAATTAGGTAGTGACGGGTCGGTTAGATTTGGGTCCTATGTGAGTAAATCATGGGGCTACACCTAATGTTCAAGTAATCGGGCGAATTCGGTGGTTTCCTACGGTTGATTAATTGAACTTGTGGAGTTTTTTACTGGTATTACCCCTGCATAGACTAACATTGAGTGCTAATGGTCATTTAAGTGATATTATAGGTTAATTTATAAAAAATTTTTTAAGGATTTTTGGGAATCCAAAATAGTGAAAATTCAGGATGTTACACTATTGTCCCTAGTGTCTTCTCTTGTTTTCTATTAAATCACAAATACTCCGGCTAGTAGGAGGTGAGGTAGGATTGATCAAAATTTTGCATCAATAGTACCTATCCTAAGTCAACTCAGACTTTATCAAACCAGGTTTAGTTGTTACAATAAGCCTTCAAGTGTGCGATAATCTCAGATCGACTTGGCTCGACTTGGAGAACTTGCTTGAGAGTCACACGAGTTGAAGCGAGTAAGTCAAAGTTACCACCGCGACACATAGTTTACCTAATCATTTTCATTCTCTCTCTCTCTCTCTCTCTCTCTCTCTCTCTATTTGGAAAACTTTAATTTAAGATAATCTTCTTTTACATATATTAGGAAATATTTTATCTTCTTTTTTTATTTGCTTGCTATGATTTGTTTTATATATATATATATATATATATATATATATATATATATATATCCTTTTGTAAAGCTATTCCATTTGTATTCATATACAACATACCAAATAGAAAAATACCAATTCTTCGATTTTTGATTTTATCAATTTATGATTTCCTTTCCTTTCATTTCTAAGTTAATGAAATCTTGGAGGTGATTTAAGAGCTTCACATGATTTTTTTTTTTTTAAAATTTTTTTATAAGAATATTTTATTAAAAATTTATTATTTCATTAAAAAGTCAATTAGATACTTGTTTAACATTTCGGCATAAGAAATTGATGTTTATTACATTAGAAATTCCGAGCTCACAATAAACTTGGATTAACCCTATATATCAGAAATTTGGATCTAATACCACTTGTCAATCGTATGCTTTATGGAAGCACATTCAAAGAAGATATAATACAATCAAAACTAAAAACAACCAATCAAACAAAGACAAACACATGATTTTAACGTGGAAAACTCATGCCGAACAAAACCACAACACAGAGACAGATCTCCACTATAATCGAAACCTTAGAGTTGCACTACTTACATTCTTCAATTGCAGAAACAACTCGATCTCCCCTTGCAATGCATACCATAGGAAAACCCTAGCCCTTTAAGAAAATTCATTTATAAGCCCTTACAAGTATATAAAATCCTCTCACCTTCTAAAACCTTTGCCATATGAGAAAAAACACTCGTCCTTATTAAGCCTTAATTAAAGTAGCACTTAAATAGCCTGACTTGCACAAAACCGCATAATAGAGTCTGATCGCATCGTTGGTCGGACTGACAGTAACCTTCAGTTGGATCGATATAAGTCGGACCATCACCCAGTCGATCTAACTGATGGAGCCTTGCTTCACCTCATAGAGTGCGTAAAATTTAACTCATCCACACAATACCCTAAACCCTAAACCCTAAACCCTAAACCCTAAACCCTAAACCCTCCTATATATATATATACATATATGTATATATATATAGGAGGGGGGGGGGGGGGGGGGAGTATGGAGGAAAATTTGGCAAGAGAACAAGGAGATCTCATTGGCCGATTTGACCACTATGTCATCGATATAAATTTTCGTGAACATGCCAATCATATGGGGGAGTATGGAGGAAAATTTGGATAGAGAATAAGGAGATCTCATTGGCCGATTTGACCACTATGTCATCGATATAAATTTTCATGAACATGCCAATCATATCAGGGAAAATGACATTCATGGCTCTTTGATAAGTAGCTCCGGTATTCTTAAGTCCAAAGGCATTACAACCCAACAAAATATACCTAAAGGACCATTACATCTAAAGAATGTCTTTGGGACATCTTCTACAGTAATATTTATTTGATTATATCCGAAACGGTTGTCCATAAAGGATACCATTTGATGCCTAACTACCTGATTGATCAACTGATTGGCCATAGGAATGGGAATGGGATACTCATTGGTGTGACTTGATTTAAATTTTAAAAATCAATGGACACTCTGATCTTAAACCATTCTTCTTGATAACTGACACTATGTTTGAAATCCATTCGACATATTTGATAGGTTTAATGAAACCTGCTTTTATAAGTCGCTCAATTTTCTTCTTGATCCTTGCATTACATTGGTTGTCATCCACCGAGGTGGCTGCTTATGTGGCCGACACCCCTCTTTCATGGGTAACTTATGTTCGACTAGATGTCGGTCTAGTTCAGGTAACTCATGATAATCCCATGCAAAGTAATTAATAAACTCTTTAAGTAATTTAAGGAGTTCGTCCTGTGTTTGTGAATATATCAATCCACTAATAAAAATAGGTTTGAGATGTTGTTCTATCCTCAAATTTATTTCTACTAAAGGATCTTGAACCTGAGCTTGAGAATCCTCTAATTTCTCATGAGCTGACTTCAAATCTTTCATTCAATATCATCTTCGGCTTCTTGATCAGTGGCTATAGATAAGACAACCATATCAACAAAACACTCATTATCATAATTTCGTAAACTCTCCTCGAGAAGCTGTACTCTAGCCATGAACTCGATCTTGACTGATGATTGTTTCATCATGGAATTTCTTCAATCGGGCACCTTGTAGTCGCACAGAAGGAAATTATAGCCACTGAAAACTCCTCATTTAATCAAATCATGGTAGCAATATCCTGTATGATATTATCAAGGTGGAGTCTAGCATTAATACCGGTTGGTTTGCTATTCTTGTCTTGGTAAATTGTATAGGTCTGATCTCATCTCCATAGAAATAAGCCTTGGCTGCATTAGATATAGATAAGAACAGTTTATTATAAGCCAAAACCAATTCTCTACCGTTTTGATTATAGAAAATAATAAATTTGTCCAATGATGATGGGATGTACGAGAATAAATGAATAGAATCTCGTCCAACCAAGGTATTATATATAGTTTGATGAAGTATTGATCACAAAAAAAGAGGCTAACACGCTTTTAGTTCCCACCATTAATTCAACTGGTAAAACTCTATGTGTTTGCATTATTTCTCCGTCAAAATTACTCATTGTGACCTCAGTCGGGATGAGGTCGTCTTGAGTTTTTTTTTTTATTTTAGCCACCATTCTAGTTAGTAGAATGTTAATAGCAACTCTGTTATCAATTAGAACCCGAGTGATCGGTCATCCTTCTAAGTGAATGAAATTATACAACGGCTTCAAATGTTGGTCATTGTAAGAGTCAACCTTTTAATAATATTTTTTTTTCAGAAGGGAACACTGGTTCGACCATTATGACTGACACATTTTTGGCATTCTCCTCGGAATTAAAAGATCCATATTATATAATTATTGGTAGTCCAAATTTTCTTCCATCGTGCTTGGCTGAGATGATTTAGTTTGGAAACTTAGTGGTAGAGTCGACACCATATTATAATCTAATGTAATCAGTGGCAATGAGTCAAACTGTATGAACGAATTCGGACACTGTCCCCAGGTGTTTTCGAATTCAGTTGAGTATCCACTTTATATGCAGCTTCGTTCGTGTTTTCTCTATTCAATTTAAAAGAAGGTTCTAACTCTCTTGTTTTAACAAACAACTCTTCAATTAGAAGATCATCTAAGAATTTCTCATGGCTAAGGTATTCAGTTGATTCTTCCATATTCATCCTTTTCTTATTGTAACTAGGATCTTCAACCGAGTCACGATTCTCACAAAATTTGTTCGATGTTTCATATTGGCCAATATATGTTGTTCTCCTTCTGATTTTAGTATTACCAACCTTGGTCTAGTTAGTTGATACTTATAAGATTGATCTAAAGCAATGACTAATTGCTTTCTCTTTGCTGCCTATTGTCTTTGACAATGTCGCTTCTGAGCATAAGTTATTTCCTCGGATAACCCTGAAAATTTTAGATGATTTAACCTTTTTCAAACACCTTCTCAGCCAGACCGATGTTTAACCATCCTTGATCCCTAATAGTTAGAGAGTAATTGATGATGTGCTTGTCCTCTTAAGGGTAAAATGGATTTATTTTCTCATAATTTTGACTGATTGATTGTCTCACTAGATAGTAATAAGATCTTCCATTTGATCGAATCAACCTCTCACATTTCTCACAAAAGTATTGATATTTTAATATTATTGCACCTGAATATGCTTTGGTCTGGTCGACCGATGTTTCAGGCCTCACGTCCCTTTATGCCATTTTACTCCTTGGGTTGATTCATCTAACTCTAAAATCAATCTTTTATCGCGATCGAACTAGCCTTTGAGGATTGACGGTGGCCATATTGATATCTATGTTGGATGGGAATGAATTAGTATCAATCAACCTCTCACATTTCTTACAAAAGTATTGATATTTTAACATTATTGCACCTGAATATGTTTCGGTCTGGTCGACCGATGTTTCAGGCCTCCGCCCCTTTATGCCATTTTACTTCTTGGGTTGATTCATCTAACTCTAAAATTAGTCTTTTATCGCGATCGAACCAGCCTTTGAGGATTAACTGTGGCCATATTGATATCTATGTTGGATGAAAATGGATTAGTATCAATCAACATTACTTCATTTTTTTCAGGAAATTTGTGCAATCCTTTATTGATATTATCCCTAATAACATTCCTCACAATAATACATTTTTTAGTGAAATGCGACCGAGTTCCATAAAACTTACAATAATTAATTTTCTTCAATTCTTCGGCTATTGGAATCTTGTGATTAATCGAAATTTTAATAAAATTTTCAACTAACATAATATCAAAGATTTCATCAGCATGAGAAATATAAAAGGTGGGGGATCTTTGAACTTTCTAATTAGAAGCTGTTATTGTCTCTATTTTAACTAATGCTGAACATGTGAATGATGGTTTAGCCGCTATTTCAACTACTGCAACATCATAATTAAAGTCATAATAATATGTTCCGATAAATTTATTTCGAAACTTGAATTTCAGTCTATCTTGAGCCAACTGGATAAATTCTGCCTCGGTCTTAACAACCTTGTATCGACTTTTTTCTCTTTTAAATCGAGCAATATATGTCTCGACCGATTCTCTCGGCGGTTGCTGAAAACGAGTAAGATCGACCATAAAAATTTGTATCCTTATAAAAGAATTGAGCATAGAAAATTTCTTATTTTCTTGTCAGTTTTGTATGGAATTCAGTAGTTAGTTGGAATACCAAGAAAAAGATACCCTAGTGAGTGAATGACCGAATAATTGTAATTTATAACACTTATTATTAGCTAATTCTCACATTGTATGGTAAATCGACTTATGTGTTCTATGGTCGATTGACCCGTATTACCTATAAACAATGTAAAGTTAGGTCGATAATTCCTTGGCAATGGATATTGTTGGTTGATTCAGTTAGGATATGACTTATGATAAATTGGAGTAGTAGTTTGGCCAAGAACTTGGCCCGCTACTTCTTGAACCAATTGAACAATTTGATTATGTTCCTAGTATTGTTGTGCAACAAATGAAGGTATTTTATGGCCATCCTGATAATGTTCTTCATTATACGGTTGATTTCTAGGTAATGGGTGCCCCCAGGCATCCCTTGATGCCTTGCTTCATGAACTATATTCCTATTTTCACGTTCAGGACATCTGAAATCTACTGGTGGTGCTGGATTTTGCATGTCCTAGACAGGAACACGTTCACGATGTCTGAAATCTACCGGTATCAGTGAATTTCACATATCCTATATTGGACCATGGATAGGAACCTGTGGTATATTTTGCTGTAACGGAAGTGTCTATGGTGTCAACTGGACTGGTGGTACAGGTGCTCGATTTCTAATAAAACTTGTATCGGCTTGTTGTTGAGGTGCAACACTTACTCTATTAGCGAACAAAGCCACCAACTAATTCATGCTCTTAATGTGACCGACCATCCACCTATTAAAGCCTTGAACTGAACTCACGAGTGTTCTGCCTGAACGCGTGATAGTTGTATGATGTGTTGAATCCTCCTTTGTATATCGACCATCCTAGTTAACATAATCTCAAGAGGTTTAACTCAAGATATCGATGGTCTATCTGAATTTAGAGGAACATGCACATGACTTGGTGGTGGATTTTCTTGCTCAGACACTTATTAGACTCGCGATTCCTCCTCGTGAGTAGGACACTCATTAGCCACGACAACAACTGTTGAAGAATTATGACCACCCCTTTTGCTCATGATTATGAATGATTACTGTACCGATAAATATACCTGTATTAACCAAATGGTATGACAACTAAGTAGTTTATTCTTCCATTGGGCGTGCAAAAAAATGTTGGCTGCTTGGTTTGTTTTTAATTATGCGGGCATGTCAAAATCGATACATTGGCTTGATCTAAACCAATCAACTTTAACCCCAAGCATCAAAATAAGAAGATACGTCCAATATGAATGTATATGACCGGATTCTGAGAAGATCAGTCACTCAGCTTTGTAGAATTTTGATAACAATTAGACAATAATCAGAGGGTGGGGTTCTTTCTTCGAAGATGGATTACTTTATGCCTTCCACAAGAAAGGACTTTCAGAATACCCATGCAAATCAAATAAAACTAAAACTTCATAATCGGTCATTAGGAGCAACTGTAAAAATGTATCTCATGAAAGAACTGTTTGATATTGGATAAAGAACAAATCTAACTTATGAGCATAGATTTGGATTACAACTAAAAAATATTGCTAAGAATTACCACTATTTTATTATTGCTACCCTCAGGATAAACTGAGATAAAGTAAATTGATAAGATAAGTTTGATTATTTTTTAAATTGTTGTAATTGGTTTGGTTGGGTTTTCTCAGTCACATTCATTTGCTATTTATAAATTCCTGCTATAATTTATTCCTCCAGTTTTTCTTTCATTACTGGAAGGTTACAACAGTCTAAAAGCTTTTTTTAGATTTTTCTCTCTTTTTTAGATCTTTCTTTTAGTCTGTTTCTCATTACGATGATTCTACTTTTGAATACCTCTAGCTTACTTCACTTTTATCACTCAAGGTTGCCTTCAGTTGCCTTTTATATCTTAAACAATTCGATCGCGCTTCTTATATGCTAATTTTAATGGTCCATCTACCATCCACTGACGTGTAGAGCTAAATTTACACTAGTTGTGAGTCCACAGAAAAATTCCAAATCTTTAAAAATCTTTTTATCCACTTTCTATTCATAGTATAATACCACATGTTATCCTTCTATTAACTTTTTCAAATATTTCTAATAACGTAATACAACAATAATAAACAATAAATAAAAATATTAATGATGAAAATATATAATTGATTGGACTAGAAAAGGGTAATTTTTGCTGTAGATATATACCACCTTTTACCTACCTTACTGGCCTCGTTCGACCACAAACATAGGTAACTAAAGTAGACCTCTGTTTGTATGAGCAACCTATTTTGAATGAAACCCCCTCTTTTTCTTTGCTTCTTACTTGAACTCGAGGGGCCTGAGGGATATTTTTATCCGTCCGTGTCCTAAAAATCCTCTTCCACCGCGGAAGTTTCCCGCCAATGAGAAAAATAGTTACCCTAATTAAAAGACAGCGTCTAGTCTACCGTGCTAATTTTTTCTCTAGAAAAAGACATTCCAACAATTTACCTTTATAGGAACACAAGCAAGTAATTAGATCCACTAATGGATAGCCTGGATATTCCACCTCTAATCCACGCATTAGTAGGCTGGTACATGCATTCGAGATTAGCAAACTTACACAGGCAGTAGTAATAATAATAATAATAATGAAAATAAATATAAAAATAATGCTTTGGACATCCTGCCTTGGAATCCACCAATTTGAATTGATTACACAATCTCTTACGTACACTGTGGAGATGATGAACACATCTGATCAGGTGACCGACACAACTGCCGGGCCCACCTGTTGTTGGTTATGGCTCTCCACACAAGACATTCATGCTCCTTGACCCTGACAGCTTGATCTTGACGGGAAGATCCTTTACGTAACAAACATACTAAATCTAGTGTAATTTGAATCGTTCTTGTTCTTTTTCATTTTTGGGGCCCACCATAAAATCAGTGGACGACTGATGTGATTACTTAGTGAGTGAGTATAATTGTCAGTTAAAGCATAAAATAAATAGTTAAAGGTAAAAACAAAGTTTTCATCTTTTAATGCGCCACAATTATATTAAAGGTCTGCTACAGTACTATACCTCTCGTATTGCTCTTTCAAGCTCGGGCCACCGTAGATGTTGGATCTGGATCATTTCTTAATGATCCAAACCGTTTATATGACAGGTCCCCACCACCATGGGTGGGAAATACCGAGTGAGAGATTGTTGGATTGAAACATTTCAACACATGAGTCTTTTCGTTTGGATATGGGCAAACGTTGTTTTTTGACCGTTGATAGGATGTGTATTACTCATCCAAATCATATAAATGGTTTGGATGATTGCAACATGATCCCAGATTTCCTGACTTGAGAAATAGTAATACGTCCGGTTGTATTGCAGCCACGGACACAAATCTTCTTCTCGTCAATTTCTCAGAACGGGAGTTTTTCAAAGAGATTTTCAGAATACATATATATATATATATATATATATATATATATATATATATATATATATATATATATATAAATGGAATACCACTATGAGGTCGACCTCATGGGAACTTCCCTCAAGGTCAAGCTGTGTGGGCCCCATCGTGATGTGTACCGAAAATCTATTCCATCAGTTGGATGCAACATTCTACGATGAGATGTAGGATTAAAAATAAAGTCAATTTATTACTTTGTTTGGCCACACCACATACAACAGTTGAGAGGGTTATCCTCCCATTAAAACATTCATAATAATTTATTGGGCCTACCGAGATGTGGTTCACAAATCCAGACCATTCATTTTGTGTGTCCCACTTGGATGAGAGGAAAAACTAAGTTTCAGCCACATCCAATACTCAAGTGGGTCTCACCAAGTACTTTTATAAGTTTTAGGCATGTCTTCACATGGTTTTAGATGGCATGGCCTACATGAGTTCTATATACGGGTGATATTTGGGATATCCCATAAATTAAAGGGAAACCATCAAATTCACGGTGTTGATGTTCGACAAACATCACAATGGGGGCTACACAACCCGACCTCATGGAAAGTTCTAATGAAGTCGACCTCATGGAAAAAGGTACGATGCGCTGGACCTCCGACTATGCGCTGGACCTCGCGATAAGCTCCCGTGAGGTCGAGCTGTGTAGGCCCCACCATGATGCATGTCGACCATCAACACCGTGCATTTGATGGGTACCCTTTAAATTATGAGATATTTCAAAAATTAGCTGTATATGGAACTCATATGGGCCATACCATCTAAAATCATTTGAAGGCACCGTTAAAACATATAAAAGGACTTTGTGGGGCCCACATGAGTTTTTAATGCTGCTGAAACTTGGTATGACCCCTCATCCTAGTGGGACACACATAATGGATGTGCTGGATTTGCAAACCACATCTTGGTGGGCCATTAAAATGATTATGAATTGTTTAATGGTGCATGGCCCCTCTCCACTCCTGTATGTGGTGTGGCCCAAAAAAGTCATGGATTAACTTGTTTTTTGAGACTTGGGCCCATGATGGAATGGTGCATCTTACTGATGGGGTAGATGTTCAAAACACATTACAGTGGGGCCCACACAGCTCAACATCATGGGACGGACTCGTGAGGTCGAGCGCATAATACCTTTTCCCACATATATATATATATATATATATATATATATATATATATATATATATATATATATATATATATATATATATATATATCTCGCTGGCTACAAAATAAAATAATAAAAACATTTAATATAAATTAATAAATAAATTTTAAAATGACTAATTTGAACCAGAGATTCTGAAAAATCTCGTGATATTCAAGCGATAATATTATTTAATTAATTTTCTGCGAACTGCCCGTTAATAAGAATAAGAGGTTAGGATCGTTCAATCAATCTTACTTTTGGATGGTTACATGTCTAGAGCGGGTCCTACAATTCTCACAAATTGATTTAAGGTACACCGTGTGTACAATTTTTTAGTGGCCGCTTATCAACTATCACACTCCACCAGAGTATCAAATAATCCTTGAAATGGCATGTATGTCAGTCTAGGTGGTGGGCCCCATTTTGCATGGAGCATGGCCTTAAACATACACCGACCATAAATTGTATCCACTCAATCCGTGACCACCAAGTGGATGGTTGTAAAATGAAAATGGCTACCAATTCAAATTCAACTGACAAAATCCAATGGTTTGGATCTTGTATTTGGTAAAACGTTTGGGCCATGGCCCTTTCAAAATGGGTTGATAATTTGGACGGTGTAGGACAAACGTGGATGAGTATGAGTATATCAACCATACTCATCCAAAGTAGGGTAGGAATACTCTTTAAAGTGGGAATAGTTGTGGGTCCAGACAAGAGTTTAGGAGCTAGGTGAGTCGACTCAAAATCGACTGAGTCAACTCGGTTATATTTTGAGAAAAATTCATTTCCATACCCGACTCGATGCACTTTCAAGTTGACTCAAGCTTTCAAACCATTGACGGTACACATGTGTCCATGGTTCATTGATTAAATGGGCCTAAAATTCATAAGCCATGGCCTGAAATCCTGATGATAGATCCTGGATATCCACTCTTTGGCTTTTTATTTATTTATTTATACATGATCTCTCTCTCCGGATCTAATCAGGTGGGTGCGACCCTGGCCGTAGGGCCCACCTCGATGTATGCATTGTATATCAATGCAGTATATTTTTTCCCACTTATTTTAGAGCATGGTCAGACTACAAAAAAAAACATTTATAGGGGTGTTTTTATCATAGGCGGCCACCGCAAACTGCCATTGTAGATAGAAATTAGGGGCATTTTTATGTGGCTGCCTGTGTAAAAATATACGAACGCCGGTAAACAATATAGCGACGCCTCCCTTTTGCGGCAGCCTCTCGACCACCGATAATTCTTATATCGACGGTTTTTTTAACTTTTAGGGACAATTTTAGCCGTCGGTAATGTCTATTTTTCTTGTAGTGATCTCAAAAGTAAAGCAAATACAAATTTCAAGTGAACCACACAATAGCAATTGAATTACCATTAAAAGCTTCTTGGGGCTATAAAAGTTTTGAATCAAACTGGTATTTATGACGTCCGTTCATCCACATCTAGGTCACCTTATCAGCAGGTTGGATGGCAAATAAGGTAAATAAACATCACTATGAACACTAGGAAGTTTTTAACAATGGGTGTTCAATGACTACTGTTTCCTGTGGTGTGGTCCACCTGAGAATTTTATTGCTTCATTTTGGGATGAAGTTTGTAAATAAGTTAGAAAAATGGATGGACACACCTTTTTTTCCACACGCGCGCGCACACACAGCCGTAGTAGGATTTCACTAGACCTGACGTTGAAACTCTTGTGAGTCTACCGACCCAAGTGTGGACACACATGAGAAGGTCTCCAGTCCCAGCGATTGGACTTATAAGATATAGTCCAACCAACAGATGTCTTCTAAACTTTCATTTGCCTACGCCAACCAACCTGTACGACAACTCTACGAGAACTCAGAAACAACTGCTCTGTTGTACCCTATTTTATATGGTAATGAGAAAAGCCAATATGAAAGTGAGATATGAGTTTGGTGGAAAGATTTTCAAATATACTTGAAGTACTTTTTTCGAAATCATAGTTGGCATTGATGTAATGCTATATGTCATCGAGTGACCGACAAAATAATGTAGTTAAAAAGATAGAAGCCTGATGTATGGTTGAAGAGCAAGTCGTGACAAAGAAGATAGAAGCTTGATGCACTGTCGAAGAGCATGCTATGAATAAAACTTGGCCAAAAGAAGAGGAACAATGAAAAAGAGAAATGTAATAAATGACACTCTTCGATTGCCATAATCATCCAATAAAAAGGACAAATGTCCAAACGAATAGTTGTGATAAGATTTATAAATAGTTAGAGGATTAATAGAAGAAAAAAATGATCAAATCTAATAAATACATCAAATAAATTAAATTTATCTTACTTTAATATAATTAAGTAGCTTTATTTTAAAAGTACTAATAATCCAATAGTAGTAATCTTTAGTTGTAATTCAAGTCTATGCTCATACGCTGAACTTAATCCTTATCCAATACAAGTAGTTTTTTCAAAAGAAGCATTCTCGTAGTCACTCTTTCGTGATTGGTTGTAAGTATTTTCTTTTATTTGATTGCACCGTGATACTGAAAAGTTTTTTTTTTTTTTTTTTTTTTTTTTTTTTTTTTTTTTTTGTGAAAAGCAAGGCACAACTTATTTTCGGTGGAAGAACCACATCATCCGACTATCGTTTAATCATTACAAATATTCTGTGAGTAGATGAGTAGGTAATCGATCTCCTTAGATTTAGGGCATATACTGTCAAGTTTGACGTATCTGCTTATTTCAACGCTTAAGGTTAAGTTGTTCGGTTTGAATCGACCCGCTATATCGATTCTGGCACACCCGTATACACCGTGCATGATATAAAACAAACCAAATGCCAACAATTTTGGCATGCCCGGTGAGACACAGACAACTAGTTGGTTGTCATAAATATTCATTTTGCACTGGATGTACAAAAAAATAATTTTTTTGGCATGCCCGGTGGAACTTTGATTACAAGTATACTTACTGGTGCAATAATTCTACGGAATCATGAGCCGAAGAGGTGGTTGTAATGCTTACTGTTATGGAGAGATCCGAGCCCGTAGCGAAACGTTAATCGGACTTGAAGTCCGAGCTGAGACGCACAAGGCATGATCCATCTGATCAAGACTACAACATCGCAACAACTCGCGAACGTCTTCGAGTCAAAGTCAGCTCGGAGTCGGTCCTAATTGTCAGATCAGATAACCTGCTACCCCCCAACTCCGAGGCGCTTAAGTCAGTCGGATCGGATTCGGTATGACTGGTCGGATGACGTCCGACTCGGAGTGTTCTTTGATATGGCCTGGCAAGCTGAGCCGAGCAGACCTTCTGACGTGTGTATCCCACTCGCTAAACATGAAAACTGCCATAACCAAATGTGGCCGATAACTTCGCTCGCAGATGTGCACGATCCTCCAGATACGCTGCGCAATCAATAGATTGCGGGCAGTATCTCCATGATCCCAGAATTCCTCTGATCGTGCCGAGATCATCGGATCCGGACCGCCTCATAGGCAAGTATAAATAGCCCACAGTGCTATGTCTACAGGTACGTGAAATCGAGCTCTCTTCTACTCTACCTAGACCCTAATTCCCTTGTCCTGACTTAGACATCGGAGGGTCTCCCGGCTTAGCCAGGGTCACCTTTGCCTTTCCTCTTGGTGCAGGTTTTAGAGACAATACGCAGAGGGTAAAGTGGAGAGAGGGCCGACCAGATTTTTGTATCAACATTTTTTGGCACCGTCTGTGGGAAACTGAAACTAGAAGTCAGGTTCTCATTCACCTAAGCAATGACGAGAAAGAAGAAAGCTGTAGTGGTGGAACCGGTACCGAGTGAGCAGGCTCGGTCATCATCAACGCTTCATGCCAAGTCCGCACCAGGACCTTCTCAACGTTCTCGTAATCGGTCGGGTAAATACCGAGCCATGCAGAACTAGATCTAGGCCCTGCGTGACGAGATCAACAAGATGAAGCAGCAGAGGGAACCAGAGTCACGTCTGGTTCAGGAACATCCTGTTCTCGAACCGGTGAGACTGTTCATGGAGACCCGCTCTGTGCCGAGGAGTATAAGACCTGAGGCCCCCCAGCATTCACGGGTGTCGCGTTCAGGACAGAACCCTCCTGCGGTGCATGGCGAGGGATTCGTACGGAATGCTGCTACCCGGGTTCCCACAACTGTTCATTCCGCTACATCCGCTCTACCGCCCACGGACCTCCGTCATCAGTTAGAACGGAGGAGAGAAGGGAGAACGCCGGAGGGCGAGGATACTCCAGAGGTCGTCGCGAAAAATAGGGACCCATGGGAGGCACGATTTGCGGAGTTGAAGGACAAGTTCCTGACATTGGAGAAGAAGCAACAACAATTTACAGTGCCAGCCACGATCCAGGCGATGATGGAAGAGACCGAGCCTCCCTTCACCTCAGCCATTATGGCTGAAGTGATGCCACAGAGGTTTCGGATGCCTCCTGTCATCCAGTATTCAGGATCTGAGGATCCATCCGAACATCTGGAGTCCTACCGATCGTGGATGCAGTTCTATACTGCAACGGATGCAATGATGTGTAGGGAGTTCTCAATCACCATCACAGGGTCCGCTCGAATTTGGTACCGCCAGCTGAAACCAAATTCCGTGGGCTCTTTCGCGGAGTTGAGTCAACTATTCCTTACGCAGTTTATAAGCGGTAAGAGAAGTCGGAAGCCCAACACTCACCTGCTTACCATCAAGCAGGCACCGAAAGAGTCGTTGAAAGATTATATTGCACGCTTTAACGAAGAAGTGTTACATGTCGAGGATTACGATGATAAGATGGCCCTCGCTGCCATTCTGAGCGGACTGAAAGAAGGAAAGTTCACTTTTTCTATCGGGAAGAATTTGCCAAAGACGCTAGCGGACTTCATGGCGAAAGCCTAGAAGTACACTAATGCTGAGGAGTTCACTAACGCTCGAAAAGGAGCACAAGTGTCCGACTTGATGAACAAAGGGAAGAGACCTCGGAACGAAAATTTTCAGCCTACTGGCAAAGGGTCGGATGACCGCTCTTCTTGCGATTGTCGACCGAGCCGCAGGCCGGAAGGGAAATTCTGTTCCTATACCCCACTCAATACATCTGCCAAACAGATTCTGCTGGATATTCGAGGAGATAGATTACTAAGTTGGCCGGTCTGCATGAGGGCTGACCCAGAGCACCGGGACAAGCGAAAATTATGCTGTTTCCACCGGGACCACCATCACAACACAGACGATTGCGTAGATCTGAAAAATGAAATTGAGTCCCTCATCCACAAGGAACATCTGCGTCGTTACACCAAAAAGGAGAAGTCCACTCGGAGGGAGGAATGGCCGCGGGAGCAACCAAACAACCCCCCAGAGAAGCCTGCTGAAATTCGCACCATCTTCGGGGGTTCAACTGGGGGAGGAGATTCAAACAGGGCGCGAAAGGTCGATTCCCGGAGGTCCGAGCTGGAATACCACGTTCACCTGACGGAACGTCCCAGCAAGGAACTCCGGGTCGCTCCGTGCAGCTTGACCTTCACGGAAGATGATGCGCGCGGGATCCATCATCCGCACGATGACGCGCTAGTGGTTACCATGACCATAGCGAATCATAAGGTGTTCCGCATCCTGGTCGACACAGGGAGTTCGGCCGATGTTATGTATTCCGAGGCATTTGAGAAGACGAGAATTCCACGGTCCCGACTCCGACCCGTGAAGACTCCCTTGCACGGCTTTGCCGGAGAGAGAGTAATCTCCGAAGGAGCTATCTCCCTCCCAGTAACAGCAGGAGAAGGACAATATCAAGTCACACTTTTGGTGGACTTTTTAGTTGTCAATGTTCCATTAGTTCACAACGTGATCCTGGGCCGACCCTCCCTCAACGCAATGGGAGCGATTGTCTCAACTTATCATCTGATGATGAAGTTTCCATCTGAAGGTGGGATTGGTTATCTCCGAGGCGATCAACGCGAGGCCTGGAGATGTTATGCGATAGCCATGAGGAAAGGAGCTGCCAAACAAACGCTCGTGGTGGACGCCTTGGATCCTCGAGGATCGATGGAAAGCTCCTCCGTCGAAGATTTGATGAAAGTACCGCTTGATGAATCAGACCCGAGCAAAATCGTTCAGCTCGGATCATCACTGAATCCCAAGCGAAGGAACGAACTGCTAGCCTTCTTGAGGCAGCATCGAGATGTCTTCACATGGTCGCATGCAGATATGCCGGAAATCTCTCCTGATGTA
The DNA here is from genome assembly GCA_037074715.1 of Magnolia kwangsiensis. NCBI lineage: Eukaryota > Viridiplantae > Streptophyta > Magnoliopsida > Magnoliales > Magnoliaceae > Magnolia > Magnolia kwangsiensis. Next base: position 89,631,763 of record CM073582.1, read on the forward strand.
TTGGTTCACAGGTTAAACGTGGACCCAGATCATAAGCCGGTCAAGCAAAGGAGAAGGCCGTTTGACGCCGAACGATATGAAGCCATTGTCGAGGAGGTCTCCGTCCTGCTCGATGCGGGCTTCATAGAAGAGGTATATTACCCAGAATGGATAACAAATGTTGTGGTCGTCAGGAAGTCCAATGGGAAGTGGCGGGTTTGTGTAGACTATTCCGATCTGAATAAGGCGTGTCCCAAAGACAGTTTTCCATTACCTCGGATCGACCAACTGGTGGACAGTACGACCGGATACGAGTTACTCTTGTTTTTAGACGCTTATTTCGGATACAACCAGATCGCTATGCATCCCCCAGATAGGCAGAAGACTACCTTTGTCACCGATAGAGGGCTCTACTGTTACCAGGTCATGCCGTTTGGCCTGAAAAATGCTGGGGCAACATATCAGAGGCTGGTGAATCAGATGTTTGCCAACCATATTGGGCGCACCATGGAGGTGTATGTGGATGACATGTTAATGAAGAGTACCTAAGCCTCCAACCACCTTGCTGACCTCGGAGAAACATTCAGCGTCCTCCGAGAATATCAGATGAAGCTTAACCCTACTAAGTGTGCGTTCGGAGTCGAGTCAGAGAAGTTCCTTGGTTTTCAAGTCAGCCAGCGAGAGATCGAAGCCAACCCGGATAAAATCAAGGCCCTCCTCGACATGAACTCGCCTCGGACTCTTAAGGAGATACAACGTCTCACGGGAAGAGTTGCCGCCCTTGGACGCTTCATATCCAGGGCTACAGATAAATACTTTCCCTTCTTCCAGCAGCTGAAGGGCCATAAGAAGGCGGAGTGGACGCCAGAGTGCGAGCAGGCCTTTCAGCAATTGAAACAGTACTTAGGTTCTCCGCCCCTATTATCTAAGCCCGAAGAAGGGGAGCCTCTGCTCCTCTACCTCGCTGTCTCGGCTTCAGCTATCAGTTCAGCTCTGATCAGAGAAGTCGGAGGCAAGCAGTACCCCATGTACTATGTAAGAAAAGCCATGGTACCAGCTGAAATAAGGTACCAGTCATTGGAGAAACTGGCGCTCTGCTTCGTCGTAGCGGCCAGAAGACTGCAACCATATTTTCAAGCCCACTCCATAGTTGTGCTAACAGACTCTCCTCTGAGGTAGGTCCTCCAGAGACCTGAAGTGTCAGGTCGGATCACCAAGTGGGCCGTGGAGCTCGGAGAGTTCGACATTCAGTTCCGCCCTAGGGTGGCAATCAAGGGTCAAGCTGTAGCCGATTTCATCGCCGAATTCACCGCTCCGAGTGAGGAACAGATCAGCAAGGAAGTTGAGATGACGCCACCCATTCCATTGAGCGATCAAGAGGCAGCATTGGATCCGGGATGAGTCCTTTATGTTGATGGGTCTTCCAACATCAAAGGAGCAGGAGCTGGGATTATCCTAGTCGCCCCTGATTCAACGGAGATCCAATACGCGGTCAGATTTCGATTCAAAGCTTCAAACAATGAGGCCGAGTATGAAGCATTATTAGCCGGGTTCAGGCTAGCAGCGAGCCTGAGCGTTTAGACCCTGCAAGTCCGTTGCGACTCACAGCTGGTGGTGAACCACATCTCCTCGGAGTACGAAGCCAAGGAAGTCAGAATGATCGCTTACCTCGAGGAAGCGAGGAAACTGATCGAGAAATTTTGGAGTTGCACCATCCAGTAGATCCCCAGAGCCGAGAACTCATGGGCCGATACGTTAGCAAAACTCACCTCGTCCTCCAAGGGAAAGATCCCGTGTTTCGTCCCGGTCGAGTTCGTTGAACACTCAAGCATCAGCCAGTCGGAGAAAGTCAATCCCGACCAGTCCATTCCTAGCTGGATGGACCCAATCTTCAATTATCTGTCATCCTGTGAAACCCCCTTGGACAAACTAGAGGCGAGGCGACTTAGGGTCAGAGTGGCCCGATACGATATATTGGACGGAGTGCTGTATAAGAAGGGGCATTCTCAGCCTTACCTTAGATGCCTCCGACTGGATGAAGCCGACTATGTGATTCAAAAAATTCACGAGGGAATCTGCTGAAACCATTCAGGAAGTCGCGCCTTGGCCATAAAGATACTTCATCAAGGGTATTTTTGGCCGACTCTTAAGCAAGACTCTAAAGATTTCGTTCGGAAGTGCGAAAAATGTCAGCATTTTGTTACCATACCGAGGCAACCGGCAGAGGAGATGACCCCCATGAGTGGGCCATGGCCGTTTGCCCGATGGGGGTTCGACATCATCGGTCCCTTGCCTAATGGGAAAGGACAAGTAAAGTTTGCTATAGTTACGGTCGACTACTTCACCAAGTGGGCCGAGGCAGAGCCAGTTGAGAAGATCACTGAGCAGAAAGTAATCAACTTCATGTGGAAGAATATCATCTGCCAGTTCGGAATCCCACGAACCATCGTTTTCGATAATGGCCGCCAATTCGATAATGTCAAGTTCCATACTGTGTGTCAAGGGCTTGACATTGTGAACACTTACTCATCGCCTCGGCACTCACAGTCAAATGGACAGGTAGAGGCGGTCAACAAGGTCATCAAACATCATCTCAAGACAAAGCTGGAAAAAGTAAAGAAAAATTGGGCTGAGGAGCTCCCCTTCATCCTTTAAGCTTACCGGACAACAGCCCAGACCTCGACGGGTGAAACTCCATTTTCGTTATCCTATGGCTTGGAGGCAATGGTGCAAGTAGAAATCGAACTCTATACGGCATGGGTAAGGAGCTTCGAAGAAAATCAGAACTCCGAGCAGATCGCTGCTAATCTGGACTTGCTCGAAGAACTCAGAGAGGTTTCAAAGCTCCAAACGACGGCTCGGCACTAGCAGGTAGCGCGCTTCTACAATTCAAAGGTCAAAGTTAGGCGTTTTCGACCAGGGGACTTAGTCCTTTGACGAGTCTTCCAGAACACGGCTGAGCCAGGGGCAGGAGTGCTCGGACCCATTTGGGAAGGTCCGTATCGCATGCTCAGATCCGCCAAACCAGACTCGTATCACCTGAAAAATCTCGAAGGCCGTCATCTCCCTCACCCTTGGAAAGCCGAGCACTTGAAGATCTACTACCCATGAGGAACTAGCCTTTAAGGCTCATAATAAAATGTACACCTCCAAGCGACTAGCCTTTAAGGCTCTTAATAAAAATTCTAATTCGGCCTCGGATGTTTACTCGACTGTCTTAGTTAGTACGACTATGACCTAATGGTCCGACCCCTAAGGGGTCGGAGCCTAATCCTACAAAGATCGACAAGGCATTCCTTTTGAGGGAGAAAGCCTAATCATAATCCGATTCTCTAGTGGAGTATTCAGCTCGACATACGACAATGAAAAGCTCTTGCCCGATGTGCGATGAACCGAGCACTCAAAAAGATCGGACCCAACTAAGACTTGGGCCAAAAATGGATTAAGCAACAAACACAATGAAGTCAGGTCGGTCACAAAGCGACATTGTAAAAAATATATAGACGTTAAAAAGAATCTTTCTCATTAAATCCCTTCGGAGGGGTAAAAAGTACATCAACACAATTAATGAGGACAGTCCAAAAAAAAAAGAGGCCTTCACGATGGAGGTGCTTGGGCATCAGGAGCTTGATCCGACTGAGGGGCTTCGGCGGAGGCGTCTTCAGGATTCTCGGGCAAAAGCGGATCAAGGTCAAGGTCGGGTATAGACCCAGGACTGCCTCGATACAAGCGTTGAAGCTGCCGTTGTAAAACGTCACGGCCTCAGCGTCCCTCTCCTTTCAGGTTTTAAAGTCTTCAATTGTAGCGGCAATTGCCGCAGCCGAGGAAGCTTCATCCTTGACCCGCTGGGCCTCCACGGCCTGGGCGATGGCTCGGGCCTGTTCTTCAGCTGCCTCGGCCTTGGTGCGTTCCAGGGCTTCAGAGAGCCGAGCGGTCTCCAGGGCCAAAGAGTCCACGTGGGCCTTGGCGCGGGTTAGCTCAGCGGAAGCTGCATCGTCAATCTTCTTTAAGTCATCTTCCTTGTCCTGCAGATGCAGCTTCCTAGCTTCCAAGTCGACGACGACTCCCTACAGTTGCCTAACCCTGGCCCTCTCGCCCGTGAGCTGTTGGCGCAGATTAGTCTGCTCAGACCTCAAGGCCGCTACCTCGGCCTGAAGAGCCTCCAACTCCTCCTCCCTCCTCTTGTGCTCCCGCACCCTCTGCCGAATCAAGAGCAGCACTGGGACGGCCTGAACAGGAAACAAAGATCAGAATCTACAGAATGTGTATAATGACATGAAAGAAAGAGAGTCTTCTCGGAGACATACCATGTAGCATACGGAGGCGAAGTCGTTTAGGAAGCCGCCCTCTGACCGCTTAAGGTTCTGAGCGATATCCTCCTCCTTTGCATGCTTGGCAGCCCACGGAACCAAGCAAGCCATATGATAGCCGGGCTCAAACCTCCCACCGCTTGTGCCCACCTTGGCCGAGGCCTCAGCCCCCTCGGCCCCCATCCTGCTGCCAGCAGAGTTTTGACCTTTGGCGCGGACCTCTCCCCCGACCTTAGGGGGAGAAAGCGTATTATCGGCCATTTTATTGGCCTCCTCTCGTTTAGAGGAGGAGGGAACAATGATGGGGAGCTCGGAGGCTACGGAAGGTACCTCCGCGGTGGAAAAAACGGTAACAGTAGAAGCTCGAGGAGCAACGGAGCTCTGCACGACTGGGACGCCAACCACAGTAATTTGGACGAGCCCTGGTGGAGGACGTATCAATGGGCGCATGACTGTTGAGGGAGCCACGACAGTGCTAAGGCGCTCCGGAGTAGGAACGCGGAGGAGAAGCTAACTGGCCTCGGTGTTGGGGCCGCTGGGGTCGGCGCAGTGGAGGATTCCTCCACACGAAGGAAAAATGCCTTTTTCTGAGTGATCTTCACTCGGGGGGCTTACTTTATCAACTTCGCCGCGGTCGGGGCCTCTTTCCTTTTTCGAGCCCCGGACGCCTCGACCACGCCTGCAAAAAAGAAGATCATGTCAGCTACTAAATAACTGAAGGAAAGTTCATCGAAGAGATCAGGGCAGCTTACTGAGGGATGTGAGCAAAGGTTGAGATTTGCAGAGCCCAGACAAGTGGAGGTTGGCCGCAGTGATCAGATCGGCCCAGGAGCGAAGCGTCTCAGACCGCGCCTTGGCCTTTGCAATTTGACATTTTTTACTTTCGAGGCGGGGGTACAAGAGAGTGGTCTTAAAAGGGCCTTTGGAAGACCCACTCCTACTTTCAGTAGTCCCCGGCTCGGAGTCATCACCGAATTCGCGAACCATTTTCAGATCGAAAGACAGCAAAAAGAAGGGAGAAGGTCAACGAGACTCACCGGGTGATTGTCAGAAATCGCCTTCTGTCGAAAACTTCGAATTCAGCCGGAATCGCCTTCGTCGAAAATTGCATTCTCCGGTGGGCTCTTACAAATCAGAACGTAAAATGGCAAACGAAAGTCCGGGGTGCCTTATATAGGCAGCGAAGGATTTTCGCATTAATGACAAGCTTTAATGGCAGCAGCCGAATCGGCACGAGCCGATCTCCGAGCACACATGGCAACACCTCATTGGATGAGTATCGAACCGTCGGTACGGCTCTGACGTCGGACAGTGTGCCTTGACATGAGAAGCGATGCCCCGGTAGTTGGAGCCTTCATAAATACGCCACCTCAAGCCTACGTGGCAACTTCTCATAGGCTGGGAGAAGATCCGGGATCGTAACCGTTGCTACACGTTAACTAAAGCGACCAGCGCGCGTAATTCGAGACCCGTCATCATTGCGATAAGGGTGGGAGATTTTCTATATAAGTACTCTCCGAGCCCGCAAGCAAGCTCGAAGAGCGAGGGACTTCTGTTATGGAGAGATCCGAGCCCGTGGCGAAATGTTAATCGGACTTGAAGTCTGAGCTGAGACGCACAAGGCATGATCCATCTGATCAAGACTACAGCATCGCAACAACTCGCGAACGTCTTCGAGTCAAAGTTAGCTCGGAGTCGGTCCTAATTGTCAGATCAGATAACTCGCTACCTCCCAGATCCGAGGCGCTTAAGTCAGTCTGATCGGATTCGGTATGACTGGTCGGATGGCGTCCGACTCGGAGTGTTCTTTGATATGGCCTGGCAAGTCGAGACGAGCAGACCTTCTGACGTGTGTATCCCACTTGTTAAACATGAAAATTGCCATAACCAGACGTGGCCGATAACTTCGCTCGCAGATGTGCACGATCCGCCAGATACGCTGCACAATCAATAGATTGCGGGCAGTATCTCCATGATCCCAGAATCCCTCTGATCATGCCGAGATCATCGGATCCGGACCGCCTCACAGGCAAGTATAAATAGCTTGCAGTGCTATGTCTACAGGTACGTGAAATCGAGCTCTCTTCTACTTTACCTTGACCCTGATTCCCTTGTCCTGACTTAGGCATCGGAGGGTCCCCCGGCATAGCCAAGGTCACCTTTGCCTTTCCTCTTGGTGCAGGTTTTAGGGACAATACGCAGAGGGTGAAGTGGAGAGAGGGCCGACCAGATTTTTGCATCAACACTTACCTCTTAAGATTATACCAGCTATGATGGTCAATGTACAAAAGAAAATTCAGCACATTGCGAAATTGTCGTGTATTTAGGCTGAAGAACCACAAGCTAAAATTGAAACATTTAATAGGTGGATGGTTAGTCATGCCAAGAGCATGAATTGATTGATGGATATATTTGCTGAAAGGGTACCTGTTATGCTTCAACAACAGTTTGATGCTAGTTTTATTGTGAATCTGACACTTGTATTTGGTACAGCCAGTACCACAGGCACCCCTTCCATGGTGAAACATACACCATCTCTTATTCCGGTTCAGGACATGCAAAATTCACTACCACTTGTGGATTTCAGGCAGTTTGAATATGAGAATAAGATTTTTGTCATTGAAGTCAGGAATGAAGAGGTACCTGGGGGGTAACCTTTACCTAGAAACCAAACTTATAATGAGAAGTAATACCCGACTAGTTTGGAGCTATCTTTAATGGTTAGGCAACAACTTTGGGACCATAATCAAATTGTATAACTGCTTCAAAAGGTAACAGGCCAAGTTCTTGGCTGAACTACCACTCCAGTGTATTACAAGCCTTATCCTGATTGGATCGACCGACATTGCTTAAGAATTATCAACCTCAATTTACACTATTTATAGGTGATATTGGTCATTCGACCATAGAACATATGGGTCACTTTACTCTATAGTGTAGGGAATTAGCCAACAATGATCACTATAAATTACAATTATTCGACCATTCACTAACCGTGGTAACATTTACTTGGTATTTCAATATGATACCTAATTCCATATAAACTTGATAAGAAATGGAAGAAAAGTTTCATGTCCAATTCTTTTATAAAGATAGAAAAATTTTCATAGCCAATCTTACACGTTTCTGACAATTGCGAGGAGAATCATTCGAAAATTATATTACTTGGTTTAAAAGAGCAAAAATTCGATGTAAGGCAGTCATGACTAATGTATAGTTCATTTAATTAGCCCAGAATGGTTTAGAGTTTAAACTTTAAAAGAAGTTTATCGGAACAAAATTTATAGATCTTTATGATCTAACTAAAAAAGTATCTTGATATTAGCTTTGCTTTAAAAGACGATACATTAAAAGAATTCTTTAATATAAACATACTATTATGATCTTAACTATGATGTAGCAATGACCAAAGCAGTAGTTAAACAACCATTTGTCTGTTTGGCATTGGTTAAAATTATAGGCGATTGCGCCATTCACTCAGAAAGTTCATAAGACGTATACATTTGATATTACTCGGGCTAACAAATTCTTTGATATGTTGGCTAGAAAATTTATTAAAGTTCCTATTAATCATAAGATACCGACAGTCAAAAAGTTAAAAAAAATTAGTTATTGTACATGACACGAAACTTAGTCTCATTCCACTAATAAGCGTGTTGTTTTTAGGAATGTTATTTAAGATAACATTGACAAAGGATTGCCTAAAGTTTCCTGAAAAAGAGAAAGAGACGATGTTAATCGATATTGATTTATTCACATCTGATATGAAAATCAACATGATTACAATTAATTCTCAGAGGTTAGTTCGACCACAAAATTTTTTTGACCTTAGAGCTCAAAAGGATCAGGTCGAGGAATGAGATGTTGGTAAGAGAACTAGGAAGTCTATGCATATGGATGAAAAGATCAAAGCATATCTAAAGGTGATAAACTCTACTTTCCAAAGGCCGCACCTATGTGAGCAATGTGCAAGGCCGATTCGGCAAAATAAACGATTTCATTGATCAAACTGCTGAGCAGAACCATTGGTCATTAAAAATATTTAAAAGGGTAACTCATTTTTACCAAACAAGGGTTAAGTACATTACTAATAATCCTGGGTCGGCTCCTGGACAAAGGATGGTTAAACCTCAGCCTACTCGAGAGGGAGTTTGGAAAAGATTGAGTCATCCGAAGTTTTCATATATACTAGAAAGGATCACATGTACTAAAAAATGACAGTGGAAAAGGCAGTAGACAACTAAACAAAGACAGTTAGTCACTATAAGAGGTGAACCTCAAATGAAGGCCATACAAATGAAGTTAAGGCTGACAATTCAAAGGCCAAAAAAAGAAGTAAAAACAATGGCTGATTAGTATACAATTAAATTGTTGCATTTATCATCTTACTATGTTCTAGCCAACGGCCTGACCGATGCTAGTAATAAAGTCATTAAAAATATTCTGCGCAAGATGATCGATGGAAACCTAGAGAGTGGTATGTCATGTTATCTGAGGCCCTTTGGGTTATCGAAATTCATCTTGGAAAAGCACATGAATGATTCTATTCATATTTACATATGGACATGATGCGGTATTACCATTGGAAATAACTTTACCATCACTAAGGGTAACTTATTAGGATGAACTCAAATCGGCCAAGTTCACATAAGCTATGCTGGTCAAACTCGAGAATTTAGATGAAATATGACTAAAAGTCTTGGACTCTATTGTGTCCAACAAAGCCAGGATAACTCGAGCCTATAACAGGAAGGTGAAAAAGAAGGCTTTTGGAGAGCACGATATGATTAAGAAGGTTACCTCTTGGAACTAAGGATGATGCTTTTCGCAAATGGTCACCCACTTGGGATGGACCATTTACAGTGGTAAAGGTTCTTAATAGAGTTGCTTACTTTTTTTGTGATATGTGGAAAAAAGTTGTAAAAAACCTGTCAACGGTCAAGTTTTTATGGCTTGTCATCTTAGATAGTGGGAACTATGGAAAGATCAAGACAAACAATTGCTAGATCAATCACAGTTCATGTATAATAGGCTAAAATTGGTCAAGAATTAGAGACAAATATTAAAAAATATAAATTTTATTATTAGGCCGATAAGAGTAGACAAAGTGTGGCTTGAGGCGATTAAATATATAAAGAAAATCAACACAATGAAAAAGTAAAAAAAGGAAGCCCGTTCGAGATACAGTTTAGGTGTAAGCTGCCTTCATTTCTTTAAACTCCTTAAAGTCACGCCTCCCGACGAGTTCGACTGTTTACCTTTTAGCCTTCCAAGATTCTCTACTCTACATAATATGGTCGAGGAAGCGAATAATCTAGTCGATACTATGATTGATTATGTCGGCCTTGTGTTCTCCTTCTTTCTTCCATTCATTGCTTTCATGTGACTCAGCTTGATATATATCAAGCTGAGAGTTGATGAAATTCAGAGGAGTCTAAGAGTTGTTTAAATCCCTTCCAGGGTAAAAGCACTCATTCTTCTATAGATCATAGTTGACCTCTTTACACTGAATTTAGAGAGTCTACATCATCACTTTATTAAAATGTTGTCTATTTTACTGTAGGCAATTATACCAGGCCACATCATATCGGTCAGAGAGTGTTTGACTCCCTATGAATGGAGGCACACTCATTTTCATGAGCGTCCAATATTTCAAAGTTGTTTTTGACAAGAAAATAAGTATTGTTGAGGCATTAGAGCTTAGGCAGAGCATCCAAGAGTTCCTCTAGTGGAGCATCATTATCCGCGATGTCCTGAAACTCATGGATAGATGAGTCAATGTCAAAGTGGAGAGAGGAATGAGCAAAAGAATCGATCTCGAGGGTAAGAAATTTCCTTAAGAAAGCTTAATCCCAATTCGAAGGAAAACAAGGGTATAGTTGCCATGATAAAAAATGGAAGTTTTGAATTTGGAAGCAAGAAAGATTTGAGTGTGTAGTGGAGAAAGTACCATTTATTCCTTTATATAATGCTCAAGGAAGCCTAGCATGCCCGAAGTCAAAGTGTCATGATAATTGAAGTGTCCATTAATAGCATGAAACATCCCGAGGAAGATGGAACGAGTGAGTGCACAACTTTTCATGTTTGTGCCACGCATCAAGATGGTTATTCCTTTTAAACATTATGAAAAAATTAAGTATCGAAGGCATTGTTAAGGGAGAAGGCATTGTGGCTGATTGCATTGAAAATAAAGAATTAAGGGCCAACAATACAACAATTAAAGAGGCAGAAAAATATATGATAATCAAAACTCAAATGAAGAAAAAATGGCAATTGTCTTTTGCAATTTTGATCGTCCTGCCTCTTGTCGCTTGAGAACAGTTTTGGTCTTTGAGGTTGAGCATACCATCTAGCCGATTAATGAAGTATGCTCTTGCATGAAGACACTAAATGTCTTGACCTCAATTTTTTGACCACTTCTAATCTCGATCAATGATTTTTACTCTTTTAATGCCTTCGGTTTATCCTCCGTTGTTGAGATTTGAGCCTTTAGATCAATTAGAGTCGAGTTTGACTCCTTCTGTTTGTCATACACAACAGAAAGTTGTTCCTTAGCGTTTGTGACCTCGGTCATTTTAAGGGACATGGCTGCCTGATTAAACTGAACTTTATTAACCGCCATAACTATATCTTGGTGGTCATGAATTAGATTAAGAAATTCATAGAGTACATGCATCTTTGATGATAAGAATTCTGACAAGGATTCGTCCGACTGAGATAGAGTTTGGTAGCAATGGTTAAGAAGATTAAGAAGATTGAGTCACTCAATCGATTTCAAAGAAATGATGTCAAAGCGAATAAGAACTTGTAATTCCTCCTGAAGTTGCTGAAGCTCCAATGAAGGCATTGTCTACTCAGCCACCAAGGCATCATTGGTGAAGGCTTGGTCTTACACGAGAGATAGGTGGTGTATGAAAAGAATTTTTGAGATACTTGGAACACTTTTTGCATAATCATAGCTGACATCGATATAATGCTACACTTCATCAGATAACAAACAATGTGACTGAGAAGATAAAAGCTTGATGCACAGTTGAATAGCAAGCCGAGACCGAGAGAAATAGAACTTGGCTGAGAGAAGAGGAACAATTAAAAAGAGAAACGTAACATGAGAAAGATCTGGACGATGACTCGTCAATTGCCATAACAGTTTAATAAAAATAGAAACGTCTAAAAGAATAGCTGTAGCGAGATCTATAAATAGTCAGATGATTAGTGGAAGAAAAAATAATTAAATCTATCAAACAAATCAATTTTATCTTACTTTTGCACAATCAAGTAGTTCTATTTTAGGAGTAGTGACGATCTAGTAGTGGTAATCTTTAATTGTAATCTAAATCTACACTTATATATGGGACATGATCTTTATCCAATACAAGTAGTTCTTTCAAAAGAAGCATTTTTGCATTTGCTCTTTCATAATTGATTATAAGTGTATTTTTTTATTACACTAGTATACTGAAAAGTCCTTTCCAGGTGCAACTCATTTTGGGAGGAAGAATCTTACTCTTAACTATTACCTAATGGTTACAAATATTTTGTGAGTGGTCGAGTAGGTGACCAATCTTCTTAGGTTTCGGTCCTACTCTGTCAAATTTAAAATTTAACTTAGTTGATTAATTTGGTGCTTCGGGTCAAATTGTTTTGTTTGAACCGAGGTGTCATATCGATTCGGGTAAGCCCGCAAACGCTCTACGCAACCGCAACGGGAAACAGACCAATTGCTAATACACTCATTAAATGGACTATAGGTGTGTTTCGCTATCTATCAGTGGCTAGATTTTTTATTTTTTTTTATACGGTGTGGCCCACTCGAGTAGATAGGGCGACTTTATTTCACCAGAAGATCTTCATGGTGGGGCCAACCTATTGAAAGTGATATCACATGCGCTTAACAGCTTGGAGGCTGACTATCTATTTTAATCTGGGTGGACACAAATTGGATGGTTGGATTTCCAAGACTGGGTTTTCTTTTTCAGCCATCATCCACGGTTGCTGTCATCAGATCAACGGACAGGATTACCAAACCGAGGGACACGGTGACACATTACACGTCAGATGCATGGGCACCACAAAATTCATTTGAGTGTGGATCCTCTTGGAAAGGATTAGGGTCCAAACACAATTATTGCACTCAAGTGCTTGTAATTTTCACTTTTGATGCCTATTAGTCATCTTTCTTTTCTGGCCATTAGCTTTGGTGGGCCATCCCTATCTACCCATCTCTTTCTTTCTTTTTTCCTTCACCGGTCTTTCCCTGTCAAGATCTCCTTACATAAATGTACTTTGTCATGGATATATTTATGAATGGAATTATCCTTAATGTACGTATGCGTGTCTATCTGCTCCTAGCTACTCCCCCCATGAGTGGCAACTGAAACCGGCTGTATTTAATATCTTTGGGGAAGCTAGATGAGGCCAGGCCCAAACATGCCCGTTTAAATTTAGGGTCGGCTTAGAATTAGTCATTTCTAGTACGATAAGGGTCACTTAAAGCACTAAAAATAAAAATAAAATAAAATAGAAAAAGATTTTTTTTTTTAAATTACGAAAATGCCTAATTAATATAGAATTAATTTACGTTCTCGTGACTGTTTAATAAGGGCCCACTTGGATTTCAAATACCTAGAGTTTTGAAGGTGACTCGGAATCAATGGTGATTTCAAATTCTTCCATTGTGTTTAGCAGCTTGTATTTGGAATCTTCCATAATTAAAAAATAACATAGTATTGAAATTATATAGTATATTTATAGAATTTTAAATTTAATTATTAATCAACTTTAATATAACTAATTAGCATAAATATCTGATATTTGACTTGATAATAAGCCCATTAAAATATGTACTCCAAAAAAATGATGAAATTCTAAGCCTTAGAAGGGCCACAAGCATAAGATGACAATGGAGCAGCTAACTAATATTCTTCAACCGTTGATTTAAATGGCTAATGTTTGGAGTACTCAGAGCAATGTATTAATGTAATTTAAGTGATGCAATTGATAATTTAATTGTTTTGGGTTATCATCAATGGGCCATATGTACAATGGATTAGTCGCTTAGCAACACTTATATTAAAAATAAACAAAAAAAGAGAGAGTGGTTTGGTAATCTCCACAAAAATAAGATTGCAAAACTTAACAAAAGTGAACATCTGCAATCCCTTGAATTCCATTCCACACTACAAATGACCCTTGTATTCCGAATATCCTCCAATCCCCTCCAATCCAGCCTGCCAAACGACCCCAAAGGTTCAGGTAAGCTAGCTCATTAATGCAAGTAATTATCATTAGAGACCTTTTGTTAGATTCCTTGATAGCCACTAAGAAAGGGATTGGTGGCTCGGATGGGCCCCACCTTCATGTTTAAATCAAATCCACCTCGACCACTAGGTGCCTCATCTCCTACTAGGCCCAAGGCCCAAGGCCCAAAACTCTACTCCATCCGTGATTCAGGTTGACCACACGATTAGAAACAATGTACAAGGTAATGCTTACCCTCCAAATTGTTTCCCGTGAATTAATAATGGTTGGACCTGATTTTTGGGTCCTACTCCTAAATTTTAGTGTAACATTTAATGCTTGGAGTGGATTTCAAATAATCATCATGATTGGTCCTAATCAAGGGTGAACGTCTTTATCCTAATTATTTTCCTTTGGTGTGCCCCACCTAAATTACACTGGTCAGCTTGATTTGTTTTTTTTTTTTCCCTGGACCTATCCTGGGATTACACATATAATAGTTGGAGTGAATTCAGATTCGCATTATATTGGGCCCCGTAAAGAAATCAAGGGGGCATCCCCTCTCCCAACTATTCAAAAAAAAAAAAAAAAAAAAAAAAGGCCATCCATTGCTGGTGATATAATTAATAAAGGGATTTTCATACCCTTGTTTTTTATGTGGTCCATGATGTGTTTGTGAGATCCACTCCGACCATTAGATAAGTCATCCTGTATTAGGCTCATAGGGTCAAAACATTAGTTGACATGTAATTTAATGGGCTACACCAAAGGAAATAGTTGGGAGAAAGACATCCACCATTAATTTTTACAAGACGCACTATGAAATTTACATGAAATCCACGCTAACCATTAGATGGAAAACCAAAAGTTAGGCTTTGGGCCCAAATATTAGTCCCATTTGTGATCAAGTGGGCCACACTAAGATAAATAGCTTGGAGCATGAGCATTGCTCTATACATTGTTTCTAATCATGTGGTCCACCTAAATTATAAATGGAGTTGAGTTTTGAGCCCTAAGACTAACAAGGGGTGACACACCATCGTGATGGTTGGAGTGGATTTCAAATGAATATCAAAGTAGGGCCCAACCCAGTCGCAGAGCTCGTTCCTGGAAAAACCAAGTGGTGTGAAGGGTACCTAATGATAATTAGGTAGATTAATGTAAGTAGGTATATTGAAAAACATTTTTGAAAAGGTATTAGAATATAAATTCTATATTAAGTAGGAAGAATAATGTAAGTATATTGAAAAATCTTTTTGAAAAGGTATTATAACATAAATTCTATATTAAGTAGGAAGAACCCCAAATTCTATATTAAGTAGGAAGAAAAAACCCCCCAAAATAAATAAACCGAAAGGAAAAAAAAGAAAGAAAAGAAAAAGAAGAAGCCTAATCCTCGATAACCAACTAGCCAACTCTAGTTTTATTCCTGTAGTTATACCTCTCTCTCTCTCTCTCTCTCTCTCTCTCTCTCTCCCACCGTTCTACTTCCACCATTGTTGTCCATTGCTAGCTCATTATTGACTGCTAGTTGTAGCTCTATTAGGAAATTTTCAAAATAAATAATTTGGATACTGAAAAATAAATTAGAAAATAGTTAGGCTGAAGCATGTATTGGATATATTGTCCTTAAAGCGTGATACACCCCCTCTTCTCTCATATTAGAGATCATCTGCGGGCTGCTTCTTGGATATGATAGGCATTGTTTGGTCTTGCATGCAACAATCATGAAGGCACCAACTTAGGAACTTAGATAATGATGTCACAGTCTCTGATAGGCTTAGTGAGTAATCTAACTTAGAACTCAATGAGTTTGAGTAATCAGCGGGTTACTAACTCGTTAAAAGAAAATGCGAGAGATCTTATGTTCTTGTGGAGGATCGATTGGATTTTCTGATTTGTCTGGACCTGGAGAGGTCCAATTTATATAGATGGAGTGAGCGGACCATTGCACTTGAGGCTATCAAAGATCAGAATGTTGCAAAATAATGTTTCTGACTGCTGTCTAGGGAGAGAAAATAATAAAATGATTTTGAATAATTTTTTTATTGGATTTTCCTTGTATGAAAGTGGTGTATGTATACATGTATCAGTACATTGTATGTGGGCAAAGCCGGATCAATTAGACAACTGTCAAGATCAATTAACCTGTTGGGAATCAATTAACTTGCCAGAAGATATCTCTAATAATTCCCCTCAAGTTGGTGAGTGGATGTTAAGAACTCCCAACCTGTGAATGAGATGATGAAATTGAGAAGTACCAATGGGCTTAGTGAAGATATCAACAGGTTGTCGATCCATTTGAATACTGGCAGTACGAATGAGACATGACTGAATCTTTTCTCAAATAATGTGGCAATCGATCTCAATATGTTTTATGTTCATGGAAAACGAGAATGGTAGCGATGGCGAGAGCAACCTTGTTATCACAAAAAAGTAAAACAAGTTGTGGATATGGCAGTTGTAGATTGCCGAGGAGATAGAAAAGCCATGTGATCCCACAACATGTATTTGCCATGGCATAGTGTTCAACTCAGCAGAAGAGCGAGAGATCATGGACTGTTTCTTAGACTTAAATGAAATGGGATAAACCCCCAACATGATGCAATAACCTGTAATTGAACGACAAATCTCTGGGAAACTGGTCCAATCCAAGTCACAGTGTTCTTGGAGTTGTAGAGTATTAAAGGAAGAGAGTAATATACCTTAACCCGCTATTTATTTGAGGCAGTGAAGAATTCGTTGGGCTGCATCAAGGAGTGGCTGTTGTAGCTTTTCTTTTCTTCCACACGCACACACTCAGGCCGTAGTGGGATTTCACCACCTATGGGTACTCGAACCCTTGACCGGGTGTTGAAACTCCTGAGAGTCTACCACCGAAGCAAGAGTAAAGATCTAGCGGCTGTTGTGGCTTATCCATTAATTAACTTAGGATATTTACTGAATAAACAATATTTGGTCATGTGATTAAAAGATAGATGAGGCGATGGACCAATGAAGTGATGGTAGCTGGTTGGATCAAATAGTAGATTTCCATTATTAGTGAGTTTCAAGTTTTTATTTATAGTTTTTTATATGAAGTTTCAAGTTTTGTTCCATAGGAAAGATGGTGGGATTAGCTCCAAGAAAACTAATGTCTTCAAAAATTTCTATGATTCTTAAAAAAAATAAAATAAAATTCAAAATCATTTTTATTATGATATCAAAGCCATCTATTGATCTAAGCCATTGATTTAGTGACCTTTTTTTACGGACATTTCTTGTTTGTGCCCAAGAGAATGCACAGAATCCCGTCTCCATTACCAGCAGAAACCTAGCGCCACAAGTGCCGGAAGAAATCCAGCACCATTGTCCAAATCCATGCCAAGTTTATCTTCCATTCCATCAGCATTCCAAACCTACAAATCCATCAAACCCACTAACCCTAAAAACCCTAATTGATTTTTTTTTTTTTTTTGTATGAAAGTGGTGTATATATACATATATCCGTACATCGTATGTGGAAAAAGCATGATCAATTAATCAGCTGTCAAGATCAATTAACCTGCTGGGAATCAATTAACTACTTGGAGGATATCTGTAGTACAAAAAGAAAATAATTATGTAATTCTTTCTTTTGTTCTTTGCTTCATGTATTTTGAAAATTGTGTGGATCCTACCCTAACTTGTTGGAGGATATCTGTAATAGAAAAAGATCATTCTTTCTTTGCAAGATGGGCTCCACCATGCGGATTTGAATTCTATTGTGGCCAACCATGTGGTTAGGTTCTCATCAAATCTGTGTGGAGCTCATCTTGAAATGATCCAGACCCTCCTTTCTTCACAATGTCTAGGCCAGCTTGGCACCTCCTTGGAAGGCAATCCAATAAGGTCGATTGTCGAGCCAGACCCAATGGGAGGGCTGGGCTAACATTTCATCCTGAAAAACTGAGTCAGGTTTGGGTTGGGATTATTAGATTTATGTCAGTGCCCTGTAGGTCTGGTTGAAAAGCCTGTCCTGGCACAGCCCATTGCAAACCGAGCTGTATTCCATTAGTACAATGGCAATAGCCACTGTGTTAATTACTAGCTAGGAACGTCCTGGGTGGCAATGGGCTCAGAGGCCTGGCCCTGCATTGCCAAGCCAATGATAAATGTCTCAGACTTACTCAATTGCAAGGTTCAAACATGAAGTGGGTCAAGTCGTGTGGCCCCCACCACAATATGTTCGGAGCATCTACCCCATCAGCCAGATGCACCCATTAATTCCATGGTAGGCCACACCACATACAACAGTTAGTGGGGTTACCTTCGCATTAAAATATTTGTAATCATTTATTGGGCACAATGAGATGTCGTTCAGAAATGCAGTGCATCCATTGTGTGTCCCACTTGGATGAGGGGTCAGATCAAGTTTCAGCTACATCCAAAACTCAAGTGAGCCCCACCAAGTACTTATATATGTTTTAGGCATGTCTTCAAGTGGCTTTAGATGGTATGGTATACGACTTCAAGTTCGTTATAGGGCTGATTTTTGGTATATCGTATAACCTAATTAAGGGGACCTATCAAATGCATGGTGCTCATGTTCGACACATCATGGTGGGGCCTCTAGTTTTCATGGGGTGCTGCATTAGGTGTGGACTGTTCATGTCTTGCACTCACATCACATGAGATGAGTTCCCAAAAAGTTCCCATGAGTTCTTTAAAAACTGGTGTGCAGATGCTCTCTCTCTCTCTCTCTCTCTCTCTCTCTCTCTCTCTCTCTCTCTCTCTCTCTCTCTCTCTCTCTATATATATATATATATATAATTCTTTCCTTGCTTGGCTACCTGATACGGTCAGGGCCAGGTTAAAGCCTTTTCAACCCCTTTAGGGCTAGGAAGATGGAGCCAAGGTTGGCCTATTGCAGTCCTTGTCCTCAGCTTGGGTTGTGATCTAGTGGTATTGGACCGGACGCATTTTGGTTAGTGACCCCAACACGAGCCAACTAGCTGATGTTAAAGCGTTGTGGGCCTTGCCATGATGGATGTGTTTTATGTACACTATCCATCTATTTTTCTAGCTCATTTTAGGGCATGAGCCTAAAAATGAAGCTGATACAATTCTTAGGTGGATCGACCACACCACAGGAAAAGTGGGGATTGAATACTTACATTTGAAAGTATGTTAGGGACCACAGAAGTTTTGGATCAAGCTTATACTCTTTTTTTTTTCCCCCTTCCGTCGAGGTCTGTGTGATCTTATGAATTGGATAACAAATAAACATTACAGTGGACACTAGGAAGTTTTTAATGGTGGATGTTCAATCAACACTGTTTTCCCGTGGTGTGATCCACCTGAGATTTGGATCTAGCTTTTCGTTGGAGTCATGCTATTAAATGAGCAGGCAAAATGGATGGACAGTGCAGATAAAACACACAGATAATGGTGGCACCCCATAGAGCTTTGACATCAAATAGCCGGCTTGTGTTGGGGTCAGTAGCCAAACCGTGTCCGAAGTTTGGTTTACTCCAGTGTGCTCCTACTGAAGGAAGCTAAGGGACCCACCCAATATAATGGGACCCACCCACCCACCCACCCACCCAACAATGAAATCCATTGAAGTAACAGATTTGGTGCACTGGCCAAAGTAACACAAGCACCGTTCAAATGCACCTGATCCGTGCTAGCTGTTTGCTACCCCCTTCAGTGATCCATGCCGTTGATTTGATGGGCCTCAGCTTGGATGAGGTATGCCAAAAAATATGTCTACCATATTATACTCTGGTTGTGTAGGACACTTGATACACAGGCAGTTAGAGATGGAAAGCAGGGAATATATTAATTAACTCAAATAAACCGACTAAATTTTGGAATCCAGAGTGGCTAAGTTACAGCCCCAAAATCAGAATGATTGAAAAATCCTGACCTTTGATTCGTGGACACTTGTTTGTTGAAATAAGACCATTGGATTATCTTCTTTAACTTTTAACCGTCCAATAAATGTCCACAAATCTGATTGTTCAATTATATTTAATAACCGTTATTATTGGTTGATGATACATATAAAACTGCCTCTCATAGTTTAGACGGTCTAGCTTGAATTACTTTAACCCACGTCTACAATTTCTATGTAATTTCTAAGTGCCTGCGTATCATCCACACACTCTGCCAGAGTACCAAACTTTTTCCCAAAAACAATCAAGATTGAAAGATCCTAATCCTTTTGGCATTTATCATTATTTTAAGTTGATCCTGGACCGCCGCTGTATTTTTTTTCTCAACCGTCTATTCATCGGACACCAGATAGAAGGGCTGCAATCTCAAAATCATAAGATTTCTAAGGCATCCCCCATCTGTTTTGTGCTGAATCAAATCAACGGTTTGGATCACCAAACAACGGGCCCCACATACGGATTCCACATGAGAATCAAACTCATAGATGAGCAAGAAAAGTCAAAAAAGTAAAAAGAGGTCCATGTGGTGGCAGCCATGTGATCATGTCCCAAAAGGCAAAGAGCCATGCATTTCTATACGACCGTTGTCCAAGACCAGCGTCTCCCTCAATGTAAAATATTATATTTCAAGTCTTGAAAAATCCATGACCGTACACATTGAGTTCAGATTAGTATCGAAAACCAGCTTAAGGAATCAACGGATACTAATATCATAATTTCAACTGAGATGTTCAGATACAGTGTTGTATGTGAATTCTAACGTACAACGCAAAAAACATATCACTTTTAAGAACATCAGAGCCATTAAAAACGTGGGCCAGATTGTAAAAATCACCTGTGGTGAAAACGAGGATCACCTACTCATCAGGCTGGCTACAAGGTGAGAATCAACGGGCACCCGATGGTTTTACTCAATATACATGTGTGGCTCATCTAATGAATGAATTGATCCCTTTTTCTCTCCACGAGGTCTTCAGGGCGGGCCACCTTTTTCACGGCTTAGATACTCTAAAAAGAAATGGTTGTACGTGAAACTTCATTTATATTGTTGTATGTGAACATGCTCATTTTAAATAAAAAGAAGTCCACATACAATGTTGTATGGGAATGTTAACATACAACGCTTTCTTTAGGGAAGCTTGGCCGTAGGGAATAACATCTGAGCCATTGAAAAGTTGGGAAGCATCATAAATGTCATTTGGGTCGAAAATCAGGATATTGCATTCATTCGAGTTGAGTTTATCCCTAGTTCTGTAGATACTTTTTATTAATTTATTTTCTTATATTTATGTGATTTTAAAAAATTCCTCAGGAATTTGCATGTTCCCAAACAATGCTTGAACAATTGGAAATTCCAGGAGATGCTTCCGAGGGAGGATTTAACAAAATGGCTTAATCTATTTTGTTTTTCTTTATAAGAAGAGAAGTTGATAATTGTGGAGCCCAAATGGTCTATCTATAACATCCAGCCCGTCCAACATATGAGATTCATCATGATGATCACAAGAACAAAATATCGGGCCAATCGAATCATCAGATGGGCCACACTTGAATTTCGATGTTTATGAGTGGTGTACGTTACTTTTTATGGTTTGGCCCACCTTACAAATTTTTTACTTGTCTCATAATCTTAGTGTGATACATCTGTTGAATGGTTTGGATGTCAGATACATATAATGTAGGACCCACAAATTTTAATTCTGCACTTTTAAAAGAAAAAAATAAAAATAAACAAAGGCATTTACGTAATTTCGCCTCTTAAAGGGCACCATCCATTAGGTAAAATCTAAAACAATGGATTGATTTTGAGGTAAAAATTCCAATGTATATTCAATAATAAGATATGCTCATAGTAATTTTTTACCATATGCAGGGATTTTTACTGCATGGAGACTTCTATATATCCGATTGGAGAAATTACATTACCATCTTCCTTTATATTTCTTTACGACTGAGTACAGAATCGAGATTGCTGGGCCCGCGTGGTATCTATCTCCCATCCAATCTGTCTAAAGTGAACGATGATATTATCACTCTAACGGACTAGAAATATAACGGAATCAATTATAAGGTGGGCCAATTTATAAAATATAATATATACCATTCAAAATATCCTAATGTAAGTGTAGTTCCCGAGATGATCTACTTATCCTTATGTTTTGTTCATGTTATCACTGTGATGGAGCGTATATATTTCAACGGGTTGAATGTTATATACATACCACGTGACCCCACAACTCATAATTTTCACTACTTTTTTAGAAGGAATTAAATAAGAATATTTTTATAATTTCTTTGGTAAAATATAGTAAAAGTCTCATGCTTATAATGCTCCGAGTTGAATTGTGACACTAAGACATCTAATCTCTTCATCCAGCCTTAAGATTAGGTCCAACACAGATTTTACGGTTTACCATGCAAATATTGAACTAATGTGATAATTGTACCTATTTGGTCTTTAACCTTTAATTTGGAAGGTCCAATATACAATTTGATCAATCCTAACCATTCCATCCATGGCTCAAAAAACAATAACTGCAAAAATAAAGAAAAATTAGGGATGGATTGGATTGTCGGATAAGTTTTATTTTAAATATAGCCATAAAAAGTGTTCTGAACTTATTGGATGGTTCAGATTGACCAATTGGATTGTAGAAGTGACCGATGGACTTGGAAGCAATATAACTTGTAGTGCTCGTGGTTTTATCAATTCAGTTAGACAGGTCAACCCATTGATCTGAACCATCCATTAAGTCTAGAAGACATTCCCAAGGTTACTATGCAAAGGACACACTAATCCGATGAGCTAATCCATCAATGGTTTGGCTTCATTTTCCATAGCCATCCTTTTTTTCCTAAGCCATGTATGGGATGGCCGTTGTATCCAAACAAAACTGATTAGAAGAACAAGAAATCCATGATGGTCTCTAATTAATAGATGGATCCAAATGTTGATTAGACTTATTTTTTAGTAAATGATCTTTACTATCCATATTAAAGACCACATATTGAATGGTTAATATTTGTTGGGTTAGTGTGGTGCTCGCTGCTATACATTCATATACGAGAGATTGAGGCAGGTATGGGAGTGATGACGCCGATCACTGTCTTCCTCAAGGAGATAACTCCTCGTAGAAATACCTCGAATTTACTTGGAAAAATAAGAAACTATAAATAAATTTTTAAAAATTCAAAATCTCATTAATAGATAATAAAAATAAATTTACAATATCTTACATAGTGATACCAAAACTAGGAAGAAATTTTAGAATCAAACTCCAACCTAAACTCCCTAAAATTTGTAATTACTAAAAATAATAAAATTTTAACTATAATAAAAATCATAATTCTAATTATACTCTTCTAAAGCCTAATTTCTAAAAATAAAAATTTTAAATAAAATTTTGCTAGAAGAGTCCTATCATGATTACAGGTTATTTCTAAAAATAAAATAAAATCTAAAACTCTAAAAATAAAAAAATATTAAAATTTGAAATTATTAAAAATAGTAATTTTCCTTAAAAAAATCGTTTTTGAACTAAAAGCACGCGTTTTCTGATGAAACAGATAGATGCGACCCACTTTGTGGATTGATTCACCTCAGATGACCTGTTTCAGTAAAGATTGATAGGTTGTGCGCCCCGTAACGATACTTAAATCAAAAGTTACAATCAATTTACAATCCACCTTCTTTTGGCCCATCCATGCTAGAAATGTATCAGTAACACATTATACATCATACCCCTCCACTTAACAAAAATCATCCTTGATCGAGTTACTTAAAGGACTCGGCTCATGAGTATCAAATAGCTTCTGACGTCGATGTTATTAGCCTTTCTCTTTTACTTAGCATTAGGATCTTGAGCTAACACAATACATGTATTTATACTCTCCTTAACTTGGCTAGTATGGATCAATTCCTTCACTTGTGCTTGGAAGATCTCACATTCCTTATGATAATGTGAGTAATTAGGCAAACTTGTCTCTATGACAAGATCAATGTGGTTTTGTATATCTTATATGAGAGATAATTTATTAGGGAGTTCATCAAGCACACTCGTCTTGAACTCCTACAACACTGGGTTCAAATCCTCTAGGATGTTCATAGGTTACGTATATATTTTCTTTTCAACTAATGCACATATATCTCATATTTTCTTAGATTGTTTAACAAAAGTCTGTTCAGTTATGAGTAGAGTTGCACATGAGTCGAACTGAGTCAAGCTTGGCACAACTCGACTCAGCTCGGCAACTAGCTAACCCCAGTTTTAACTCAGCTCAGTCCTTGAGCCTGACTGGCCAACTCGAATCGATTCAGTTAGCAACTAGGGCCAGTTTGAGCTTGTATGGCATTTTCTCAAACACATGGAGTGCACCTTCAATTTCTTATAGTATACAAAACAACAACAGCAATTTACAGATATTTCATCAAACACTCAGTAGGCAATATCAAATTCAAGATACAATGATAGTTTTATCATGTAATGTGTGTTTTTTGGTAGTGATTTGTTTCATATCCATACCTTCCTCGCCATTAGCGGATCTCGCGGAGAATGTATGCACAAAAAAAAAACAACACTTTATTGAGTCATTTCATCAAACACTTAGTGAGGAATATCAACATCAAAATAACCGAGTCACTGAACTGGTTTGATCCACGTTCGATCCGAGTCAATTCGATCTTGGATAAGCTCGTGGAACTTTGACCTCCAAAAATCAGCTCGACTCGGCTCGAACTCAATTTTGAACCAAGTCAAATCAAGCTTTTTTGAGTTGAGTCAACCGAGTTCACCAAGCTAACTTGGTTCATGTATAGCTCTAGTTATGAGAGACTGTCCCTCCACTTTAGAAGTCTTGGGTTAGTTTTTTGTTCCCATATGGGTCACATGTCTGCCACTGATGAATCATGTGGCCTGTTGCAATTCTGTTTCGATGCAGTCATCTCTTGCCATCAAATAATGAGATTTCTCTATATAATTTCTTACTGATCGGCTATCTTGCCAATAATTCTAGTTTTGTTGGAATAATACTTGATTATATTTGTTAGGGAGGAATCGCATGCACAATAACTATTTCATCCGTGATCACATGCGGATTGATTCTTTCATCTGTCTCGTCCTCTCGAGTTGAAGTTTTTTTCACCAACTTAAAGCTCCCCCTATCAACTTGTAGGCTATAAGCTTTACCTTCTTTACTTTAGGGATTTCCATATAGTCGTAGAATTGTTCAACTTTAGAAAGTCAATTGAGGAATTCTTAATGTGAAGTTGGCTATTAAAGCTATAAAGATCCTCCTTCATCGTAAACTCTTGATCTACCCGATATGCTCGATCATCGCCTTGTCTGGGATATTAGAGGATCATGTCGTCGACTTCTTTGTCGTTGAATTCCCCTTATTCTGGAATAATCCTTTAGTGTATCGCCGACACCATGTTGCGATCAGGGCGATTACGAGTCCTAGAAGCTGCTGGCGGTGGATCACCGCCATGAACACGAAGTTTCCCTATAGCCTTCATCATACGATCAATGGAAGGCTTCATCTATTTCATGGTTTGTCGATTCTCTCACTTTGCTGCATCGAAAGTTGTTAAAAGATGATTCCATGGAGCACCGTCAATGAGATTGTTGCCCGACCCATTGTTAAAAGCTATAGATTCGAGGAGAAAACCTTGCTCTGATACTAAACTGATGTAGGGATGGGCGTGATGAGGTCGATCATCGTCTTCCTGAAGGGGATAACTACTCTAATCCACAGAGCTTATTTGAACTCCTCACAGAGATACCTCATATCCACGGAGGGAAAATAAAAAACTAGAAATAAATTCTAAAAAATTCAAAATTTCATTAATAGATAATAAAAATAAATTTACAATCTCTTAAATAGTGATACCAAAACTAGGAAAAAGTTTCAGAATCAAACTCCAACCTAAACTCCTAAAAATTCATAATTATTAAAAATAGTGAGATCAACTCTAATAAAAATCCTAATTCTAATAAAATTCTTCTAAAGCCTAATTTCTAAAAACAAAAATTCTAAATAAACTTTTTCTAGAAGAGTCTTATCATGATTACAAGGTATTTCTAAAAAAGAAAGAAAATGTAAAACTCTAAAAATAAAAAAATATTAAAATTTGGAATTACTAAAAATAGTAAGTTTCCTTAAAAGATCATTTTTGAGGTAAAAGCATGTGTTTTTTAACGAAACAGATAAATGCGACCCACTTTGTGGGTCGATTCACCTTGGATAGTCCATTTCAATAAAGATTAATTGGTTGTGTACCCCGTAATAATACCCGGATCAAAAGTTACGGCGAATTTATGGTCCACCTTCTTTTTACCCAACCATGCTAGGAATGTAACCGTGACACGCTATACATCATTGATGCGCCACTGCTTTAAAAGCTCTCTAAGTCATAGAGCCCCTAGTTGCATTGAGGAACTTAGTCATTCCCATACATTCATCTTGACCATTGGTTAGGTTCACTTCATATTTCATGAGCTACCAAGCAAATTAATACCGCACCAATCCGACAAATACGGACCATTGATTAATGATCTTTAATATGCTTACGATCATTTACACGAAAATATGGTTAAGAACCACTCAAGTTAGGCAATAGTAACCATCCATCCATGGCTTTGTAAATGGATGGGTATAGAAAAATAAGACCAAATCAAGGATGGATTGGATCATTAAGATTGCTGCTATTTTTGTATGATAGCCTGTGAAAAGTGTCCTAGACTTGATGGATGGTTTAGATCTCTCAACTAGACCGTCCAAGTGAACCTATGCAACTAGGAACACTATAATTTATGATGCATTGATAGCACCTAGGGGTGTACATCGAGTCGAACCCAGTCGAGCTCGACTCGGCTTGGCCACTAGCTGACCTCAACTTGAACTTGGCTCAACTCGGTTTGGTGAATAGCTCGGGCCAGTTCAAGACAAGATCGAGCCGAGTTCGTCATTGCAACATTTTCACAAACGCCTGAATTGCACTTTTAAAATCTCACTGTATTTAAGATTGCAGCAATAGTTTTACAGGTATTTTATCAAACACCTTCTAAGCAACAAAAAAATTAAAAAAAAAAGGGTGTTGGTTTCATATATATACCTTCCTTGCCACCGGCCACACTTCTTCAAGGCATTTCATCAAATGCTTGGTGAGCAAAATCAATATCAAAGTAACTGAGTCACCAAATTGGTTCAATTTGAGTTCGATTTGAGCTGGGTTTGATTCAACTCGAGTCAATTGAGGCAACTCGAACTCATTTTTTGAGCTAAAAAAATCAGCTCAACTCGGCTTCGAACCGAGTTGAATCGAGCTTTTTCAAGTCGACTGAAAAAAGAGCTAGCTAACCGAGCTAGCTCGGTTCGTGTACACCTCTAAAGCACCGAGCATCTCTCTTTATTAGAAGTTTGATAATTCCACACGTATGCGGTGCATGCAGGCACACGTGCTACCATGAAGCATTTGGGTAACCATATGCAAATTGAAATGATGATTGAACAATATTTTGTAACCGTCGATTTGTTTTTCATATTGTGACGTACATGAGGTGCACAATGGCATGATTTTTAATTCAAAAGATCTAATCATGTGTCCCACTGGATGGAAGGTTAGATCTTATACACGTGTTAATATTGGCACATGAGCCTATGCGTAGATGGGCAGGTCTCACATGCGTGTGGAGTACCAAACTTCTATTTTTATATTCTACTTTATATTAAAAATAATTACCCGGTATCACGTTTTTAGTTTGTCTTGACCGAATGAGACCCGTGGGATTCTAATACATGCAACAGTAGCACAGCTAGTGGTACCAGTACCATCTTTTCCACCAACATGCCACCTGTGTAGAACAATATCCATATATACCATGGAAACCTTAGGCCCCAACATCAAGACCACCTTCTCAACACTCACGCTGATGAGCTCACTAGGTGGGCCTACCTTTATGTTGATTCAGACAGTCGGCTGTCCATTGGTTCCAAGATTGTGGCCCCCTTGATGAATGGAGCTGCGTGATTGTTCTTCTATGTGTGTTATTCATGGTTCGGCCCATGTTTTCATGGTACTGATGGTCCGTATGTTATTAGTTCTCCAAACAGAAATGATCTTGTATATGGAATATGCACCTAACATATTTTGTACATGGAATATGCACCGAACATATTGTCCGCATCGGGTCGAGTCGGACCGGATTGGGTCCAACTCAGCTCGATTCAAAATTTTCAGGTGACTGACCCTAGCTTGATCCAATCACGTGATCGAGTCCAGGTCAGCTGACTTGATCTGGTTCAATGCCTTGCTGGCCGGACTCGGTCAGGGAAATTGAGTCGGATCGAGTTAGGTACGATTCAGATCAGGTTATGGTAGGGTTTGGGATTATGAGTAGGGTTTAGGATTAAGCTATAGTATTGTTTACCTGAAATTTGAAATTTTTTTTTTTTGGTTAATGAAGTAAAATGATCTTAAAAAATGGATGGGCGGCATGGATATATAATAAATACATCAATGTGGGCCCAACGGTAAGGACAATACTGTCTTATCTGGGACCTAGGCCGCACCTAATCCGCTCCCTTCGTTTCATTTCTTTTTAAAGGAAAAAAAAAAATCCGATGGGTCCTGCATCATCCTTATCCGAATTCAAAGGAGAAACTTTGATACTCTGACAGTGTGTGTTGAATGATACACATGCACTTATAAATTATTTAGAAATTGTATTTTTGGCATACAAGTAAATCAAATTAAACATTCTAATTTAACGTATTCAAGTTTAGAATAAACCAAAATTAACCTTTTTTTTTTTTTTCCTTTTTGTTATACCACTATCAGATTTGGGGACATCTATTGGATGGTTGAAAATTTTTTCAACATTATTATTTCAAAAACAAGTGTCCAAGAATTAGAGTTTAGGATGACGAAGTCATTCTGATTTTTGGACGTTACACCGGTTTAATTTGAGTTAGTGTATTCCACTTCTACCAGTTTGAAGTGCTAATGTATTAAAACATACACAGCTATAGAGTATCAAATAACTCCTGATTTAGAAACGACTTGTTTTCCCTGCCTTTATGCTCTTATCTAGTAATATGAGGTTGAGTGTGCCGCACCCATCTCGATTGGGTAGAGAAGAGGGGTAGAGACGGATTAGGGTTTTCGTTATGATAAAGAGAGGGGTTGTAAAAAAGTTAAAAAATAAAAATAAAGTAAAAATACTCTTTTTAGGACTCGACAGGATCAAATCGGATTGGCCACTGACCTAAACTCGACTCGTTGTGTAGTTAGATTTGAGTGGGCCTATTCGATTTGACCCAATCCTAGCCTTCGGCAGTTCGATAGGGTCAGATCCGTCAAATCGGGTTGGATCCTTCTTAGATCTAGATGTTACATATGTTTTTGTTGAGTAGTACACAAGTCAAGTTAGCTCGGTCAACTCACTGAATTCGACTTAGAAAAGCCCCACTTACCTCGGCTTGAAATTGGATTTAGACCAAGTTGAGTTGGTTTTTGGAGCTTGAAAAAAATTTCAAGCCGAGTTTGAGTTTGCCTGAGCTTAACTCGACTCAGATCGAACCTCAACTCGAACTGACTCGGATCAAATTAGCTTAGTGACTCGGTTATTTTGATATGAATGTCGCTCGCTGAGTGTTTGATGAAATGAATCAACAAAGTGTTATCGAGGAAGGAATGGATACATTGGTTATTTGATTTTAATGCTGCTCGCACGGGTATTTGATTTTGATCGTGCTCTTTAGGTGTTTGATGAAATACCTCTAAAATATTGTTATTGTTTTATATTCGGTGAGAAATTGAAGATGCATTCTATCTGTTTGAAAAAATACCAAACATACTCGAACTTAACTTAAATTGGACTGAGCAGTTGACCAAAACGAGTCGAGTTAGCAAGACAAGTCGGAGGACCGAGTTGAGTCAAGTTCGAGCTAGGGTTAGCCACTAGTCGAGTCGATCCGAGCCGAGCTGTGCCAAGCTTGACTTGTGTACAACTGTGGGTTTGGATGCTTGATATGCTGTGGACGGTGTATATTTGTAACATTTGGTTTTTCATACTACTCACGACATGATCAAGTCCGGATGATTGGGATGAGTGGGTCAAACCAAGTACCCTCAATTGAGCTCCAAGCCTCAAAGTAACACACTTGAGAGCATCATCTTAAGTGTGAGGGTCCATCCCTAGTTGGGTCCCATTCATCACCCACTAGTACTTTGATCATCGTCTGATGCCAATGAATAAATTATACACTAAACATATGGTGTATGCACTATGTATTGGACCATTTCAAAGAAAAGTTTTAAAAAAGGTATTACGGACTTATAAAAGTACACTAGTGTTAATTTAGTTATGTGATCATAAAATGGAAAAAATGGAAAGATGACCATCAGCAACTTTGGTCTCTCCAATAAGGAAATTACTACACTATACCTTACTTTCTTTTATGCAAGTATGATAGGAGTTAGATCATGTTGGAATATTTGGTTGAATTAAATAGACTATTAAAATCGAGAACCAAAAAACAAAATAAAATTTTTGAGAAAGATAATTTATTGAATTGAGTTGAGGTGTGACTGAGTCACTCGGCTTGAAATCGAATTTACTCCCCTTAGACAGTGTCCCAAGTGTAATAGATTTCTAGAGCAATCGACTTCTAAAATGCAATAACTATGACCCAGTCCCAGCGATGTACTCACTATACGCGGGCTCGAACCACTTGCAGTTTAACTCGAAAGTACAGAGTTGACTCAGCGATGAACTCATTAAAATTCTTAAACTAGAATATTAGAGAGAGTTTTATAAAAGAGAAGATTTTTTTCATAATTTTTAAATATAAATCGGAAGTCTTTATATAAACTCTAAAGTGGTGCATAAACACCTTTTACAAATGGTTAAGTTCATTGGGTTTAAACCCAACAGATGCGACCAACTGGAACAGACACACGTCTCTAGTTTAAAACGAAAAGGCACAAGTGTAAGTACACTCTCGCAAATAAAGTCCCGTGAGTACCTATACACACACACACCCATGTGAGTACACTCACGCCATACCCACACCCGCACCCACACTCGTGCCCACGCCCAGCCCAGCTCGTCTCGTCGCGCATGTGTATGCACACATGGATACGGACATGGACCCAGAATTGGACTCGGTACGGCACGACACGGCTCAGCTCGGCTCGGCGCGCGGGCGCGCATGTGTGGTCAATGGCACAGATTAGAGCTATTGACATAGCCCCCCACATGACCAAATTCACATGCACCTTGAATGGGGCTCAAGCCCCAAGGTAAAAAGCTTATCTTATATACAAGATATAATCCTTTGTCAAATTCGATGTGTAATAAAACCCACACCTCAAAAATATCAAAATTTAAATATGGAGGGAAACCACCGAAAATTTGAAAATTAAAATTTAATATTATTTTAAAACAAAATACAACAATCCCCCACGTGTTTTAAAATAAAACTCTTTCGGATTAAAACGTAATAGTTGTGCAATGGTGCTGGTGGCACTATAGACTTGAACCGACATTAGAGTAAGCAAGACAGGTCTACAGGAATCAGTTGACACCATAGTCTTGAACTTGAATCCTTTAAATGTATATCACAAGTACATGCCACTCACACAACTCTTCCTCTGTAAGTGATTCTGCGGTTCAGTGCGTTTCGGCCATACATTACTACCTAAATTTCATGAATGCTCTCGAAAATTCGCCTAGATTCTCATAGGAAGCAATCTTCGCCTCCACACCCATATAAGTGAATTCCATTAAGTGTAGGCAGCAACTGTATAAACCACAAAATATACGGCTATGGATCCATTAAAAGTTCTAAAAACTCATCCTTCTGCGTTGTTGTTCACAATGTACACCATAAAAGAGACTCATATAGCTTAGTGCAATCGTCTATCTCGTGTCTTGTTATTTACCCATTGAATCTATCTCATGGGATCTACACTTGTATAGGTTAGGTTGCCGACACTGGTAGCTCATATATTAGGCTCAGCCCCTTTCCTTTCGATGTATCATTGATTAACCTTTTAGATAGTCTTTTGGTCAGGATCTGCCAGATTCTTTTCTGACCTCATAAAGTCAATAGATATGACTCCATCACGCAACATGTGTTTTACTATGTTGTATTTGAGTTTAATATGCCTGCTCTTTGCATTATATATTTTACTCTTTACTTTTGCTATAGCTGCTTGACAGTCACAATGAATATACACGGTCGATATAGGTTTTGACCACAATAGTATATCGGCTAAGAGATTTCTAAGCTACTCGACTTCTGATCCAGCCTTTTTTAAGGTAATAAACTGAGATTCCATAGTCGACCGAGCGATACATTTCTGTTTGGTAGACTTCCAAGAGACTGCTCCTCCACCCAAAGTGAAGACATATCCGCTAGAGGATTTTGTCTCATTTGAATCACTGATCTAGTTAGCATCACTGTATCCTTCCAATACAGGGGGATAACCATTATAATGTAAATCATAAGCCATACTGCCTTTTAGATATCTCAAAATTCTAAACAAGACATTCCAATGCTCTTTTTCAAGGTTATGTGTATATCTACTTAGCCTTCTTACTGCAAAAGCTATGTTTAGTACAGTGCAAAATGTTAGATACATGAGGCTACATTCTGGAATACTCTAATTGAGACACTATTTTCTGTATTCTTCATGGGAGTTACAATATAATCACAAGGAGTATTAATAGGTTTATCGTCTGTCATTTCATAATGAAGAAAATTAATAATTGCATATTTTTTAACACACGCATATTCCAATATGTACTTCTTTTCTAAAACAGTCCATATGTCTTTAACATATTCATAAGAAACATACACGTCATATAGTTCGTTGGACAAAAAGTTTAAAATATAGTTTTTACAATTATTTTCATTTGCTACTTCGGTTTGATTTGCTGGATCTATATTAAGTGATTCAGATAGTATGTATGAAACTTTAAGGGTGATCAATGCGAACATTAGTTTTTATTTCCACCGTTTAAAACATTGTTCAGCGAACGGTTCAATTTTGGATAACTCAGTAGAAGCATTTACTGTTACTGTAGCCATAGTGTATGTAATTCAATAATTCGATTTCAAAATTGTTGGAATATTTGGTTGAATTAAATAGACTATTAAAATCGAGAACCAAAAAAGAAAATATTTTTTTTTTGAGAAAGAGGACTTGTTGAATTGAGTCGAGGCGTGACTAAGTCACTCGGCTTGAAATTGAATTTGATCCGCTTGGACAGCATCCCAAGTGCAACAGGTTTCCAGAGCAATCGACCTCCACGATACAACGACTATGACTCGATTCCAGCAGTGCACTCACTGATGCGGGCTTGAACCACTTGCAGTTTAGCCCGAAAGTACTGAGTTGACTCAGCGATGAACTCAGTAAAATTCTTAAACCAGAATATCAGAGAGAGTTTTATAAAAGAGAAAGATTTTTCGTATTTTTCAAACATAAATCGGAAGTTTTTATATAGACTCCGAAGTGGTGCATGAGCACCCTTTGTAAAGGGTTAGGTCCGTTGGGTTTAAACTTAATAGATGCGACCAACCGAAACGAACACACCTCTTAAGTTTAAAAATGAAAAGACGCAAGTGTGAGTACACTCTCACCAAAAAAGTCCCGTGAGTACCCATACACACACACGCGAGTACACTCACACCGCACCCGCGCGTATCCTAGCCTGTCGCGTCACGTCGCGCATGCGCACACGAACACGGGCTCGGACTTGACTCGGTGTGGGCGTGCGCGCGTGTGTGGTCAATAACATAGATTAGAGCTATTAGCATAGCCCCTCTATATGACCAAATTTACATGCTCCCTAAATGGAGCTCAAGCTTTAAGGCAAAAAGCCTATCTTATATACAAAATATTATCCTTTGTCAAATTTTGATGTGGGACAAAACCCATACCTCAAAAACACCAAAATTTAAATGTAGAGAAAAACTAGTGAAAATTTAAAAATTAAAATTTAATATTATTTTAAAACAAAATACAACAGATCATGTGGGTCATAAAAAACACAAACAAAACTTACACAATTCTCATTTAGTTTTAAGAAATTAATTCTCACCCAACTAGTTGTACCTCCAACTATTTAGCTTGTCGGGCCCACTATGGTATTTCTATGATGTTCTGCTTACTTGCGAATCAACTTTATTTTCAAGGCATGATAAGACAACTTTGTTGGGTGTGTAGTTTATCATACAAACACCATAGTAGGCCCCACACGCTAACTAGTGAGACATACAGCTCGTTGCATGTGAGCATTTTTCTTATATTTTATATACAAGTGGATATAGTAATTTAGATA
This sequence comes from Magnolia kwangsiensis, assembly GCA_037074715.1. Classification (NCBI taxonomy): domain Eukaryota; kingdom Viridiplantae; phylum Streptophyta; class Magnoliopsida; order Magnoliales; family Magnoliaceae; genus Magnolia; species Magnolia kwangsiensis. The sequence continues at coordinate 89,665,564 of CM073582.1, forward strand.
TACATGAAATGACTCTTCTTATTATTATTAAAAATCTTGAGAATAAATTTTCATATTCTCAATATAAAGTCGTATTAACACTCAATCAATGATTAGATTAGAGAATCATAATTTTTAAGCCATTGAAAATAGCTACCCAAATTGTAAATGATGATAGGAATATTTGGTTTTTACAATGGATGTAAATTGTCGAAGATTATTGTGTAATTCTATAATAATATTATCTGCATTTGACAACAATATTACTTAAAAATTATTATAAACAACAATAATTTGATAATATAACAAAAAATTAATATATATAATTTTCGTTACTTGTTTTATTTTTTTAAAATTTATTTGATTCTTACTTTATTAGCTAATATATATTTTTTAAAAATCAACACCTTAAAATGATAAAAATGACATGTTTACCTTACATGTGACACATGTCGATCGTTCAATAGTACCACGTGTCATTGTACGTACAGCAACAGGTGGCATGTAATCGATCATCGGTCGGTCTACATTTCGATGTAATCTTCACATGCCACGTGATTGTGGCTAGTGGTGCAACACATGGCACGGCGTGTGAGGGTGGCATGCATGCGATGGCCGCGGCCCACCGCCAGACACCACGTGGCACAATTTCCTACCCGAATGGTGACAATGGGAAGATATCGAAATCTTGGGAGATTTGCAAAACCGACTTAGTAACATATCTCACACGCTTATCAATGGACACCCACTGATGGAGAGTTGGAAGACACGCCCTCGTGCTCTTAAAGGTGGGCCATCCAAAACCCTAATTTTATATGTTTTTATTTATTTATTTATTGTTAATGATGATGGGTTAGTGAATCCTTTGGCTCTTAATTTCATGATCATGCCCCTTTCGGAGCTCTGCTTCCAGAGCCCATTTAAAAAAATGTAAAATAAAATAAAATGAACGGTGGATATTAATTTAGGTACAATACAGTGGGCCCCACATCTCGAACGGCTCATATAAGCAGTATCAATGATCACATGTGATTCCAACGTATTAGTTAGCATATGTTCAAGCTGTGTGGGTCCCACCTGTTGATTAGATGAGGCCTTCAATTTTAGGCGTAGATCTCAGCCTGATACATAGGTAAGGTGGGTCACACCATCCCCACCGTAGAAACTTTGAGATGATATTTGGGGTCCATTGTGCTGTTTATATTTCATCCAAACCACTCATCTGGTATTTCAAATCAACATTAAGGTACACACCTAAATTCAAGACATTTCAAAATTTGGGTGAGCCACAGAAAGTGAATATGAATGTTGTAGGCAAGATTGTGCATTTCTCTCTGTAGTGTGTCCCACCTGAGATTTTTATAGGGATGATTCTTCGTATGTGTGATGTCCATGAAGATCCTCACCAGATGCACGGTTTAGATTCTATGTTCGTAGGTCCACACAGCTCGGACGTATGGCAGTTATCTGACTGCTGAATTTTGAGGCGTCCATGGTGGACCTGTTCGTTGATGCTGGTTGTACATTGTAAGGGCAGCCTCTTTGATGGGCCACTGCCAAAAACCAATATTGATAAGATGATCTGAACCATCCAAAAGACTAGCTTTCATGAGGCAGTAGAAGATGAAAAAGTAGGGTAGAATCCTTGTGAGTAATATACTAAATGGGCTCAAATCTTCTGCAAGATCTGTTGCAAGTAGCGTGTACAAAAACCTAGCTAATCTGTGGGGACCACCTTGTTGATTCTGTGTTATCCACTCCGTCCATCATGTTCATTCCTCTTATTTTCACCGTATGGATAAAACATCAACCTGATACAAGACTGAGGTGGGCCACATTACAGGAATAGTGTAAAATCACTCCTGAAACCTCTAATTTCATACTGTGTAGCCCACCTGGGTTTCGGGTCAGGCTGATTTCTGGAGTGTCCCTTTGTCCTAGTGAGTCAAACCTAATGAACATTCTGGATTAAATACACACACCATGTGGCCCGTTCAGAATATGGCCATTCTGATGGGTGGCTCAGATCAATTAGCACATTTTCCAATGAGTTTGATGAAGGTTAACAATAGAAGATAAGACATTTTGTCTTCATCTATAGAAACGTAAGTCTCTACTGCTTATCAAAGCCGTCTATTTAATAGCCCCATCAAGCCCCAAAGTCCTCTTTAATGTGGATTGTTGGTGTAATTCTTCTTTAATCATGTATTTGCATGGCAACAAATTGAGGAGATTCCTTTAGCTAGCTCATCTATGGTCTAGATCACCAAACCATGGGCCCCACGTGTACAAACTCCATGCGTAATAGGAATCACGTGCTCCAAATTCATCCTAGCCATTCATTCCTCCACAGGCCCGTTATTTATTATTTTATCCATCTGCTCACGTCTTTCTACCACGAGCAACTAGAATCTCCCATCCATCATGTGACCACCATACGAAGAACCTAGATCACCTGAAGGTGGGACCCACATAGGAGTTTGTTGGGCCAAACCAAAGGTCGACCACCTACATATATACTGCTTTGTCATACTACGGTGGATCATACTCATGCAGTGCTCATTCGGAACACACACATGCTCGATCAAACCATCCAAATTGTGGGTCCCACTTTGAATGGATCATCACAAAGGAATCTGCACCGACAGGACGATCCTAACCGTCCAAACCTAGTCAAAGTCAAAATTAGCTCCAGCCAGCCAACCTTTTCTCTCTTTCACACCCATTTCCAACAGAGAACATGCTTAGGTCGCCAGGGTAGCCTCCACTAGTATCTGAGAGTGTGCCAAAAGGGCAACTTGGTTCTTGTGATTGCATATCCTTCGTTCAGTTACGTGTCCTCGTTGTACAATAACCGTAGTTTAAGTACGCCCTAAAATATATACACGTTTATAGAGGTTTGCTAATCCTACACGCGTGTGAGAGCCAAGCCCATCCACACATGTCGATACAGAATGCACGTGCTAGATCTAAACTTTCCATCTGGTTGAAAATTATGCTAAGATCTTCCTCAAAGAGTAGTCAATTTAGTAAACCGATGGTTGAAACGACTTCATCTAACCCTTCAGTTGTTTTTGTATGTTGTGGTCCATCTTAGGAGTGAAATGGGCTGATTTTAAGTCTAGAAGATCTAAAAAGTGTACCCCACAATATGGAAGGCTGCGATCAAGCACATGTGTTACATATTGATACATAGGCCTGCATGTTTATGTGCAAGGCTCGACACGCGTGCGGGACTAGCAAACCTCTTATGTGTTTATATGGGAACTAGGGTTCAAATAAGATAAGTTATCAAAACCTAGGTCTGGTGGGTGGTAAACCTGGGCCACCAGATTCACTCCTCGTAGCATGCATGGCGGCAGACAGGCACAAAACACTCGTATCTTCCATTCCACGCCATCATAAGATACACTAGTGGACAACTGTTGTTTGTACTCATGCAGGTATCCAATGTACATGTGGATGGAGATCATCCAAATCATCGGTCCCATTGAAGGTAGCCAGGTCCCATAAATTACACAGATTGAATGATCCTGATCATCCATCTTGTAGCCTTGAATGGACGGCTGCATAGAAAGATAAACAATTGGTTAGATGGTTAGGATCATTCGATGTAATTGTTGGACCATTAATATGCAGAGGTTTGCTCGAATGTATCCTAACTTATTTGGGTCCAGGTCCATTTTCAATTATCTAAACCGTTCAAAAGATCGGCATCAAAATAGATGGAGGGCAAATAGTTAAGGATCCTTCCCTTTAGAATACATTCATTCTGGGTCCTTACTCTTACCCAGGTGGTAGATTCCTTAGAGTTTCAACACTGGGTCAAGGGTTCGAGTACCCATGGTGGTGAAATCCCACGGTGTGCGTGTGTAAAAAAAAAAGAATACATTCATTCTAAATGTCTTGTATCGTTAGATCAACAGCTTAGATCATAGATATGGCCCTGAATCCAACGGATATAATGATGATGTATGATATTATAATAGGTCGGGATGTATTCGAGCAAACCTCTAATATGTATGGTCTGGATTCTCACATATTATGTGGTGGAAGTTTAAGTGTGTATCATCTCCATAGTCTGCAAGAGTATCATATTATTCTTTTGAAAGAAAACCACGTTCAACTTTCCCAGCGTTGAATATTCATGTTTTGAGTTCTTCCAAGTGCTGCGACATAAATAACCCTAATACAAAATCTAAATAAAAAAGTACAAGGGAAGAGATGTTGGAAGAACCCTAGCTTTGACCTACCTTTAGCTCTCTATAAAACCCTACCTACCCTTTCTCTTCTTTCCCTCTTTGGGTGTTGTCATTGCATATCAAAAACATATCAGCAAGGAAAAAGGAAAAAGAAAAAAAAAGAAAGAAACATGGTCCCCATAAGAATCACAATCTTGCTACTAGGGTTTTTGCTGGGTTTTGTCACTGTAAGTGACTCCATTGCAAATGCTCAACAAGGTACATTTCTTTCTATTCTCCAAGCACTTGTAACAGTGAATTGAAATGGGGAGTTGTACTGATTGTAATTGCTATTTTTAGATGCTATCTGGCCAGACAGTAAGGCTGATGGAAACTGGTTCATGGCGGCGGCCACAGGTGGTGTGGTGATCGTTGATCAGGTAGGCTTGCTGTAGATGATTTTCATTAGTATACAATTTCCTTTAAAAAAAAAATAAAAAATCTTTTATTGTGTTATTGGATTGTTCCAATACAACCCATTAATTGTATGGTAATCGTCATGTGTACCAATGAGAGAGAGAGCGGCCGATGGTCGACAACGGCTGGTAGGCATGACAAGTTACCACACGTTTGGTTGAAGGCGAACAGTCCTCATTTCTTCCCTGCGTGTTCATTTCATGAATCGAAACACGTTAGCAGGTACATTCAGAACACGATGCCGCCACGGCCCATGTCGGAAAGAAATCGATCAAAGGAAGAAAAATGATGATGAAGTTGTTGAAGAAGGATGAAGCTATTAAAGAGGAAGGTGTTAATGGAGGGGCTCCAAAGATGAATTCAGGTGCAATCCATTCTGTTGGAAAATGTGACAATCAAAGGAAGGGAGAGTTGCATGTACAAAGTAAAATGAGTGTTCAAAGTCTCCTACCTATAAAGGCCAATATGGTTGGCCTTATATCATTTAGTTCTGACTATTATGTGCCAAGACCACACCCGCCTAAGAATAACTGAAGAAAAGATGTAAAACCCCAATTTACTGTAGCTTTTGTATTGGTTTTGTGGGTTTTTTTTTTTTTTTTTTCCTAATACATGTATAAGAGAAAGGAAGTGAGAATTATCATAGTATGTGTATGCATGAAATTGAGTTTTGATGTTTAAATGAATTTTGGATACTGAGGGTCAATCTTTTTGTTGCTTGGTTTATGTTTTTTTATGAATGGAGATGATTAGGATGTGGGGTTATGAGTGGAAAGGAGAGGCTTGTGGTACTATTTGAATAGTTGGTCGTTTGGATGCAGGCAAGGGTAAGGATGCTTTGAAGAAGCTGTTTGGGAGATCACAAATGGGGAAGAATGATCAGGTCTCTCTCTCTCTCTCTCTCTCTCTCTCTCTCTCTCTAATCCCAAATTGACGGGTTGGTGTGAGCTTATCCACGATGTTATGCGCTATTTGAAAATGAATCCATTTTCGGAAAGATCTTGGCTTCCGTGCCTTGGTGGATGGTCCGAGATCCTTTCGATGGGCTATGCTGTGTTGAAGGGATATCTATATGATCTATGTGTGTGCACGCGAGTGCATATGCACGCGCATGCACACACATCATACTCTCTCTCTCTCTCACATGCACACATGTGCGCACACACACACACACACTTCAAAATATCCAGCGAGAGGGTGCATACCAATGCTACCTAAACCACTAACCCCCATGCATTTTTCTTTCCCAATCCTGCAATCCAGATCCTGAGTCATTTGAGATATAGACTGCTATTTTTACTAATTCAAAATTATAGTTATATACTCCTAATGTAGATTAACTAGTAATGTCAATATGTTTAGAACGTAGAATAGTATATTTATGCAACATGCAAGCATGCACACACACACACACACATAATATTACGAATGCGGGGATAGAAACAAATTACAATATCAATTGACATAGAAACCTTAAAATATATGAATAATATTCATCATTTCATACTCGAGTAATCCACTTGAGTATTTTAGTGACTATTGTTGTGTTATAGTAAACGGCAGAAGCAGAGTTTATTAATAGGGCCTAATGAAAAATCATGAGCAGGCCTTGGTGGAATGCCTTTCGAAAGCTGATCAGATTTTTGGCAATTACCCAGTTCGTGTTTGAATGCAGCAACAAACTAAATCTTTAGGGTTTAGATTTTTTTATTATCTTCCCCAACGATGGAATTTTTTTTTTTTAATGTTTATTTTCTCATCTGTTTCTCCATCTTAACACATTTATTTGTATGTATGATCCCAGAATGGTGTCAGCAAGATGAAGCCAATGGCATTGCACTCTGTTGACGTCCAAATCGCTAAGACCACCTCAAACACCGATTCAACTCAAGGCAGTAACTCAGAATCTTCATTGACGTTGAGATCATCCATCTCTCAAGAACCAAATGTTGATCATGTTGAAACAGTTGAACAGGGGAAGCTCCTCAAAGCCGCCATGGAAACCATGAACATGATGTTGACTAAGGATTATTCACAAAGGCCGAGTCGCAAGCCTCCGATCAATAATGTTCATCCTTTGAGTGGTGAAACGGCTAATCCTTAATTAGGTCTAATAGCACTAATCATATAGGAATAGTATAGAAAGTCCTCTTAGTTTTTTTTTATTATTATTTTTTTTTCTCGTTTTCTTTTTAAGTGTGTGTGTGTCTAACTACAAACCTTTTTTTCTTTTGGTTACCAGCTACACAAGACAAGTATAGAAATGTGCCTTTTTTTTTTTCTCTTTTAATTTTGATGATAGATTATATAAATGGTAAGATGTTAGTTAATGTTTGTTTTAATAGGTAAAATGAAATAACAAAAACCTAACTTGATGCATCAAATGGTTCTTTGATTGATTAGGGGATACTTTTGTTATGCAAGATTGCTTTGTAAACCATTATGATAACAAAAGGAATGTTGATGCATGGCTCCTGAAATCCTTTGATTGGTTTATATAGGTGGCCAATCAATTGTGGGTGTTGAACTTGGATCTTTGGGTCCCACCAGCCTTGAGGACCAATGAAACATTGCGTGATTTTAGACCCGTGTTGACAATAACTAGCTGAGAACTGCACGATGCCTGAGTGTACACGAATGCAAGGAGGTTCATGCAATATCTAAGGTGATTACTAGGTGACAATTGGTGTATTTTTTATCTTAAAATAAAATTAATTTAATATTATTTATTTTATGTTAATATAAATGAAATTTCTTTTTTTGAGTAGTTCACGTAACATACCTCTAAGTATATGATTTATTACCGGGTATTATTACTTATTAAAAAATATTAAGTAGTCTATTTATTAATTAACAGAAAATAGAAAACATGAGAGAAGAGTGAAACGTGAGAAGGTAAATGAGAACACTTCCACATCAATAACCCTTTGTAGGACCATGCAACTTCCTGTTTCACAAACTTTTGTGTGTGCCATTATTGTGTCTGTGTAAAATCTAACTGTCCATCAATAACCCAAGAAAGTTGATCAATGGTAACATTTAATCCACAAACTTGAATCTTGGATATGCCTTATTATTCCCATTGAGGAGTAAATTTCGTAGGGACATCGTGGTGGCTCTCCAACAGCACTTTGGGAAGGACTACAAGATGGGAATTGACTTGCCTCTGATTAACCTATAGTTATATGAATCCATCTAGACCCCAAGATCTATAGGGCCCACCGTGATATTTATGTTATATCCACTACATCCGTTCTTTTCACCTGCTCATTTTGAATATAATCCCAAACAAGAGGGAGATCCAAAACTCAAGTGGGCCACACTACACAACACTCTAGGGATCAAAACCCTATCAATGAAACCATCCCGGGCTAGAGTGATGTTTGTATGCCATCTAGCCCATTCATTATAAGGTGATTCACACAAGAATGAAGGAAAACACAAGTATCAGCCTAATTCAAAACTTGTGGCTCTAAGAAGGTTTTGATAGTGGTCATTCAATCCCTACTCATTTAGCCCACTTGAGTTTTGGATCTCCATCATTTTGGGTTCATGTGCTAGAATGAACTGATGAAAATGATAGATGCATGCATGTAGTGGATATAACACAAACATCACTATTGGCCCCACAGAGCTTGTGGGTCAGAGGAGATCCCTATTAACCTGGCAATTGAATCCATAGGTTCACGTACTGGAATCATTAATTTTAAAAGCTACATGGAGGTTAGGGCTAGCCCAACGGGATTCGGGCATGCCTGCCTTTGGCCGGGCTTGGGTAAGATCATCAGGCCCGAGAGCTGGGTTCGGGCTTAAAATTTCACCCCATTTTTCAAGCGGGCCGGGCTTGGACTCAATCGTCTAAAGGCCCATCAGCCTGGCCTAGCCCCATATATATATATATCAAAAATTTCCCTCTTCTTAATAATTCAAAAATAAATTTCCCTCCTGCCTTGATGAAATGCCTAAACTCAAAAGTACAGTCACTCGGATGTAGATCTCAGAAGAGGGAAATTTATTTTTGAATTATTAGGTATAAAGGGCTCAAAAGTACATAAATTATCGTGGGGCCACCATGATGTTTGTGAGAAATCCTCCGTGTTCTTCCAATTTTTCAGATGATATTAGGACAAGCACACAAGTGTAGTGAAAGGAAACATTGTGAAGATGCTTTTACCAAAAAATAAGGCTCGTCCCTGTAAGATTAACCACAATTTACAAAAGAAATCAATGGCTGAAAATTAGTAAAAATGAAAAAAAGAAAAAAGACAAACCTTTTCTTGGACCGAGTCTGTCCTAGCAATGGCAAGACAAAGTCTATGTTTGTTGGATGGCATCTGGCAAGGTGTTGAATGCACTGCATCTAATGCCAATGAAAAAACATGCCATGTGTTTCATATCATGACTTCCTTGCATGAAGGGACCCATGATTTTGCCATTTCAACTATGGCTTCGTCATTTGGCACATGCATGTGGCCAATGTATCATGAGGCATATAAAGTTGGAGCTTTCTATATGATGGGTTATGATGTTTGCATTTTTTTATGTAAAAATTAAGTGATTCCGTTTTAGGCCCATTTTTTTAATTCAAATTTTATTATAAAGTAATTGCCATCATCATTATTTTTTAATGTTTATTTAAACAACTATTAAAGTACACAAATTAATAGCCAAAATGTCAAATGGCCATATAAAAGAAAAAAATATTGATTCAAAAATCCAGTTAGCCCTAGTTCATTGGACCCTCCGACGGCGAAGTCAAGAATTTGGGTTTAGCTGAGCAATAATCGTTTAGGGCTAGAGATTGTGCGTATACCTTTCATCATCGAGGTTGTTTTTATTTATGGATGAAGAGAGACAGTGGTGTAAATGAGATCTCTCTATTTGATAGGGTTGAGTTGTCTTAAGATTTGGATACTGTAAGTGTCACAGGGATCTTCTGAGATTCCCAATTGAGATCACATGCACATCATATCATAAACATAACTGCATGTGATATCATTACAACAATAAAAAAATATAAATGCATTTTAATCATTATGATTTTACATTATAAAATCTCAATTATATATTTCTTAAATAGAACAAATAGGCAAAGCATGTGATATCATTAAACAAGTAAAATAAATTCTAATATTACCCATTTCTTTTCTTTTATGAAGTAATTGGATGGACAAATACATCCTTAGGCATATGAATAAATGAATAATTATAAAAGGCAATCACGTACTTTGCTCGTCCAACTCTACTAGAGCCCACATGAGTGAAACAAAGGATCCAATTATTGTGGTGCACCTTTAGAAATTCTAGACTTACTGTCATATGTATCTATTTATATTTATTGATGTGAATGCTCGTAAGGTATTTGGGATCATTTAAGCCATGAGCTCAAAATTTAAGCAAATCCAAATCTCAAGTGGACCATATTATAGGAAACGCTAGTGATTAACTATTAAAAAAATTCTTCTCCTATAGGCCACAAAAGTTTCGTCTCAAGCTAATATTTGATTTTTTTAATTTTTTCTTTCATTCATAAAAGTTTGTGTGATTTTTTAAATAGGGACTGGATGACAAACAAACATTATGAAAATGTTATTGTAAGCCCCATAATATTTTTTATGGTGGGAAGTTAATAACCACTGTTTTCTATTATATGGTCCACCTAAGATTTGAATCTACTTCATTTTTTGTCTCATGCCCTAACTCTTGGATATAGAATACATACATAAGCTGGGCAACATGATCATTGCCGGGGATGCACATAATCCAATCCCATTGCTGAAGAATTTATGGACTGTACCCAGAAGGTAAATTCACCAATTAAGCATGTGTATGACGGTATATGTTCGTATGTATGGCAATAACCACACATGTGGGCTGTGTGGGACCCACCCGTGATGCCTAATTGGAATCCAAACCATGCATCTGATGAGAATCCTCGTGTTCATAGCACATGCCTGGAATCACCCATGCCTAAAATCTATGTACAAATGCTTGCAGCTCGTGTTTCCACCTGAGATTTTGTCTCCTAGCACCTGATTACTATGGAGATAGAGAAATAGTTTAGTATCAAGCTATGTTTTCGGTGTTTTCATTTCATCCCATTGGGATGGCCTTATAAACGATTTAGTTAGCATATGAACATCAAGGTGGAGCTCAGGAATGTTTCAACTGCAGGAACTTCTTTCCTCAATTTTCCCTGTCGTGTGACCCGCTTGGGTTTTGTATCACCTCATTTTTGTTTTCTCATTCTAAAATGGGCTCTCAAAATAGAAAACAGATGGACAGAATATATTTCTCACATACATTACAGTGGCCCCACCCAGCATCCTTGCGCACGAAATTCCTGCCAAAGGCTTTCGCAGGAAATTCGCATCCTGTGGATAGCGTATGCGGGTCCACGTGGATGCTGTATGCCACACTCCACCGTCCAAATTTTTGCTATTATATGTTCCAAGACATTACATGCTTGATTAAACGGCAGGCTATGGTCGGCAAATCATGTTTGAAAAGGTCCTGGATTGCTTCGGACAGGGTGTAAAAAAAAATAATTCCTGCCCTCAAAGTTAAGTAGGGCCCACCGTGATGGTGATGAGAAATCCAATCCGTCTATCTATTTTGCAAACTCATTTTAGGATACCCCACCAGAGATAAAGTGAATCCAAAACCCAAGAGAGCCATGAGTGGGGAAAGAAATTCTTAACGCTGAAACCGATGTTTATATACCATCCAAACCGTTCATAACGTTAGTCCCACTGCCATGAACTGAAAACACAGAAAACATAACGTGATACAAAACTCCTGGGGCTCTTCAAATGTTTCAACGATATTCATTCAATCTCCACCGTGTCCTCTCCTGTGACCCACGTAAGTTTTGAATCTCTCTCTCTCTCCATTCATCCATTTTTATACGTCATTTTAATAATATATTTTATAAATGAAGCCTATCAAAATCTAAGGTCAACCACTATTTAGGTTAATAATCCTGATTTAACATCTACCATTAAAAACCTCCTAGCCTTACTATAGTGTTTATTTGACATTCAGGTTAGATTATGCAAACCTGGATGAAGGTAACTTCATCCGAAACTTTTGTAGCCCCGAGAAGTTTTATATGGTGAGAGTTCAATCAACACTGTGCGGCCCACTTGAGGCTTTGATCTAATTTAGTTTTGTGTTAATAACATAAAATTATCAGAAAAAAATGGATGGATGGCATAGATAAGACACATGCATTATGATGGGTCTACGGAGAACCGACCACCAGCCAGGGTGAGTCGGCGTCTTTTCTCCAGCGTCATACCAAAGGAAAGCGGACTGCGCAGTAACTCGCTTAGCGTACTGAGTCCACCCTACAATGTTCAACATGATTTATATATTTTATCCCCTTCTTCCATCCATTTTCTCATATAATTTTTAGGCTTAGCCTAAAAATTAAGCATATAAAATGTCAAATGGATCACACCAGATGAAGCAGTTGAGTTGCACTTCTAACATGAAAAATTTCTTACGGGGCATGAAAGTTTTGGATCAAGCTTATACTTATATTTTTAGTTCATCCGTGTCTGTATGATCTCAGGAATAGGTGAATGAAAAATAAACATCACCTTGGGGATAGCAAGGTTTTGACTATGGAAATCATTATCCTTACCATACTGTTATTTTTTCAAAGCGTGTATTTACACTATAAATAGGTAATTATTACGTTTCCCCCTGTTTGAGAATTCTTAAGGATTTGTACCTTTGAAACCTGTTCAAAATATATAATTTTAAATTTGAACTTATGATAATCTATATGATATATTCGTGCTGTACACCCGTTTTATTATAATATTTTAAAGCATAAGATAAAAAATAAAGTAAATCTAGCACTCAAGTGGCCTACACCAAAAGAAACATTGGCCGTATAAAGTTTTTAATGATAAGTATTTAATTCTCTTTTTTGTATGCCGTAGTTCACTTGAGTTTTGGATATGCCTCATTTTTTTATTTTTTTTTGTTCATACTATAAATTTATCTAACATAACAAATGAACAGTGTAGATAAAGAAAATGCATTACACTGGGGGGCTGAGAAAATAATTATTATCCTTTTAAGTGCATTCGATGGAAAAATTGGTGGAGCACGTTGATAGACTACATACATTCAAGGTGGCCCAACTCAGATTCCTCAGCTCACACGCAATCCGATTTCCATATCGGAAGGAGAGTAATCACTGGGCATGACACTGAGTTCACACAAGTCGGTTACCAACTCACCCCAAGTACTAGCAACACGCGCGCACGAATTGTATAAATGGCCTACATTAAATGGTGGAAGACAAGGTCTTTAATGTAACAGTCCCATGTTAGAATGTTTGAACAATCCTAACCTCTGATTAGGAGACACCGTTCTGTTAAAATAGCATCGCACCATTGGATATTTTTGATACTTAGCCCTCCAATCAATTTCCACCGTTCCCACATTTAAATAATCAAATAAACAAAAATTTTTAGCTAGGAAACATCTAAACTAAGAGTCATAGTTTGGACTGTTTAATTGGATTATTCATGTTCCAAATTTAGAATCTCTAAGTGCATGTGTATCATCATTCACACTCGACCAGAGTATAAAAAAGAAGACAGGTGCCGTTACAGTATTTTGATAGAGACACCCTTTCTCTTTTAATTTCAGTGATCCAATAGTACATATTTGTAAAACTACACTCCAAATAAACAGATTTTCTAAGTCTTCTTCTCATCAGTAGGCCTGACACTGAGTTCACTCAACTCGGTTACCAACTCATCCAAGTACTTGTAAGAACTCCCACCTTCTCTCACCGCACCCTCAGCTGCCCGACTCAGCTCCTTGGCTCGGGTCTTCTGAGTCCAGCTCAAACTCACTGACTCAGTCACGGTGCGAGCCAACTGGACCGAGTCAGGCACTGACTCGTACCCCTCGCAGACCCGGCTCGCGACGCCCAATTGGTCCACCAGCAGGCTCGCGTTTATGAACTGGTCCGCGGTCATGGGCCACGTCAGCATCGGCACGCCCGCGACGATCGCCTCGAGCACCGAGTTCCACCCGCAGTGAGTCAAAAACGACCCGATAGACCGGTGACCCAGTATCGCCACCTGCGGGGCCCACCCTCGTATCACGAGCCCCCTCCCCGCCACGCGTCCTTCAAAACCGGCGGGGACCACACCATACTCCCCCACCGCATGATCGCCCATGGACTCTTTGACGGACCACACGAATCGGGCCCCACTCGCATCCAAGCCATCCGCTAGCACCTCTATCTGGCGCTGAGACAGCACGATCTGGCTACCGAAACAAACATAAACCACCGATCCTTCCGTACACTCATCAAGCCAGCTCATCACATCGCCAGCTGGCACCGAGCTAGCCCCTCCACGTTCCGTGTGGCCTACCTCGCCAGAAGGCAGCAGGGGCCCCACCGCCCACACGTGTGCGGGCTCCATATCCTTCCGCATGTGCTCCAAATACTCGCCTTCCAACTCACTGAACGAGTTGAAAACGATTCCCCAACTCACCAGATTCGCACGCATCCCCTCTTTTATGAATTCCGAAACTGGGTCTCCCTCCTCGTAATACCTATAAATAGGTGACAGCTGATTCCAAGGGTATTTCGGGGAATTAGGGATGTGAGGGAAGGATAAAGAGGCGTCTGCGTCAGCTGGGTCTGGTAACTTGGGCATGGTGCGCCAGAGGGAGCTAAGGATCGCGAATGGAAGAGCGCCAGACGTCGCGAAGACGACACGTGGGATTCCAAGCTGGCAGGCGAGGCTGTGGGTCCACCCGAGGAAGAAATCGGAGATGATGGCGGTGGGTGGGGAAGGGTGGGATTGGAACCATTGGAGGATAGGATAGTGGAGTGCGCTCAGGGCGTGTAGCATAGAGAAGAAGGAGTTTCTTTCGTGGGGGAGGTCCTTGACGTTCTCTACGCCGGGGGGTAAGGAGGGGTATTTTGGGAAAGGGAGGACTAAAGTTCGGATGGAAGGGCATTTGGATAGGAGTTGATTAAGGATGGGGAGATTCTTGGGTGTGACGAGGATTGTGATGGATAGGCCACGGACGGCTAGATGGTAGCTTAGGTCGAGGATGGGTATTATGTGCCCCTGCGCAGGGAATGGGAATACCAGGACATGTGCGCCGCTTGTGTTCGACATCTTTCAATTCCTCTCTTCTCTCCAGTCTCCAGAAGATTTAAGAAAGTAGAGGAGTTCGTTTTGCGTCTGTCGCGATTAATTAGGCAGTGTGTATCGCATCCTCCTGGGCTCTACTTGATGAAATATTCAAATTATTTGAACGGTTGTGTTCTGCCCCCGCCTGGACAGATGACCGTCCAGCAGATCTGTGGAGGGACCCACCGTGCTGTATCTGCTTATCCATGCCTTCTATCCCTTTTTTCGAATCATTTTAAGGTATAAAAACAATAAAGAGGATATCCAACGCTCAAGTGGACCACACCACAGAAGACTCTTGCATTTAATGCAACCCAAGTGCCTAATTTGGTGTAGCCCACTTGAACGTTGGATCTACCCCATTTCTGATTTTATAGCTTAAAATGATCCGAGAAAAGGGATGGACGGCGTGGATAGAGTGATACATCACGCTGGGCCCTCTATAGTCTACCTGTACGGCACTCCGTTTTCGTTTTTCAGTCGAGGCGTGGCAGGACTGCACGCTACGTTCGCCTTTTAGTCTGATGCGTCACTGATGATCTTATCATTTTGGATTTTCTCAATTGAATGCGAGTTGTTGAATTCAAAGCTCCAAAGAAGTAGTCAAAATTAAAATGGTTGAAGGTCTTTTGGGACCCTTGGAAGTATTATTTTTAAGAGGATTCTACAGAATAATACGCTAATAAGGTATTTGCATCCCGGCACCTTTTAAAATCATGTTGTGGTTTCCTTTGAAAAAATAAAATAAAATAAAAATGCTAGCTAATTAATGAGGTTGCTTAAGAATAACTAAAAAGTATTATGTGGGCCCAGCATAATTTATATGTTTTATACATTGTGTTCGTCCATTTTATTATAAGAGCTCAGGCAAGAATCCAAAACTAAGCCAGATAATGGACCACACTATAGGAAAAAGTAATCATTGTGTGCCCACTACTGAAACTTCTCGAGGCAATGAAAGTTTTGGATCAATCTAATATTTATGTTTTTTCTTTGTCAAGGTCCATGTGACTTAATCAACAGGTTGGATTGCAAATTATTATAGTTGGCCATAAGTAGGTTTTAATGGTGAGCGTTTAATTGCTATTGTTTTTATATAATGTATTCTATCTAAGATTTAGCCCAAATTTATTTTTGGGCTCGTACATAAAATAATATGGACACGAATGAATGATGCGGATAAAATAAATAAATTATGGTAGGCTCCATGGAGCACCAATTAAGCCGGTGGGTGGCAGTTGTCACCTTTCACCAAAAAGATACGTAAATATAAATACCATCAATGGATATTATTATAAAAATTCTTAAAAGGCTAAAAAGATTTCAAGAGAAGTCTCGTGCCAGGATTAGGTAGAGACATTTTTGTGGGCCTCCTACGGTGTATTTATTTCATCCACGCTGCTCATCCATCTTTCGGACGCAGATTAGATACTGATAATGTCAGTAGCCTAATTGCAAATGAAGTGATGTCACTAAGCTCTGTGTATCCAACCATGATGTATGTGATGTATCTATACCGTCCATCCACTTGGAATGATCGTTTTATGTTATGAAAAAAAATAATGAGGTAGATCTAAAGTTCAAATGGACCCCACCACAGAAAACGGTGGGGCAGTGACAATCACCGTTGAAAATTTTCTAGGGCCTAACATGATGTATCTTTGAGATCTAAGCTATTCATAAGTTAACATAGAGGTAGATGAAGTGAAAAAACAAATATCAGCTTGATCGAAACTTCTGTGGCCCCTAAGAAGTTTTGAACGGTGGATGTCATTGTCCACAATTGTTTTCTTGGTGGGATCCACTTGAGCTTTGGATCTGTCTCATTCTTTGGCTCTTT